>CM077164.1:130594529-131268492 GCA_039583875.1 Platanthera guangdongensis
TTGGTCCTTGTTCTTTTATATTGATATCCCACCAGTGGTCCACGGTGAATCCCAAACCTTCTTTATCACCTTTTTGAGATAGAAGGGTCCCTAATTTTTTGGGTTTATGCACTCATTGGGCTTTGATAAGTAGCCACAAATCCTTCTTTCCTCTCCCTTGAAACCTCTCTTCAAGATCCATGATGAACTTATTCTTATTATTGATGGTCCCATATGGATGATAGAGATGAACTTTAGTTGGCTGACTTCCCTCATTTTCCATCCAGCAAAGATGCTGACTTAGACTGCTGGGAAGCAGCTAACTGTAGGAAATGATTTCCTCAGCTTGTTTCTTGGCCAACTTCTTGCTTCTCTTCAAAGCATCCAGAAGGGCACCATAATTGTCAATCAGTTGATTGACATCTTCCTCAGATTCTAACACATTTTCATCACAGGATGAGGATGCATCAGAATTGGACTTGTCTCATTGTCTGAACCAGAAGAGGAGCTAGATAGAGAGTGTACCTTATCTGGACCAGGCTGATCCTGGCTGGATTCTTCATCTGACATGGCCATTAGCCCATAACTACTATAGACCTTCATCCTCCTCAGTGTCACTGTCTGAATGTGACAGAGGGGCCCTGATACCTATCTTTGTGTAGGATATTCTTCTTGTTCATTAGCAACAGTCGCAAACAACCCAAATAGGCTTCTTCTTCTTCTTCAGAGTCTAAAGAAGATGAGCCACTCTGAATCCAGCTCTTTTCATTCTTGGCAATGAAGGTCTTTTTTCCTTCTTACCCTTGTGTTGGAGGTGGTGCTTATTCTCACCATTCTCCTTTCTCTTGACAGGGCAGTAGCTATGACATATCCTGGCTTACTGTAGCAATAACAAACACAACTTTAGAAGAAACTATTTACTGGGTTTAGAATTATACCTGTCTCCCTTGGAGAACTTCTTGTCAGGCTGGTGGTGATCCTTCTTGTGATGAGAGGAGATGGTTTGTTCCTCCACTGTTTACTCTTCATCATCTGAAATTGCCTAGAGAAGGCAACAAACTCTCCATCCTACATGTTGTTATCTGAGGTGCTTGGTTTCAGTGTTGTATGAGTCATCTAGACTCCTAGAGGAGGGCAATCCTCACCTTGCTCTTCTTGGAGCCTTCAACTTGAAGCCACTACCTTCTCCTTGGTCTGTAATCTACTGATTGTCTCTATTACCTTTATAGCAGATAGCTGATCTTAGAGGAGAGAAGCTTTCAAACAATGGTGTGGGGGGGTTCAGGTAGATTGGCCACCTCCATGATGGCACAGATCTTGGTGTCCCAGTCTTTGGTTAGAGATCTAAGAAACTTGTCATTCAACTCATAATTGCTGAAGACCCTCCCATAGTTCCTTAGCTCATTCACTATTATGAAGAATTTTTCATAGCATTCAGATATGCTGTCCTTCTTGGACTGCCTGAAGCTTCATACTCTTGATTAAGCAGAGATTTCCTATCATACCAGACTTCTTCAGTCCCTTCCATGTAGACTACCACATATCTCGCATCTCCTGGAAGTTCTGCAGTGGACAAGGTTTTGGAAAGTTGAATCATCAATATCACTAACTATTATGTTCTTCCCTCTTATCCATGGTTAAAAATATGACCTCATCCTTGGTCATTTCAGAATACTTCTTAGGTGTCTGGATATTTGCATCCAGAACTGAGACATTTTAGGGGATGACAGGTCCCTCTTGAACTGTTATAAAGATTCTAGTATCAGATGCTTCCATAAACAGTCTGACCCTTTCCTTCTAGATTCCAAAGCTCTCCTTCCTGCAAAAAGGAAGCTTCATAGAGCCAACTCCTTATGGTTATCTCCTAAACCCATAAGGATAAACTTATACAACTTTTGGAGACCAACTCAAACTATTAAGTCCTTTATGAGCAACCTCCATCTGATACCACTTGAAAGTCTTTAGTTTCAAAAGTAGCTAAACACCTAGAGGGGGGAATATGTTTTTAGGTCTTTTTAAGCTTTTACTGTTCTTAGGTGTGTTGATTTATTAAACTCAGCTTTCAAGACAATCACTAACATCACACAAGAATTTTATAGTGGTTCCCCAGATTATGGTACATCCAATTTCCTTCTCACCTTTCTATCAGTTTTAGACAAGGCAACTTCTCAACTCATCTCAAAAGAGCTGTTGAACACCCTAATACAATTTGGGTCAGGATCACTATATCCTTAGGAAAACCTGTTTTTTGACCTCCTGTATAGATCTAAAGGTCAATTAGAATTGAGTCTAAGGTTTAGTACTTAGGTTTGGAAGCTGCCCTCAAGACCAAGGATTTTCTGTTTGGAGACTAAGTCTTATCGTCGAGCTCAGTACGACGAATCGTCCGACTCCAATCGACGATCGTCTAGCTCAACTTCGATAGATCATCGAACTCCATCGACGATCGCTGAGCTCAACTTCAACAAATCGTCGAACTCCATTCGACGATCTGCGAGCTCAGTTCGACGATCTTGACTCAGTATTGATTCTCTATCTCTGAGCTCAGTTCGACGATCTTTGAGCTCAGATCGACGATCTCTGTTGCTGTATAAGTCCAAATTGCTGAGCTCAGTTCGACGATAGCAGAGCTCAGTTCGACGCTTTTCTAAGACTTCAAGGATTTTTCAAGATTCAAATTCAGAACAGTTAAGGAGTTTTCAAGCATTAATCAGAAGATTTTCTAGCCGTTTTCATTTATTTCTGACCAAGTTTCAAGGGATATCAAGGAATGTTTCTTGGACTTTCCCAAGAAGACAAATTGCAATTAAGGAAGTCAATTAATGACAGGCCAATGGCTATTCTTGACAGAGGATGATTTTCTATTCAGTACCAGAGAATTAAAATACAAGTTTTTTTAATCTCGCCATCACTCAGAACACAGATCAGAAGAGACAATACAGACAAGAAGAACAAGAACAAAACATTCTCTGTCTCAAAGAATTCATACAAGAACACACATCCAAGGAGAGCCAAAATCTTCTGATCTCTTGTGATTCAAGTGTTCAAGGCAACATCTTTCAAGACTCCAGACACCTAACATTCAGCTGTTGCTGAAATTATCATTTGCTGGAGATCAACTTCTGAAGGCCTATCATCCTACAGTAAAGCTTCATTCTGAACATCTCAAGAACTCGGGGGGAGCTTTGACAACATAAAATCCACATAGTCTTCTCAGCTGTTTTGAGAAAGAGAAGACGTCCATAACTCTCTCATCCCCATCTCTGTAAAGGTTTTTCAAACTCCCTTCAAAAGTTTGTGCTTGGTTTTTGAGCACCTTGTCAAAAGCTCATTGGTGGCAAGACACCTGATCAAAAAATCTGATTTGGTTTTTGAGCACCTTATCAAAAGCTCATTGGTGCCCAGGACACCTGATCAACTCATCCTGCAGTGGATTCTACCTAGGGTGGTAGAAGAGTGGATGTACCCAGTTTAGGGGAACCACTATAGCTCCTTGTATCTTCTGGCTGCTTGTCTTTATCTTTTGTTTCTGTTGTGATTGTTGTGATTAGTTTATATCTGTGATTAATTTCTGTTGTAGGTTATTTTGTGATTAGATTTAATAGTTGCTTCCCTGTTCACTCAGGATTACAACAATTGTTGTAAAAAGTTTTCAAGCACCATATACTTATATTCACCCCCCCCCCCTCTAGAGTATATCAGATCTAGCTGCACTTTCAATTGTATCAAAGGGAGGTTGGTTAAACATACCACACGTTGGTGGTTGCACAGGCTAACACCTGAACCAAGATCCCTAGTTAGATCTGCTTGCTGTAGATTTTATTATTAGATTATTTCTTCACAAATTATGGCCCAAAACAAAGATTATGCTAGCACCAGACCTCCGTATGTATCTATCCAAGTTTGCACTTTGGAAAGCAAGATCAGAATTACATGAATTCTATTGACGAGGATATTTTAAATTCTGTTTTGACAGTTTGTCCAAGACCTCCAGAGAACTCAAGTACAAATGTTGTTCCACCTCCATCAGGAACAGATGCTGATATCAAGAAATGGAAGGTAGCCGATGCAAGGCTATGAACATCTAGCCCAGACCATGTCTGATGACATCTTTCAAAAGGTGGCTGAATGCAATTCAGTAAGGGAAATTTGGGATAAGCTCACTGAAATAGTGTCAGGATCAGCTGATGAGAGAAAGGATAGGAGATCCCACCTCATATCTCAATATGAGAATTTCAAGAAGGGAGAAACTGAGTCAGTTGGAGATATGTATAACAGACAGTCTGATAGTTATTGAACTCAAGACCTGGATAAAGAGATCTCACTAACTGAATTTAATGACCAAATCCTAATGTGCTCCCAGCACTTGGGATTCAAGAATCTGGCCAATCAAGGATGCCAGAAGTTTAAATGTGAGATCACCACAGAAGCTCTTTTGGGCAAGCTCAAATCTTTGAGCTGCTCATTAAGAACAGAGAGAAGAACAAAAAGGCTGCCTCACCAGCCACAAGAAAAGAGAAGACAATACCTTCAAAGCAACTGAAGATGAGCCTGAAGACAAAGTCACAGGCAATGATGAACTGCTCAGTCGGTTGGCCAAAAGATCTACAAGATGGCCAGAAAGGACTTCAGAAAGAGATCATATAAGGAGCATGATAAGCCAAGGTATGATAAGTCAATAATAAGGAAATGTTTGCTTTGGTGAAGGAAACCAGGGCACATGTGCCTGACTGTCCAGAAAACAAAAACAAGGACAGAAGGGACAAGAAAGAAAGAAGAAAGGAGAAAGACTCAAGAGGAATGTCAATGGCAAACCCTCCTCAAGCAAAAACAAACACACAAGAAGGGATTTGTTGCTGAATCCTGGAGTGAAACTGAAGAGGAATCAGAAGCCTCATCCAGCTCCAGTGATGATGAAGATGATGCAGAGAGAAGGAGTTCTGCATGATGGCCATCAATGCCTCACAACATAATTTAAATGAAGAAGAGTCAGAGTCAGACTCAGAGACTCAACTTGAAGAAGACTGGTAATTAGTTCATTGATTTCAATTCAGAGGACTTTAATCTGAGTTTAAAGCATTATGTTTAGACCTGTTAAAATTTGAGAAGGAAATTATTTCTCTCAGAAATCAATGTCTGAACATAATACCTTAAAGTCAGAAAAAAACCTCAAACTCTCTCAGGATTTGGAGTGTTGTAAGAGGAGATAGAGCTTCACTTGAAAGTGAGCTATCTGAGGCCAAGAAGCTTGAAGAAATCCTTAATGGGAGAAGTATCAAGCTGATGGGGACATCACAAGCACAGTGAACTCCAAATTGAATAGTACACTGGGCTTGGGTGCTTCATCCAGCCAACCTATAGTTCTAACAACCCCAATCAAGTTTCATTTCTGACAAAGGAAGGGAGTTGTAGAGGTAGCTAGGGAAAATTCGGATCTGCCTAAGAAAAACTAAGTCCAGCTAAAATCGTCGAACGGAGCTCGACGTCGCCGAACTCAGATCGACGATCTCAGGCAAAATCGTCGAACTCAGGTCGACGATCTCTAATTCTGATCTCTGCCATAGTCGACCGTCGAACGGAGCTCGACGATCTGACCCAAGATCATCGAACGCAGCTCCACGATCGTCGAACAGAGTCAGAGCTCTGGAAATTCTTTCAAGGCAAATCAAAATCCAATCCTAGGGTTCCTACATCCCAAAATCCTAACCCTTATACTGAAGGATAATATCTCCAGGAGATATCACCGAAGGTTATAAGAGTCAACCTGGGGTGTCTTTTATTTCTGAGTTTAAAGGTTATCAACCTAGGGCCCAAGGTAAACTGGGTCAAAAACAAATGAATTATTTTATATGCAGGTGAATACCTATCCAACATCAAACCAGCAATGGTACTGTATAGTGGTGCTCTAAGCACATGACATGAAAAAGGACAACCTCCATTCTTTAAAGCCAAGCTTGGACCAAAGTTATCTTTGGTGATTCAAACTTTGGACAAAATAAAGGACATGGTGCAGTACAGATTGGATCAGTGACATTCAAGAAGGTTGCTTATGTGGAAGACTGAAGTATAATGATAGTATCAGTTAGCTATGTGATGAAGGCTACTAGGTGACCTTCAGCAAAGCATATTGCAAGATCAAGTCAAGTCAGAGGACAACATAACTGTGTTGACAGGTAAAAGGAAAGGTAATATCTATCTAGTAGATTTTCTTCAACAGATGAGATATTTGAGGTTCAATTCTGTCTGTAGACCTAATATTTTATGGCATAAGAGACTAGGACACTTAAACCTTAGAACTATTGCTAGGCTATCCAAGGACAACTTGTTTTAGAGGACTACCTTCTGGGCCTACAAGAAGGAAGGACTCTGCAGGGCTTGTCAATTAGGGCAAGCAAACTAAAAACAGTTTAAGTCACTTATAAGAGTGATCACCTAGGATATTGTATCTGTTACACATGGATCTTTTGGACCCATTACAGTACAAAGCCTAGGAGGGGAAAATCTTACACCTTAGTAGTTGTAGATGACTTCTCTAGATTCACATGTGGTTTTTCTGGGAAGAAGTCTGATAACTTTAAGTGTTGACAGAGTTTCTCAAATGTATACAGATTGAGTTCAATACTCACGTTGCCCTTATCAGAAGTGATCATGGGACAGTGTTTGATTCTCTTCTTATGCAAGAGTTCTGTCAGAGTGAAGGGATCAGGCATACTTTCTCAGCTTCCTAGAACTCCTCAACAAAATGGGTAGCTGAAAGGAAAAATAGAAACCCTTATTGGAATCTGCCACACATTATGTCAGATGCTCACCTTCCTCTATCCTTTTGGGCAGAGGCAGTGAACACCTCCAACTATGTGTTGAATAGAAGTTTGATAATAAACTAAAGGGAAAGACTCCCTATGCATTACTCAAAGGGAAGAACTAAAGTTGATTATTTAGATTTTTTGGCTGCATTGTTATATACACAAAATGACAAGAGATATTTAGCAAAATTTAAGCTAAAGCTGATGAAGGAGTGTTTGGGATATCCATGATCAGCAAGGCTTATAGGGCTTATAAAAATCATCTCTTAAAATTGAGGAATCTGTTCATATATATTTGATGAATCTAACATGTCTTTCAAGGAGAAGAACACTTCTACCATAGCACCTTTGCAGGAAAACATTCTCTTGTTGAAGATTTGAACAAGTTTACAGGTCACTCAAAAGGATGAAAGTAGTTAAGATGAAGAAAGCATTCACATACTGAAGAGAAAACAACTTGAAGAGCAGTTGTTGTACCACAAGAGGAAACAACAACACAGGTTTGTGAACAATCAACACCCCCTGTTGATTTAGTAACATCAAGAGACCATCCAATTTCCCAAATAATTGGAGACATCTCAGCTGGTGTGCAAACCAGAAATCAGGTCAACCAAACCCTGTTGCACACCTGCTTCCTATCTCAAATTGAACCTCAGTCCATTCAAGATGCAGAGCAAGATCCACATTGGATCATTGCAATGCAAGAAGAGTTGCATCAATTTGAAAGGAACAAAGTGTGGGAACTAGTGCCAAAGCCTAACGATCACTCCATTGTTGGAACAAAGTGGGTGTTCAGAAACAAACTGGATGATCAAGGAGTAATTGTAAGGAACAAGGCAAGGCTAGTTGCTCATGGATACTCTCAAGAAGAAGGTATAGACTATGACCAGACTTTTGCACCGTTGCGAGATTGGAAGCCATCAGAATATTTTTAGCTTATGCAGCACATAAAAGATTCAAGGTATATTAGATGGATGTCAAAAGTGCATTTCTAAATGGAGACTTTAAAGAATAAGTATATGTTAGACAACCTCCAGGATTTATCTCTCCAACTTATCCTGATTATGTTTTTAAGCTGAACAAAGCATTATATGGTCTCAAGCAAGCTCCTAGAGCATGGTATGCGACCTTAGCATGCTTCTTTCTGGAAAATGGATTTATAAGGGGTAGAGTAGACCAAACTCTTTTCATTAGAACCCATAAGTCACATACCCTACTAGTACAGATTTATATAGATGATATTATTTTTGGTTCTACTGATTCAAAATTGTGCAGAAGGTTCTCCAACCTAATGCATTCTAAATTTGAAATGAGTAGCATGGGTGAGCTATCCTTCTTTCTAGGATTGCAAGTCAAACAACATGCTGAAGGAATCTTTATTTCTCAAACCAAATATGCAAATGAATTGGTTAAGAAATTTGGTATGTCTGAAGCATCTTGCATGAAAACACCTATGCCTACTAATGATGTATTGGATGCTGATGAACATGGGAAACCTGTTGATCAGACAACATATAGAGCAATGATTGGCTCTTTACTGTACCTTACAGCTAGTAGACCAGACATAATATTTGCTACATGTATATGTGTTAGGTTCCAAGTAAGCCCTAGAGAGTCACACCTAACACTAGTAAAGAAGATTCTCAGGTATGTTAAAAGTTGTCCAAATCTAGGTCTCTGGTATCCAAAAGATTCAGCATTTGATTTAACTGGATTTTCTGATGCTGATTATGCTGGATGCAGAATTGACAGGAAAAGCACCAGTAGAACTTGTCAGTTTCTTGGTGACAGACTTGTCTCTTGGTTTTGTAAGAAACAAACTTCTGTGTCAACTTCAACTGTTGAAGCTGAATATATGGCTGCAGGCAGTTGTTGTTCACAAATCTTGTGGATTCAAAACCAACTCCTAGACTATGGCTACAACTTAGAGAAGTCTAAAATCTTTTGTGATAACACCAGTGCTATTTCTATAGCTCAAAATCCAGTCCTCCATAGTAGGACAAAACACATAGAAATTAGGCATCACTTCTTAAGGGATAATGTTGAGAAGAATAAAATTGAACTGCAATATATCCCAATTGATTTGCAAAGGGGAGATATTTTCACCAAGCCCTTGGATGAAAAGAAACACACCTTCTTCCTAAATTAGTTAGGAATGTTAGATGGAGGAAGTCTAAAATAATATCCAAGATTTTAAAAGTTTAAAAATTGACCAAGACTAGGCAAACATCTTGATTTTTCTTAGTGTCTAGAGTGTTTTTCTGGTCTCTGAACTGCGCTCGACGATTTTCCCCCAGATCGTCGAACGGAGATCGACGATTTCCGAAATCGTCGACCTGAGTTCAGCGCTTCTCAGATAGTATGAACTATCTCTTCGGTCAACGATCGTCGAACGGCGCTCGACGATTTTGTTCTCTGAACTATCGTCGAACAGAGCTCGACGCTCTCCAATATCGTCGAACGGAGATCGACGATATTGAAGACTCTTCAGATTCCTTTAGAAGCCCCGATCGTCGAACTAAGTTCAACGATCTTTCCTTTTCTGCGTCGAACCCTAATATAAAATTCATTTTTCGTCGTCGTTCTCCTTTTGCGCTTTTGATTTCTCTGCAAAAATTCTCTTTCCCTCCAAACATTTGTACACTTGGTCGTTTTGTTTGTTGATTTTTGCAGGTAACCATGGCAGTTTCTGTTGCTGTTCTCGCCGCAATGAAATTCGATGCTGGCTTTGACATAGACATGGAGTCCTTCAGCACTACTTATCAAGTTTTCCAGGACATTTTGGAGTTGTTCAAGGAGCAGAAACTTGCTACAATCATGACCACCAGGATCAAACTTGCTGCTGATGAGATTAAGGAGTGGGTCTACACTGCCCACAACCAGGATCAAAACACAATCGTTGGATCAATTTCTGGCACCCAGGTACCCTTGACTCCAACCATTCTGACAGAAGTTTTTGAGTTAAGTTCTGGTAGAGATTCTGCTGATCTGTATGGAGAGGAATTTGCTGATCTACTTGCAAGAATGGGTCACTGTGAAGCTAACCCTAGCAAGCTGCTGAATAAGAACCTAGCTGTGGAGTACAGGTTCTTGGCTGATGTAGTTGGGAAGGTTTTGTTGGCTAAGCACTCAGCACATGATACCATTTCTAGGTATCAGCTATGCTTAATGGGAGCCATAGTGGACAAGAAACAGTTGAACTAGAGAGAGGTCTTCTTTGACCTTATTAAAAAGAAAATAAATAAGAATTTTGTGAATTTTAGGAGGATTCTAGGCCTCTTTCTGCAAAATAGATGCCCTCCTCTGCTTGTATCATCTGGGATACATATTAATGCATCTAAGAGATTGTCCTGTGCCCTATTTGGCAAATGGGGCAGGCAGATCACCAAGCCCAACAGGCCCTCTTCAAGCACACCTTCAGGCACCAGGACTGCAATATTCACCCCCCCCCCCCCTCTAGAGTATATCAGATCTAGCTGCACTTCCCCTCAAGTCTCTGCCCATGCAGATGACTTGCCTGCTGCTGCCTCTCCTCCTCCTCCAATTCCATCTTCTCTAGTTCCATCCACCATTCAAACTCCATCCACTATCATCATCTCCAGCCCTTCTCCAACATCAATACCATCTCCAATTCAAACTCTACCAACAACAGAAGAAATCTTACATCCATTATATTCCTACCCTAAACCAGACATTGCCACATCACCCTCCATTCCCTCCTTCAATCTTATTGATGATTCCTTCATGGATGACTCACCCTCATCTCCTCCTGAGCTACCCTCCTCATCAACATCTTACCATTAACTTCTACAAGAGATCATTGATCAACCCACCTTCACACCCTCTATCTCAATCCCTCTGTCTTCCATCTCCACTATACCCACACCTCAACCATCACTCCTACCATCCACCAGCTCTCCACCACCATCACCATTAGCTCCACCTCCATCCTATACCTCTGCTCACATCCCTGTTGAGCAAGTAAATCTTCCAGCCCTAGCTGACAAGATATATGAACCGTTAGCCCCCAGGCTGTCTCTTCTATTGGAGACCTCCTTGGCTCCATTACTTAAGTCAGTGGCAGCCCTTTCTGCCAGGCTATCCTCCCTCTTACCTCAGGCAATCCCTTCATCAGTGTGCCTTGATCCAGCCTTATCTGAATCTAGGCAGGGGGAGATGCCTTATGAAGTGAGATTGTCTGCTGTTTCTTCAGTTATTATTGATGCTGCTGTTGTTGTTCTTCAAGCTCCAGTTCCCCCTTCAGTTGCAGTCTTCCCAGTGGACATCAGGTCCTTACTATCAGTATTTGATTCAGCCTATTTCAGTTGTCTTCCAGAGAGAATTGTTGTCCACCCATCAAAGGATTTGTCCAAGGCCATTGTGCCCTTCTCTAGCTGTGACACCAGCATTATAACTTCTTTTGTCAATTCAGTATATGCTGCTGCTACTCCTGCTGAGAATATGGTTGATGTTCATGTTGCTGCTGCTGTCAATAATGATGCTACTGTTGTTCCAGTTTCTGATGATATCCATATGACAGAGGCATATGATTTTGAGCCTTCTGTTTTTGCTGATGATACTTCTGTTGTTGCTGATGTTGTTGTATCTGAACCTATTTTATCTGAAACTGTTACTGCCCCAACTTCTGTGTCTGTTGCTGCTGCTGCTGCTTCAACTTCTGTTACCAGTGATGTATCTGCTGCTGCTCCAACTACTGCTGCTACATCTGCTTCAACTCAACTTCAGAAGGATTACATGAAAAAGATTGATGCTCTATATGATGAGCAAAGTTCTGAAAGTGATGAATTCAGTACTGATTCTGATGACTCCTCTGCCACTATTGCCAGAAAGAGAAAGGCAAGGAGCAAAGCGATGAAAAGAGTACCTCCAGCCAAAGTCAAGGACAATAATGACATTCCATATTACATTCTTCATGACTGCCCCATAACTGAGCACTGGATGCAGTATTCAAAGAACCAACTTAAAGCCATGAAGAAAAAGAGGAAGTATGAAAAAGGATCTTCCCAGTTTCATCATTCTCATCCTCCTCCACCACCTCCTCCTGATGCAGGTGCAGGTGGAAGCTCAGCTGCTCAACCTCATGCTAAAAGCCAAACCCCCTATCAGCCACATGCAAGATCTTATCATAGGGGAAGCCAGTCTAGAGGTTCTCAATCTAGAAGAGGAAGCTATAGAGGAAATCAAAGGGAATTCCAGGTTTACTCAAAAGGTTATTCAAGGCAACATCCTTACTCTAGGGAAGGACAAACCTCATCAGACACAACCTCAGGTCCTTTTCCCTATAAGCTGAAGGAAGTAGTTTCATCCAGGCCTCCTCGGGATAATCCATCCAATAGATATGAGCCACCAGTGCCCTTTGAAGATCCTGAAAATAATCCAACTGCTTGGACTGCCAGGATGAAAGAGCTTGTTGTACTGGACCAAATTAAGAAAGCTAAAGAGCAAGGCAAAGACTTCTCCAACATCACTACATTGTCTGAACAGAGAAAGAAAGAATTGGAAAGATATGCTTCAAGCAAATTCTTTGATTCTGATAGATATATGGAGCTGCATCCTGAAGCTGTAGTTCCAAGGCCCAAACAGCAAACCTCTTTAGGTGCAGCAGATGACACAAGATCCAAAAAGGAAGCTCTTAACCCCAATAGAGAAATCAAACTTATAAAGAGCAAGGAGAAGAAATAACTATGTAAGGTGACAATCATTCTGAATTCTGATTATTGTCTGGGATAATATATATTTGTGGTTCTGCAATGTCCTGCTTATTGCTTTTCTATTTTGTTGCTTTGTATGTTGTTATTTAATTTTTTCCAAGTTTTATAAATAGTAATCCTAACCCAAATAGGGGGAGATTGTTGGAACACCCTATTACTAATTTGGGTCAGGATCACTATGTCCTTAGGAAACCTGTTTTTGACCTCCTGTATAGATCTAAAGGTCAATTAGAATTGAGTCTAAGGGTTAGTACTTAGGTTTGGAAGCTGCCCTCAAGACCAAGGATTTTCTGTTTGGAGACTAAGTCTTATCGTCGAGCTCAGTACGACGAATCGTCGAACTCCAATCGACGATCGTCTAGCTCAACTTCGACAGATCGTCGAACTCCATTCGACGATCGCTAAGCTCAACTTCAACAAATCATCGAACTCCATTCGACGATCTGCGAGCTCAGTTCGACGATCTTGACTCAGCATTGATTCTCTATCTCTGAGCTCAGTTCGACGATCTTTGAGCTCAGATCGACGATCTCTATTGTTGTATAAGTCTAAATCACTGAGCTCAGTTCGATGATAGCAGAGCTCAGTTCGACGTTTTTCTGAAGACTTCAAGGATTTTTCAAGATTCAAATTCAGAACAGTTAAGGAGTTATTCAGCAATTAATTCAGAAGATTTTTTAGCCGTTTTCATTTATTTCTGGACCAAGTTTCAATGGATTATCAAGGAATGTTTCTTTGGACTTTCCCCAAGAAGACAATTGCAATTAAGGAAGTCAATTAATGACAGGCCAACAGTTATTCTTGACAGAGGATGATTTTCTATTCAGTACCAGAGAATAAAATACAAGTTTTTTTAATCTCTCCATCACTCAGAACACAGATCAGAAGAGACAATACAGACAAGAAGAACAAGAACAAAACATTCTCTGTCTCAAAGAATTCATACAAGAACACACATCCAAGGAGATCAAAATCTTCTGATCTCTTGTGATTCAAGTGTTCAAGGCCAACATCTTTCAAGACTCCAGACACCTAACATTTCAGCTGTTGCTGAAATTATCATTTGTTGGAGATCAACTTCTGAAGGTCTATCACCCTACAGCAAAACTTCATTTCCTGAACATCTCAAGAACTCAGGGGGAGCTTTGACAACATAAAATCCACATAATCTTCTCAGCTGTTTTGAGAAAGAAAAGACTTCCATAACTCTCTCATCCCCATCTCTATAAAGGGTTTTTCAAACTCCCTTCAAAAGTTTGTGCTTGGTTTTTGAGCACCTTGTCAAAAGCTCATTGGTGGCAAGACACCTGATCAAAAAATCTGATTTGGTTTTTGAGCACCTTATCAAAAGCTCATTAGTGCCCAGGACACCTGATCAACTCATCATGTAGTGGATTCCTACCTAGGGTGGTTGAAGAGTGGATGTACCCAAGTTTAGGGGAACCACTATAGCTCCTTGTGTCTTCTGGCTTGCTTGTCTTTATCTTTTGTTTCTGGTTGTGATTGTTTTGTGATTAGTTTAGATCTGTGATTAATTTCTGTTGTAGGTTATTTTGTGATCAGATTTAATAGTTGCTTTCCTGTTCACTCAGATTACAACAATTGTTGTAAAAAGTTTTCAAGCACTATATACTCTATTCACCCCCCCCCCCCCCCTCTAGAGTATATCAGATCTAGCTGCACTTTCAAGAGCTTATAACTCAGATCCCTCAGGATCTCTCAGACTTCTTCAAGTCCTACCTCAAGCACAAAGCCCTACCACTCAGAGATATAATCTCCTACCACTTAGGCACAAAGGCCCTACCTCAAACTTTACTCAAAGTCCTACAGCTCGGATCTAAACCTGGATCCTACCTCAAATTCACCACTTGAATCCTACAACTTAGATCCAAATCGGGATCCTACCTCAGATTCACCACTTGAATCCTACAACTCAGATCTATGTAAAGATCCTACGCTCAGCCTTTATTAGTTTAGTCTTACACTCAGATCAAAATGATCCTACAGAAGAATAGGGTGTGGTTGATGTTGTTTGACACTAGAGCATGAGTCTCTATGTCTTCCTTCTTTTGAACAAAGATTTTTCTGTCCTTTCTACTTCATAGCTTCAAGAATAGTTCTTCAGGAAAGTTCAGCTTGAGCTGAAAAATCTCTGCAGCTAGGGTTTGCCTTTACTGTAACTTGCTGTTGAAGAATAACAACTAACTGTTTGTACTTTCAGACCAGTGACTAGAATAACTTCTCCAAGCTCTGCAACTTTGTCGAGAGGAAGAAGATGAAGTTAGTTCTTTCCAAAAGTTAAGTTTAATTTCCTAATTTGATTGCTTTTCTATCCCGCCGTCCAACGACTCTTTGAGCATTGAGACCACTTAGATTTGGTAGCTGCAGGTCCACTTTTGCATTAAATGTTGTACAACAGGCATGCATCGCCATTTTTCATGTACTGTAGACTTCCCGCAACATTTAAATTTTTGCTGATGTCAGAACCTGTGGACTTATACAAATTTAGACAATTCAACATAGGCGTTGAGTGAAGGCTTGTCACTCTACGCCAAAACACTTACCTAAATCTTCTGCAGCACCAGGCGTTAAGTGATCTGTCATCACTCAACAAATATAGACTTTTGTGGTCTAACTGATTAGGCATTGAGTGAGCCTTCCTCACTCAACGCATTTGGACTTAGCCGATTTCCTCTGAATGGAGGCATTGGATGAGTTGTCTTCACTCAACGCATTCTGTCTTAGCCGGCCATCTTGCTAAGGCATTGAGTGAACAATCTTCACTCAATGATTCTGTACTTAGTTTAATTTCTATTGAGTTGGCATTGAGTGAACTGCCTTCACTCAACACTTCTAGACTTAGACAGATTTTCTTTCTACTTCTTTGGAGGCTTTGACATCACTCTGTTTTGTTGATGCTTTATTCTTGAGGTGTTGAGTGAAATGCCTTCACTCAACACTTCTGAACTTAGCCAGATTTCTTGGCATATTCTTCCGCGGCTTTGATTGCCTAGTCATTACTCAACGCTTTTGGCTATCTGGCATTGAGTGAACTGACTTCACTCAATGCCCATGGACTTGGACAGATTTCTGTTTTATCAGCATTTTTCCTCGTGTCCACCTGTCATTGTTACTTAGATCACCTGTCTAATCAGTGTAACAAGTGACCACCTACATACATAGAACTTAAAGCATGCATCAGATACAAACATATGTAGACCATTGTCCTATCGGCCTTCTTCAAATCTGGAACATTGGGAATAATGGACCCAACAAGATGATAGTCCTTGATTGAGGACTATATTTTTCAAAGTCTACACTGATCTCCATCTCTTTTTTATATCTCTTTTTGCTGAGCCCGATCTCTTCCTCCTCTTCAGCAACTAACTTGTCTTTAGCTCTTACTATCTAATCAGTAGTGGGGCTGAACATAGGAATTTTAGTAGAAGTAGAAGGTTCAGCCCACTGAGCATCAACTTGATCACCATATCGATCATCACCATATTGTTCATCTTACTGATTTCCTTCTGCCTGTCCTTCTGGAATAGAAGCAGGAACAATGTTATCATATGAACATTGTTCAAGCCCCAATGAATCTCTGATTATATTGGTAACCTAAACATCATTCTCAGTGTTGAATTTGATCATTACCTTCTCCTCCTTTATGGCTCTTCACCAACAATTGCAGTCAGGGAGTTCTTGGATATAGCGAGTCTTTCATCTAGAAAATTGACTCTCTTAGTAACATGATTTTTAACCTCTAGCAGGTGATCATCCAAGTATTGAGTGCCAGCATCTATTCTCATCTCTAGAGTTGTCTTGTGATCTTCCATGAGGATTTTCTGCACATTATGACCATTTGCATGTTGTTAGTACTGATGTTCTAATTTTCCATGATATCAAGTTGCTTTTTCCAGATTTCCTCAAGCTTGATTTCAGTGTAAGTTACAGCTAGGGTAGCTCTCATGAAGAATGAAACTGTGTTGGCCTTCAACTAATTTATCACAAATCTGATGGACTTTATCTCTGTAAACAAATCCTTCCTTAACTCTTTTATTGAATCATCAATAGAATGTTCAATTTGTCTCCTCTGGTCATCTAGTAAACCTTTCAATTATGCCAGGAATGTAATGACATCTGATCAGCATGATAAGATGTCCCTTCATCACAGGCATCCTCATCATATTTCCTTACCTCTTCTCTAATTTCTGAGTCAGCTCTCATGTATTCAAAAGAGTGATCAACAATATCACTCTTTGGATCATCAACTATAGGTTCACCATCCTCAAAAATTTTAATAACATTCTCAGTTTCTTGAGTAGGTAGCTCTGTTGGCATCTCACTCTTAACCTCTACATTCCCCATAAGAATTTGCTGCTCTGTAGTAACTGTGACTGGAGAATTTTCAATCACTATATCAGTGGCTTGCTCCCCCTCAACCTGAGGATAGAAGAGTATGACCTCAGGACCTTCTGGAGTTTGATCAATCATATTATGTAGATTCTCAATGAAGGCATTATGCTGTTCTTGAACTATCTCCCCCATAGTAGGTGCAACCATCTGGGAAGTCTCCCTCTCAATATTTCCACAGATATTGTACACTACCTATCAAGTTATCATTTCCATTATTTTAACAAGAATCTCTTCAGACTGAGATCCACTAAGTTGAGTTCTTGCTGCAGGTTCTGAAGATATAGAGACTTAAGCACTCATGTCTCATCTTGTGTCTTCAGAAGAAGCAGACAGTTGATGGTCATGAGGTTGTTCTTCACTACTCTCAATAGAGCTGCTTCCAGTACTTTCCTCTGTGATTATGACTATTTTTTTCTTGTCAGTAGATTTTTGATATGAGAGCAGCACTCTGTCCCACCTATCAAACATCTTAGAATCCATTCTTCTCATATGGTGAATTTTGTTCCTAACCTCACATTGAGGATCCCTGGGATAGCCACATAGAGATATAGAGACAGAATTCTCCCTAGATTAGGTTTTGGAATACAGTCCACCACTCTATCAAACAGTACCTTCTCCCAGTTAGTCTTTTTGGATAGAACTATCCTCACCATTACTTCAAACATCTTCTTGGAGATCTTGTCATGGGACCCAGTTTTGTAGAGCAATGACTTGCCAAAAACATCTGCTAGGAATTTTCCTTTGAGATTCATGTCCTTCCTTTGAATGGAGCTAGTGGTGTGTTTTGATAGTCCACACCACTTGAGGGCGGATTTTACATCATCCTGGTACAGGTCATCTTCTTCATCTGATTGATTGAATTTGGGGAGATTCAGTGCTTTGCTCAGTCATCTGGATGTGATCTTATCTTTTTTCGTGGAGGATGAGTTGATATTGGAATTCGTATAGAATTCAAGAACTTCATGCTTTCATATTGAGATGGGCTCGGACAGAACAAACTCTAAGTCAGCGACCTTTTATAAGTGGAGAATGATATGAACTTCCTCTGGAGCATCCTTGAAGCCATTTCAAACCAACTCTAAACCCTCGAAAAGGAAATCCTTTTCTTTTGGCGTCATGAATCATTTGAATTTCTGAAGTTTTCTCGAGCTTTCGTTGCAGGGAGGCAGAAGGTCGACAAGGTCTAGGAATAGTGTATTTTATTCTAAGCACACACACTTATATTAATACTTACCTCTTATTTGAGAATGAGGAGAGGTGCATACCCATCATGATAATCACGAGGAGATCAATGACTGAGATTGATCCCGTAAGATTACTACAATCAGAAGTCCCTGGGAGGATTCATCAAGTGGACTCGACGCTTGAAGTTTTCTCGACGGATTCAATGCTTAAACACCTATACTTAACGCACTTGATGCCTGTTGTTGTCTCGATACACTCAACGCTTAGACACTTAGTCTCAGTACACTCAATGCATGGATGATTAGTCCATATTTATCTTGATATCCTGTATGGATCAAATCTACTTGCAGAACACATGCATTAGAAGATATTGAAGCTATACTAAGTTCAATATGCCTAACTCAATTTTGAAGGTGTTGAACTTGGCTTCATCTAGTGGATTAGTGAAGATATCAGTCACCTGTTTATCTGTGGGGACAAACTCAAGATAAATGTCTTCTCTTCTACATGCTCCCTAATGAAGTGATATCTAATTTCTATGTACTTAGTCCTGCTATGAGAAATTGGATTCCTAGCAATAGAGATTGCACTAGAAGAATCACAAAACATTAGAGTTCTACTTAACTTGAGATTGTAGTCTTGGATCTGATGTTGGATCCACAATAGCTATTGAAAGATAAATCTATAGGTAGTTAATCACATAGAGGGGGGTGAATAGGTGTATTTTAAAATTGTTTGTCACTTATAGCAAATACTTGTACTAAAGGTTCAGCAGAATCTTGAAAACAAACATTCACAAGCACACAGCACAAGCAATCCACAGAGTACACATAAATTTTATAGTAGTTCCCATGTCTAGGGTACATCCACTTTCCCCCTTCTTCCTAACTAACAATGTGCTAGATAAGGTTATATCTCCTCCTCTTCAACTCAGATCAACAGATCTTACAGGCTCAGTTTCTGTTAAGAAACCTACAACTCAGACCAACAGGTCCTAACTCAGAGATTCGCCCAATCTCCTACCTTAGGTCTCAAGAATCCTAACTCATCCTTTATAACACAGGCTTACACCTCAGTGATTCCACACAAATCACCTACCTCAGGTCCCTCAAGAACCCTACCTCAGCATTTATAAATCAGGCTTACAACTCAGAGAATTTATCTCCTACCCACTCATATCTCAAAGAGATCTTACTAAATTAAGTGGTAAATAAGAAAGAAAATAATCTCAGAAAATATCAATTCTGTAATCTGACTCATCTGAGAATTTAGATTCTTCAATTCAGCAGCACAAGATAGATTCTTGAAAAGCAGACTGACTGAAATGATTCTTCTCTGGATCGGTAAGTTCTTGATGTTGATCGGCTTGATTTCCTTGAAGAACTTGTAGAATAGATCCACCTTAATCCTCTAATCAACTTGTTGAAAGGATCTGAAGATTTTTTTTTTGAAGACCTTCATCTTCCTTCTTCTTGGGGTTGTCTCCCTCCTCAGACTTAGAAGAAATCAGAATGAGAGAATTGTTAGATTTTTCTGATTATTTATCCTGTGTAGACGACCCCTCTATTTATAGCCTTCACGGGTTGTTGGCTTCTGATTGATGTCATCATCATTACGCCATCATACTTCAAGCTCTCCTTCAACCAGTTTCTGATGAGATATCATGTTACTGTAGCTGATGTGATATTTCTGACTTGACTTGAAACTTCTGTGTTGACTCTATATATCTTCAGAATCATAAGTGTCGAGATGTCCTAAGTGTCTCGACATAATTATACTTAGTGTAAACTGCAAAGTGTCGAGATATCTAAGCAGTCTTGACACAACTGTCTGCTGGTGTCGACATCTTTAAGACTTCACTGTATCGAGACAGTTGAATTATCTCGACACTACTGTCTGTCGGGTGTCGACATCTTTAAGTCTTCACTTCAGTTCTTCATTGTTTCAAGACAGTTATATTGTCTCGACACTACTGTCTTGAGCTTTAATGTGACGAGATATTTGACTTGTCTCGATACTGTTGACTTAATCTTCAAGGCATCGAGATAACTTAATTGTCTCGACACAACTGACTTTAATCTTCAAAGCATCGAGATAACTGAATTGTCTCGACACAGCTAACTTGATCCTTCAAGATGTCAAGATAATTGACTTGTCTCTACACGGCTGTCTTGAATCTTCAAGGCGTCGAGATAACTAAATTATCTCAACACAGCTGACTTGGCCTGTTGACACTTCTTCTACAAAGGTGTCGACATGAATGTGAAGTGTGTCGACACTTTTATACTTAGTCATTTTTTGCTTTGGCTGTCCTAACTTCACTCAACACTATTAGTTGTTTGGCTTTGAGTGAACTAGCTTCACTCAATGCCTGTGGACTTAGTTAATTTTCTGCCTTTCCAGTCTGCTGCTGTAAGCCACCTGTCAATGTCACTTGGACCACCTGTCCAATCAACATGACATAGACTAACCTGCATGCATAAAGTAAAACATACATCTAATACAAACTTGTGTATATCATTGAGTTGAAAGAGCTTCTTCAAATCAAGTACATTATTTCAAATGTACCCAACAATCTCCTCCTATTTGGAGAAGTCATAACCCCAATTCAATAATATACACCACAATACCAAAATATAATAATTATGATGTACACGAGAAGTGTTGAAGAACATATAAAGAAAACATCAATAATAAGACATATATAACAAAGTGTAACCAAACTTTTTCATTCCAATTTTTCAAAGATTACATTTTTCAGTTTTTACAATATTTTTAAAACCAAATTACATAGTTTCAAGAAAAGAAAAATAATCTAAGATTGTTCTGTCTCTTTGATGATAATTCCTTTTCCTGATTGTACTTTAGCTTTAAATTCAGGCACCTTGTCATCAATAACCTTCTTCCTTCCTTTGACATCCTTGGCCTTCAAGATATCTTCTTCCTTGAGCCTTTGCCTCTCAAAATAATGATAGGGCTTAGGTAAATACTTGCTGGGTTCAACAGAATCAGTTGGGATCTTCCCTGCCTTCAGATCTTTTCTGGATTTATAGATAATCTTCTGTTGATTTGTATGCATGACCCATTCTTGTTCTAAATAACATTTTCCCCGTCAGCTGTATTGTTATTGACTGATTTCCATGTAGTGAGTATAATCGATCTAGAAGTTGAACTCCACTGCTCAAAATCTGGCTTTGCTTCAGCCTGCTCCCTGAATCTCTTCTTAGATAATTAAGCTTCTTTTTCTTTGAGCAATGCAAAAGTAGCCATCTCCACCTCCTCACATACTACATTCTGAATCTGTGGTGGAGGACTGTACATAGACTGTATTGTAGTTTGAATAACATCAAAATGAGTTGGTTGGCAGCCAGACTCAGCAGTTTGATTTTCATCATACCTTAAGGGAGAAAAGCCTAGAGTTTCTCTAATGCTATTGGAGGTCAAATTAGCATGCTCGGATCTTGACTTTATCATTACTCTCTCCCCCTTTACGACTTCTCTCTCAATATGATCTATTAAGTCATTCTTATGAAATCTGATTTGTTCATTTAGGTGATTAATCCCTGAGGACAACAGATTCCTTACTTCGAGCAAATAATCATCTAGTTATTTACCAGAAGACTTGACTTCCTTAACCAAAGAGTTTGCATGTATTGATAGATAAGATTCAACATCTTTGGATGTAGAGCCTATCTTTATCTCTAGAGCTGTAGTTTGCTCAGCTAGCTTGACCAGTGAAGCATCATGCAATACAATCATGTTTTTATTCATTCTAGTCTGGTTTTCAAGGACATATCCTTGTTTAACAGCTATCTCATCTAGAGTTTCCTTTGAGTCCTTCTGCTATTTAGCAAGATAGACTACAATATTTGCTCCTTTTTGAAAGAAGTCAGTCATATCCTTCTTCAACAAGTTGACCTCAAATCTAATAGATTTGATTTCCTGTGCTAACTGGAACTGCAACTCCTTATTGCTTTCATCTACATATTTTTCCAGTTGATTTCTTTATTGATCTATCATTATTTTCATTTGAACTAGAAGTTAGTTTAAATCCATAGGAGGAGCAGGTGTTGTTCCAGACTAAATTATCTTCTTATAGCTCCTACTCCTCATCTTGAGTTCAGTCAATTTTCTTTTCTTCATCTGAGAGGCTTCCTCCTCCTCAGAATCAGAAGAACTAACTACTTCAACTGATTTACTCTATTTAGCTCCTTCACTATTTGGGGCCAGATCTGTTATCTCCTACTTGACCCTTGCACCTTCTTCACTAATATTGGTATTTTCTAGGAAGACCTCATCTTGCTAAGCTATAACATCAGGAACATGGTCCTCAGGAAGAGCAGTCATCTCCCCTTGGATATCTGTATCTTTATTTAGAAAGATTTCTTCATCAGTCTCCTTAGAGATTGCATTCTCATTTTCTTTATCAGACATTTCCTGTTCAGGAACTTCTACTTATTCCAAAACAGTATCTAGCTCCTGTACTACTTCCATTACTATTGTGTTGACAGTATCCAAATATATATTTGGCAGAATATTGAGGTTCTCCCCCTCACTTGGATCCCTAGCTGGGATTGTCTCCACCTACATCATCTTATTTCTCTGAGCTGGAACTTCCCTGATCTTCAGATTCACCGGAAGATTCTTCTTACACAACCACTGCTTTCTTCTTTTTCTCCTTCTCCGTCTCGACTATAGGTGTTTCCTTGGAAAGTACTCTATCCCACCTTGCTATTATTCTCATGTTCATTCTTCTCATGCGATTGATCTTAGATCCAATATTGAGATTGAGACTGTTAGGAATGGCTTGTACCAAGTAGAGGCTTATAATTCTGTCCATATTGGGCTTCTTTATGCTTTCTGCAATCTTGTCAAAGACTAATTTGCTCCAATTAGTCTTAACTTTGAAGATAATTCTAGTCATCAGCTTAAGCATATATGCAGAAATCCAGTCATGGGCTCCTGTTTTGCATAACAGCACCTTCCCTAATATCTCGAACATTAATTTGCCCTGAGTATTAATACCCTTCCTGATCAGGGTGCTTTCAATCTTTGTGATTGGGGCCAATCCACACCACTCCAAAGCTTTTACAGTCTTGGCAGAATCTAGGTTACCTTCTTGATCAATCCTTGGCAAATGAAATATCTTGGTCAGTCTCCTGGTTATCATTTTGACCTTTGCTCCATTCACTTTGGACTTAATCTTTTTTATGTTAGAGTCGACATGTGCATTGGAAAATAATTCATTAACCTCTCGTTTCCAGATATTTGACGGTTCTGAAAGCAAATATTCCAATCTTACTTCAGTGATTAGGGCTATTACATTCTTAATTTCTTCTGACGTTGAGTTGAATCCATTCCTAACAAGTTCATAACCTTTGAAAATGTTATCGTCACTTTTGGGCGCCATCAAAGTGAAGAAATAAAACAAGGTGTGTCGACGAAATGGAATTCTAGGCCTCGACACTCAGAGATCAATCTCTCAAGATCTCAAGAAATCATAGTCGACTTCTTCTCTCACATCTTATTTATAGTCTTTTCTTTCCTGAAGTCAAATGGATGCGCTCCATTTAGACTGTTCCTAATTTTTAGGAAAAGAAAACGTAGTGTCGACACTGGAAACATTGTCTGTCGAGATGTGTTGACACAAGGATAAAGTCTCTCGACACCCTTTGATGTATCGACACTTACTTTGGTGTCTCGACACTTTCTTAGATCTCTCGACACTTATTTTGGTATCTTGACAATTCTTTGATGTCTCGACACTTTCTTTGATGTCTCGACACATTCGCTGATGTCTCGACACAACTGTTGACTTGGCCAAAATTTTGTTTTCAAAACTATAAATACTTGACATTTTTGAGGTCTATTCTTGATATTTAGATAAGTAAACTTAATTACCGACTAATATATTTTTATTCTTATTTTTATCAGTTTTTATGTATGCATAAATTATTCAAGATTCAACATGCCAAATTCAAACTTAAAGAAATTAAATTTCTCTTCATCTAGGGGCTTAGTGAAAATATCAGTAATTTGTTTATTTGTAGGAACAAATTCTAGATTAATATCTCTATTTTCTACATGCTCCCTAATAAAGTTATATATAATCACAATATGTTTAGTTCTACTGTGTGACACAAGATTGTTTGCAATTGAAATGACACTAGCAGTATCACAATATAATGAAATTTTACTTAGCTGAATGTTGTAATCTTGTAATTGATTGAAAGTAAGGGTTAGATCTAAGATACTCTAGAGGGGGGTGAATAGAGTATATTTGAAAACTTAAAATCTATAACAGCTTTTTGCTGTAAATGAAAGGGTTAGAATTGGAAAGTTATTTGATACCAAAACTATGCAATAATTTAAGGAGCAATCCTAAGGTAACCCAAACTACCACAGGTACTGCAAATGTCAAACTAACTAGAATTAACACAGCAAACCTAAGTGACATAGCCACAACAAGAACAAAAGAAAAAGTGCAACCAGACAACACAAGACTTTTATAGTGGTTCCCCAACCTGGGTACATCGACTCTTCTACCACCCTGGTAGGAATCCACTCAGGTTTTTGATCAGGTGACTGCCACCAATGAGCTTTTGATCAAGTGCTCAAAAACCAACCCAAGTCTTTTGGTCAGGAGACTTGCAACCAAGAATAACTTTTGAAGGGAGGTAAAGAACCCTTTTTACAGTGGGGGATGAGAGATTGATGGTGTCTTCTCTTTCTCAAATACAACTGGGAAGACTTAGTTGATTTATGATGTTAGCAAAAGCTCCCCCTGAGATATTGAACTCAGGAAGATTTGAGCCTTGTTGCAGGGTGAGTAGGTCTTCAATATTTCAGCCTTGACCAGATGGTATCCAGGAACTTCTTTGATAGATAGAATATTTGTTGTCCTCTGAAGAATCCTGAGATGAAGAAGGGAGAAGACTCTTGATTTTTGATTGATGTTCTTCTTCTTCTTCAGCTTGTTGTTCTTTCTCTAGTCTAGGGCTTCTGATTTCTCTACTGTGTTATTGTCCTGTGTGTCTTATTCTATGTGTTCTGCCGAGAAGAAAGAAGAAGATCCTATTAACTGTGTATGGAAGAAGGAAGAAAATTATTTTTATATTTTCCATGAAATCTTCCATCTGAATTTTGAATTCCTTCCTTCATTCAATGTTGACGGCCTGGAGAATATTTGCATTAATTGATTTCCCCAACTGTCCCATTGAAAAATGGCAAGCAATAATCCTAATGAAGTCCATAATCAATATTGCGTCTAACGGTAATATTCAGAGAATATTTAGCATTGATTACTCGGGAATTATTGTAATAAATTAAGAATAGAGGGAGGAAAATATCAAAGTCTGGAACTTCACAGAAATCGTTGAGCAGAAAACAGAATTCATCGACCTGGGTCCAGAGTTCGTCGAGCTGAGAGATTATGTTCGTCGACCAGATAATCTTTGTTCGTCGAGCTGAGATCCAAGATCGTCGACCTGAGAGTAGTTAACTTCTTTCTCTGGAACCATGCTAATTCTGTGCATAAAGATCGTTGAGCAGAGAATATAACTTCATCGACTGGAGTTCAGTGAAATGTTTCTTGTACTTAAGAATATTGAAGTAAGGTGTCCAGAAATCGTCGACCTGAGAACTAGTTTCGTCAAGTTGATAACTTCTAACTGCTACTTGATAAAGCTTGCCAAGAATGTGGTCTACGTTCGTCGAGCTGAGAAGATGAATTCGTCGACTGGATTATAATTCTGGACTTAGAATATTTAGATGTTTCTGGAATAAAATGTTGAAGTAGAATACCCAGAAATCATCGAGCTGAGAACTAAGTTCGTTGACTAGAGTTCAGAGAAAGGAATTTTGGACTTGGAATGTTGAAATATAGTGTCCATAAATCATCGACTTGAGTACCAAGTTCGTCAAGCTCTGCTCAGAGAATTGTCTCTGAGTTCGTCGAGCTGAGCACGACTTTCGTCAACCTGAGTTCGACGAACGTCGAACTCATTTCCTGAGTCTTTGAAATTTCTCTAAGTCTTGAGTCTTTTGTAGTTTGTTGATGACTGGTCCATCCAGTGTTGACTATAAGGATATGGCCTACACTCTAGGACACAACCATGACCCTTGTTATACATGTTGGGTCAAACATCCTAGTTTAGTGAACCTAGCCCAAATCCAACTAGGGATTTAACATTGATGTTGAATCCAAAGCAATTGTGCACAATAACTTCCAGCTGAAGTGTACTCAGATTCAACAGTGGATGTTGCTACACTTGTTTACTTTTTACTGCTCTATAACACCAGCCTTCTTCCAAGGAACTGACATGAACATGAAGTGATTTTCCTGACTTCTTTACAACCTGCATAATCTGCATCTAAAAAGCCTGTTAGTTTAAAATCACTATTCATGGGATACCATTGGCCAAGATTAGGTGTGTCATTTAGATATCTCAATATTCTTTTGATTGTTGTATAGTGAGACTTCTTAGGGCAAGCTTGATACCTAGCACAGACATAAGTAGCATACATTATGTCTGCTATACTGGTTGTTAAATAGAGCAGTGATCCAACTACGCCCCTATACAAGTTGATATTAACTGGCTTGTCAGCACCATCCTTGTCTAAAGATATACTGGACCCCATAGGAGTTCTCATAGAAGTGTCTGTTTGCATGGCATACTTCTTGATTAACTTCTTGGTGAACTTAGACTGACTAATGAAAACTCCATCTATAGTTTGCTTAACTTGGAGACCCAAGAAAAACTTGAGTTCACTCATGCTACTCATCTCAAACTTACCTTGCATAAGTTTGGCAAACTTATTGTGCAAAGTGACTCATCAGTAGAACCAAATACAATATCATCAACATATATTTGTACTAAGATGGTCTTGCCTTTTACTTCCCTTGGGAATAGTATTTTGTCTATTTTCCCTCTTGAGAAATTATTCTCCAGAAGGAGTTTAGATAGAGACTCATACCAAGCCCTTGGGGCTTATTTTAACCCATAGAAAGCTCTTAATAAAAGATAAACATGATTAGGTTGAGTAGAGTCAACAAAACCTGAGGGTTGCTCAACATAGACCCTTTCTTTGAGGTTACCATTAAGGAAGGCTAACTTACCAATCATTTGGTAAACCTTGAATCCTTTGTAGGCTGCATATGCCAGGAAGAGTCTAATAGCTTCCAATCTTGACACTAGTGCAAAGGTTTGATCAAAATCTATATCCTCTTCTTATCTATATCCTTGTGCAACCAGTATAGCCTTGCAAACTAAGATAACCTAATCTACCACAAGCATAACAATAATAAATTAATTAACACAGGCACTGCAAACCTAACTAGCATAAGCACGGCAAGAACAAAAGAGCGAGGGCAACCAGATAACACAAGAATTTTTATAGTGGTTCCCCAACCTGGATACATCCACTCTTCTACCACCATGGTAGAATCCACTCAGGTTTTTCATCAGGTGACTTCCACCAATGAGCTTTTGATCAAGTGCTCAAA
Organism: Platanthera guangdongensis; assembly: GCA_039583875.1. NCBI lineage: Eukaryota > Viridiplantae > Streptophyta > Magnoliopsida > Asparagales > Orchidaceae > Platanthera > Platanthera guangdongensis. The sequence goes on from CM077164.1 coordinate 130,622,147, forward strand.
AATCAATCCCAAGTCTTTTGATTAGGTGACTTGCAACCAAGGAATAACTTTTGATGGGAGTTAAATAACCCTTTGTATAGTGAGGGGGTGAGAGAATGATGGTGTCTTCTCTTTCTCAAATACAACTGAGAAGTCTAGTGGATCTTTGATGTTAACAAAGCTCCCTCTGAGTTATTGAGTTATTCAGGAATATTGAGCTTTGCTTTAGGGTGAGTAGGTCTTCAATCTTTTAGCCTTGACCAGAATAGATCCAGGAACTTCTTGACTGATAAAGGTTTGTTGTCCTTGAAGAATCCTGGAATGAAGAATGAAGAAGACTCTTTATTTGTATGGATGTTCTTCTTCTTCTTCAGTATCTTGGATTCTTTTTCTGGTCTGGGTTTCTTATTTATTGTTTCTATATCTGTGTTATTGCTTGCTATCTCATCGAGAAGGAGGAAGAAATCCTTTTTATATTTTCTATGAAATTTTCCTTTGAATTTTTGATTTCCTTCCTTCATTGATTGCTGACGGTCTTGAGAATGTCTGCATTAATTGATTTCCCCAACTGTCCCATTGAAAAATGACAAGTAATTATCCTGATGAATACCATAATCAATGTTGCTTCTAACGGTACCATTCAGAGAATATTAAGTATTGATTATTCAGGAATTACTGTAATAAATAAGGACAGAAGGAGGGGAAAAATCCAAGTCTAGAACTGCACAGAAATCGTCGAGCAAAGAACAGAATTCGTCGACCTGGGTCCAGAGTTCGTCGAGCTGAGAAGTCATGTTCGTCGACCAGATAATTATTATTCATTGACCTGAGATACAAGATCGTCGACCTGAGAACTGCTGACTGTTACTTGATAAAACTTGTCAATACTGTGGTCTAAGTTCGTCAAGCTGAGAACATGGATTCGTCGACTGGAGTTCAGTGAAATGATTCTGGACTTAGAATGTTGAAGTAGAGTATTCAGAAATTTTCGACCGGAGAATCAAGTTCATCTAGCTCAGCTCAGAGAATTGTCTCTGAGTTCGTCGAGCTGAGCACGACTTTCGTCGAGCTGAGTTCGACGAACGTCGAACTCATTTCCTGAGTCTTTGAAATTTCTCTAAGTCTTGATTCTTCTTCAGTCTGCTGATGGATGGTCCAAGCAATGTTGACTCTAAGGACATGACCTAGACTCTAGGACACAAATATGACCCTGGATATACATATTGGGTCAAACATCCTAGTTTAGTGAACCTAGCCCAAATCCAACTAGGGATCCAACAATCTTCCCCTATTTGGGTGAGGTCACTAATTATAGACACAAATCATTTACAAAGCAAGAAAAATATATCTGGCAGAAAACTTTAAGATATGCAGCAGATATATATATATACAAAGAGCTTTGTATCATGAAATGAATAAGCAGTTATTAAGACAAACAGAAAGATTAAACAGATTAAAAACTCATTTCTTCTTCTTTGGCTCCTTGTGCTCCTCCTCTTTAGCTTTATCACCAGGCTCTGTAAACTTGATTTCCCTGTTTGGATTGGCTGCTTGAGTCTTTGTCATTATCATATTCGCAGCTCCAATACTATTTAGGGAAGTGGCCCTTGGCACCACAGCTTCTGGATGTAACTTCATATAATCATCAACATTAAAAAAATTGTTAGCTTTGGCAAACCTATTAAGTTCTTCCTTCCTATATTTGGACATTATTGTGTATTCAGAGGGATCCTTTCCTTCAACTTTGACTTTGTTGATCATAGATAGGACAATCAATTCTTGAAACCTGGCCATCCTTGCAGTTGTAGCTGTTTCTGGATCCTCAAAAAGTACTGGAGGAGATGCATGTCTTTTTGGGCTTTCAGCTTTCTGATGTTCAGTAGTTTGTTGTTATTGATGTTGATGTTGTTGTTGATGCTACTTGCATTAGGAGTAGTACCTGTGCTGGCTACTTCCAAAAGAGGAGGAGGATCTACCCCGATGCCTCTAATAGATTTGATACTGGGTAGTCCTTTGAGATGAAGAGCTTCAAGCACCAGCAGCAGGTGGAGGAGGAGGAGGAGGAGGGTCCTTCTTGAATCTCTGTGGAGGAGGTGAATACTTCCTGCTTTTCTTCCTTTCTTTCTATTGATTCTTGGAAAGCCACATCCAAGCTGGCATGCCCTTGTATGGAGTAATATTTTGAAGAATGTAGTATGGAGTGTCATGTGTTGGGTTTGGCTTTGGAGCAGGAGGTGGAGGAGCTTTCCTCTTCTTAGAAAGTTTTTTTTCTTAGCATATGGACTATCATCTAAATCCTTTTCATCATCATCATCTGAAGAGTTATGTGGATTATCATATAAAGCATTAATCTCTTTCAATGTTTTTGCAGATATCAATAATTGTTCAGCCTGGGGAGGAGCAGGAGGAAGAGCTGGAGCTGGAGAACTGAGTACATCAGTGCTTTCAGCAACTGACTTATTTTCTTCTTCAATATCAGCCATGATCAACTCATCAAGATCAAGCATGGAGCTATCATCCATAATGAATGTTGGGGCAGAAATTACTTTGGGATGGGATGAAGTAATAGAGGAATCTATTCTTGGTGGAGATGGAATGATAGGAGCCTCTGTAACGACAAAACTAGCCTTGAGTTGCTTGGCAACTTTGAGGCTTATTCGGGAGGTATAAGGAACTATAGCCATGGATGGCTTTATGATGTATACTGGAAGAGAGTTCAAATAAACTGTATCAAAAATACTCAACAAATTCAAAAGATTTACTGTGGAATTTATAATGTAATCACCAATAATTATTATTTCCTCTATGACTATCTCATCCAGATCCATGTTAGATTCAATAAAATTAATTAAATCAAATAAATCATCAGCTGCTTCAGCTTCTGCTGCTACTACATTTGTTGTTGTTGTTGCTACTACTGTTGCTACTGCTTCTACTATTGTTGCTTCTTCACAGAGAATCTACCCCTGCCTGGTTTCAGTGGGTACTTGAGCCAGGCCCCTGACTGAAGAAGGAGGGATGGAGAGAGCAGAGATTTGAGCAGCAAGGGAGGAAATGGAGGTAGCAAGAGGTGAAATAGCCTCTGCTATGAGGGTTTTGAGGAGGGGAGTGAGAAGGGATAAAAGAGGTGGAATGATGGAGGGTCCAGTGGTAGGAATGTAGGAGGTGTCTCATTGGGGACAGAAGGGTGAATGGAAGAGGATGGTGGAGGAGGAGGTAGAGAGTCTTGTATAGGTTCATCTGGGGAAGAAGGAGTATGAAGGGGGGATGAAAGCAGATTGAAGGATGGTAGGGATAACAGATTGGAAAGGGGAATATCAGCCAAATGTTGTGGTAGTGGAGATGAGGGTGGTGATGGAATTGGTGTACCATCTGGGGATTGAGTTGATGTATGAAAGTGAATATAAGTTTGTGATGGTGGTACTGAAGATGATAGAGTTGGTGTACCATGGGGGGATGGAGGTGGAGGAATGTGGACTGTGGTATGAACTGGGGGATGAACAGGTAAGGGGAGTTGGTCTACCATCTGAGGATGGCTTTGGATGACTGGAGGTGGTGGAGGTGGAGGAGGGACATCCTAAGCAGGGTGGGGAGTGGCTGGAGCAGCCCTTATACTCTCAGAAGGCCTGGAGGAAGAGGAAGAAGCCTTGGATGGCTTGGTGATGGTCCTCTCCCACCTGCCAAAGAGGGTACAGGTGAGACTCTTGGAGGCATTAATGAATATGGTCGGGGTGACCAGGGATTCAACAGCCTTTTCCTGAAGGAAGATTCCCAGAATTCTTCCAAAACACACCTCCTTCTTGGTGTTCTTTTTCTTGATCAGCTCAAAGATAATCTTAGCCCAATTCATAGGCTTCTTATTCACCACATCATACATCACTAGAAATTGATGCCTGGTGATGTAATCATGGGCTGTGTGCTTACCCAGTAGCACCTTGCCCACAACATCTGCTAGAAACTTATATTCAGCATATAAGTGTTTCTTCAGCACCTTGTTGGGGGTTTCACCAGAATAACCCATTTTATTTAGCATTTCATTAAATTCCTCATTATCAATCTCAAAATCTGCTTAACCATTAGTTAATCTAAAACTCTCAGTCAAGACGGTGGAGGTAAGAGAGACTTCATTACCAGATATTGTTCCTGTCATGGTGGTTTTATCTATGGTGGAGGAAGTGTAGACTCATTCCCTAATCTCTGCACTGGCTATCTTGATTCGGATGGTCATCAGGTTTTTTCAATTGTTGATCTTCAAACAGTTGCACAATCTCCAGAAAGGCAGGATCCGAGTGTTGAAATGACTCAAAATCTATGTCAAATCTAGTATCAAATTTCATTGCTACAAGACTACCTGCTGGAATCGCCATAGCGCACCTGCAAGAGAGAAATAGAGATCAAGTGCTATGGAACTGAAAGCGCGGGACGAAGGTCGAAGAAAAACCTAGATATAAGATTTTTCAGAATATGAATCGACAAACTCCGTTCCATGAAAAATAAAGAATTCTTCAAACTGAGGTCGACGAAATATTTTATAGTTGAAAAAATTCGTCGATCTTAGTCTGAAGATTTGAAAATATTTCATCGAGCTCCGTTCAATGAAAATTTTCTGAAGCAGATTCGTCGATCTCCGTTCTACAAAAATAACTTCACTCACAGAGAGTTCGTCGATCTCCGTTCGACGAATATCTCTAGAACTTTTCTCAGTTCGTCAATCTTCGTTCGACGAACTTTGAAAAATTCGTCGACTGTGGATAGAAATCAAACTAAAGCTTCTTCATTTATCATTCCAAGCTGATTTATAAAGAACAAGTGATTTCTTTCATCCAATGGTTTGGTGAAAATATCTGCTCTTTGTAAATCAGTGTAAATATAGACAAGTTTAATTTTGTTTTTTTCTACACACTCTCTAATGAAATGATGTCTAATGTCTATATGCTTGGTCCTACTGTGATGGACTAGATTTTGTGTTATGGATATAGCACGTATGTTATCACATAAGAGAGTTGAATTATTTAAGTTGAACTCATAGTCCAGGAGTTGGTTTTGAATCCACAGCAACTGCCTGCTACAATGTATTCTGCTTCAGCAGTTGATGTAGACACAGATAACTATTTCTTGCAGAATCATGATACTAATCTCATACCAAGGAACTGGCATGTTCCAGAAGTACTCTTTCTGTCTACCCTGCATCCAACAAAGTCAGCATCTGAGTATCCAGTTAACTTAAATTCTGACTTAGTAGGATACCGGAGTCCTAGACTAGGACAACTCTTTATATATCTCAAAATTCTTTTTAGGAAAACTAGATGAGATTCTTTAGGGTTCACTTGAAACCTAGCATAAAGACATGTAACAAACATTATGTCAGGTCTGCTAACTGTAAGGTATAGTAGGGACCCAACAATTCCCCTATATAATTTCTGATCAACAGGTTTCCCATGTTCATCAGAATCTATTACAGCATTAGTGGTCATGGGTGTTTTCTTTGCTGAGGCATCAGCCATGACAAACTTTTTAATACGCTTTTTAGCATACTTAGCCTGGGATATGAAGATGGCATCAGGTAGCTGCTTCACTTTGACACCAAGGAAGTAGGAGAGCTCACCCATACTACTCATTTCAAACTTAGAATGCATGAGGTCAGAGAACCTCTTGCATAGTTTGGAATCTATAGACCGAAATATAATGTCATCTACATAAATTTGTACTAACAAGATTTGGTCCTTATGGTGCCTAGTGAATAATGTCCTATCTACAATGCCTCTAGTGAATAATGTCATATCTACAATGCCTCTAGTGAATTTATGCTCTATTAGGAAGCTAGCTAAGGTCTCATACCAAGCTCTTAGAGCTTGCTATAAACCATAAAGAGCTTTATGCAATCTGAAGACATATGAAGGATGGGTTGGAGAGATAAAACCTGAAGGTTGTTCAACATAAACCTCTTCTTTAAGTACTCCATTCAGAAAGGCACTCTTGACATCCATCTGATAGACTTTGAACTTCTTGTAGGCAGCATAAGCAAGGAAGATTCTGATTGCTTCTAACCTTGCAACTGGTGCAAAAGTTTGGTCATAGTCTATTCCTTCTTCTTGCCTATAACCTTGAGCAACAAGCCTAGCCTTGTTTCTCACAATTACACCATGGGCATCAAGTTTTTTCTATATACCCATTTAGTTCCAATGACTGGGTAGTCTTTGGGTCTTGGAACTAAATCACAAACTCTGCATCTCTCAAATTGATTGAGTTCCTCTTGCATTGCAATGATCCAATGGGGATCTTGCTCAGCTTCTTTTATGGATTGAGGCTCAACTTGAGAGAGAAAATAGGCATGCATGATATCTTGGTTGAGTTGATGCCTTGTCTGTATACCTACTGAAATGTCCCGAATCACTTGGGATCTAGGGTGATCCCTTAGTGTGACAAGATCAGTGGGTGGAGTTGGTTCAGCAGCAGCATTTGGAATGAATTCCTCTTGTGGAATAATGTCTGCTATTGGAGTAGGTTCAGCCACTTCCAGAACTTCATCTTCACTATCTTCATCAGCTTGTGGAGGAGGAGGTGATATAACCTCTTGTGGAAGGTTTAACACACCCATTTTCTCACACAAGTGAGGTACCTGCAAGATACTATTGGTAGAAATTTCTTTCTCCTTATAAGACATGTTAGCCTCATCAAAGGTTACATGAATTGATTCCTCAATTTTTAATGATGATTTATTGAACACCCTATAAGCTTTGCTGACTTGGGAATATCCTAGAAAAATTCCCTCTTCAACCTTTGCTTCAAACTTTCTAATATACTTCTTGTTATTATTATGAATATAACATATGCAACCAAATACTTTAAAATAGGTGATTTTAGGTTTCTTCCCTTTAAGCAATTCATAGGGAGTCTTATTCTTAAGTTTATGTATTAAACTCATGTTCAGTACATAATTTGTTGTGCTTACAGCCTCTGCCCAAAAGGATATGGGCATGTAAGCATCTGCAAGTAATGTGCCTGCAGCTTCAATTAAGGTTCTATTCTTCCTTTCAGCCACCCCATTTTGTTGAGGAGTTCTAGGAACTGAGAAGCAATGTGAAAGTGCAGCTAGATCTGATATACTCTAGAGGGGGGTGAATAGAGTATATGGTGCTTTGAAACTTTTTACAATAATTGTTGTAATAAGAGTGAGCAGGGAAGCAATTAAATATCTAATCATAGAACTAAGTTAAACAAAAGCAAATCACAGAATAATCAAGGCCAGAAACAAACATAAAAACAAGCAAAACCAGAAGACACAAGGAAATATAGTGGTTCCCCTAAACTTGGGTACATCCACTCTTCTACCACCCTAGGTAGGAATCCACTGCAGGATGAGTTGATCAGGTGTCCTGGGCACCAATGAGCTTTTGATAAGGTGCTCAAAAACCAAAGCAGATTTTTTGATCAGGTGTCTTTCCACTAATGATCTTTTGACAAGGTGCTCAAAAACCAAGCTCAAACTTTGAAGCGAGTTTGAGAAACCCTTTACAGAGAGGGGGTTAGAGAGTGATGGAAGTCTTCTCTTTCTCAAACAACTGAGAAGACTATGTGGATTGTTGATGTCAAAGCTCCCCCTGAATCCTTGAGATCTTCAGGAAGAAAAGCTTTGCTGAGGGTGATAGGCCTTCAAAGATTGAACTCCAACAATAGATGATTTCAGCAATAGCTGAAATGTTGAATGTCTGGAGTCTTGAAAATATGTTGGCCTTGAACACTGAAACTAAAGAGATCTGAAGATTTCTGAAAAGATTGATCTCCTTGGATGAGTGTTCTTGAGAATTCTTTGAGACAGAATATTTTTGAATGTCTCTCTGTAATTTGTGTGTCTCTCTCTGTATTCTATTAGAGACTCCAAAATTCTATCTTTTACTCTCTGGTACAAAATAGAATAACATTCTCTGTCAAGTATAGTCGTTAGTCTGCATTAATTGCATCCTTAATTGCAAAATCTCTTCTAGAGGAAAGTCCACAGAAATATTCCTTGAAAACTCCCTTGAAACTTGGTCCAGAAATGAATGAAAACGGCTAGGAAATCTCTGAATTAATTGCAGAATAACTCCTTAACTGATTTGAATTTGAATCTAGAAACATCCTTGAAGTTATCTGAAATCGTCGAACTGAGCTCTGCTATCGTCGAGCTGAGCTCAGCGATCTGGAAATATACAGCAGCAAAATATCGTCGATCTGAGCTCAAAGATCGTCGAACTGAGCTCAGAGATAAAGATCCAAAGCAGAGTCAAAATCGTCGACCTGAGCTCACCGATCGTCGAACTGAGTTCGACGATATAATGAAGTTGAGCTCAGCGATCGTCGAATGGAGTTCGACGATCTGTCGAAGTTGAGCTAGATGATCGTCGATCGGAGTTCGACGAATCGTCATGCTGAGCTCGACGATATGACTTAGTCTCCAAACAGAAAATCTTGGTCTTCAGGGCAGCTTCCAAACCTAGACTTCTAACCCTTAGACTCAATTCTAATTGACCTATTGAGCTATACAGGAGGTCAAGCATTGATTCCTAGAGACATAGTGATCCTGACCCAAATTAGTAATAGGGTGTTCCAACAATCTCCCCCTATTTGGGTTAGGATTACTATTTACAGACTTTGAAAAAATTTAAAAAAAACAACAATCAGCAAAACAGAAAAACAACAAGCTAGATATAGCAGAACCACAGAAATATATAGCATCCAGATAATCAGAAATCTCAGAGAATGTCACCTTACATTATCATTTCTTTTCCTTGCCCTTAACCATTTTAATCTCTCTGTTGGGATTGAGGGCTTCCTTCTTTGATCTAGTATCATCTGCTGCACCTAAAGATGTTTGCTGTTTAAGCCTGGGAACCACTGCTTCAGGATGTAATTCCATATACCTTTCAGAATCAAAGAATTTACTTGATGCATATCTCTCTAGCTCTTTATGTCTCTGTTCAGACATAGTTGAGATGTTGGATGAATCTTTTCCTTATTCTCTAGCCTTTTTAATCTAATCTAGTGCAGCTAGTTCCTTCATTCTTGCAGTCCAGGAAGCAGGATTGTTCTCAGGATCCTCAAAAGGTACAGGAGGCTCATATCTGTTAGAGGGATTGTCTTGAGGAGGCCTGGCAGACACAGTTTCTTTCAGCTTATAAGGGAAAGAACCAGATGTTGTATCAGTTGAAGTTTGTCCTCCCCTAGAATATGGGTGTTGCCTGGAGTACCCTTTGGAGTAGACTTGAAGGTCTCTTTGATTTCCTCTGTATCCTCCTCTCCTGGATTGAGATCCCCTGGATTGGCTTCCCCTATTATAAGATCTAGCATGAGGCTGATAGGGAGCCTGACTTCTGGCTGGGGGTTGAGCAGCAGAGCTTCCACCTGCACCTGCATCAGGAGGAGGTGGTGGAGGAGGATGAGAGTGTTGGAACTGAGAGGAGCCCTTCTCATATTTTCTCTTCTTCTTCATTGCCTTCAGCTAATTCTTGGAGTACTGCATCCAGTGTTCAGTGATAGGGCAGTCATGTAGAATGTAATATGGGATATCATTGTTATCCTTAACTTTGGCAGGAGGTACCCTCTTCATTGCTTTGCTCCTTGCCTTTCTTTTCCTGGCAATGGTAGCAGAAGAGTCATCAGAGTCTGTTCTAAACTCATCACTTTCAGAACTCTGGTCATCATAGAGAGCATCAATTTTCTTCATCAAGCCCTTCTTGAGCTGTACAGAAGCAGATGAGGCAGAGGTTGTAGCAGCAGGTGTTGAAGTAGTAACAGCAGAAATGACAGCAGCAGATGTAGTAGAGGCAGTAATAACAACAGCAGCAACAGTAGGCTCTGGAGAGGTGGCAGCAGCAACAACTTCACTAACAACCACAGAAATAGAAGGAATATCATCAGAAACTGCAGAAGGCTCAAATTCAGATGTCTCTGACATAAGAATATCCTTGGAAATAGGCTCAACAGCACTAACAGACACTTCAGCAGCAGTATCAACAATATCAGCAGCAGTATCAACAATATCAGAAGCAACCACAATGCTTTCTTCAGAATAAGCAGCAGCATACACTGAGTTGACAAAGGAGGTTATAATGCTTGGTTCACAGCAAGAAAATGGCACAAGGGCCTTGGATAGATCCTCTGGAGGCTGGACAGCATTGACCTCTGGCAGACAGCTGAAGTATGCAGAATCAAAAGTTGAAAGCAAAGACCTGAGGTCTATTGCAAGTATTGCAGCAGGAGGACTTTGTGCTTGAGGCACAGCAACAACAGCAAGAGGAGGAGCTGAAGAAGCAGCAAAGATAGCAGCAGCAGCAAACAGGCTCACAGAAGCAGTCACAAAAGCAGCAGCAGCAACAGCAGCAGCATGAAGATTCACTTCATATGGCATCTCCCCCTGCCTAGATTCAGACAAGTCTGGATCAAGGCACACTGTTGTAGGAGCTGCCTGAGGGAAGAGGGAAGAGAGCCTGGCAGAGAGAGCTGCCACTGACAGGTGTAGTGGAGCCAAGGAGGTCTCCAACAGCAGAGAGAGCCTGGGGGCAAGCAACTCATACAGCCTGTCAGCAAGGGCTGGGAGGTCTACTTGCTCAAGGGCTGGAGCAGAGGTAGAAGATATAGGAGCAGCTGATGGTTCTGGTAGAGGAGAGCTGGAGAATGGTGGAAGGGATGGCTGAGGTGTTGGTAAGGTGGATATGGAGGACAGGGGAATGGAGATAGATGGGGTGAATGTTGGTTGGCCAATGATTTGGTGTAGAAGGTCTTGAAAGGAAGTGGAGGATGAGGGTAGCTCAGGAGGAGAGGATGGAGAGTCATCCATAAAGGAATCATCAATGAGGGTGAAAGATGGAATTGAGGGTGATGAGGTGACATCTGGTGGAGGGTAGGAGAATAATGGGTGGAAATGGTCTTCTGGTGGTGGAAGAATATGTACTGGAGATGGTGTGGATGTTGGAGAGGGGCTGGATATGATGATGGTGGATGGAGCTGGAAAGGTAGATGGTATGGGAAGGGATGGAATTGGAGGAGGAGGAGAGGCAACAACAGCAGGCAGGTCATCTGCTGTAAGACCCCCTTTTTTTTTCTTTTTTAAAATCCCAGGTCTTAGGCCCAGAACCGCCGCCTTGCGGTGACACCTTCGCACCCGGGAAGGTCGTCACTACAAGACGTCGATCCTGCCGGCCAAATCGATCGCAGCTGACACAAAAGTAGCAGTACAAGAGAAGACAAGTCCACAGCATATCACATATATATAAAAATCTCCACGAAGGGAGTGTCCACAGAATAATAAAGTTTACAGAAATAAAAGGGCTGAAGCCCGGTACATCCATATCCTCACTACAGATCCCTCATGCGGAAGCAAAACAAAACAACTACTAGAAGTCGGAACTCACGGTCCCAGCTGGTTGTACTCCTGAGCTAGACTGCCCTATCTCCAACTGCACCGGTCTCCTGGGCTGTTCCTCCATACTCGGCTCCACGATCCCCTAATATGATGTGGTTCGAAAACCATTAGTCTAAAAGACTAAGCCCTATCGTCCCCCACCCCTTCCCCCATGCTCCTAGGCACCGAGCGGGGAGGAAGAAAGGAAGGACGTGAAAGAGGAGAGAAATCAAAAACAGGTGATAGGGGAACCTAGCTATCAATTTTATAATCAGGTTATAATGAGTAAAGTAAGAAAGGAATATAACCTTCACTTATGTGAATACACATAAGCCAAGGGATCTTCTACAAGGCTCCCATCGTATAAAATGTCTCATACCACTTTATACGTTGGGGTGTCGGTTATCACAAGCAGCATATAAATATTGAAATAACCTTAATATATAATCTTGCCCACACAAGCTTATAGACCAAGGGGTCGTTTTGCAGGGCCTAATGTATAAGCGTCCCATACCACTTATACTTTAGGTGACAGGATTAAAAGAATCGTTGATGCTATGACATGCAAGTGGGTATGATGGACATGCAAGTGCAACACACACACCCGACTCTGTGCACACAGACCTTTAGTTCCCCCTTTCAGAGTCGTTACCTCCCAGGATACCTCCGTAGTGGCAGACGGAAGCGGTGGGTTGGGCCTCGCCCACCTCAAAACCAGTAAAAGCACTACCGGTCTGACCTATCGTACGCCTCAACGCTTGGTGCACTAAGCGGACTACCGCGTACTCTTGCCGACAAGACCGCCGGACTTAAGTTTGGCGAAGTGTAAAACCACACTTGCCGAGTCATCGTATAGGCGTCGGTGCATCGACTAACCCATACCGAAGACCCACCATCTTAACTTTCTTTCCTTCCATGCACATGCAAATTTATCGTATCCGAACCGAGCTAAAGCTCCCCGGACCATCCCGTCCGTCACAAATATCAACCGAGCCAAAGCTCGCCGGACCGAAACGTCTGTCTCTTATTCCAAACCTCATCCCTTTGAACACCGCGGGATGGTGCCCCTTTGAACACCTCGGGACGACTTAACCATTTACAATATTGTCCAACTAGTGAGTGCGGTGTGAAAACCTATTTACTATATTACTCTTTCGATTTGTTCTTAAAGGTTTACGTTAACCCAGGACTGCCCCCGGTATTCCCTGTGAAGGGCTCTCAAGGGGCACTAGGAACTGTGTTGGGATTACGCCCAGCGTTCCCTTTCGCAAGGTACTTATTATTATTATTGGTTGATTTCCCTTACCCAATACCTTCTCATATTGCGATAGACTAATCCTAGGGTGGTTTAGACCTTTCACTCTCGCGAGAACGACGATCTTTCGTCGAACTCGCGTACCTATAAAACACATCAACTCGATTCCCGCACTCCTTAGAACTTTCTCTGGTGACTCATCTACTTTCATTCCAAACCATTCAGCTCGACTAACTCTACACTAATCCGACTCTGATCCTAATACAACTTTTCCCCAAATTACTATTTGCAGACCAAGCTATACTAAGTGATGTTCGTGATAGGATGTCCTTCAAATTTTCATCCGAATGACCTAGAATTATTACCGGAGTCCTATCATGACCTAAATGATTTAATTCCAGAATATTATATTTTTCTCAATTAATCTCTTATTTAAATAAATTCTTACAAATGCCAATTAATACCAAGTTGATCATGAAGTATCTTAAATTATGATCCCACTGACCCAAGAAATTTTTCATAAGTTGTAGAATTGTAAAATAATACTGTCAGCCAAGTTTTATAATTTTCTCTTCAATTTTTCTATTTATCTCCTAAATAATTCAAAATTCACATATTGGATATTTTTCAAAGGAGGTATAAGGAATTCATTTCCAAAAATTCTAACAAATTTCCAGCAAGCTCATAATATTAAAAGAGTGCCACAAACAGAATTTCACTAATTTTCAAGTAACAATGGCTATAAACTTTTATTTCTAAATAATTTACCAAAATGCCATTATGAAGATTTAAAAATTTGTGGTTCATTCAAAAATGCTGAGAAAATTAATCAAGGCTATTTATACTCAGATATGTCATCAATAATTTTTTTTTCTTAATTTTCTACTGAGTTTTGCAATAATTCTAAATTAAATGAAATAAGGGCAAAAATGTAATTTCCACATTCCTCTTATCAATATTCCTCAAACAGAGACGAAAAATTTTTTTAGGAGTTAAACATGTCATGATATTATTCTTGACAAAATTTGGGGAAATAACTAAGTGACAAACCTAATTTCAACATTTATTCTTCAAAAGTCCTATTAATTCAATAATTCCAAATAATGGGATTTTTTGATTCCAAAAATCTCATTATTTCAGTGAGGTGTAAAACTCATCCTAATAGGCCACTGAAATTAATTACATGAATTTAGCATGATCCAAATGGGCCTAATACTCAAAATTTCAAAAATTACTATTGGCACCCCAAGCCTAAGCATGTTCCTCATTTGCATGTGGGATTACCCACCCTACATTGATCCAAACTTGATGAAATTTAAAACATATATTTATAATGTCCTGAAGGACAAGCCACCAAAATTTGGGGCATTTTAGAGTTGAATTAACCCAAGAATCACCTAAACAAACCTAGGGGTAATTTGGTAATTTCACCATAATTTTAATTACAATAAATCCCAATTTTTGGGCAGGGCCTAAATATGCCCTAAACCAGTTACATACCAAAATCTCAAGTCATTTGGGCCTCTGGATGGGCTTGGGCATCCCTTTCAAATTTCTGCATTTGTGCTATTTGCAGCCCAAGACCATTTAATTTTTAGATCTTGCATGTGAGATATCTCAACATGCAGAGGGTTAAATTGTCTAATTTTGCTACCATAGGTATAATATACCCCTAAGGGCAGGACACCAAAATTTGGGGCATGTTGGAGTTGATATGCTCCAAATATCAACAAAATTTAATTTATCATAATTGGACTAAAACTATAGCATTATTTTCCCCAAAAATTTCCATTTTTGGGAGGGCCTAGATATTCCTACTTAAGCCATATGCCCAAAATTTCAGCCCATTTGGACTTAGGGTTTTGGCAGGGCACCCATTTTAGTTTCTGCCCTACTCTAGGACCAGCCCTAGGAACATAGCTCTATAGGGCAGTACACTTAACCAAAAATTATGTGTAATATGGCAAATTAAAGGTGACTCCAAGACCTACAAGTTTTATGTTGAGCACATTTTATGCAACTGGCTGTACGGGCCCTAAAGGTTGCATGCAAAGGTCTATTATAAAAGATATAAAAATGACACTATTCATTAATTAAATAAATCCAGAATTTAGAATATTGCATGGCACTAATCCTAAAGCAATCGGACGACTGCTGCTCATCTTCCCCAAACCGACTGCATGCAGCCCGAGTTTTCTCGGGGCTTTTCCCGGCCGCCTCCGGCGGTGCCACCACCGGCGATCATCAGCTTACCTCTCAAGGTGGTGGGGGCAAGCTTCTGCCGGCGGCTAGGGCGGCCGGAGGTGGCGGCGCCACCTCACCTGAGAGCTCCAAACCGCCATTAATGGCTGAAAAAAAAGGTGTTGTGCTCGGGCTCATTCGATCCTGAACCCTAACCTAGGTATTCCTAAGATCTAAGCATGAAGAGAGAGGTGAGGGAGGACCTTCTCGGCGGCCTTGCGACGTGAGGAGCGGCGGGGAACCATGGCGGCGGTGGCGGCGCTTCTCCCTTGGTTTTCACGGCCAATCTCGGGTTCAGCTCCAGGCTCGGCCTCCCTATCTCTCTCTGCTACTCTCCTGGTCCTGAGGGTGATGAAGTGAGGGGGAAGAAGTGGGGAGATGAAGTAATAAAAAAAAGGGGGGTGATAATTCCTATGTGCAAGGTGGAGGGATTTCTTTATTATTGTCACCATGCATGCATGGGTGGGTCCCACTCCATCCAGCTCCTTCTCCATGTCCCCAAGGGTCGGCCAGCCCATGTGGGGGCTGATGGCATGGGTCCAAGTGGCTCATTTCCCTTAAACACCCTTAAATACCCCTTTCTCTCTCCTAAATTATTCTTTAATTTTGAGATTCTCTCTCTCTCTCTCTCTCTCTCTCTCTCTCCTAGTCACTAAGTTGGCTGGTAAATCTCATATTGGCAGCCCACATGTTTATTTCATCCACCAAAATATGGTTAGCCCAAGTGAGTTGGGCTTGAGCTTGAGTTAGCCCATTTGGGCTAGCTTGACCCAAACCTAGGCTATGGTTGACTTAGGTCAATTTGGTCTTTGAGGTTGGCCCAAATGGGTCCTTAGTGACTCATTGGCCTCCCCTAAGGCCTAGGTAGGATTGTATTGGCCCTTTGGAGGTCACTTGACCCTTAAGTAGGGTACCTTGACTACTTTAGGGCTAGAGTTGACTTTGGTCAACTTAGCCTTTTTGGTTGGCCCCAATGGGTCCTTGGTGACCCGTTGGCCTCTCACTATGGTTATGAAGGTATGTGTGGGGTCCACTTGGCTAAGGGGACTTCAATTGGCCCTTGTGTAGGCCAGTTTGACCCAATGTAGGCTAGGTTGACCCATTTAGGGTTAGAGTTGACTTTGGTCAACTCAGCCTCTTGGGTGGACCCCAATGGGTCCTAGGTGACCCTTTGACCTCACTCTAGGGTTAGGTGGACTTGGGTGCGGTCCACTTGGCTTGGGGATGGTCAATTGACCCTAAGTAGGTTGGTTTGACCCATTTAGGGTTAAGGTTGACTTGGGTCAACTTAACCCTTTTGACTGCCCTCCATGGGTCCTTATTGATCTAATGGATCTTACCATGGTTTGATGAGAACATGGTGGGGTCTTGAAGTCTTGGTGAAGCCCCATGGTTATCTTAAACAAAGGTTCAGGAATTTACTATTTGCAGACCATAGTGGTCTCACCCACATTCTTAGGTTTCCTTGGTCTTCTTGGGCTTCCTAGGGTTTGGTCATGACCTAGTCATGGCCAATTACCACACTTAGGGGTCTAGTTGGAAATGGGATGTTACATCTGCAGGGGCAGAGACCTGTGGAGGAGTGACTCTTAGAGTTCTTGTGCCTGAAGGAGTGCTGGAGGAGGGCCTGCTGGGCTTGCTGATTTGTCTGTCCCACTTTCCAAAGAGGGCACAAGACAGTCTCTTGGAGGCATTTATATGAATTCCAGAGGAGACCAGCAAGGCAGGGCAACTGTGTTGCAGAAACACTCCAATGATTCTCCCAAAATTAACAAAACTTTTGTTGATTTTCTTCTTGATGAGGTCAAAGAAAACTTCTCCCCAATTCAGATTTTTCTTGTCCACAAGAGCTCCCATGAGGCAGAGCTGATACCTTGAAATTGTATCATGGGCAGAGTGCTTAGCCAGTAGCACTTTCCCAACAACACCTGCCATAAATCTGTATTCTACAGAAAGGTTCCTTTTGAAGAGCTTGCTAGGGTTTCCCTCTGAATGACCCATTCTGGCAAGCAGTTCAGAATACTCATCTCCAGATAAGTCAGCAGTATCTTCTCCATTTCTCAACTCAAAAACTTCTGATAGAATTGTTGGGGTTAAGGGTACCTGAGTTCCAGATATAGACCCAACAATGGTGGAGTTATCTTGATTGTGGGCAATATAAACCCATTCCTTTATCTCATCAGAAGCCAGCTTTATCCTTGTGGTCATTATTGCTGTCAGATTCTGGTCTTTGAACAATCCCAAAATATCTTGAAAAACCTGGTCAGTTGTGCTGAATGATTCCATGTCAATGTCAAAACCAGCATCAAACTTCATAGCAGCAAGAACAGCAACTGACACAGCCATGGGTACCTGCAAAAATTCAACAAACAAAACGACCAAGTGTAGAACTGTTTGGAGGGAAAGAAAATTCTTGTAGAGAAATTGAAAGCGCAAAGGAGAACGACGGTGAAAAAAGAGTTTTATATTAGGGTTCGACGCAGAATTGGAAAGATCGTTGAACTCAGTTCGACGATCGAGGCTCCTAAAGGAATCTGAAGAGTCTTCAACATCATCGATCTCCGTTCGACGATATTGGAGAGCGTCGAGCTCCGTTCGACGATCGTTCAGGGAACAAAATTGTCGAGCGCCGTTCGACGATCGTTGACCGGAAGAGATAGTTCATACTATCTAAGAGACGCTGAACTCAGTTCGACGATTTCGGAAATCATCGATCTCCGTTCAAAGATCTTGTGGTAAATCGTCGAGCGCAGTTCAGAGATCAGAAAAATTCTAGACACTAAAAAAAATCAGAATGTTTGCCTAGTCTTGGTCAATTTTAAGCTTTCAAAATCTTGGATATTATTTAAGACTTCCTCCATCTAACATTCCTAACTGATTTAGGAAGAAGGTGTGTTTTTTTTCATCCCAAGGCTTGGTGAAAATATCTCCCCTTTGTAAATCAGTTGGGATATATTGGAGTTCAATTTTATTCTTTTCAACATTATCCCTTAAGAAATGATGCCTAATCTCTATGTGTTTTGTCCTACTATGGAGGACTGGATTTTGAGCTATAGAAATAGCACTGGTGTTGTCACAAAAGATTTTAGACTTCTCTAAGTTGTATCCATAGTCTAGGAGTTGGTTTTGAATCCACAAGAGTTGTGAACAACAACTGCCTTCAGCCATATATTCAGCTTCAGTAGTTGAAGTTGACACAGATGTTTGTTTCTTACAAAACAAAGAGACAAGTCTGTCACCAAGGAACTGACAAGTTCCACTGGTGCTTTTCCTGTCAATTCTGCATCCAGCATAATCAGCATCAGAGAATCCAGTTAAATTAAATGCTGAATCTTTTGGATACCAGAGACCTAGATTTGGACAACTTTTAACATACCTGAGAATCCTCTTTACTACTGTTTGGTGTGACTCTCTAGGGCTTACTTGGAACCTAGCACATATACATGTAGCAAACATTATATCTGGTCTACTAGCTGTAAGATACAGTAAAGAGCCAATCATTGTTCTATATGTTGTCTGATCAACAGGTTTCCCATGTTCATCAGCATTCAATACAGTATTAGTAGGCATGGGTGTTTTCATACAAGATGCTTCAGACATATCAAATTTCTTAACCAATTCATGTGCATACTTGATTTGAGAAATGAAGATGCCTTCAGCATGTTGCTTGACTTGCAATCCTAGGAAGAAGGATAGCTCACCCATGCTACTCATCTCAAATTTAGAATGCATCAGGTTAGAAAACCTTCTGTACAATTTGGAGTCAGTAGAACCAAAAATAATATCGTCTACATAAATTTGTACTAGTAGGGTATGGGACTTATGGGTTCTAATGAAAAGAGTTTGGTCTACTCTACCCCTTATAAAACCATTTTCCAAAAGAAAGCATGCTAGGGTCTCATACCATGCTCTAGGAGCTTGCTTGAGACCATATAATGCTTTGTTCAGTCTAAAAACATAATCAGGAAAAGTTGGAGAGATAAAACCTGGAGGTTGTCTGACATAAACTTCCTCTTTGATGTCTCCATTTAGGAATGCACTTTTGATGTCCATCTGATAGACCTTGAAGCCTTTGTGTGCTGCATAAGCTAAGAATATTCTGATGGCTTCTAATCTTGCAACTGGTGCAAAGGTCTGGTCGTAGTCTATCCCTTCTTCTTGAGAATATCCCTGAGCAACTAGCCTTGCCTTATTCCTTATAATTACTCCTTGATCATCCAATTTGTTTCTGAATACCCATTTTGTTCCAACAATGGAATGATCCTTAGGCTTTGGCACTAGTTCCCATACTTTGTTCCTCTCAAATTGATGCAACTCCTCTTGCATTGCAATGATCCAGTGTGGATCTTGCTCTGCATCTTGAATGGACTGAGGCTCAATTTGACATAGGAAGCAGGTGTGCAACAGGTTTTGGTTGACCTGATTTCTGGTTTGCACACCAGCTGAGATTTCTCCAATTATTTGGGAAATTGGATGGTCTCTTGATGTTACTAAATCAACAGGGGGTGTTGATTGTTCACCAACCTGTGTTGTTGTTTCCTCTTGTGGTACAACAACTGGCTCTTCAAGTTATTCTTCAATATGTTGAGCATTTTCTTCATCTCCACTGCTTTCATCCTCTTGAGTAACCTGTAACTTGTTCAAGTCTTCAACTAGAGAATGTTCCTGCAATGGTTCTATGGTAGAATAAGTCTTCTCCTTGAAAGACATGTTAGATTCATCAAATGAAATGTGAACAGATTCCTCAATTTTAAAGATGATTTATTATAGACCCTATAAGCATTGCTGATCATGGAGTATCCCAGAAACACTCCTTCATCAGCTTTGGCTTGAAATTTTGCTAAATATTTCTTGTCATTGTTGTGAATGTAGCAAATACAACCAAAGACTCTAAAATAGTCAACTTTAGGTTTCTTCCCTTTGAGTAATTCATAGGGAGTCTTTCCCTTTAGTTTATGTATCAGACTTCTATTAAGCACATAGTTGGAGGTGTTCACTGCCTCTGCCCAAAAGGAGAGAGGTAGATGAGCATCTGACAACAATGTAGTGTCAGATTCAATAAGGGTTCTATTTTTCCTTTCAGCTACCTCCTTTTGTTGAGGAGTTCTAGGAGCTGAGAAAGTATGTCTGATCCCTTCACTCTGACAGAACTCTTGCATAAGAAGAGAATCAAACTCTGCCCCATGATCACTTCTGATCAGGGCAATGTGAGTATTGAACTCAATCTGTATACATTTGAGAAACTCTGTCAGACACTTAAAGTTATCAGACTTCTTCCTTAGAAAGAACACCCAAGTGAATCTAGAGAAGTCATCTACAACTACTAAAGTGTAGGATTTCCCTCCTAGGCTTTGTACTGTGATGGGTCCAAAAAGATCCATGTGTAACAGATACAATATCCTAGGTGAATCACTCTTATTAAGTGACTTAAAGTTGTTTTTAGTTTGCTTGCCTAACTGACAAGCCCTGCAGAGTCCTTCCTTCTTGTAGGGGCCAGAAGGTAGTCCTCTAACAAGGTTGTCCTTGGATAGCCTAGCAATAGTTCTAAGGTTTAGGTGTCCTAGTCTCTTATGCCATAAAATATTTGGTCTACAGACAGAATTAAACAAGCAGATATCTACATCAGTTGAAAGAAAATCAACTACATAGATGTTACCTTTCCTTTTACCTGTCAACACAATTGTGTTGTCTTCTGACTTGATTTTGCATAAGGCTTTGCTGAAGGTCACCTGGTAGCGTTCATCACACAGCTGACTGATGCTTATTAAGTTGTGCTTCAGTCCCTCCACATAAGCTACCTTCTTGAAGGTTACTGATCCAATCTGGACTGCACCATATCCTTTAGTCTGTCCAAAGTTTGAATCACCAAAGATAACTTTGGGTCCAAGCTTGGCTCTGAAGGATGTGAGGTTGTCCTTGTTCCCTATCATGTGCTTAGAGCACCCACTATCCAAATACCATTGCTGGTTAGATGTTGGATAGGTATTCACCTGCACATAAGACAATTCATTTGTTTTTGACCCAGTTTACCTTATGCCTAGGTTGATAACCTTTAAATTCTGAAATAAAGGACATCCCAGGTTGACTCTTATATCCTTCAGGATGATATCTCCTTGGAGGTATAATCCATTCAGTATAAGGGTTAAAGATTTGGGATGAAGGACCCTTAGGATTCAATTTTGATTTGCCTTTGAAAAAGTTTCCAGAGCTCTGACCTCTGTTCGACGATCTTGGAGCTGCGTTCGATGATCTTGTGTCAGATCGTCGAGCTCCGTTCGACGGTCGACTATGGGTGAGGTCAGGTATTTGAGATCGTCGACCTGCGTTCGACGACTTTGGCTGAGATCGTCGAGCTGCGTTCGACGATGTTGCCTGAGATCGTCGATCTGCGTTCGGCGATCGTCGATCTCCGTTTGGCGATCGTCGATCTCCGTTCGACGATTTCTGCTGTCACTTAGTTTTCTGAGGCAGATCAGAATTTTTCCTAGCAACCTCTACAACTCCCTTTCCTTTGTCAGAAATGAATTTAATTGGAGTTGTTAGAACTATGGGTTGGCTGGATGAAGCACCCAAGCCCAGTGTACTATTGAATCTGGAGTTCACTGTGCTTGTGATATCCATCAGCTTGATGCTTCTCCCATTAAGGGATTCTTCAAGCTTTTTGGCCTCAGAGAGCTCACTTTTCAGTGAAGCTATCTGTTCCCTACAGCACTCCAACTCCTGAGAGAGTTTGAGGTTTTCTTACTTTAAAGTATTGTGTTCAGATAATTGATTTCTGAGAGAGATAATTTCTTTCTCAGACTTTAACAGGTCTAAACACAGTGCTTTAAATTCAGATTTAAAATCCTCTGAACTAAAATCAAAAGAAGCAATTACCTGATCTTCTTCAGGTTGAGTCTCTAAGTCTGACTCTGACTCCTCTTTTTCTGAATTATGCTGTGAGGCATTGATTGCCATCATGCAGAACTCTTTCTCTTCTGCATCATCCTCATCATCACTGGAACTGGATGAGGCTTCTGACTCTTCTTCAGTCTCAATCCAGGATTCAGCAACAAACCCTTTTCTTGTATGTTTGTTTTTGCTTGAAGAGGGTTTGTCATGGCCATTCCTCTTGGAGTCTTTCTCCTTTCTTCTTTCTTTCCTGTCCTTGTTCTTGTTCTCTGGACAGTCAGGAACTATGTGCCCTGGTTTCCTGTAACCAAAGCAAATAATATCTTTATTATTGTTAATGGACTTGTCATACCTTGGCTTATCCTGCTCCTTGTATGATCTCCTTCTGAAGTCCTTTCTGGCCATTTTATAAAATCTTTTGGCCAACAAACTGAGTAGTTCATCATTGCCTGTTGCTTTATCTTCAGGCAGATCTTCAGTTGCCTTGAAGGCTATGGTCTTCTCTTTTCTTGTGGCTGGTGAGGCAGCCTTCTGTTCTTCTTCTCTATTTTTGATGAGTAGCTCATAAGATTTGAGCTTACCCAATAGAGCACATTAGGATCTTGTCATTGAGTTCAGGTAGAGAGATTTCTTTGTCCAATGTCCTGAGTTCACTGACAATTAGACTTAGCCTGTTGTACATGTCTCCCACTGACTCAGTTTCTCCCTTTTTGAAATTCTCATATTGAGAGATGAGATGGGATCTCCTATCCTTTCTCTCATCAGCTGAGCCTGAGACTATTTCTGAGAGTTTGTCCCAAATTTCCTTAGCTGAATTGCATTCAGCCACCTTTTGAAATATGTCATCAGACATTGTCTGGGCCAAGATGTTCATAGCTTTGGCATCAGCTACCTTCCATCTCTTGATATCAGCATCTGTTCCTGATGGAGGTGGAACAACATTTGTACTTGTGTTCTCTGGGGGTCCTGGACACACTGTCAAAACAGAGTTAAAAATATCTTCATCAATAGAGTTCATGTACAGTCTGATCCTTGCTTTCCAAAGTGCAAACTTAGATAGATTGCACACTGGAGGTCTGGTGCTAGCATAATCTTTATTTTGGGTCATGATTTGTGAAAGCAAAATCTAATAATAAAATACAAAAGAAACACAGATCTAACTTGGGATATTTGGGTTCAGGTGTTAGTCTGTACAACCAATCAGGTATGGTATGTTTAACCAACCTCCCTCTGATACCAATTGAAGTGCAGCTAGATCTGATATACTCTAGAGGGGGGTGAATAGAGTATATGGTGCTTTGAAACTTTTTACAACAATTGTTGTAATAAGAGTGAGCAGGGAAGCAATTAAATATCTAATCACAGAACTAAGTTAAACAAAAGCAAATCACAGAATAATCAAGGCCAGAAACAAACATAAAAACAAGCAAAACTAGAAGACACAAGGAAATATAGTGGTTCCCCTAAACTTGGGTACATCCACTCTTCTACCACCCTAGGTAGGAATCCACTGCAGGATGAGTTGATCAGGTGTCCTGGGCACCAATGAGCTTTTGATAAGGTGCTCAAAAACCAAAGCAGATTTTTTGATCAGGTGTCTTGCCACCAATGAGCTTTTGACAAGGTGCTCAAAAACCAAGGTCAAACTTTTGAAGGGAGTTTGAGAAACCCTTTACCGAGAGGGGGTGAGAGAGTGATGGAAGTCTTCTCTTTCTCAAACAACTGAGAAGACTATGTGGATTGTTGATGTCAAAGCTCCCCATGAATCCTTGAGATCTTCAGGAAGAAAAGCTTTGCTGAGGGTGATAGGCCTTCAAAGATTGAACTCCAGCAATAGATGATTTCAGCAATAGCTGAAATGTTGAATGTCTGGAGTCTTGAAAATATGTTGGCCTTGAACACTTTGAAACTAAAGAGATCTGAAGATTTCTGAAAAGATTGATCTCCTTGGATGAGTGTTCTTGAGAATTCTTTGAGACAGAATATTTTTGAATGTCTCTCTGTAATTTGTGTGTCTCTCTCTGTATTCTATTAGAGACTCCAAAATTCTATCTTTTACTCGCTGGTACAGAATAGAATAACATTCTCTGTCAAGTATAGCCGTTATCTTGCATTAATTGCATCCTTAATTGCAAAATCTCTTCTGCAGGAAAGTCCACAGAAATATTCCTTGAAAAATCCCTTGAAACTTGGTCCAGAAATGAATGAAAACGGCTAGGAAATCTCTGAATTAATTGCAGAATAACTCCTTAACTGATTTGAATTTGAATCTAGAAACATCCTTGAAGTTATCTGAAATCGTCGAACTGAGCTCCACTATCGTCGAGCTGAGCTCAGTGATCTGGAAATATACAGTAGCAAAATATCGTTGATCTGAGCTCAAAGATCGTCGAACTGAGCTCAGAGATAAAGATCCAAAGCAGAGTCAAAATCGTCGACCTGAGCTCACCGATCGTCGAACTGAGTTCGACGATATAATGAAGTTGAGCTCAGCGATCGTCGAATGGAGTTCGACGATCTGTCGAAGTTGAGCTAGATGATCATCGATCGGAGTTCGACGAATCGTCGTGCTGAGCTCGACGATATCACTTAGTCTCCAAACAGAAAATCTTGGTCTTCAGGGAAGCTTCCAAACCTAGACTTCTAACCCTTAGACTCAATTCTAATTGACCTATTGAGTTATACAGGAGGTCAAGCATTGATTCCTAGAGACATAGTGATCCTGACCCAAATTAGTAATAGGGTGTTCCAAGACAATGCCTGATACCTTCCTTCTCACAGAACTCATGCATAAGAAGAGACTGAAACTTTGTACCATGATCACTTCTGATCAATGCAACATGAGTAGTGTACTCTATCTGTATGGTCCTGAGAAAATCTGTAACACCCAAAAACTCAAAAGAGCGACGGGAGGCATTTTGGGCCAAATTTGGAATTTGGCAGGGGGCACACGGCCTGGGACACGGGCGTGTCCCAGGGCGTGTCGTGTTTGGATCGACAATCTGGCTGAGAAGTCGACGATTTTTTCTCGACGAAATGTCGAGACAGGGAACATAGCCTAGGATACGGGCATGTCCAAGGCCATGTCAGGTGGTCGACAAACTACGGTCGATGAAATGTCGAGATAGTGAATATGGCCTGGAGCCCAGGCATGTTCGGGTTTAACACGGGCATGTCAATTAGGACACAGGTGTGTCAATTAGGACACGGGCGTGTCAATTACGACATGGGCGTGTCCAAGACCCATGTATGTCTCGGGTTGGTGTTGGTCCTGTGTCGATGGAGGAACACGCCTGGGAACACGGGCGTATAATGGATGACACGGGCGTGTCAGGTCAAACATGGGCGTGTCGGGTGCCCGTGTGTATTTCGGGACGCCTTAGTTTCGACGGCGAATGGGGAACACAGCCCTAAACACGGGCGTGTCACAGGTCATGTTCGGCCTAGGTTTTGCATTGCAGCTCCGGATCGTGACCGTTCGTTTCCTTATTTTGGGATCCGACGGCTGGGGGTTGTTTCTGCTGGGATATACCCGGGAATAGGGTTTCAAATCCCTCATTTCTTTCACTTAGTCTCTTTCTAAAGTCTAGAGAGGGGAGAGTAAGGAAGAAGAAAGGAGGCTAGATCTGGTCACCGGCGGAGCTTCGGATCTCCAAATTGCAAGCCGACTTCGGATCTACGGAGGCAAGGAGATTGCGGTGCTTTTCATCCGCATATATTTCCATGGCACTAAGGAAAAATGCTAGGGTAACGATTCTCATCAAAGGATATGTAAAGTCCTCTTTTCCTTTGCATAGGAAGTCCGCTCTCACGAGTTTGCGGTGAGTTGAGGCGTTCCTTCGGGTAGACATGAATAGTCCCCATTGTGTACATGTAGAGTCTAAAATCGAGAACGAATATAGGCATGATGTGTGAAGCCTACCCGGACAAGTTGGTCTGGATCGGTGATGTTGCATTGCATGAATGGCCGGAGAAGACTTCGTGCAAATGTTTGTTTTTCAGGTTTTCTACACGGTAGATTGCAGCAGGGAGCCTTGGGGGCTAACCTCGAGGTGCACCCGGAAAACTGGGCAGATGCGTGCTTCTGCCGTCTTGGTGGCCTGGGAGCCAACTTGTACATAATTAGGTTATGTAATATTGTGTGTTCCATTCACGGGCTTCGGGGAAGCTTAACCCGTGCCGATGATTTTAAGTGTCATGGCAAAGTGAGCAACGGGTTGAGTGGAACCGTTCCTGCTCTATACAGTTCGGTGTTAGAGTCCTACCAATGGCATAGAGGTCGGGTCTTAGGCTGTTGATGATTTCAAGTGTCATGACTACTGCTTGAAAGACTCAAATGCTCACGAGTTGTGACGTCCAAGTGGCGGTGGTGGGACCGTGGTTTTGACCGGGTTCACTGAGAATGTGCCCTGAGAGCACGGGGTGTGTGGTCGTGCGTGCCTAAGCCTGTGATGTAGTGTTATTACTATATAATGTTTGGTTATGCTAATAAAGTGCAGGGAAGGAGCATCGCTGCCCCGAGTTTGGGGGCGGGATCGTTATAATTTGGTCAGCATAGCTGACCGTTGCCTTTGTTTGCCACCGTTGCGGTGGATTGTTTCTTGCAGGTGCTGCATGACCAAGCGGTAAATAGCGGGCAAAACCCCATGATGCTGAGTCGGCCCTCGAAGGCCAAATTTTGAGTGTTTTCTTATTTATTCATGTGTGACCGGTCTGTGTGCCGTGGTATGGAAGACACATTTTATTCGAGTAAACAATTGTAAGGCCTTAAGGTCATTATACTAGTGCATTGTACTTCATTCCTATTGGGTTTTGTAGTGGACATTCGTGCTTGTGGCTGGGTTCTTTAATTTGCAACTTTTAATAATTACTTCCGCTAGAATGACTCTGTGTAGGATGTTGGTTATTGATTGGATGGTTTCCTTTGAGTAACCACCCGGTCTGTCTGTGGTATATGGCGTCGGGCCACGACCGGACCTACTGCTATATGTTATGCGACGGATAGGGGTGTTACAATTTGGTATCAGACTACTGGTTTCGGTCCGGCTTAAAATGAATTCGTGGACGAATTCTTTTTAAGGGGTGGTGAGCACATGTGTGTGCGTCATCGGTATAACATTATAAGAACCCGTGAATGTCCACTTAGGAATGAAAATACACGTGTTTGAGGAACCTGCATGTTTCTATAATTGCATTTTGCAGTTTTGTTTGGTCACTTAACGAGATTTTGTACAACTATAGGTGACCAGAAGCAGTGCTGGGCCGTCAGAACGCCGAGTTTCTGAGGCTAGTAGTGCACCAAACGATGCTCCCGCAACACCTCCATCAGCTGAAACCATACGATTGGTTGTCGAAGCAGTGTTTGCCATGATCAATGTGCAGCCTGCAAGGCAAATACAGCAACCCGCTCCTATGATAGAGCAGGTACTGCTTCAAAGGGATGAACTGAGAAGAGTGGAGCAGGTGGTGGTGGAGCCTTTGGTGCCGAGGAGGGCAACTGAAAGGCAGCTCAAGCACGTTATGAGCATTAATCCTCCGGTGTTCTCAGGGTTGGGAACCCCATCTCAAGTTGAAGATTGGCTCTCCCGAGTGAAGAGAGTCTTCACAGCGACGGAGACGGGGGAGTGGCAGATGACCACTATAGCTATGTTCCCATTGGACGGTGATGCTAGGTTGTGGTGGGAAGGCTTGGAGCTACATCACTTGAGGGGTAGGCAAATTACGGACGTCTCGATGGAGGAGTTCTCGAGACTGTTCTTGGCAAGGTACCTCCCTTCGGCATAGAGGATAGCTTTGGAGAATGAGTTCCTGAAATTGGTGCTAGGAGAGAGTAGCGTGGATGAGTATCTCCACGATTTTACTCAGTTGGGTCAGTATGCTAGCTCTACGTTCACGGATGAGGAGCGTAAGAACAACTGTATATATGAAGGTCTGAGAGATGACTTGAGGCTACTACTCTCAGGGATTTTCTTCAAGAAATCTAGCAACCAGCTTTTCTCCCATAGTTTTAGTACTTGAAAATGAAGTGTGTCCCAATAGAGAAGTTACACATGAGTCAACATCATAGATCACACAATGAGAGATTACATTGTATGGTCCTGTGTTTGGTGACCCATTGTAAACTAACATTAGTCCACATTTGCCAATTATAACATGCAAGCACTCAACTTGAAAAGACATCAAATACAAACTTAATTAATCTTAGTTCAATGGTGACTTCATACAAATCTAGGTTATTGTGCATACAATACCCAACAATCTCCCCCTATTTGTAGAAGTCAGAACTCTCTACACAAAGGTGAATTATATCAAGATAAACAAATAAAGAAACCAATAACCATAAAAAGTGGAAGAAATGTTATGCAATAAAAGATATAAATCATCAAAATTTAAAGATGTATATATATAGAAATTGTTCAAGAAAAGTCTATTCCACAAAATTTCTCATATATAAGACTTTAATAATCTTCTATCCCTTCTTGGTCTATTGTTGTTGCTGCTTCTGAAGTTTGTCTTCTTGTCTTTGGAAATAAATGTATGGCTTTGGAAAATACTTGGCTGATCTGGGAGGAGCAGTTGGATCATCTTGACTATATTTTCTATCATATAGTCTTCTGAGAGTCATGGATTTTTCATATTGCATTCATTCAGTATGAGAGTAGTAATCATCCTTGTGTCCATTGAATTCCATAACAAGTCTTAAAGTATCAAGAATAATGGATTTTGATGTAGGGCTCCAGACCTTAGTAAATTCTCTTTCAGCATGCTCTGGCATGGGAGTGGACCTTTTAGCAGAGGCACCATCACCATACTTTCTTCTTTTAGATTTTTGTATCTTAGGAGGTACTTGAGGAGGCATATTAGCTTGTTCAGAATCTCATACTTGATCATATGTGTCAGGAGGTGGAGCTTCAAAATGTTCAGGGCCTGGAGAGAATGTAGGTCTATTTACATCCAGGCTGGTAGGAGGGGGTGAAGAGGGATTGACTGAGAAGTCAGGGAAAATCTGATTATGCATTCATACTGCAGTATCATATGTATACAGCTTTGTTCTCTTAACTTCCTTTAGCACTAATGCTTGAATTTATTTCATTTGATCATCCCATTTATTTTTCATTATTTGTACTTGCTTCTCTAGCTATTCTTTGACTTTATCCTCCCCCTTTCTGACTTCTAAAGATAGGGTACTTATAGAATCCTCTTTGAACTTTCCAACTTATTCACATGTTTTGAAGTTGTGATTTTTAGCATTCTTTTCCAATTGAATTTGATTGTTTGCCAAGGTGACTGATTGGTCCATGACATGACTAATACTAGTGATTGCATGGTCTAAGGCTTTCCCACCTATTTGGAACAGGTGTTTGAGAGAATCAGTATTATGTTGTATTTCAGCAAATCCTCTGCTCATCTCTTTTTTAAAAGCAATCATTTTGTCAGTGAAAACTTTAAGAGAGTTGTCAAAATATGTTCTTTGCTGGGCAAACATAAACTCAATCTTACTCAGGAGGGTATCTGCGGTATTTGCTTCAGTTGGAGGAGGTGGAGGAGGTAGGATAGGAGCAGTCCAGGGAAATATTTCTTCAATAATTACTGAGCTCTAGCCTCTGGTGGTGTGAATCATGACATCTCCTTCCTCACGAATAATAGTAGGGAGGGAGAAGTCTAGGCTTCTGAGGGGTGGTTCAACTTCTTCAGGAGATACTTCTGTAACGCCCCGAAACTCAAAAGAGCGGCGGGAGGTGTTTTGAGCCAAGTTTGGAATTTGGCAGGGGGCAGACAGCCTAGGACACAGGCGTATCCCCGGGGCATGTCGTGCTCGGGTCGACGATCTGGCCGAGAGATCGAAGAATTTTGTAGTCGACGATTATCGAGCAGTGAACATGGCCTGAGACACGGGCGTGTCCCAAGCTGTGTCCTTCTCGGGTGGTTGGTCGAGCTGAGTTGGGTGAGAAACACGGCCTGGAGCCCAGGCGTGTTCGGGTATGACACGGGCGTGTCATTTAGGATACGGGCGTGTCCAATATCCATGTCCTTCACGGGTTGGTGTTGGGCCTGTGTCGATGGAGGAACACGGCCCACTACACGGCCGTGGACTGGATGGCACGGGCATGTCAATCCGGGAATGGGCATGTCGAGAACCCGTGTTATTTTCGGGACGCATCAATTTCGATGGCGAATGGGGAACACAGCCCTGGACATGGGCGTCTCATAGGTCGTGTTCGGCCCAGATTTTGCATTTCAAGCTCGAATCGTGGCCGTCCGTTTCCTTATTTTGGGATCCGACGGCTGGGGGTTATTCTTGCTGAGATATACCCGGGTTTAGGGCTTTGAAAACCCCATTTCACTTGGGTTATTCTCTTTCTAAAGTTTAGAGAGAGGGTAGAGCAAGGAAGAAGAAAGGAGGCTAGATCCGGTCACCAGCGGAGCTTTGGGTCTCCAAATCGCAAGCCGACTTCGGATCTACGGAGGCGAGGAGATTGTGGTGCTTTTCATCTGCCTAGATTTCCATGGTGCCAAGTAAAAATGCTAGGGTAACGATTCTCATCCTAGGACATGTGAAGTCCTCTTTTCTTTGCATAGGAAGTCCGCTCTCGTGAGTTTGGGGTGAGTTTGAGGCGTTCTTTTGGGTAGACATAAATTGTCTCCGTTGTGTACATATAGAGTCTGTAATTGAGAACGGACATAGGCATGATGTGTGAAGCCTACCCGGACAAGTTGGTCTGGATCGGTGATGTTGCATTGCATAAATGGTCAGAGAAGACTACGTGCGGATGTTTGTTTTTCGGGTTTTCTACGCTGTAGATTGCAACAGGGAGCCTTGCGGATTAACTCCAAGGTGCACCCGAAAAACTGGGTAGATCCGTGATTCTGCCAACATGGTGGCCTGGGAGCCAACTTGCACATAAATGGGTTATGTGAAGTGTGTGATCGAATTGGGACTCGGGGAAGTTTGACCCGCGCCCATGTCTTAAGGTGACAGGGTGGCGTGAGCAATGGTTAGGCCGAACCGTACCTGCTCTATGTCATTAGGTAAAGAGACCTAACGGTACGTGGCACTTGCCATTGGCATAGATTTAGGGTCTTAGGTAGTGGCCAAAAAGACCAAATGCTCACGAGAATTTGCCGTCCAAGTGGCGGTGGTGAGACCGCAGACTTTGACCGGGTTCACCGAGAATGTGCCCTGAGAGCATGGGGTGTGTGCCCGTGCGAGCCTACGCCTATGATGATGTGTAATTTCTCTATATTATGGCAATGCTAATAAAGTACAGGGAAGGATCATCGTCGCCCCGAGTTTGGGGGCAGGATCGTTATAATTTGGTAAGCATAGCAGACCGTTGCTTTTGTTTGCCACTGTTGCGGTGGATTGTTGCTTGCAGGTGCTGCGTAGCCGAGTGGTAAATAGCGGGCTAAAGCCCAGGTTGCTGAGCCGGCCCTCGAAGGCCTAATTGAGTGTTTACTTATTTTATTAATATGTGACTGGCCTGCGTGCCGAGGTTTGGAAAACACTGTAATTTGAGTAAACAAATGTAAGGCCATAAGACCATTGTACTTGTGTCTTCTACTTCATTCCTTCTGGTTTGTTTAGTGGGCATTCATGCTTATGGCTGGGTTCTTTGTTATTGTAACTTTTAAATTGCTTCCGCTAGAATGACTCTATGTAGGATGTTGGTTATTAGTTAGATGGTTTCCATTGAGTAACCTGCCAGTCTGTCTTTAGTATATGGCGTCGGGCCCCGGCCGGACCTACTGCTATATGTTATGTGATGGATAGGGGGTGTTACAATTTGGTATCAGACTACTGGTTTCGGTCGGGCTTAAATGAATTCGTGGGCGAATTCATTTAAGGGGTGGTGAGCACATGTGTGTGTGTCAGCGTTATAACATCAAAAGAACCCATGAATGTCCACTTAGGAATGAAAATACACATGTTTGGGGAACCTGCACGTTCCTATAATTGCTTTTTGCAATTTTGTTCGGTCACTTAATGGTGTTTTGTATGACTATAGTTGACCAGGAGTGGTGCAGGGTCGTCAGAACGTCCGGTTTCTGAGGATTATAGTCCTCCCAGCAACGTGCTTGAGACCCCTCCTTCATTTAAAACCATAAGAAGGATCGTTGAAGCGGTGTTCACTGCGACTAATGCACAGCAGGGAAGCAATGTGCAACCATTTGACCCTGAGATGGCTTCAATGCTGGGTGGTGTGTTGGATCAAATGGCATTTAGAAGGCCATCGGGTCAGCAGTTGAATATGTTCTTAGTGCAGGGGACGCATTCAGTTGATGAATATTTGCAGGCATTTCTTATGATAAGCCTCTACCCATACTTTGAACTGTAGAACGAGCAGTCTATAGTTGATAGATTCTATAAGGGTCTGTGTGGTGAGTTGTGAATTCTACTGCTAGGACCGAAACTACTGGGATTCCGAGCCTTGATGGAGTCGGCTAGATCTTTGGAAGTAGAGTTGGGGAAGTTTCACCGGATGCCAGTGAGTACGGTATCGAACTCTGCAAGTCTTACAAGAGATGCACCCCGCATAACGCGGAAAAAGAGGGTCCAAAAGAAGGACTCTAGTGCTGAGAAGACTGAGTTTAAGGTGCCGGCTAACTCGAAGCTTGCGTACCGTAGGTGGTCTAAGAAGGCTAGGACTTTGGGTCCAGCCCCTTCTTCCATTACTTCTAGGGCGACTATGGTTCGGACCCCGGGTGCATGTTTTAATTGTGGGAAGCCTGGGCATTTTGGCCGCAAGTATTGGAGCGGACGCCCAAAGTCCGAGAGGAAGCATAAAGAGCATAGCCTAGGCCAGCAGGAGGCCAGGAAGCACGCTGACGTTGTGACAGGTACGGTCTAAAGTTATAGCAGTTAGCTGTAAATACTTGTTGTCCTCGCGTATGTTATCTTAGGACTGCTTGTGCTAGCCTTTGTTTTGATTTTCGATTATCCGGCGAGAGCACCATTCGATTCGGGAATTTTACATTCTTTTATCCGAAGGATTTGTATCGCGCATCGGAGTACTGTCTCCGATGGCAAAGAACAAATTAGATGTGTTGTTGCCTAATGGGTGCTCAATGCGTGTGGATAGAGTTTGTTGTGTTTAGTTATATTTGGGAGTCAAGAGTTCAACTTGCAAGCGTCGTTACTACTGCTGGTGGAGTTCAACATGATATTTGACATGGACTGGCTCTCGAAGCAGCAAGCTCATATTGATTGCAGTAGCAAGGAGTTTAAGTTGGGATCAGGTCGTGAGACGACTTTTACGGGCTTGAAATGGTCGAGCAAGACTTTGATTTCTGCTCTTCAAGTGGTGAAGGCAGTTTGTGCTGGAGCAGAGCTATTATTCATGCTAGTGGAGGTTGTAAAGCCTAAGCCTACATTGGATAGTATTTCAGTGGTATCCGAGTACCCTGATGTGTTCCCTGGCAATCTTCCAGGAGCCCCACCTCAACGGGAGATATATTTCACTATCGAGCTAGTGCCAGGTGCGAAACCTGTATCACGCTCACTGTATCGGCTAGCGCCTAAGGAAATGACGGAGCTGAAGGTGCAACTTCAAGAGTTGTTGGAGCAAGGCTATGTGCATCCAAGTTCATCGTCTTGGAGTGCACCGGTCCTTTTTGTAAAGAAGAAGGATGGAAGATTGAGACTTTGTATCGATTATCGGGAGTTGAACAAGCTAACGGAGAAGAACAAGTACCCGATCCCGAGGATTGATGATCTGTTTGATCATTTAGTCGGGTCGACGGTGTACTCAAAGTTGGATCTCAAGTATTCATATTACCAGATGAGGATAAGGGAGAGTGATATCCCCAAGACAGCCTTTAGTATGAGATACGGGCATTATGAGTTTACGGTCATGCCGTTTGGGCTAATGAATGTGTCGTCAGTGTTCATGGATCTGATGAACAGGACTTTCAGGGAATACTTGGACCATTTTGAAATCGTCTTCATCGATGATATATTGGTGTACTCGCAATATGAGGAGGATCACTTCAAGCATCTACATTTGGTGTTAGAGACACTGAGGAGGAATCAACTATACGCCAAGTTCTCCAATTGCGAATTTTGGTTGTCCTCAGTGGCGTTCCTTGGTCATATAGTGAGTGGAGAGGGCATTGCGGTGGATCCGATGAAGATTGTTGTTATATGGGAGTGGCCTGTGTTGTATTCGCTAGCGGAAGTCCGGAGTTTTCTGGGGCTTGCCGGCAACTACAAGCGCTTCGTGAAAAACTTCTCGCGGATAGTGTTACCCCTCACTACTTTGATGAGGAAGGTGCAGAAGTTCGTTTGGACACCGGAGTGCGCACGAGCTTTTGAGGAGTTGAAGAGTCGGTTGATCACGGCGCATGTGCTGAGTTCGCCGAGTGGGACCGAAGGTTTTGAGATCTATAGCGATGCTTCGGGCAGTGGCTTGGGTTGTGTGCTACTGCAGCATGGAAGCGTTATAGCGTATGGCTCACGATAGCTGAAAGTGTACGAGAGGAATTATCTGGTCCATGACTTGTAGTTAGCGGCCGTGATTTTTGCCTTGAATCTGTGGAGACATTACTTGTACGGGGTAAAGGTTGATATCTATACCGACCACAAGATCCTGAAGTATTTGTTGGATCAAAAATATCTGAACATGCGGCAACGTAGATGGATGGAGTTCCTATGGGACTATACTTTCAAGATCCATTACGTGCCTGGGAAAGGCAATGCGGTTGTGGACGCGTTGAGTCGCAGAGCCCCTGTGCGGGCCAACTGGTTGTCAGTCCACGATGAGTGTTTGATTCTGGACTTGGAGGCATTGGAGATCTCTTGTGTAGACAAGAAAACTAGTGTCGAAGCGCTATTGAACTGGACGGAAGTTGAGTGTGACCTGGCTGACCGGGTTCGGCGGGCTTTGGATATGGATAACAGCATGAAGCAACTCATGATAGAGGCATTGGATGGGTCAAATTCCCAATATGAGGTTGTGGATGGACTGTTATGGAAGGACAGTCGTTTGTGTGTCCCAAGTATGGGTAGTTTGTGGGTGGATTTGATGTACGAGTCTCATCATATCAAGTACTCGATTCACCCAGGGAGCACGAAGATGTACCGTAACTTGAAGAAATTGTTCTGGTGGCCAAGACTGAAGAAGGATGTGGCACTGTACGTGGCGAAGTGTCAAACATGCGCCTTAGTGAAGGAGGAGTGCCAAAAGCCGGGAGGATTCTTGAAGTCCTTGCATATTCCGGAGTGGAAGTTCGACGACATTACTATGGACTTTGTGCACGGGTTGCCAAGGTCGCAAAAGGGGAACGATGCCATTTGGGTGGTCGTAGATCGTCTAACGAAGGTTTCGCACTTCATTCCACATAGGAAGGATGATCCGGTTGAGAAAATGGCAAAGCTGTATGTGGACAATATTGTGTGGCTTCATGGTGTGCCCCGCAGCATCGCGAGTGATCGAGATGGGTGGTTCATGTCTAATGAGTGGAGACTGCTGCAGCAGATGTTGGTAACAAAGCTGAGTTTCAGTACAGCCTTTCATCCGCAGACGGATGGTCAGACCGTGAGAGTCAATAGGATAATGGAAGACATGCTTCATATGTGCGTCCTGGACTTTAGGAAGCAGTGGGAAGATCACCTATACTTGGTGGAATTTGCTTACAACAATAGCTACCAGGCGAGCATTCAAATGGAGCCATTCGAGGCCCTTTATGGTAGAAGATGTCGCACGTTGTTGTCTTAGTTAGAAACGGATGAGTCAAAGTTGTACAAGCGTCAAGAGGTGGAAGATGCTACTTCGTTGGTGCGAACCATTTAGGAAAGGTTGCTAATCGCTCAGGACCGCCAGGCTAAGTACTATAATGCCAAGCACAGGAACGTGGAGTTCGCTGTTGGCGACTAGGTGTACTTGAAGATCAAGTCGTTCAAGGGTGTCTCGTGGGTGAGGCGCTTGAAGAAGTTAAGCCTGAGGTACCTTGGACCGTTTGAGGTTCTGGAGCGGATTGGCGAAGCAGCGTATCGGTTGAAGCTATCAGTGGAGCTTAGTGGTCTACATGATGTATTCCATATATCGATTCTACGGAAGGCGGTGCAAGAGCCTTCGCATGTGATCGCGGTGGATAAAGTGTGGGTGGATAATGGGTTGACGACGAAGGTCAAGCCCGTTCGAATTTAGGACTCAGAAGTCAAGCGGCTACGCAACAAAGAGATCAGGATGGTCAAGGTCTGTTGGGAAAACTGTGGTCGAGAGGAGCTCTCGTGGGAGCGAGAGCAGACCATGCTTGAGGAGTACCCAGAGTTATTCCACTCAGGTACCGTTTAAGTTTTGTGTTTATCTTTACTTTATGTAATTTCAGGGACGAAATTATTTTAAGAGTGAGAGAGTTGTAACGCCCCGAAACTCAAAAGTGCGACAGGAGGCATTTTGAGCCAAGTTTGGAATTTGGCAGGGGGCACACGGCCTGGGACACGGGCGTGTCCCAATGGCGTGTCGTGCTCGGGTCAACGATCTGGTCGAGAGGTCGACGAATTTTGGAGTCGACGATTGTCGAGCAGCGAGCACGGCCTGAGACACGGGTGTGTCCCAGGCCGTGTGCTTCTCAGCTGGTTGGCCGAGCTGAGTTGGGTGAGAAACACGGGCTGGAGCCCGGGCGTGTTCGGGTATGACACGGGAGTGTCATTTGGGACACGGGCGTGTCTAATACCTGTGTCCTTCACGAGTTGGTGTTGGGCCTGTGTCGATGGAGGAACACGGCCCACTACACGGTCGTGTACTGGATGACACGGGCGTGTCAATCCGGACACGGGCGTGTCGAGAACCTGTGTTCTTTTCGGGACGCTTAGGTTTCGACGGCGAATGGGGAACACGACCCTGGACACAGGCATGTCACAGGCCGTGTTCGGCCCAAATTTTGCATTTCAAGCCCGAATCGTGGCCGTCCGCTTCCTTATTTTGGGATCCGACGACTGGGGGTTGTTCTTGCTGAGATATACCCGGGTTTAGGGATTTGAAAACCCCATTTCACTTGGGTTATTCTCTTTCTAAAGTTTAGAGAGAGGGGAGAGTATGGAAGAAGAAAGGAGGTTAGATCTGGTCACCAGCGGAGCTTCGAGGCTCCAAATCGCAAGCCGATTTCGGATCTACGGAGGCGAGGAGATTGCGGTGCTTTTCATCCGCATAGATTTCCATGACACCAAGGAAAACTGCTAGGGTAACGATTCTCATCCTTGAACATGTGAAGTCCTCTTTTTTTGCATAGGAATCCCGCACTCGTGAGTTTGCAGTGATTTTGAGGCGTTCCTTCGGGTAGACATGAATAGTCCTCGTTGTGTACATGTAGAGTCCGTAATAGAGAACGGACATAGGCATGATGTGTGAAGCCTCCCCGGACAAGTTGGTCTGGATCGGTGATGTTGCATTGCATAAATGGCCGGAGAAGACTCTGTGCAGATGTTTGTTTTTCGGGTTTTCTACGAGGTAGATTGCAACTGGGAGCCTTGGGGATTAACTCCAAGGTGCACCTGGAAAACTGGGCAGATGCGTGATTCTGCCAACATGGTGGCCTGGGAGCCAACTTGCACATAACCGGATTATATGAAGTGTGTGATCGAATTGGGACTCGGGGAAGTTTGACCCGCGCACATGTCTTATGGTGACAGGGTGGTGTGAGCAACGGGTTAGTCGGAACCATACCCGCTCTATGTCGTTCGGTAAAGAGACCTAATGGTACGTGGCACTTGCCGTTGGCATAGATTGAGGGTCTTAGGAAGTCGACAGAAAGACCAAATGCTTACGATAATTTGTCGTCCAAGGGGCGGTGGTGAGACCGCGAACTTTGATTGGGTTCACCGAGAATGTGCCCTAAGAGCACGGGGTGTGTGGTCGTGCGAGCCTACGCCTGTGATGATGTGTAATTTCTCTATATTATGGCAATGCTAATAAAGTGCAGGGAAGGAGCATCGTCGCCCCGCGTTTGGGGCGGGATCATTATAATTTGGTCAGCATAGCTGACCGTTGCTTTTGTTTGCCACCATTGCGGTGGATTGTTGCTTGCAGGTGCTGCGGAGCCGAGCGGTAAATAGAGGGCTAAAGCCCAAGTTGTTGAGCTGGCCCTCGAAGGCCTAATTGAGTGTTTACTTATTTTATTCATGTGTTACCGGCCTGCGTGCCGAGGTTTGAAAAACACTGTAATTTGAGTAAACAAATGTAAGGCCATAAGGTCGTTATACTTGTGTATTGTACTTCATTCCTTCTTTGTTTGTTTAGTGGACATTCATGCTTATGGCTGGATTCTTTGTTATTGCAACTTTTAAATTTCTTCCGCTAGAATGACTCTGTGTAGGACATTGGTTATTAGTTGGATGGTTTCCATTGAGTAACCTTCCGGTCTGTCTGTGGTATATGGCGTCGGGCCCCGGCCGGACCTACTACTATATGTTATGCGACGGATAGGGGGCGTTACAACTTTTTTATTATCAGAAATAAAAACTGTTTCTTCGTTTTGTACATCCTCAATAGGAGATTAGGGGTGAGAATGTTCTGGTTCAGGAGAATGGTCTGGTTTAGGATAATGTTCTGGATGGGATGCTTCTGGTTGAGAGGAATCATCTTGCTGAGATGGTTGGTCTTCAGGTATAGGTGATAGAGACTCTTTTGAAGTGAGCTCCTCTATCATCTTGTCAATATCTTCAGCTGTAGACAAAATTTGTTCATTTACCTGAGCATCAATCAGGATTTCAGTATCAGGTAGGTCTGCAGGAATAAAAACTGAGTTGTCTACTGGGAGCGAAGAGTCTTTTGTAGCAGCAGATGTAGAAGTATCTTCTTCTAGAACTATATGTCCAACAGCAGCAGGTGAAGTTGTGACTTGGGCTGGAATTTCTGTATGGATTGTAGCTGGAGTTGAACTTTGAGTAGGCTGTACTTGCGTGGTTGGAGCAGGCTCCCCCTTAATAACTGAATCAATTATTTGATGAGAGGGTGGAGATGGAACCCTGACTTCATCTTCAGTTATTCTTGGTGCTTGGTCAAAATTTTGAAGCTTGATCTCCCATCTTTGGATGGAGGTGATTAAGACTTTCTTCATGTGGTGAAGGGTCATGCCCTTAGCCATGGAAAACACATCTGGCTTCATTGGATTCAAATAAAGAGATAAAATTCTGCCATAATTTGGGTTCTTGATACTTGTCTTGATTTTATCAAAATCATCACGCCCCATTGAAACTTCTTTCTACATATTACAGCAGCCATCATATTGAAGAACTCTATGGTGATGTAGCTGATAGAACTGGTCTGGCAGAGGAGGACTTTTCCAAGGATATATGTAAGTAATGTTCTTTCTGCATTCATATGCTGTCGGCGGATGGTAACAGTAGAGTCGGGAAGTCCACAAAATCCATAAGCCCTTTCATAGTCTGAGCTTATTAGATCATCTTCCATGTCAATCACTGGTATACGCAAAAATTGTGAAACAGAGTTAGAAGTCATCTTGATTTTGAAGTCACGAACCTTAGACTTCAGAACTTTGTCATTGTACTTGATCTTGGCATGCTGGAAAAATTCTTCTACATCAGAAATTAGTACTTGGCAATGGTGTTCAAGAACGAAAGATAATCTGGCGGTGTCGAGCAAGATGAGAACATTTCTAAAATCTTTAGAAATTTCGCCGATTTCAGTGGATATGAGTTTGCTGTTGATACCTAACTTGGATGAGGAGGCCATTGATTTGAAGAATGAAATGTATGCTGGCCGACGAAAGGAGAAGTATGGTTGTTTGTGATAGTTTGGTGGAGACGGAGAAGTTGAAGAGTTTTTCTCGAGAGAGGGATTTTGAATTTCGGGAATAGGAAATTTCTGGACAATCTATATATATATATATATATACCCTAAATCTTAATGATTAATGAAATAAATAATGCTAAATTACCTGGAGTAAGGAGGCTGAAGTTGCACATGTGCTAATATCAAAAATTTGAACTTGATACCTATTTTCCAGCTAATTTCTCGAGTGAGATAATAGTTCTCGAGAAGAAGAAAGTTATTACTCGAGTAGTAGTTGTCTTGTTCTCGAGTAAAAGATGTCTCGTTCTCGAGTAGAAGTTGTCTTGATCTCGAGTAGAGCTATTTTTTTCGATAAGTAAGTCTATTGTTCAAAAGTATAAATGATGTACTCGAGAAATGAAGTCCAAACTTTGAGTTTTCCTTATTTTGGAGAAGTAACCTGATTCTAAACTTTGTTGTGTGGCACTTTTCTTCAGCATTCTTTGTTGAGCATGCCAAGTTCTGTTTTGAAGAATGAGAACTTAGCCTCGTGCGGTGGCTTCGTGAAGATGTCTGCAACCTGCCTGTTAGTTGGAATATATTGGAGATTGATATCTCCATGCTCCACATGCTCCCTGATAAAATGGTACCGCAGCTCTATGTGCTTTGTCTGGCTGTAAGAGACTGGGTTGTTGGCTATTGCAATTGCACTAGAGGAGTCGCAAAACATCGGAATGTTCTTGAACTTCATATTGTAGTCTTCAAGTTGATTTTTGATCCACAGTAATTGTGGGAAACAACTGCCAGCAGAAATATATTTTGACTCGACCATTGAAATTACGACACAATTTTGCCTCTTGCCACTCCATGAAATGAGTCTTCTTCCTAGGAATTGACAAGTCCCGGAAGTGCTTTTTCTATCATCTTTGCTTCCTGCAAAATCTGCATCTGAAAAACCTATCAGTTCGCTATAATTACTTCTTGGGTACCATAAGCCAAGATTTGGTGTACCTTTAAGGTATCTCAAAATCCGCTTTGCAGCAGCATAGTGAGATTCCTTAGAGTTCACTTGAAATCTTGCACACACATGTTGAAAATATTATGTCTGGTCTACTAGCAGTAAGATAGAGCAAGGATCTAATTATGCTTCTGTACTTAGTTTCATCAAAAGGTTTCCCTTTCTCATCTTTGTCCAGAGACATAGCTGAACCCATTGGAGTCCTCATAGAGGTTGCGTTCTCCATTCTGAATTTCTTAATTAACTCCTTGGTGAATTTCGTCTGAGAAATGAAAATTCCATCTTCAGATTGTTTCACCTGAAGTCCTAAGAAATACTTCAGCTCCTCCCATACTGCTCATTTTGAACTTCCCTTGCATAAGTTTGGAAAACTTTTTGCAAAGGTTGCCGTCAGTAGAGCTAAATATGATGTCATCGACATAGATTTGCACTAGCAAAATCTTGCTTTTTTATTTCCCTGAGAAATAATGTCTTATCTATCTTTCCTCTTGTGAACTTATTCTCAAGAAGAAAGTTAGACAGGGTCTCATACCAAGCTCGAGGAGCTTGTTTCAAACCATATAAAGCTTTAAATAAGAGATAAACATGCTCAGGATGATTAGACTCAATGAAACCTGGAGGTTGTTCCACATACACTTCTTCCTTTATGTCACCATTAAGGAAGGCCAACTTCATGTCCATCTGATAGACAGTGAAGCCCTTAAGTGTTGCATATGCTAGAAATAATCTGATTGCCTCCAGTCTTGCCATTGGTGCGTACGTCTGATCGAAGTCGATTTCTTCTTCTTCTCTATATCCCTTGGCAACGAGTCTGGCCTTGTTCTTTATAATTATTCCATATTCATCCATCTTGTGCCTGTAGATCCACTTTGTTCCGATAACATTCTTACCTTTGGGTCTTGGAACAAGCTTCCAGATTTGGCAGTGCTTGAATTAATTCAGCTCTTCTTCCAGTGTCATTACCCAAGATGTGTCTGAGTTTGCTTCCACAAATTTCTTTGGTTCAACCTGCGAGAGGAAACTTAAATATAGATTTTCATTAGCTGTACCTCTAAGAGTTCTTACACCATCCCAGGGATCTCCTATGATTTGATCAAGTGGATGATCCTTCAGCTGTCTGAGCTCTA
Organism: Platanthera guangdongensis; assembly: GCA_039583875.1. NCBI lineage: Eukaryota > Viridiplantae > Streptophyta > Magnoliopsida > Asparagales > Orchidaceae > Platanthera > Platanthera guangdongensis. The sequence goes on from CM077164.1 coordinate 130,663,770, forward strand.
AAGTCCTTGCATCTGGAGCTTCCTCTACCACTGGAGTGACTTCATCAACTTGGATGACATCTTTATCATGGTGATCAACCTCTCCAATTTGGGTTGGAGTGGTGATCTTGATGAACTTTTGAGCTTTTTCTTTGGTTGGCTCATCCAAGCTTAATTTATTTAGTCTTGAACCTGCATCTTCAATAAACATACTAGAAGAGTTGCCTTGTAGCAAGCTCGTCTCATCAAATACAATATTGATATATTCTTCTACAATCAGGGTTTTCTTATTAAAAATCCTATATATCTTGTTATGGTTACTATAACCTATGAAAATACCTTCAAAACTCTTTTCACTAAATTTAATTGTGTGATACTTCTCATTGTTAAGGACGAAGCATTTACTACTAAAGATTCTAAAATATGAAATAGTCAGTTTCCTGCCCTTTAGTTGTTTGTAAGGTGACTTATTATGGTTCTTGTTTCTGAGTGCTCGATTTTGCACGTGGCATGCAATGTTGACGGCTTCAGCCACGAAATATTCTTGTAGTGAGGCATCACTCAATATGGTTCTGCAAGCCTCGATGAGTGTTCTATTCCTTCTCTCAGCAACTTCATTCTATTGAGTAGTACGAGGAGAGGAAAACTCATGAAAGATACCAAGACTTTCACAGAATTCTGTCATGGCCCCAGACTTGAACTCTGTTCCATTATCACTTCTGATTTTAACAACGGAGCAGCTGTGTTCATTCTGAACTTGCCTGACAAAATTAGTAAAGATATCAAAAGTATCTGGCTTGTGTTTTAGAAAATAACACCCATGCAAAGCGAGAGTAATCATCAACAATAACCAATGTATTATCCTTACCTCCCAAACTTCTAATTTGCAGTGGACCGAACAAGTCCATATGAAGTAGGTGTAAACACCTATTAGAGTCTTTGCCAATAATGCTTTTAATGGTAGCCCTTATTTGTTTTCCTTTTACACATGCGTGACAAGGTCTATCTTTAACGCACTTAACATTGGGCACATCACGTACTAAATTAAGAGAAAATAATTTATTAATAGTTTTGTAATTTATATGTGTTAGTCTCTTGTGTTATTGGTCACCAAGAGACGTACTATCTTTTTTCAAAAAGCACACTGGCGTAGAAGAGTCTATGCAAATAAAATTTAAAAAAAATATATTCCTACTATGAGTGCCTGATAGAATTGTTTCTAAGTTATCGACCGATTTTAGCAAACACTTGTCTGCATGAAATTCTACTATGTATCTTTTAAAGACAACTAGGAGCAGATCTGTTCAAGGTGTTAACCTTTTTGATAAACAACCTCCCTCTGATACCAATTGAAAATGTTTAAGTTGTCTACTTAAATCACCTAAAGGGGGGAATAGGTGAGTTCTGCGTCTTTTTGCGGAATAAAAATTTGTACGAGCGATGCACAAAAAGTAAACTAGCAACCACAGACGATACTAAGAATTATAGTGGTTCCCCAACCTTGGGCACATCCACTTTCCACCTCACCGATCTAGCAACACACTAGACTCGGCTACTCCACTATTCTCTCGGATTGAAAACAATCCTACAACTCGGAACAAAGTTCTTACAACTCGGAGAAAAAAACCACTTCTATAATAACTCGGAGAATAACTCCTAAAACTCTGAGTAAAACTCCTACAACTCTGAGTAAAACTCCTACAAAAATAAAATGAATTTGCAATCAGAAATACATTGTCTTATATTCACAGATCTGGTTGAAACTCGGCTTCTTCCTTCTTGAAAAACTGAAAATCCCTTATCAGAAAAGTTGAGGAAGAAATCTGAGAATCCTTGGATCTGAGAACTTAGGTACACCACAATCAAGGAGAAGATTTGGAGGTGTCGAAAATCTTGATCGGTGAACTCCTTCTTGTCTAAATCTTTAGATCGAGAGAAGATCGGTGATGAAGAACAGAGTGGTGGCGATGCTTCTCGATTTAGAAATTTTAGAATGACTCAGAACCTTGAAAATTCTTCTTAAGGTTTGTCAATTCTGACAGGACCTTTTATAGACCAATCTTAACGGTCTAAATTTTATTAAATGAGAGTCACGTGGAACAATCAGGAGTTAACGAAATTTGAAAACAAATCCGTCAAAACTTAGGAAAAATCAGAAAATTGAACTTCATTTCTCGAGAGAGGTAAGTGTTCTCGAGAAGAAATTTCTGTTTCTCGAGAAAATGTATGAAGTTCTCGAGAAAAATACTTAAGAAAAATGTAGAGGTGGAATTCTTGTATCTAGAGAAATTATAGACCTGTTACTCGAGAACGATAATGCATCTCGAGAAAACATCTTTGGTTCTTGAGAAAAGAATTCTGGGCCTCGAGAAACAGCATCTGGTTCTCGACAAAAGATTCTGGTCTTCTCGAGAAAAGTCGTCAGCTTCTCGAAAAAAAGACTTAGAGAAATTTTCGAGCTTATATAAAAGTAACTCGATAAGAAGAGTTATGATCTACTCTAGTATACATGGCTTTCTCGAGAACTGCACTAGGCTTTCTCGAGAACAACTTCTGCTACTTGAATACATGACGGAGCTTACTCGAGTACTAAAAATAATTCTACTCGAGTACAATAAGTCCTACTCGAGAAAACACATCGAAATTGTCTGTTATCCTGAAAAATGATTTTTCTTCAAGAAATCCAGTAACCAGCTTTTCTCCCATAATTTTAGTACTTGAAAATGAAGTGTGTCCCAATAGAGAGGTTACACATGAGTCAATACCATGGATCGTATAATGAGGCATTACATTGTATGGTACTGTGTTTGGTGACCCATTGTAAACTGACATTGGTCCACACTTGTCAATTGTAACCTGCAAGCACTCAACTTGAAAAGACATCAAAAATACAAACTTAATTCATCTTAGTTCAAGGGTGATTTCATACAAATCTGGGTTATTTTTGATACAATACCCAACAATATGGACAAGGTCAGAAGTATTGTAACTAGCACTTGTAGCTATAAAAAACAATGACTGTTAAATTTCTATGCTCTTTACCCTGGTTAGTAGTATTTCTAATATTGTTAGAGCTTCATGCCAAAGACGAGATAAATTTAGAGATAACAAGATTGCTAGAATTACTATAAAGCTGGATAATGGAGAAATTCAGAGTAGTCAAGGTTTAAATAAAGAAACAAGTATCAAAAGAGCTAGAGATACTAGTTAGGGATCACATTATACTTCTTTAGTGAGTCTGAAACTTATGTTTTCTTCAGTTGTTGATGTGTTAGATGACATAATATTGGATGAGTTTGATTTCAAAAAAAGATCGGAGACATCAGCTATTTTAACTTTTGTTCAAATATATGAATTCACATTCAATCTACATCTATTGAAACATATTTTAAGAATGAAGAATGAATTACTACAAATGTTACAAAAAGGATCAAAATATAGTAAATGTCATGCACTTAGTCAATATTTCAAAAAAAAATGACCCTCAAAAAATTAGAGATGATGGTTGGTTTGATTTTATAAAAGTAATTACATTATTTTGTGAGATTCATAAGATAGAAATAATAAAAATGGAGGAAATGTTTTAAGTTTTGGGAAGATCAAGACGAAATGTAGAGGAAAAAACTAATTTGCATCATTATCGTGTTGAAGTCTTTTATGTAGTTATTGATTTGCAACTAAATGAATTAAATCATCAGTTTAATGAAGTCAACACAGAACTACTGATTTGCATGACTTGTTTAGATTCAAGTGAAAAATTTGCAGCATTTGATATACAAAAGTTGATGTGTCTTGCCAAATTCTATCCATCAGACTTCTCTCAAATGTAGTTTATAACTCTTCAAAGTCGGCTTAAAACCTACATTGTAGATGCATCATCTCGAGTTAATTTTTTGAATCTTACGGGAGTTAGCGATCTAGCGAAACAATTTGTTAAGTTTAAGTTGGATATGACATATCCTCAAGTATTCAAGTTGATTAAATTGACATTATTATTGTCAGTTGCAATAGTTACAGTGGAAAGAGCATTCTCCAAAATGAAGATTATCAAGTCACGTTTATGTAACCGAATGAGTGATGAATGGTTTAATGACAGCTTATTGACCTACATTGAGAGAGACAAATTCAAATTAGTTGAAAATGAGTCAATCATTCAGCGATTTCAAGCAATAAAACACATTGAGGGCAATTATGTTTGATTGTAAGTGAATGCTAGTTTTTATTATGCATTAATATAGGTTGGTGAAGGCCCTGTACGGATTGAAACAGGCACCCCGTGCTTGGTATGATAGGCTCACTACCTTTCTCTCAGATCATGTCTTTAGGATGGGTAGTGCGGACACAACTCTTTTTGTTCAAACCAAGAATTCAGATCTTATTATTCTTCAAATTTATGTTGATGATATCATTTTCGGGGCAACAAATGAGAAGTTGTGTGAAGAAATTGTCATTTTAATGAAATCTGAATTTGAAATGAGCTTAGTAGGGGAACTCACCTATTTCCTAGGATTTCAGATTTCTCAACGCCAAGATGGGATTTTTATTAACCAATCAAAATATATTAAAGATATGCTTGTGCGTTTTGGGTATGAGAATATGAAACAAGTCAAAACTCTTATGAGTGCATCTCTTAAATTAGGGAAAGATGAGAGCGGGATTTCTGTTGATCAGACTATGTTTCGAGGTATGATAGGATCACTGCTATATCTGAGTGCATCTAGGCCCGACATCACTTTTGCGGTAGGGATGTGTGCTAGGTATTAAGCCGGCCCTAGAGAGTCTCATTTGAAAGCTGTAAAACATATCTTTACGTACCTTATAGGCACACAAAACCTTAGACTTTGGTACCCTCATTCTACAGATTTTTCTCTTCACGGGTACTCTGACTTAGACTATGCTGGATGCTCTCTCGACCGCAAGATCACAAGTAGTACATGTCATTTCCTAGGCCTAGCACTAGTCTCCTGGTCTAGCCGCAAACAAAACTTGGTTGCTCTATCAACCGTTGAGGCCGAGTACATTGCTTTAGGAAGCTGTTGCGCTCAAGCATTATGGATGTCTCAAACGTTAGAAGACTTTGGCCTCTCATGTAGGAATGTTACACTTTGATGTGATAATAAGAGTTTCATAGACTTAACATATAATCCAGCGCACCATTCTCGGTCGAAACATATTGACGTGCGTCATCATTTTATTCATGATCATATAAAAAAGGAGAACGTGAGTGTCATTTTTATTGGCACCGATGAGCAACTTGCGGACATCCTAACTAAACTGCTCCCACATGCACGTTTTTCTCTAATCCGACTCGAGCTTGGCATTCTTGACCTCTCATCCTAGTTTTATATTTTTTGTTACTCTCGTGTGTTTGCATGTTTCATTTTTGTTTGTTATGTGTGTGTGCATGTTGTATCTTTATATTTTGTTTGAACCGGTTTTTTTAAAAAAAATAATATAATATTAATTTTTTAAAAAAAAACAAAAACAAAAACAAACTGCTGAAAAAAAATAAATACAACGCATGATTGGGGCTCACATGACTGCGACTTAGACCATAACGCGTACGCACAATATATGAGTTTAGACGGTTAATCTATCCAAACATTGTTCCTCCGGTCATTGTGGGCTGAAGTTATAAGTGCTTAGCTATTGAGTGCGACATTACATGTGCGTGTAAGTTGATTATGCCTCTAGGTATGTGTGAGGATTTAGATAGGGGAATGACCTCACTATTCGCACATACATAGACGGAGCATTCATGAAGAAATTATAAATCTACATGACATAACTCGTGATATTGTATCTTAACGCGTTAGAAATATGTTGAATAATCAATGTTACGACACACAAATGCTTTATTGAGATTAAAATTGCGGGGCAAATCTTATTGCTAAAGTCTTATGCCTACAAGTTAAAGTGTATCTACCTATGTGGGTAGATTTCGATTGACTTGGGGTTCCTTGTATTCAAAAGAGATGAATGTGATAGCTCAAAACAACAATCAAAAATAATATGGTGGCAATAATATCACATGAAAAGGACCCCCCAAGCACTACTCACTCCTCCTGATAAGTCTTTTTGAGCATTGTGAGGATGAGCACCTTAGATCAAAAAGTCGTTTCGATCTTGTGCGTAGACCAAACCTTATGGTTAGTGCCCCTAGTTCAAATCTCGGTGTGCCTTCGGTGGACATGTGACGTGATCATTCACTTTATTTCTCTTGGGTTAGCATTTTATCGGATCGAGATAAACATGTAAACTATGATATTTCTAATTAGTGTTTTCTCTCTTTTGATGCTACATGTTCCCATGTCATTGCCTTATTTAATGCTTCCATGCATAAAGAATTGGACTGAAGCTGCACTATATGTTTTGTGCACATCACATGCTTGCACACGATTTACACTCATGACATTTACAATGTTTGTTCAATGTGATTTTCCTCTTAACTCATCTAGCATTGTAGTCGTTCTCATTGTGTGCTTAGTTTAGTCTATGTTGTCCAATTCATCTAAAATCTGAAACTTGTTTTTTATCTATCTGGCTCTATTCTATGACCCGCGCATTTCCAATTCTCTGATTTGCTTTTAATTTTGGGTACTCTCTATGCTTATTGTTTCAAAACTTACAGTGTGTGTGCACTATCTGATGTTTGTCTAAATCGTCATCATATCTCCTATTTTTATCCCGCATGTTGTGTAGGCCTTGACCACCCTTTTGATATTATCAAAGGGGGAGAATAAATTAGTTCATGAGTTTGGTCATGAGTATGCATCACGGGTTAGGTGAGGTCAAATGTATGGGGAGCATGGTTCAATTGTGTGCACATAGATAGGCGGAGCAACACATAGATAGGGGGAGAAAGTCGAATGTGTAGAGCCATATTTATACTGCAACCTGATTGTCGCTTATAATTCTTATTTTCTATATGCACACTATCTCATGTATTATTTATCATGAACGGGATTTGATATTATCAAAAAGGGGAGTTTGTTGGAATCGATGTTTCACATTCCCTATGTTTGAGAATATTAAATCCCCGGTTGTATTTGATCATGTTGTATATTGATAGAGTGTGAAGGTTGTCAGGTGAAAGCAACAGAGAAGGCTCATATGGATGCTACCACCAGGCGCTAGCACTAACGCGCCGCGCTAGCCTGCCGACGAATGTCTCGAGAAGAATCCTTGAGACTCTGGGCTACCGCTAGGCGTTAGTACTACCGCAGGCGCTAACGTGGAGATTTATTTGGACCGAGCACTCTGGATGGTTTCGGCGCTAGCTCTACCCTCGTCAAAATTCGTCTTGGATCCGATCTAGGCATCTTTCTCGAATACTCGAGCAAGAGTCGTGCCTATAGGATCTACAATAAGAGGACCTTAGTGGTTGAAGAATCGGCTCATGTGCACTTCGATGAAAATACTCAAACTTGCGAGCCTAAGACGAGTGAAGAGGAAGTTGAAGAGAACATACCAATTAAGAGTAAGTGGGGACAAAACTGTGGAGAGTGAAACACAGATAATAGAACAAGGATATAGGCCTCCTAATATCTTAACTTTCTCAAAGCAACATCCTCGTGATCTAGTCATAGGAGAGCCATCTCATGGAGTTAGAACCTGGTCCGCCCTCCATGAGTCTTTTTCAAACTTGTGTTTTCTCTCAGATATTGAACCCAAGAATGTCTTGGAAGCCTTAAGAGATGAATCATGGTTTTTGGCGATGACTGAGGAACTGAGCCAATTCGAGCGAAGTAAGGTATGGGTGTTAGTAGAACATTCGGATAACCATCCAGTCATAGGTTTAAAATGGGTTTTCAAAAATAAACTCGATGGTGAATCTAGGATAACTAGAAACAAAGCTCGTTTGGTGGCCCACAGGTATTCTCAAATAGAGGGTGTGGATTTTGAAGAGTCATTTGCCCCGGTTGCTCGTCTTGAGTCCATTCGTATATTTTTAGCATTTGCTAGTTATAAGCGAATTAAATTATTCCAAATGGACGTTAAGAGTGTCTTCCTAAACAGACACATTAAGGAGGAGGTGTATGTCGAGCAACCACCCGGTTTCATGAATGCCGCCTACCCAAATCATGTTTATAGGTTGGTGAAGGCCCTATACGGATTGAAACAGGCACCATGTTCTTGGTATGATAGGCTCACTACCTTTCTCTCAGATCATGGCTTTAGGATGGGTAGTGCGGACAAAACTCTTTTTGTTCAAACCAAGAATTCAGATCTTATTATTCTTCAAATTTATGTTGATGATATCATTTTCGGGGCAACAAATTAGAAGCTGCGTGAAGAAATTGTCATTTTAATGAAATCTAAATTTGAAATGAGCTTAGTAGGGGAACTCACCTATTTTCTAGGATTTCAGATTTATCAACGCTAAGATGGTATTTTTATTAACCAATCAAAATATATTAAAGATATGCTTATGCGTTTTTGGTATGAGAATCTGAAACAAGTCAAAACTCCTATAAGTGCATCTCTTAAATTAGGAAAAGATGAGAGCGGGATTTCTGTTGATCAGAATATGTTTCGAGGTATGATAGGATCACTGCTATATCTGAGTGCCTCTAGGCCCGACATCACTTTTGTGGTAGGGATGTGTGCTAGGTATCAAGCCGACCCTAGAGAGTCTCATTTGAAAGTTGTAAAACATATGTTTAGGTACCTTATAGGCACACAAAACCTTGGAATTTGGTACCCTCATTCTACAGATTTTTCTCTCCACGGGTACTCTGACTCATACTATGTTGGATGCTCTCTTGACCGCAAGAGCACAAGCGATACATGTCATTTCCTAGGCCCAACACTAGTCTCCTAGTCTAGCCACAAACAAAACTTGGTTGCTCTATCAACCGTTGAGGCCGAGTACATTACTTTAGGAAGCTGTTGTGCTCAAGCATTATGGATGTCTCAAACGTTAGAAGACTTTGGCCTCTCATGTAGGAATGATACACTTCGATGTGATAATAAGAGTGCCATAGACTTAACATATAATCCAGTGCACCATTGTCGGTCGAAACATATTGACATGCGTCATCATTTTATTCGTGATTATATAAAAAGGAGAACGTGAGTGTCGTTTGTTTTGGCACAAATGACCAACTTGCGGACATCCTAACTAAACCACTCCCTGATGCATGTTTTTCTCTACTCCGACTCGAGCTTGGCATTCTTGACCTCTCATCCTAGTTCTATATTTTTTTGTTACTCCCGTGTGTTTTCATGTTTCATTTTTGTTTGTTATATGTGTGTGCATATTGTATCTTTATATTTTGTTTGAACCGGTGTTTTTTTAAAAAAAATAATATAGTATTAATTTAAAAAAAAACTGCTGAAAAAAAAAATACAACGCATGATTGGGGCTCACATGACTGCGACTTAGACCATAACGTGTACGCACAATGTATGAGTTTAGATGGTTAATTGATCCAAACATTGTTCCTTCGGTCATTGTGGGTTGAAGTTATAAGTGCTTATCTATTGAGTGCGACATTAAATGTGCGTATAAGTTGATTATGCCTCTAGGTATGTGTGAGGATTTAGATAGGGGAATGATTTCACTATTCACACATCCCTAGACGGAGCACTCATGAAGAAATTATAGATTTACATGACATAACTCATGATATTGTATCTTAACGCGTTAGAAATATGTTGAATAATCAATGTCACGACACACATATGCTTTATTGAGATTAAAATTGCGGGCCAAATCTTATTGTTAAAGTCTTATGCCTACAAGTTAAAGTGTATCTACCTATGTGGGTAGATTTCGATTGACTTGGGGTTCCTTGTATTCAAAAGAGATAAATGTGATAACTCAAAACAACAATCAAAATAATATGGTGGTTATAATATCACATGAAAAGGACCCCCTAAGCACTACTCACTCCTCCTGATAAGTCTTTTTGAGCATTATGAGGATGAGCACCTTAGATCAAAAAGTCGTTTCGATCTTATGCGTAGACCAAACCTTATGGTTAGTGCCCCTAGTTCAAATCTCGGTGTGCCTTCGGTGGACATGTGACGTGATCATTCACTTTATTTCTCTTGGGTTAGCATTTTATCAGATCGAGATAAAATGTAAACTATGATATTTCTAATTAGTGTTTTCTCTCTTTTGATGCTACATGTTCCCATGTCATTGCCTTATTTAATGCTTCCATGCATAAAGAATTGAACTGAAGCTGCACTATATGTTTTGTGCACATCACATGCTTGCACACGATTTACACTCATGACGTTTACAATGTTTGTTCAATGTGATTTTCCTCTTAACTCATCTAGCATTGTAGTCGTTCTCATTGTGTGCTTAGTTTAGTCTATGCTGTCCAATTCATCTGAAATCTGAAACTTGTTTTTTATCTAGCTGGCTCTATTCTATGACCCGCGCATTTCCAATTCTCTGATTTGCTTTTAATTTTGGGTACCCTCTATGCTTATTGTTTCAAAACTTACAGTGTGTGTGCACTATCTGATGTTTGTCTAAATCGTCATCATATCTCCTATTTTTCATCCCGCATGTTGTGTAGGCCTTGACCACCCTTTTGATATTATCAAAGGGGGAGAATAAATTGGTTCATGAGTTTGGTCATGAGTATGCATCACGGGTTAGGTGAGGTCAAATGTAGGGGGAGCATGGTTCAATTGTGTGTACATAGATAGGAGGAGCAACACATAGATAGGGGGAGAAAGTCGAATGTGTAGAGCCATATTTATACTGCAACCTGATTGTCGCTTATAATTCTTATTTTCTATATGCACACTATCTCATGTATTATTTATCATGAACGGGATTTGATATTATCAAAAAGGGGAGTTTGTTGGAATCGATGTTTCACATTCCCTATGTTTGAGAATATTAAATCACCGGTTGTATTTGATATTTCAAAAAAGGATCAAAATATAGTAAATGTCATGCACTTAGTCAATATTTCAAAAAAAAATGACCCTCAAAAAATTAGAGATGATGGTTGGTTTGATTTTATAAAAGTAATTACATTATTTTGTGAGATTCATAAGATAGAAATAATAAAAATGGAGGAAATGTTTTAAGTTTTGGGAAGATCAAGACGAAATGTAGAGGAAAAAACTAATTTGCATCATTATCGTGTTGAAGTCTTTTATGTAGTTATTGATTTGCAACTAAATGAATTAAATCATCAGTTTAATGAAGTCAACACAGAACTACTGATTTGCATGACTTGTTTAGATTCAAGTGAAAAATTTGCAGCGTTTGATATACAAAAGTTGATGTGTCTTGCCAAATTCTATCCATCAGACTTCTCTCAAATGTAGTTTATAACTCTTCAAAGTCGGCTTAAAACCTACATTGTAGATGCATCATCTCGAGTTAATTTTTTGAATCTTATGGGAGTTAGCGATCTAGCGAAACAATTTGTTAAGTTTAAGTTGGATATGACATATCCTCAAGTATTCAAGTTGATTAAATTGACATTATTATTGCCAGTTGCAATAGTTACAGTGGAAAGAGCATTCTCCAAAATGAAGATTATCAAGTCACGTTTATGTAACCGAATGAGTGATGAATGGTTTAATGACAGCTTATTGACCTACATTGAGAGAGACAAATTCAAATTAGTTGAAAATGAGTCAATCATTCAGGGATTTCAAGCAATAAAACACATTGAGGGCAATTATGTTTGATTGTAAGTGAATGCTAGTTTTTATTATGCATTAATATAGGTTGGTGAAGGCCCTGTACGGATTGAAACAGGCACCCCGTGCTTGGTATGATAGGCTCACTACCTTTCTCTCAGATCATGGCTTTAGGATGGGTAGTGCGGACACAACTCTTTTTGTTCAAACCAAGAATTCAGATCTTATTATTCTTCAAATTTATGTTGATGATATCATTTTCGGGGCAACAAATGAGAAGTTGTGTGAAGAAATTGTCATTTTAATGAAATCTGAATTTGAAATGAGCTTAGTAGGGGAACTCACCTAATTCCTAGGATTTCAGATTTCTCAACGCCAAGATGGGATTTTTATTAACCAATCAAAATATATTAAAGATATGCTTGTGCGTTTTGGGTATGAGAATATGAAACAAGTCAAAACTCTTATGAGTGCATCTCTTAAATTAGGGAAAGATGAGAGCGGGATTTCTGTTGATCAGACTATGTTTCGAGGTATGATAGGATCACTGCTATATCTGAGTGCATCTAGGCCCGACATCACTTTTGCGGTAGGGATGTGTGCTAGGTATTAAGCCGACCCTAGAGAGTCTCATTTGAAAGCTGTAAAACATATCTTTACGTACCTTATAGGCACACAAAACCTTAGACTTTGGTACCCTCATTCTACAGATTTTTCTCTTCACGGGTACTCTGACTTAGACTATGCTGGATGCTCTCTCGACCGCAAGATCACAAGTTGTACATGTCATTTCCTAGGCCTGGCACTAGTCTCCTGGTCTGGCCGCAAACAAAACTCAGTTACTCTATCAACCACTGAGGCCGAGTACCTTGCTTGAGGAAGCTATTGCGCTCCAGTATTATGGATGTCTCAAACGTTAGAAGACTTTGGCCTCTCATGTAGGAATGTTACACTTCGATGTGATAATAAGAGTTTCATAGACTTAACATATAATCCAGCGCACCATTCTCGGTCGAAACATATTGACGTGCGTCATCATTTTATTCATGATCATATAAAAAAGGAGAACGTGAGTGTCATTTTTATTGGCACCGATGAACAACTTGCGGACATCCTAACTAAACTGCTCCCACATGCACGTTTTTCTCTAATCCGACTCGAGCTTGGCATTCTTGACCTCTCATCCTAGTTTTATATTTTTTGTTACTCTCGTGTGTTTGCATGTTTCATTTTTGTTTGTTATGTGTGTGTGCATGTTGTATCTTTATATTTTGTTTGAACCGGTTTTTTTTAAAAAAATAATATAATATTAATTTTTTAAAAAAAAAACAAAAACAAAAACAAAACTGCTGAAAAAAAATAAATACAACGCATGATTGGGGCTCACATGACTGCGACTTAGACCATAACGTGTACGCACAATATATGAGTTTAGACGGTTAATCTATCCAAACATTGTTCCTCCGGTCATTGTGGGCTGAAGTTATAAGTGCTTAGCTATTGAGTGCGACATTACATGTGCGTCTAAGTTGATTATGCCTCTAAGTATGTGTGAGGATTTAGATAGGGGAATGACTTCACTATTCACACATCCATAGACGGAGCATTCATGAAGAAATTATAAATCTACATGACATAACTCGTGATATTGTATCTTAACGCGTTAGAAATATGTTGAATAATCAATGTTACGACACACAAATGCTTTATTGAGATTAAAATTGCGGGGCAAATCTTATTGCTAAAGTCTTATGCCTACAAGTTAAAGTGTATCTACCTATGTGGGTAGATTTCGATTGACTTGGGGTTCCTTGTATTCAAAAGAGATGAATGTGATAGCTCAAAACAACAATCAAAAATAATATGGTGGCAATAATATCACATGAAAAGGACCCCCCAAGCACTACTCACTCCTCCTGATAAGTCTTTTTGAGCATTGTGAGGATGAGCACCTTAGATCAAAAAGTCGTTTCGATCTTGTGCGTAGACCAAACCTTATGGTTAGTGTCCCTAGTTCAAATCTCGGTGTGCCTTCGGTGGACATGTGACATGATCATTCACTTTATTTCTCTTGGGTTAGCATTTTATCGGATCGAGATAAACATGTAAACTATGATATTTCTAATTAGTGTTTTCTCTCTTTTGATGCTACATGTTCCCATTTCATTGCCTTATTTAATGCTTCCATGCATAAAGAATTGGACTGAAGCTGCACTATATGTTTTGTGCACATCACATGCTTGCACACGATTTACACTCATGACGTTTACAATGTTTGTTCAATGTGATTTTCCTCTTAACTCATCTAGCATTGTAGTCGTTCTCATTGTGTGCTTAGTTTAGTCTATGCTGTCCAATTCATCTGAAATCTGAAACTTGTTTTTTATCTATCTGGCTCTATTCTATGACCCGCTCATTTCCAATTCTCTGATTTGCTTTTAATTTTGGGTACCCTCTATGCTTATTGTTTCAAAACTTACAGTGTGTGTGCACTATCTGATGTTTGTCTAAATCGTCATCATTCTCCTATTTTTCATCTCGCATGTTGTGTAGGCCTTGACCACCCTTTTGATATTATCAAAGGGGGAGAATAAATTAGTTCATGAGTTTGGTCATGAGTATGCATCACGGGTTAGGTGAGGTCAAATGTATGGGGAGCATGGTTCAATTGTGTGCACATAGATAGGCGGAGCAACACATAGATAGGGGGAGAAAGTCGAATGTATAGAGCCATATTTATACTGCAACCTGATTGTCGCTTATAATTCTTATTTTCTATATGCACGCTATCTCATGTATTATTTATCATGAACGGGATTTGATATTATCAAAAAGGGGAGTTTGTTGGAATAGTTGTTTCACATTCCCTATGTTTGAGAATATTAAATCCCCGGTTGTATTTGATCATGTTGTATATTGATAGAGTGTGAAGGTTGTCAGGTGAAAGCAACAGAGAAGGCTCATATGGATGCTACCACCAGGCGCTAGCACTAACGCGCCGCGCTAGCCTGCCGACGAATGTCTCGAGAAGAATCCTTGAGACTCTGGGCTACTGCTAGGCGTTAGTACTACCGCAGGCGCTAACGTGGAGATTTATTTGGACCGAGCACTCTGGATGGTTTCGGCGCTAGCTCTACCCCTCGTCAAAATTCGTCTTGGATCCGATCTAGGCATCTTTCTCGAATACTCGAGCAAGAGTCGTGCCTATAGGATCTACAATAAGAGGACCTTAGTGGTTGAAGAATCGGCTCATGTGCACTTTGATGAAAATACTCAAACTTGTGAGCCTAAGACGAGTGAAGAGGAAGTTGAAGAGAACATACCAATTAAGAGTAAGTTGGGACAAAACTGTGGAGAGTGAAACACAGATAATAGAACAAGGATATAGGCCTCCTAATATCTTAACTTTCTCAAAGCAACATCCTCGTGATCTAGTCATAGGAGAGCCATCTCATGGAGTTAGAACCTGGTCCGCCCTCCATGAGTCTTTTTCAAACTTGTGTTTTCTCTCAGATATTGAACCCAAGAATGTCTTGGAAGCCTTAAGAGATGAATAATGGTTTTTGGCGATGACTGAGGAACTGAGCCAATTCGAGCGAAGTAAGGTATGGGTGTTAGTAGAACATTCGGATAACCATCCAGTCATAGGTTTAAAATGGGTTTTCAAAAATAAACTCGATGGTGAATCTAGGATAACTAGAAACAAAGCTCGTTTGGTGGCCCAAGGGTATTCTCAAATAGAGGGTGTGGATTTTGAAGAGTCATTTGCCCCGGTTGCTCGTCTTGAGTCCATTCGTATATTTTTAGCATTTGCTAGTTATAAGCGAATTAAATTATTCCAAATGGACGTTAAGAGTGCCTTCCTAAACGGACACATTAAGGAGGAGGTGTATGTCGAGCAACCACCCGGTTTCATGAATGCCGCCTACCCAAATCATGTTTATAGGTTGGTGAAGGCCCTATACGGATTGAAACAGGCACCATGTTCTTGGTATGATAGGCTCACTACCTTTCTCTCAGATCATGGCTTTAGGATGGGTAGTGCGGACAAAACTCTTTTTGTTCAAACCAAGAATTCAGATCTTATTATTCTTCAAATTTATGTTGATGATATCATTTTCGGGGCAACAAATTAGAAGCTGCGTGAAGAAATTGTCATTTTAATGAAATCTGAATTTGAAATGAGCTTAGTAGGGGAACTCACCTATTTTCTAGGATTTCAGATTTATCAACGCTAAGATGGTATTTTTATTAACCAATCAAAATATATTAAAGATATGCTTATGCGTTTTTGGTATGAGAATCTGAAACAAGTCAAAACTCCTATAAGTGCATCTCTTAAATTAGGAAAAGATGAGAGCGGGATTTCTGTTGATCAGAATATGTTTCGAGGTATGATAGGATCACTGCTATATCTGAGTGCCTCTAGGCCCGACATCACTTTTGTGGTAGGGATGTGTGCTAGGTATCAAGCTGACCCTAGAGAGTCTCATTTGAAAGTTGTAAAACATATGTTTAGGTACCTTATAGGCACACAAAACCTTGGAATTTGGTACCCTCATTCTACAGATTTTTCTCTTCACGGGTACTCTGACTCATACTATGTTGGATGCTCTCTTGACCGCAAGAGCACAAGCGATACATGTCATTTCCTAGGCCCAACACTAGTCTCCTAGTCTAGCCACAAACAAAACTTGGTTGCTCTATCAACCGTTGAGGCCGAGTACATTACTTTAGGAAGCTGTTGCGCTCAAGCATTATGGATGTCTCAAACGTTAGAAGACTTTGGCCTCTCATGTAGGAATGATACACTTCGATGTGATAATAAGAGTGCCATAGACTTAACATATAATCCAGTGCACCATTGTCGGTCGAAACATATTGACATGCGTCATCATTTTATTCGTGATTATATAAAAAGGAGAACGTGAGTGTCGTTTGTTTTGGCACAAATGACCAACTTGCGGACATCCTAACTAAACCACTCCCTGATGCATGTTTTTCTCTACTCCGACTCGAGCTTGGCATTCTTGACCTCTCATCCTAGTTCTATATTTTTTTGTTACTCCCGTGTGTTTTCATGTTTCATTTTTGTTTGTTATATGTGTGTGCATATTGTATCTTTATATTTTGTTTGAACCGGTGTTTTTTTTAAAAAAATAATATAGTATTAATTTAAAAAAAAACTGCTGAAAAAAAAAATACAACGCATGATTGGGGCTCACATGACTGCGACTTAGACCATAACGTGTACGCACAATGTATGAGTTTAGATGGTTAATTGATCCAAACATTGTTCCTTCGGTCATTGTGGGTTGAAGTTATAAGTGCTTATCTATTGAGTGCGACATTAAATGTGCGTATAAGTTGATTATGCCTCTAGGTATGTGTGAGGATTTAGATAGGGGAATGATTTCACTATTCACACATCCCTAGACGGAGCACTCATGAAGAAATTATAGATTTACATGACATAACTCATGATATTGTATCTTAATGCGTTAGAAATATGTTGAATAATCAATATCACGACACACATATGCTTTATTGAGATTAAAATTGCGGGCCAAATCTTATTGTTAAAGTCTTATGCCTACAAGTTAAAGTGTATCTACCTATGTGGGTAGATTTCGATTGACTTGGGGTTCCTTGTATTCAAAAGAGATAAATTTGATAACTCAAAACAACAATCAAAATAATATGGTGGTTATAATATCACATGAAAAGGACCCCCTAAGCACTACTCACTCCTCCTGATAAGTCTTTTTGAGCATTGTGAGGATGAGCACCTTAGATCAAAAAGTCGTTTCGATCTTATGCGTAGACCAAACCTTATGGTTAGTGCCCCTAGTTCAAATCTCGGTGTGCCTTCGGTGGACATGTGACGTGATCATTCACTTTATTTCTCTTGGGTTAGCATTTTATCGGATCGAGATAAACATGTAAACTATGATATTTCTAATTAGTGTTTTCTCTCTTTTGATGCTACATGTTCCCATGTCATTGCCTTATTTAATGCTTCCATGCATAAAGAATTGAACTGAAGCTGCACTATATGTTTTGTGCACATCACATGCTTGCACACGATTTACACTCATGACGTTTACAATGTTTGTTCAATGTGATTTTCCTCTTAACTCATCTAGCATTGTAGTCGTTCTCATTGTGTGCTTAGTTTAGTCTATGCTGTCCAATTCATCTGAAATCTGAAACTTGTTTTTTATCTAGCTGGCTCTATTCTATGACCCGCGCATTTCCAATTCTCTGATTTGCTTTTAATTTTGGGTACCCTCTATGCTTATTGTTTCAAAACTTACAGTGTGTGTGCACTATCTGATGTTTGTCTAAATCGTCATCATATCTCCTATTTTTCATCCCGCATGTTGTGTAGGCCTTGACCACCCTTTTGATATTATCAAAGGGGGAGAATAAATTGGTTCATGAGTTTGGTCATGAGTATGCATCACGGGTTAGGTGAGGTCAAATGTAGGGGGAGCATGGTTCAATTGTGTGTACATAGATAGGCGGAGCAACACATAGATAGGGGGAGAAAGTCGAATGTGTAGAGCCATATTTATACTGCAACCTGATTGTCGCTTATAATTCTTATTTTCTATATGCACACTATCTCATGTATTATTTATCATGAACGGGATTTGATATTATCAAAAAGGGGAGTTTGTTGGAATCGATGTTTCACATTCCCTATGTTTGAGAATATTAAATCCCCGGTTGTATTTGATCATGCTGTATATTGATAGAGTGTGCAGGTTGTCAGGTGCAAGCAACAGAGAAGGCTCATATGGATGCTACCACCAGGCGCTAGCACTAACGCGCCGCGCTAGCCTGCCGGCGAATGTCTCGAGAAGAATCCTTGAGACTCTGGGCTACCGCTAGGCGTTAGTACTACCGCAGGCACTAACGTGGAGATTTATTTGGACCGAGCACTCTGTATGGTTTTGGCGCTAGCTCTACCGCATCGTGCTAGGTCTTCGACGAGTTTCAAAGGCAGAAAAGTCGAGCTCAGTGCTACCTCCAGGAAACTAGATTACCGCAAGCGGTAACTGGACGATTTATTCGGTCCTAGCGCTCTAGAAGGTTTTGGCGGTAGCACCTACCACGCGGCGCTAGCCTCGTCAAATGGATATTGCCTTTTCAGGAACGTCGCACCTTATGTTACCTCATGGTGGTAGGCCCTACCGGGCGGTGCTTGTTCAAATGAAAAGGCAAAAGATCGTTTGAAGACTACTTTCCAGATTTGGAGGACAGCTGGCACAGCAAGTGCGCGAAACTACCGCAGGCGCTAGTCTTACCGCCAACGGTAGCCTGTTTTCATGAAGACATATAAAAGCCGCTGCGTTTCCTGTTGTCATTACGGATCCAAGACGAATTTTGACGAGGGGTTTCTGAACTTTAGATTTCGGCCGCCTCCTTACGCTCGTCTCCACTTGTCTTCGTCAAAGTTGAAGGAAGCCTTCTCCCTCCCATTCATGAACGAAGAACTCCGGCGATCCATAATCTTCATCGACCATTGAGAACCGACCGGTTGCTAGCCAACGAAGAAATCAAGCACCGGTCGTAAATCTCACACCGGAGAAGTCATCAAGAGGGAGAACTTCATATTTCTTATTGTTAATTTTCTCAAAGTGGTCAACGAGATAGTATAACGTCTAATTAATATTCTCAGAACTATCAAGATCACACCTTGATCATGTGAAAACCAGGAAAGCAAGCTCAAACACCAAAAGCAAGTAGAAGGAACAAGCAGATCAAATATTTATTTACTTCTTTACAAGGCGAGGTATCCATGGCGAGACATAATTCTGCCAGTACACAAAGAAAACAGAAAGAATCAAAACAATGCAAGCGGACAGAACTGGAGACCGCCGAGACCGCTCAGTCCGCCAAAGTCACCGAGCCCGTCCGAACTGCTGCTACAAGAAGTCGAATAGAACATAGAGTTTGTTGAGACCGTGAGGTCGTGCGGACACGCCGTTATTCGCTGACTGCTGCTGAACTGAAGAACAGACCGCCTACCCGCCCGAGTCCGGCGGACAGGTTATTGAACTTGGAAAAGCTGAAGCAGAGAAAACTGACAAGCCGCAGAGCGACCTACTGAGACCGCCGATTGTAACCGCAAACTTCACTGATCCTGACCGAAGTCAAAGCCAAACTCCTGGCTCCACAGTGCTAGCCGCGCAACCTGCAAACAACAATCAGTTATCTCTTCTCAAACCGCGCGGACAGGAAAACCCAGATCGCAACAATTACCAAGACTCAACTTACTGTTCACTCAGTTACTGTATATGTGCAGGGGGGTCTATTTATAGGCAGGGTGAGGAGTGTGGTCACCGCCCTAGAGAATAGAGTCACTGCCCCAGTTCGCGACTAATACATCCCAGTCCGCTGAGTCCGCAAGGACTTGGCCAGACTTCAAACCCGCCAGGTGCCAGGTCAAATAACAGACCGCCACCATGCGTACACTACGCCAGTCCGCACAACACGCAAGCACAGCGCCAGTCCGCCACTCAACACAGCATGCGGACACAGCCACAACCCATGCTGCATTAGTCCTCACACTATACGTGGACGAAGCAGCAGTCCGCACAGCTCGACAATAATGCCACAGTCCGCCATGAGTCCACGACCAACAGGCAGTCCGCCCGGTCAATAGCTGACTCTGCGGACACTGCGAACATCATGGACTTGTCACAGAAAATGACCAAGTCCAGCAGCCCATCAAGCAACTGGCGCGAGCATGGCAGACACAAAAGACGCAGTCCGCCAATCATCAGGACAGTCTGTCATAAAGAATGTGGCCAACACTCTCTACATCACCGGAGAGCTTGGCAAGGGTCAAAGCCGATATCCAAACACAGTCCGCTAAAGCGGACACCGTGGACACAAATCGAGTCCGCTACAACTCTCGCGGATAACCACCAATCCGCCCGGTTACCACAAGAATCGGCTTAACTGCAGAACTACAGGTCGAGCAGAGCACCGCCACCAGACCGCCAAAGACAGGTCGCACAGGCCGCTCCACAAGAACAGCCAAGCCACCAAGTCCAACCAGGCCAGGTCACCCAGGCCGCAACCATCAGTCCGCCCAGGCCGCGGACTCAGACCACTCAGACTGCCCGACCTGCTTCATTACCCACTTTCACTTCACAAATTTCAACACTTATTGTCTTTACGTTTAATCTTTGTACTCCTTTTTCTAGTTTCTGTTTAGTTTTCGGTGAGGAAAATTAACCGGAGAGGGTCGTCGGAATCCGGGAAGGATTCCGCGGTAAATCGTCCCGGGATTTGGGACATCTAGATCGGAGGATCTAGCGGGGCTCTAAGACCCTTCCTTGTGTAGAGGTGAAGAGTGGGCTCTAAAACCCTTCCTTATGTGGAGGTGAAGAGTGGGCTCTAATACCCTTGTGTGGAGGTGAAGAGTGAGCTTGAACACCTTTCCTGGATGGAAAGAGTGAGAGCCAACCAGTCATAGTTTGGTCAGTATATAAACCAAAAGAATCTTCATTCTCCTCGTCTTTGATCTTTGATGACATAAAGATCAAGTTTTGATGTATACTCATCTTGTACTATTTTTCATTATTGGTTTAATGCAATGAGATTCTTCTCTTTGTGATTGTTTTGGAGTATGAATTTTTTAAATTCAATAATCGTTCACAAACTTGTTCACCCCCCCCCCCTCTAAGGTTGGCCAGTAGATCCAACAAGTGGTATCGGAGCCAGGTTTCTTCCAATAGGCTTAATAACCTGAAGTACGATGGCCAACACTGTGCACGCTTTCACTGAGGGACAAGGTGTGAGTCGTCCTCCACTCTTTATGGGCAGTGACTATAGTCACTGGAGGACACGGATGAAAATTTTTCTGATGACTCATAGCATGGGCGTAAGGGCCATGGTAGAGATAAAGTACACTGCTCCCGTTGTCATGGTTTGTGATACCATCATCAAAAAACCACAAGATAAGTGGGATGACGCAGATAGGTTAAGATTTACAAATAATGCTAAGTCCATGAATGCTTTATTCTGCGCCTTGGACAAAACTAAATTCAATAGAATCTGCAACTGTGAAACTGCTTATGATATATGGTGACTATTAAAGCTTACTCATGAAGGTACATCGCAGGTTAAGGAGTCAAAGTTGTTCTGACTCGAATCTAAATATGAATAGTTTCGGATGGGATCGATGAGGATGTGGACAACATGTACACACATTTCACCAAGATCGTCAAAGCTTCAAAGTCTCTCGAAAGAACTTTCCAAACGGTGATCTAGTGAGAAAGATCCTGCGATCTTTGCCTCCACACTTCAATCCTAAGGTGACTGCGATTGCTGAGTCTCATGAAATCAGCACCCTGGAGATAGAGAGCCTCATCGGAAACCTCAAAACACATGAGGTGGAACTGAAGATTCAAGCAGAGGAATATCCCAAGGATATGAAGAAGAAGGGATTGGCACTAAAGGCAGCACGTGAAAGAGAAGCTGTGAAAGATTCTGAGGAGGATGAGGAGGAAAGTCTCTACGTCCGGGAGTTCAAGAAATTCATGAAGAACCCTAAAAATAGGGACAGTTCAAGAAATTCCTGAAGAAAGGAGTTGGAGAATGTAGGAGGTGGAACAAGCTATGGAAAGAGATAGAGAGCGATGATGAGAAGTCCCAGCCAGAATGCTATCACTGCCACAAACCTGGACACCTGAAGAGAGACTGCCCGAGACTTCAGAAGGAAGAGAAGGGGAAAGAAAGCTGATACAAAGGAAAGAAGAAGGTATTGAAGGTGCTTACTTGGGATGAGAATGGATCTGACATTTCAAGCTCCTCAGATTCAGGGAGTGATGATGAGGCAAATCTGTGCCTCATGGGAAAGAGCCAAGAATAATTTGATGATGAATCCAGTGTCCAGAGCAACACTGAGATAACCCCACCTACATACTCTAAACTTCTTCAAATTTATGAAACTTTAGTTGATAAATTAGAAAACACGATTTCTGCGAAAAAGGCCTTAAGAGCCGAAAATAAGAAAATCAAAAAGGATTTAGAAAGATTAAAAAGCGAAGTAATTAGAAATGTCAAAGAAAAGATCGAGTGTCTAGAGTGCTCTCACTTGATGACAATGATCGAAGATCAAAAGGCAAGTCTCTCCAAGTCGTCGGTGAGAACAACTAGTCTCATAAATGAAAAGAACGTCTTGGAGAAGAGACTCTGGTTATCTATTGCCAAGGTAGAGGAAGGCAAGAAACAATTTTATAATCGGTGTGTGATGCTTGTGACTGAGAACACCGCCTTAAAGGCGAGGATCCATGATCTTGACTGCGCTATCCAAAAGTTTGGAGTAGGTCAAAAATCATTAAATATGTTGTTGGGTGCGCAGTGTCATGGATCTGGGAAATTTGGACTAGGATATGGAGGTCCAACATCACCACCAAAGGGAAATCATTATTTTTCTAAGCTTAAGCCCAACGCCCATAAATCGAAAGATAAGCTAAAAAATTATGGAGGGCGATCTCCTTCCTCAAGCAAGAGCTCAAGCAACGTGATAAAAGCAGCATCCACTGCTTATATCTCATGTGCAAACTGTCATAAGTTTGGTCACACATCTAGGTCATGCCTAAGGAAAGGTGCCACAAAAAATTTGCAAGTCTGGCTACCAAAGTCTTCTACCTATGTTATGGGTGCGACAACTTGGGTAACCAGAACTTTACCCTCATCTTCTTCTTAGGTATGTTGGCAGGCCAAGGACACGAAGAACGTTTGGTACTTGGATTCTGGTTGCTCCAAGCACATGACGGGAGATAAATACAAGTTCCTTAGCCGGGAAAAGAAGAAGGGTGGCATGGTGACATTTGGAGATAACAGCAAAGGAAGGATACTGGGAATCGGCACTATAGGTAACAAGTTATTTTCTATTTCAAATTTTTTATTTGTGGATGGTCTAAAGCATAATCTTATTTCTATTAGTCAACTGTGTGATAAAGCTATATATGTTATATTTGAGTCGTCCTCAAACACGTGCAAACTTATTGATGCCAAAACTTCTAGTGTACTGCTTGTAGCTCATAGAAATCATAATGTGTGCACCGTTAGTTTTGATGGTATTTCTGCATCTAATTTGAAATGCCTTGTGACAAAAAATGATGAAATAGATCTTTGGCATAGGAGACTAGGACACCCTGGTAGCAAGCTTATTGTTAAACTATCATGAAAGAAACTCGTACGAGGCCTCCCCAACTTAAGCGGTAGTTTAAATGTTTTGTGTGCTCCTTGTCAAAAAGAGAAATTCGTTAAAAATTCTTTCAAAAGCAAAACTGAAATTTCCATAACTAGACCTCTTGAACTCATACACATGGACTTGTTCGGACCTCTTAGTACATGTAGTCTAGGTGGGAAACGGTATACCTTTGTCATCATAGACGATTTCTCACGCTATTGTTGGATAATCTTCCTTGCGAACAAATCTGAAACATTTCTTGAATTCTCAAACCTGTGCATGAGACTTCAAATTGACAAGGAGCTCAAAATTAAATGTATCAGATCAGATCATGGAGGATAGTTTGAGAATGAGGACTTCTCAAACTTGTGTGACTCCTTAGGTATTAAGCACGAATTCGCCGCCCCTCGCACTCCACATCAGAATGAGGTTGTTGAAAGGAAGAACTGTACTCTTCAAGAATTAGCTCACACGATGCTCGCAGAGTTCGGTCGACCTCGTTATTTCTGGGCTGAAGCGGTCAACACAGCAAGTTATGTGATAAACGGTGTCATGCTTTGCCCTCTTTTAAGCGAACTCCCTACGAGCTATATTTCGAAAGGAAACCGTCAGTATCATATTTTAGAGTTTTTAGGTGTCCATGTTATATTATAAACACAAAGGACCATCTAGGAAAAATTGACAAAAAATCCGATCTAGGCATCTTTCTCGAATACTCGAGCAAGAGTCGTGCCTATAGGATCTACAATAAGAAGACCTTAGTGGTTGAAGAATCGGCTCATGTGCACTTCGATGAAAATACTCAAACTTGCGAGCCTAAGACGAGTGAAGAGGAAGTTGAAGAGAACATACCAATTAAGAGTAAGTGGGGACAAAACTGTGGAGAGTGAAACACAGATAATAGAACAAGGATATAGGACTCCTAATATCTTAACTTTCTCAAAGCAACATCCTCGTGATCTAGTCATAGGAGAGCCATCTCATGGAGTTAGAACCTGGTCCGCCCTCCATGAGTCTTTTTCAAACTTGTGTTTTCTCTCAAATATTGAACCCAAGAATGTCTTGGAAGCCTTAAGAGATGAATCATGGTTTTTGGCGATGACTGAGGAACTGAGCCAATTCGAGCGAAGTAAGGTATGGGTGTTAGTAGAACATTCGGATAATCATCCAGTCATAGGTTTAAAATGGGTTTTCAAAAATAAACTCGATGGTGAATCTAGGATAACTAGAAACAAAGCTCGTTTGGTGGCCCACGGGTATTCTCAAATAGAGGGTGTGGATTTTGAAGAGTCATTTGCCCCGGTTGCTCGTCTTGAGTCCATTCGTATATTTTTAGCATTTGTTAGTTATAAGCGAATTAAATTATTCCAAATGGATGTTAAGAGTGCCTTCCTAAACGGACACATTAAGGAGGAGGTGTATGTCGAGCAACCACCCGGTTTCATGAATGCCGCCTACCCAAATCATGTTTATAGGTTGGTGAAGGCCCTATACGGATTGAAACAGGCACCATGTTCTTGGTATGATAGGCTCACTACCTTTCTCTATGATCATGGCTTTAGGATGGGTAGTGCGGACAAAACTCTTTTTGTTCAAACCAAGAATTCAGATCTTATTATTCTTCAAATTTATGTTGATGATATCATTTTCGGGGCAACAAATTAGAAGCTGCGTGAATAAATTGTCATTTTAATGAAATCTGAATTTGAAATGAGCTTAGTAGGGGAACTCACCTATTTTCTAGGATTTCAGATTTATCAACGCTAAGATGGTATTTTTATTAACCAATCAAAATATATTAAAGATATGCTTATGCGTTTTTGGTATGAGAATCTGAAACAAGTCAAAACTCCTATAAGTGCATCTCTTAAATTAGGAAAAGATGAGAGCGGGATTTCTGTTGATCAGAATATGTTTCGAGATATGATAGGATCACTGCTATATCTGAGTGCCTCTAAGCCCGACATCACTTTTGTGGTAGGGATGTGTGCTAGGTATCAAGCCGACCCTAGAGAGTCTCATTTGAAAGTTGTAAAATATATGTTTAGGTACCTTATAGGCACACAAAACCTTGGACTTTGGTACCCTCATTCTACAGATTTTTCTCTTCACGGGTACTCTGACTCATACTATGTTGGATGCTCTCTCGACCACAAGAGCACAAGCGATACATGTCATTTCCTAGGCCCAGCACTAGTCTCCTAGTCTAGCCACAAACAAAACTTGGTTGCTCTATCAACCGTTGAGGCCGAGTACATTACTTTAGGAAGATGTTGCGCTCAAGCATTATGGATGTCTCAAACGTTAGAAGACTTTGGCCTCTCATGTAGGAATGATACACTTCGATGTGATAATAAGAGTGCCATAGACTTAACATATAATCTAGTGCACCATTCTCGGTCGAAACATATTGACGTGCATCATCATTTTATTCGTGATTATATAAAAAGGAGAACGTGAGTGTCGTTTGTTTTGGCACAAATGACCAACTTGCGGACATCCTAACTAAACCACTCCCTGATGCATGTTTTTCTCTACTCCGACTCGAGCTTGGCATTCTTGACCTCTCATCCTAGTTCTATATTTTTTGTTACTCCCGTGTGTTTTCATGTTTCATTTTTGTTTGTTATATGTGTGTGCATATTGTATCTTTATATTTTGTTTGAACCGGTGTTTTTTTAAAAAAAAATAATATAGTATTAATTTAAAAAAAACTGCTGAAAAAAAAAATAAATACAACGCATGATTGGGGCTCACATGACTGCGACTTAGACCATAACGTGTACGCACAATGTATGAGTTTAGATGGTTAATTGATCCAAACATTGTTCCTTCGGTCATTGTGGGTTGAAGTTATAAGTGCTTATCTATTGAGTGCGACATTAAATGTGCGTATAAGTTGATTATGCCTCTAGGTATGTGTGAGGATTTAGATAGGGGAATGATTTCACTATTCACACATCCCTAGACGGAGCACTCATGAAGAAATTATAGATCTACATGACATAACTCATGATATTATATCTTAACGCGTTAGAAATATGTTGAATAATCAATGTCACGACACACATATGCTTTATTGAGATTAAAATTGCGGGCCAAATCTTATTGTTAAAGTCTTATGCCTACAAGTTAAAGTGTATCTACCTATGTGGGTAGATTTCGATTGACTTGGGGTTCCTTGTATTCAAAAGAGATAAATGTGATAACTCAAAACAACAATCAAAATAATATGGTGGTTATAATATCACATGAAAAGGACCCCCTAAGCACTACTCACTCCTCCTGATAAGTCTTTTTGAGCATTGTGAGGATGAGCACCTTAGATCAAAAAGTCGTTTCGATCTTGTGCGTAGACCAAACCTTATGGTTAGTTCCCCTAGTTCAAATCTTGGCATGCCTTAGGCGGGCATGTGACATGATAATTCACTCTATTTCTCTTGGGTTAGTATTTTATCGGATCGAGATAAACATGTAAACTATGATATTTCTAATTATTGTTTTCTCTCTTTTGACGCTACACGTTCATATGTCATTGCCTTACTTAACGCTTCCATGCATAAGAATTGGACTGAAGCTGCACTATATGTTTTCTGCACATCACATGCTTGCACACGATTTACACTCATGACGTTTACAATGTTTGTTCAATGTGATTTACCTCTTAACTCATCTAGCATTGTAGTCGTTCTCATTGTGTGCTTAGTTTAGTATGTGTTGTCCAATTCATCTGGAATCTGAAACTTGTTTTTTTATCTATCTTGCTCTATTCTTTGACCCGCGCATTTCCAATTCTCTGATTTGCTTTTAGTTTTGGGTCCCATCTATGCTTATTATTTCAAAACATACCGTGTGTGTGCACTATCTGCTATTTGTCTAAATCATCATCATATCTCCTATTTTTCATCCTGCATGTCGTGTAGGACTTGCCCACCCTTTTGATATTATCAAAGGGGGAGAATAAATTGGTTCATGTGTATGCATCACGGGTTAGGTGAGGTCAAATGTAGGGGGATCATGGTCCAATTGTGTGCACATAGATAGGGGGAGCAACACATAGATAGGGGGAGCAAGTCGAATGTGTAGAGCCACATATATACTGCAACCTGATTGTCGCTTATAATTCTTATTTTCTATATGCGCTCTTTCTCATGTATTATTTATCATGAACGGGATTTGATATTATCAAAAGGGGGAATTTGTTGGAACTGATGTTTCACATTCCATGTGTTTGATAATATCAAATCTCCGGTTGTATTTGATCATATTTTATGTTGATAGAGTGTGCAGGTTATCAGGTGTAAGCAATAGAGAAGGCTCATATAGAAGCTACCACCAGGCGCTAGCACTAACGCGCCGCGCTAGCCTATCGTCGAATGTCTCGAGAAGAAGCCTCGAGACTCTAGGCTACACCCAAGCATTAGTACTACCGTAGGAGCTAACGAGATGATTTATTTGGACCTAGTGCTCTGGATGGTTTCAACGCTAGCTCTACCGCGTCGGGCTAGGTCTTCGACGAGTTTCGAAGGCAAAAACATCGAGCTTAGTACTACCGCCAAGCAACTGGATTACCGCAGGAGGTAACTGAACGATTTATTCGGTCCTAGCACTCTGGAAGATTTCGGCGATAGCACCTACCACGCGGCGCTAGCCTTGTCAAACAGATGTTGCCTTTTCAGGAACGTCACATCTTATGTTACCGTGCGGCGGTAGGCCCTACCGTGCGGCGCTTGTTCAAATGAAAAGGCAAAAGATTGTTTCGAAGACTACTTTCTAGATTTTGAGGATAGCTGGCACAGCAAGCGCGCGAAACACCGCATGTGCTAGTTTAACCGCCGGCGGTAGCCTGTTTTCATGAAGACATAAAAGTCGATGCGTTTCCTGTTGTCATTACGGATCCAAGACGAATTATGACGAAGGGTTTCTGAACTCCATATTTCGGCCGCCTCCTTGTGCCCGTCTCCACTTGTCTTCGTCAAAGTTGAAGGAAGCCTTCTCCCTCCCATTCATGAATGAAGAACTCCGGCGATCCAGAATCTTCATCGACCATTAAGAACCGACCGGTTGCTAGCCAACGAAGATCTCAAGCATCGGTCATAGATCGCACACCGGAGAAGTCGTCAAGAGGTAGAACTTCATATTTCTTATCGTCTTTACTTTTAATCTTTGTACTCTTTTTTCTATTTTCTGTTTAGTTTTCGGTGAGGAAAATCAACCGGAGAGGGTCGTCGGAATCCGGGAATGATTTCGCGGTAAACTATCCCGGGATTTGGGACATTTAGATCGGAGGATCTAGCGGGGCTCTAAGACCCTCCCTTGTGTGGAGGTGAAGAGTGGGCTCTAAGACCCTTCCTAGTGTGGAGGTGAAGAGTGGGTTCTAAGACCCTTCCTTGTGTGGAGGTGAAGATTGGGCTGAAACGTCTTTCCTGGAGGGAACGTGTGAGAGCCAACCGGTCATAGTTTGGTCGGTACATAAACCAAAAGAATCTTCATTCTCCTCGTCTTTGATCTTTGACGCCATAAAGATCAAGTTTTGGTGTATACTCATCTTGTACTATTTTCCATTATTGGTTTAATGCAATGAGATTCTTCTCTCTGTGATTGTTTTGGTGTGTGAAATTTTAAATACAATAAACGTTCGCAAACCTTATTCACCCCCCCCCCCTCTAAGGTTGGCCACTATGTACAACCCCGTGTCTGGCGAGTGAGGTTGCCAAGAACCATACCGGGCAGTTCAAATCGTCCAAGCAACAGGCAAGCCCAGCAAAGGACTCTGAAGATCATGGGCGAGCTCGGCAAGGAGAAGCCAAACCCGAGCTCGGTATTCGTCGACCGCAAGCTCGGTATTCGCCGAGCTAAGCCAGGATTCGTCGAGCTAAGGTCGACTAATGGAGGTTGACTGATGGGCGAGCTCGCCATCCCGAATCGAGCTCGTGCAAAGGAGCTCGACAACAGCAGACGAGCAGGATCTGCCGAGGTGGCCAGGCTCCCCAGCTCGCCCAGATATATGAGGTACTTTTTACTGTTTTGCCCCCACTGGTCTGCCCATAGCCCTTCAAAATAGCGGAGTTTGGTCGTTGGCAGACCCAGTCAAGGGTCTTCTGGTAACTTCAGGTCAGTTCAGTTTGATTATTGGCAGTTCAGATTCTAAAAACTATAAATAGGACCCAAGGGGTACCCCAGAAGGCATGCTTCATGTGCTTTCCTGCTCCAGTTTTCAAGTGCTTTCTGAGGGTACCTTAGCTCGGCCACTGGCTAAGGAGGGGAAGCGCTCTCAGATTTTTCGGGTGTGTGGTGGGTCATCCCCGAACCGCCCTTGGGTCGGTTCCTCTTATTTCTTTTGTTGTTTTGCTTGCAGGAGTGAAGTAGGTGCGCGACCACCCCTTCCCCAAGGGTGAACTCCACAGGAGATCGTTTTTCGGTTTCAATACACTAGATCTAACACATACTACTTTTAAGCTCTATAAAAGTCTTTTTATTTATATTAAATGTAGAAGTCACATCATCATTATAATATGATAGGCTTTCATTCTCATATAGGATAATAAATGAATCAAACTAAGTATTTTTCGCTGCATAAACTTATATATTTTCTCACCTACGGACTAGTGATCCACCCGACCGAGGGACACGGTCAGTAACTCAAATAACTTATATATTTTTTAAAAACTTAATTTCATAAGTCTTTTACTTAAAGTAAATGTGAGGACGAGTCTCCTGAGCGTTTACAGTTGTCCCATGTACGGCGTGGCATCACGACGCGTATTTATCTTACTCTGACGTATTAATTAATATGGAGAAAATGCGAGTTGTGACAGTTAGTATCAGAGGGAGATTTTGCAAGAGGGTTGGTTGGTTTGGCAAGCCAGACGAACAACTTTCCCTTAAGCAAAACTCTAATCGTATCATTTCATTGCATACTTATACTGATATGTCATCAATAGATCTTGATGGAAGCATGAACACTATACTCATAGCATAATAAGATGTATACGGGGCATATTATGTAGTATGGGATGCATAATATGTGTTTGTATATGGATCCACCATAAGTGGCAACATGTGATGATTATGTAGTATGGGATGCATAACCATCATCACATGGATGCCCATTAGCACGTTTTAATTTTTCGTTACATACAATATTATGTAGTATGGGATGCATAACATTGTATGTGTACGCCACTCATAACATGCACTAAGGCCTTTTTAGAATGCATAGCACTGCATACATAACATATCATCGCATAAGCACGCGTGCCAAGTTAAAGATCTTCATGATCACATATGTACACACATGATTTGAAATGAAATTTAAACATTCATGCATTCATATTATAGGCACAAGTTAGAAGCATAACATTATTTCATGATTTCCCTGAGCAAGGTAACATCAAGAACAAGTATCTGTTCATTTCCGATCTGATCTGAGTATGTTCGTTCCTGATCTGATTTGAGTCAGGGTATTCGAGTTTACTAGCTTAGGTGTCTTAAGATAGGTCCTTGATATCTGTTTGTTCTGTAGAAATGTCGTCTAAACGCATTGCGATGAGGTCGACTCCCCAGTCGGAGGGTGAGTCTTCTGGTGCCCAGAGTGAAGCGGTGATTGAAGGACTATGACAGAGTAATGAGGCTCTGACAAGGCAGATGGTGTACATGCAATTGCAGATATAATCATTGTTGGTTGTCGTCGTCTGGCAACCAACTATAGCGCAGGACCCTGTTGTGGGTCAAGCTGTTACTACACCTCCTGCTGCTCTCGTACCCCCAGTTGCACTACCGCCAGAGATGAATTTTATTTCTCACTTCCAGCGACTAGGACCTCCTACGTATGATGGTAAGGCAGACTTCATGGCATTAGATGACTGGATCATCACCATCGAAGAAATGTTTTCTTATTCTATCATTTCCTCCGATCACAAGGGGATGATTGTTGCGTACCACCTCAAAGGACTTGCAAAGAGTTGGTGGATTAGAGAAAAGGAGAATCTTACTGATGGGTGCTCTTGGGATTCGTTCAATAGTATGTTGTAGAAGAAGTTTTTGCCATCGGACGAGCAAGACCGTCTGATGAACAACTTTTTACACCTGAAGCAGAGGCAACTCACTGTTAGTGAGTACGAGATCGAGTTTAGCAAGCTCAGTCGTTTCGCCCCAGATCTGGTAGAGTCTGAAGAAGGCAAAGTAAAATGCTTCCTGGGTGGTCTGAGATATGACATCCAGTAGTTGGCTAGCGCATACAAATCTGAGACCATTGCAGAAGTAGTAGAGGTCGCCTAAAAGGTTGAGGCGATAGATAATGCGAAGAATCGGGAATTGCATGCAAAGAAGGACAAGAGGAAATCTGATGATGGTGGATGTACAAGGGAATCGGGCCCTACAACGAAGAAGGATCGAAGGGAAGCGTGTAGCTTCTATGATAAGTCAGGCCACCCTTTTGAGAAGTGCTTTAAGAGATTGGATGTGCAGAAGCAGTCTCAGGTACATGCGATCCAGGATGGACCAAAGGGAGGCCCTTTCTATACTTTATTGCCAGAAGAGTGGGCACGATGCGGACCATTATCGCAAGAAGGCTGGAGCTTGTTTTCTCTGCGGCCAAAAGGACACATGAGGGCTAATTGCCCGCAGAGCCAGCCTGCGCTGCATGCAGTTCCGTTGCAAAATCTACCACCATCCCCGCCTCACATGGATAAGGGAAAAGGAAAGTTGAATATACTGACCAAGGAGGAAGCCCAATCATCAACTCGAGTGATCTCAGGTTAGTCTTCGACTCAGCTAGTAATCTCTTATGGTAGATTTATGGTTTCTGCATTTTAGTTGCGCGCATAATGTGTTTATGTGAATTTAAGGTGAAGAATAAGTGGGCACGCATTTTGTTCGATTTGGGTGCTACTCACACCTTTGTGGCAAGGAGTTTTGTAGACCTATATCGATGGCCTCTCGACCAGTTAGACAGTTCCCTGAGCATCAAATTCCCTTTAGGAGAGCTAATGATGTTATGTCAGGGTATCCAAAAATGCCCTATATTCCTAGGTGGTTTTCTAGCCTTTACGGATCTGAAGGTGTTAGACTTGGAAGACTTTGATGTGATTTTGGGCATGGACTAGCTGTCCAGCTATGATGTCGTCATTCAGTGCAAGTTCAAGCACTTGGATTTCAAAGGCAACAATGGCCAGCCCATGAGTGTGTATGGTTTGTCGCGTCAGGAATCTCCAATCATTTATGTGGTACGTGCTCGTAAATCTCTAGAGTCTGGCTGCGATTCTTTCCTTATTTCCGTTTCTGTTCTGGAAGTTGCACCTGTTGTGCCTCGGGTTGAGAATGTTTATGTGGTGCGTGAGTTATTGGATGTCTTTCCTGTTAGTCTTCCTGTAATTCCTCCTGAGAGAGAGTTGGAGTTCATTATAGATCTCGAGCCAGACACTCGCCCTATTGCAAAAGCACCGTACCGCATGGCACCGCGTGAGTTAGAGGAGCTGCGTACTCAACTGGATGAGTTATTGTAGTGTGGTTTTATTAGACCCAGTTCTTCCCCCTAGGGTGCACCAACCTCTTCGTGAAGAAAAAGGATGGAACGATGAGCCTGTGCATAGATTATCGAAAACAAAACAAGGTGACTGTCAAAAATAGATATTTGTTGCCTAGAATCGATGACTTGTTTGACCAGCTGCGGTGTAGTTCCGTGTTCTCGAAGATTGACCTCCATTCGGGCTACCATCAGTTAAGAATTCGTGAGTCACACGTTCCGCGAACTGCTTTTCATTCCCGATATGGTCATTTTGAATTTCTGGTAATGTCGTTTGGATTAACGAACGCACTGTCAGCTTTTATGGACATGATGAATAGGGTGCTCAAGGACTTTCTGGATAAGTTTGTGGTTGTATTCATTGACGATGTCCTGGTATATTCTAGAAATGCAGAAGAGCACGCCTTGCACTTGAGTTTGGTCTTGACTACTCTGAGGGAGCATAAGTTGTATGTGAAGCTTAGTGAGTGTGAGTTCTGGTTGTCTCAGGTTTCATTCCTTGGACATATTGTAAATAAGGACGGTATCTCAGTGGATCCCGCGAAGATAACTACAGTCTTGGATTGGAAGAGACCTACATCGCCTAAGGAGATAATGAGCTTCTTAGGGTTGGCAGGTTACTATAGGAGATTTGTGAAAGGAATCTTCGTACTTTCTGCGCCGTTGACCAGGCTTACGCAAAAGAGCACAACTTTTGTTTGGAGTGATGCATGTGAGAAAGTTTTTCAAGAGCTCCAGAGAAGACTATGTTCTGCTCCAGTTTTGGCATTGCCGGTGGAAGGAGTATAGTAAGTTGTTTATGTGGACGCCTCACGAGTTGGACTCGATTGCGTGCTGATGCAGGATGGCAAAGTGATTGTGTATGGATCGAGACAACTGAAGGTGTATGAAAGGAATTATACTACGTACGACCTGGAATTTGCTGCCGTCATTTATGCCTTGAAGTTGTGGAGACATCTTCTGTTCGGAGTGTCATGCAAAATCTATGTGGACCACAAAGTTTGAAATATGTCTTCACTCAGAAGGAGTTGAATTTACGCCAGCGTAGATGGCTAGAATATGTTGCAGACTACAAAGTCGATATCCTTTATCATC
The DNA here is from genome assembly GCA_039583875.1 of Platanthera guangdongensis. NCBI lineage: Eukaryota > Viridiplantae > Streptophyta > Magnoliopsida > Asparagales > Orchidaceae > Platanthera > Platanthera guangdongensis. Next base: position 130,698,215 of record CM077164.1, read on the forward strand.
CTGGCAAGGCTAATGTAGTAGCAGATGCATTGAGCCGGAAGCCTGCACATATCTTTAACCTCTCATTGCAATCCCTTGTAGAGGAGTTTTTGCTCATGGACATAACCGTAGGGAATAACGCTTCGCCGAGTAGCATGGAGGTGGATGAGCCTTCGTGGATTACTCTAACTAGGATACATTAAAAAGACGATCCTGATTTACAGCACCTCTGCAGTAGGACTGAGAAAGGGGAATTACCTGACTTTTCAATTGATGATGTTGATACCCTAAAGTACCGCGGCAGATATTGTATTCCTACTGTTGGGGACATCCGAGCAAGGATATGTAATGAAGCGCATGGTTCAAGTGTTGTTTATCATCCTGGTTCCACGAAAATGTACAGAGATTTGAAGCAGATTGTTTGGTGGTCAGGCATGAAGAATGACATCTCAATATTTGTATCGAATATTATACCTGCCAGCATGTCAAAGTTGATCATAGAAGGTCAGGTGGTCAGTTAACGCCTTCAGACATATTTAGTTGGAAATGGGAGAGTTTATCCATGGATTTAATAACCAGTTTGTCGAGATCTCCCCGAAGGCATGATGCAGTATGGGTTATCGTGGGCAGACTAACCATGTGTGCCCACTTTGTGTCTTTCAAAATTGATTATTCTATGGAAAAGATAGTTGAACTTTATCGGGATGAAGTCATCAGGTTGCATGGTGTGCCTATGAGTATCGTGTTAGATAGAGATTCTCGATTCATATCTCGTTTCTGGCAAAGCTTGCAAGGAGCTGTAGGTACTGACCTTAGGTATTCTACTATCTATCATCCTCAGACGAATGGTCAGACTGAGAGAGTGAATCAAATCTTGGAGGATATGATTAGATGCTACATTTTGGACCATGGTGGGGCTTGGGATAAACGCCTCGGACTGATGGAGTTCGCGTACAATAATAGCTATCAGGAGAGTTTGTAGATGGCGCCCTTTGAAGCTTTATATGGAAGGCGTTGTCGAACTCCCCTGTTTTGGGAAGAGGTTGGTGAGAAGCCTTTGTTCGGTCTGGAAGCGCTGGAGGATATGAGCATTTTAGTGACGCATATTCGTGAAAAGCTGAGGTTGGCTCAAGTGCGATACGAGAAGTATGCAAATCATTGTAGAGTTGATCTAGAATTTGCAGTTGGTGATATAGTATTTCTGAAGGTCTCTCTGATGTCATGTGTTAAGAGATTTGGAAGGAACCATAAGTTAGATCCCAGGTATGTGGGACCTTTTCAGATTCTGGAGCGCATCAGAGTTTCTACCTATAAACTGGAATTACCTGATTCTTTCCCTGGTGTTCACGACGTGTTTCATGTGAGCTAGTTGCGAAAGTGCATTCGTAGTGATCGGTATGTCCTTGACTTCGTGCACCAGTTGCAACCTAATCTCTCGTATATCGAAGAGTCTGTCCGTATTCTGGAGACGCAAGATCGTGTGCTAAAAAAGAGGACAATTCTGATGGTTAAGGTTCTTTGGCGCAATCAGGATACTAGAAGTGCAACTTGGGAATTGGAATCCGTAATGAGAGAATCTCAGCCTCAGCTATTCTCCTAGTCTTCCCTGGTTAGTATTATTATTTAATGAATTCTTCTATCATGTCTCTCCCTCTGCACTCTTGTTTTATTTCGTGTTCCAAGTTTTGGGACGAAAGTTGCTTTTTGGAGGGGTGACTGTAACGCCCCTGATTTTCCGACAATTATTTAATCCTCCCGTTGACGTCTTAATGACGTAAGGGGGCGTTACATTAACATGGAGTTGATGAGCGTTGTCGTTAGTGCGTTTTCGTGTTTGTTCGGTCGGGGCGGCCAAATTCATGAATCCTTGTCGAAAATATAAAACTCCACGTTAGAAAATCAAATTAATTAATTTTTGACATGCTCGTCAAGTTTCGTCACGATCCGAGCGATATTCGAGACTCGGCGAATTTTCAAAGTTTTATAAAATTTATGTTTGTCGTAGGCTTTGAAAATTTATATCTCGAGAACGGCTCGTTGGATTTTAGTTTTGTCTTATCCGTTAGATTCGTAGCGCTGACATTCGCTTACGTTGCGAATTTAGTTCGAATTGGGGTATGTTTAGCTCCTGTATCGTCATTTTATCCAGAAAAATGAGACAACTGATTTCTCGAGAAATAATATTTCTAGAGAAATAATATTGATTTCTCGAGAAATAATGTCATTTCTCGAGAAATATATTTCTCGAGAAACAGCTTTGTTTCTCGAGAAACAGCATTGTTTCTCGAGAAACAGCTTTGTTTCTCGAGAAACAGCATGTTTCTCGAGAAACAGCATGTTTCTCGAGAAACAGCAGTGTTTCTCGAGAAACAGCAATGTTTCTCGAGAAACAGCAATGTTTCTCGAGAAACAGCAATGTTTCTCGAGAAACAGCAATGTTTCTCGAGAAACAGCAATGTTTCTCGAGAAACAGCAATGTTTCTCGAGAAACAGCATTGTTTCTCGAGAAACAGCATTGTTTCTCGAGAAACAGCAATGTTTCTCGAGAAAAAGCTTTCTTTCTCGAGAAACGGCTTTGTTTCTCGAGAAACGGCAATGTTTCTCGAGAAACGGCAATGTTTCTCGAGAAACGGCAATGTTTCTCGAGAAACGGCAATGTTTCTCGAGAAACGGCAATGTTTCTCGAGAAACGGCAATGTTTCTCGAGAAACCGCTTTGTTTCTCGAGAAACCGCTTTGTTTCTCGAGAAACCGCTTTGTTTCTCGAGAAACCGCTTTGTTTCTCGAGCTTTGTTTCTCGAGAAACAGCTTTGTTTCCCGAGAAATAACAATGTTTCTCGAGAAAAAGCTTTCTTTTTGGAGAAGAGCTTTTTCTCGAGAAATAGCAATGTTTTTCGAGAAGGTCATTCATGTACTTTTCGCAAACGTTCGGGCGCCGTTTTGAGGGTCAAAACGACGTCAAATGAAAAAATGGTTAACATGATTTTTGGTCATCTCGACGAAACTTTCATGTTGATCACTTTTCGATTCGAGGTCATCTTAAGCCTCTATTTCCATTTTCCGCGCACCCGCACTTAAATTGTCCGCCTCCTTCCCGTTTAGACAATATATATATAGATATATATATATATATAAATAGAACAACTTCATCTTCTTCTTGACTGAACCAGAGAGCGAGAGTGACGACGAGGGTTCTAAGTCGTGAAGTTTCGGATCGCCGCTGTCGGAGCTACGGTGTTTGGAATCGCAAACCGAGCATAGATCCGGAAAGCTCTCGCCGAGATCTTCACGTTCGTGGTAAGTATTTCTCATTTCGTGGAAGTTTTTCGTTAGGGTTTTCAACCCCAACCTCTCTTTTGGCCAAATCCTTGTAGATTCCGCTTCCCCGCGTCTTCTTTTGGCTAGATCCACGACACAGAGTATATTGGAAGACCGATTGGAGTAGAAACCGAGGCAAGTGGTGTTCTTGCCCTCCCTCTTGCTCTTTTCTTCCAAATTTTTGTCATATATTGTAGATTTGACATGTTTAAGTTAACATTATCCTTGAATTGCTAGTTAATTGTCTTGGATTATGAAGTGTGTTTCACCTAGAATCATTTCTCCCAAATTTTATTCCGTAGATTTGGTAAACAAATTTGGTTGTCATGCCACTTTAACTATCATGTCATTATGATCGTTGTGATACCTCGTGCGTCCTTTTGTTTTGATCGTACCTCACTTTGCTTAACCCTTGCAATGTCCATATGCAGTCCAAATCGTTTGTTGACCGTTAATCCATGTTGAATAAAAGAAACTTTGTGTCTATAATTATGTAACTAAAAAAACTCTGATGGTCTGTGCGCGTTGGGTTTTCTCCCTCGGCACAGTGCCTTATGATTGAGTCTGTGCGCATTATGGACCTTCATCCCGAGCACTTTACCTTATCTATTGGTATATGCGCGTTGGGGTTTCTCCCTCAGCATGGTGCCTTTTGGCTGGGTTTGTGCACGTTGTGGACCTTTTTCCCTGACACAATACTCTTTTTGTTGAGCTGATCAATCTCATTTTAAATGATGAATGACATGAATAATAAAGAAAGATGAATATATGAACTTTTGATGTTTGACACTCTGTTCTGTCTAGTTGTTGTGATTTAACCCTTCTTTCTCAGCTAGATTTAACGTTTTGTTTATGTTGCTTTGCTACTGACTTTTGTTGCAGTCGATTTATTGTCCCTCGTTCACTTTGAGGTTTGTTGGTCTTCCTTTTACTCTTTTGCACCATTTGTAATGTGATTCTGAGGTGTTCTTCTTTTGAATGCCTCAGGTCCATAGCAGTAGCAGTTTTAGCTGACAGAGTTGTGCTTCTGGTGCTGCGAGTTGCTGCGGCCGTTTATTTCCACCTCAGAGTGTTGAGGTAGTTATTTTGTTAGACATGATTGTTTCTCTATGGGTTCGTGTCAGTTGTTGGCATCCATACTCTTAGACTTCTTATGACAGTTTACTTGTTACTTTTACTGCTGTTACTTATTGTTTGTTTATACTTGGTCTCTGGGAAGGATTTATGTTATGATGCATATAATTACTTTTATGTATACAAAACTGCATTTTGGAATATTGGCATGACATAATTTTTAACTGCAAAACATACTACTTTTAAGCTATATAAAACTCCTTTTATTTATATTAAATGTAGAAGTCACATCATCATTACAATATGCTAGGCTTTCATTTTCATATAGGATAATAAATAAATCAAACTAAATATTTTTCGCTGCATAAGCTTATATATTTTCTCACATATGAACTATTGATCCACCCGACCGAGGGACACGGTCAGTAACTTAAATAACTTATATATTTTTTTTAAAACTTAATTTCATAAGTCTTTTACTTAAAGTAAATGAGAGGACGAGTCGCCTGAGCGTCTACAGTTGTCCTCTACACGACGTGACATCACGACGCGTATTTTCTCTTACTCTGACGTATTATTTAATACGGAGAAAATGCGGGTTGTGACACTAGGCTGGGCCATGGGGCCTAACAAGGCCCCATATATAAGCATTTGCCCGGCTTGGTACCCGGCCTGGGCCAAACCGGGCAAAGCCCAGTTTCCTAGGCCCGGGCTACGCCCAGGGCCGGGCCGGGCAAAACCCGGTTTCTAGGCCCGAGGCCGGACCTGGCCAGGCCCGCCCGGGCACGACCCGACCCTTTAACTTGATCAACAACTCTAAGAGTCGTTGCCTAACAACAGATCTAAGAGTTGTTGTTAACAACAGCTCTTAGAGCCATTGTTCCCAATACTGCCAGTAATATTTAATAGGGCTGGCAGCTATAATAATTTATTATTTATTTAAAAATTAATTAATAATTATTAAATAAATAATTAATAATTATTAATTATTAAATAATTAATTAATAATTATTAATTATTAAATAATAAATTAAAAAATAATTTTTTTTTTAAATCTATAAATCCCCCCATACTCCCACCCCTCCTAAGTCCAACACTCCCCAACTATTTTTTTACGTGAAATATGTCATCGACAATGACGTCTTCATCATCATCGGTCGCTCACGAAGTGGTGGAGCATAAGTATACGACGCCCGTTTGCGAATATTTCGACAAAGTGAAAGTCGGCTCCGAGCATAAGGCGAAGTGCAAGCAATGCTCAAAATTACTTACTCTTAATGACAACTCGACACTCGTAAGACACATTAAGTCTTGCACTGCCAAACAAGCTCCTCCTGAGTCCAGCCAGACACAATTATCTGCATCTGGACTAATATGGACGTACGATCAAGGTCGGCAGCGGGAGCTGCAGGTTAAGAACGCCATCAGACGTGGGTTGTCGTTCAACCACTATGATGACGAGCAAGAAACTGAGTACATCCACCAATGGCTACAACCCAAATATCATCAAGTAAGTCGATCTTCCATTAGACGCGAAGCACTTAAATATTATTTAGAAGTTAAACAATCTTTAATTAACTATTTTGAAAATTTTGAGGGTCGAGTGAGTTTAACGAGCGACGTTTGAACAAGTAGTATCAAATTAGGATTATCATATATTTTCATCACTTGTCACTGGGTCGATCCCGTTTACTGGGATCTAAATAAGCGTATAATATGTTTTGAAGGTTTTGAAGTCCCGCACACCGGTGTAGCGATTTATCAAATTATTTTAAAATGTTTGCGATAATTAAAAATAAAAGATAAAATTATGAGTATTTCTTTTGACAACGGCACAAATAATACCACCGCAATTGAGTGGTTAAAATGTGATTTAAAACCTATGTTAAACGGTGTTTTTTTCATACTCGCTGTGTCTATCACGTTTTAAATTTTGTCGTACCAGATAGTTTAACATATATGGAACCATACATTAATAAAATATGTTTAAAAAATTCTTAAACGCCCAAGGTCAAAATTTTTTGAAACCTTTATTTGACATGCCAATTAGATGGAACTCAACATTTACAATGTTAAAACGAGCAATTCGTCAAAGAACACTACTAATGGAATACTATAATATGTTAGACCAACATGAATTAACCGATTCCGATTGGGCTGTTTTAGAAAATTATATGGATTTATTAGAAGTTTTTTATACGCTCGATGAAGTGGTTTAATAGAAATAATGGAAAACAAAATTTTAAATATTATAGAGAAATCCCAGACATGTTTTCATGCGCCGCCGCTTTGAATCCTCTTTTCGGCGTAGACGCCATAGAAAATTTTATAGAAGAAATAAATAACAATTTAGGCGTAAATCTCAGTGATTCAGATTTCGATAATCTTAGTATTTTAACTTTTAACACTATTTTTACTGAATGTTATAATTATTATGATAATTTATACGGATCGCGGCCCCGAGAGGATGTGTCGCAACCAAAAACACGCGATAGTTTTTAAAATAAAATGTTAGAGTTAGCTTCAAAGAAAAAAACGTGCACCACATCTAATAGTTTTAATGAATTATGCTTGTACACAAAAACCCAATTTTGTGATTTTATAAGTACATACGAATTAAAAAATTTCGATATTTTAAAATGGTGGAAATGTAAAGTAAATACCTATTCTATTATGGCCTATATGGCCCGAGATTTACTAACGATCCAAGCTAGCACGGTAGCTTCAGAGTCTGCATTTTCTCTTAATGACAGGATATTGAACGAGCGAAGAAGTCGCCTAAGCGAAGAATCGCTCAAAATCTGCATATGCTACAAAGACCACTTGGATGAAATCAAGATGAAGTAGCATATTTTATCAATCAAGGATAGCTCGTCGGATATGGAAAATGAGATGCACGCGATCAACTTAAATTAATTAAAGCTTAAAGATGACAAGACAGATTTTTAAAATTTTATAATTTTTTAAAGATGACAGACATGTAATTTTATTGTATTTGTAATTTTGGATTATTGAATAATTATTATTTTTTTCAGTGTATTTATAATTTTGTATACTTCCGTTCAACATTAATAAAATTATTATTTTTTTCTTTCAAAATATGAAATTAATAGTATTTTTTTCAAGCACACATTATGAAATTAATCATATATTTTTAGTGTATTTATAAATTATCTTTAAATTTGTTATATAAAAAAATTAATTTTTAAAAAATCGGGCCTAGGCTAAGCTCGGGCCCGGCCCGGCCCTAGTGGCCTTAGCAGGACCCCTCCCAGAGCCAGAAGCCCGGCCCGACCAGACTGTAATCAGGGCTCGGACCTGGGCCTGGGCCTAGGCTTGGGCCTGGGCCTGGGCCAGGGCCTGGGCCCGATTCGGGAAAGCCTGGGCCCGGGAGGCCCGGGCCCGGGGACTTTATGAACAGGACTACCCACTTCCCACAAGAATATGCGAAATCTCGTAACCCGGTGCCCATGAGCGGGTTTTATTCCGTCCGGGTTTCGGACCACTCGTGCGCTATTAAAAGTGCTCGCGCGCTGAGCTTCTCGCGCTTTTCCTTTTCTTCCTCTAAATCGTGATTGTTGATATCTCCACGCGACAACTCCTCTCATCCGGACGGCCATTTCCAAACGGAGCCGGACCTAGGGCCTGTTTGGGAACTCTTTTTAGAAAGGAGAATGAGTGGTGGCAAAATGATGATAAAAAAGGAGCTTTTGGAAAATGTCCATTAGAAAAGGAGAACTGCTTGAGTAAACTCAATTTATAGAGCTTTTCAGAAAGAGAAGCACTTTATAAACCGTTTGGCAAATCTCCGTGGCGGTAACTTTTTTTATTAAAAAAGTGCGTCCGGGGGAAAATGAGCGCGCGGGCCGAAAATGTGCGTCCAGGCAGAAAATGCGCACCCGACCAAAAATATGCTTTGGGGGGCGAAAAGGCGCCATTTTTTCGCCCTGCCACGTTTTTTTCGAGCGGGAGCTGTTTTTTCGCCCGGGTGCGTTTTTTAGCCCCGGCGCGGTTTTTTCGAACCGGCGCGATTTTTTCGCCCGGGCGCGATTCTTTTGCATGGACGCGATTTTTTGGCCCGGGTGCAATTTTTTCGCCGGGACGCGGTTTTTTCACCCGACCGTGAATTTTTCGCCCGGGTGTGAAATTTTTTCCGCCCGGGCGTAAATTTTTCGGGCGGGCGCTATATTTTTGCCCGAGCGCCAATTTTTCAGTCGGACGCGAATTTTTGGCCCGGGCGCGATTTTTTCACCCGGGCGCTAATATTTCGCCCGGAGGTGAATTTTTTGCACGGGCATGAATTTTTAGCCCGGACACGATATTTTCTCACAGAGTTGATATTTTCGCCCAAAAGCGAAAAAATGCATTCGAGTGAAAAAAATAGCATCCGGGCGAAAAAAAATACGCGGCCGGGGAAAAAATTTCACGAATGAGTGAAAAAATCACACCTAGGCAAAAAATTTGCGTCCGAGCAAACAATTCGCCACGGTTACGCTTAGGCGACAAAATATCGGTTGGGCAAAAAAACACGCCCAGACAAAAAAATATCGCTCACAGGCAAAAAATTCGCGCTCGGTCGAAAAATTCACGACCGGGCGAAAAAAGCAGCTCCCGGGGCAAAAATATCGCCCTGGCGAAAAATTCACGCCGGTGCAAAAAAATCACGCCCGGAAGAAAAAATCGGCCCGGGCGAATAAAATGCTCCGGGCGGAAAACTATCATGCAGGGGCGAAAAAACTGCACTCGGGCGAAAAAAACGCACTGAGGCGAAAAATCCTGTTCCCGGACTAAAAAATCTGGCCCAAGCGAAAAATTCGCATCCGGGCGAAAAATTCGCGCTCGGACGAAAAAATCGCGCCCGGACAAAAAAATCGGTCGGACAAAAAAAGCCCGCCCGGGCGAAAAAGATCATGCACGCGCGAAAAAACCGCACTATGGAGAAAAAAGCGCACCCGGGCGAAAAACCCCGCATTTGGGCGAATAATGTCAGCCCGGGCGAAAATTTCGTGTCCGGGCGAAAAAATCGCGCCCGGGCGTAAAATTTGTGTCCTGTTGAAAAATTCGCGCCAAGACAAAAAAATACGTCTGGGTAAAAAAATTACGCCCGCAAAAAAAAATCGCAGTTGGACAAAAAAATCAAGTTAGAGACTTTTTTAAGAGAAACTTTTTTGTGATGAAGAAGTGCTTTTGAAAAAGGTAAAAGTAGGTGGCAAGTGACTTTTCCAAAAGATGAGAAAATGGAGTTTTCTGCGGTAGCTTTTCCCACCGGTAGACAATCCAAACGGTTTCTTAAATGTACTACCGTTTTCCAGAAAATGGAAAGGTGCTAAAAAGCCCTCCCAAACAGACCCCTAATAATCCCTCATGTTGCGATTAATTGAGCATCTGTTGCTGGAGGTTCTCGATATAGCGCGAGGGGCTCAGGAGGGCACAGGAAGGTTGGACATTGTTCGTGCTAGTTCTTTTTGTACGTAACCTTTGCTCTTCGTCCTCTTCTTTCCTGATGATGCCGGCCAAAGCATGCCTGATCCCGATCCCAAATTAGAGTAGCCACATCCGCCGGTCGCCGGCTGTCCGCACCACCCATGTCGCTGAACATGAAGAGCCTTACACAGGCGCTCGCAAAGACTGCTGCTGTGATCGAGAAGACTGTTCAGATGACAGTACAGGAGGTGACGGGACCGCGTCCTCTCTAGGATTATGATCTCCTCGAGCAGGTGGGATCAGGCGGCCCGGGGTTCGCGTGGAAGCTCTATGCCGCACGGGCACGCCCCTCCGCACCGTCCACGCAAGTGGTGTTCTTGCCCTCCCTCTTGCTCTTTTCTTCCAAATTTTTGTCATATGTTGTAGATTTGGCATGTTTAAGTTAACATTATCCTCGAATTGCTAGTTAATTGTCTTGGATTATGAAGTGTGTTTCACCTAGAATCATTTCTCCCAAATTTTATTCCGTAGATTTGGTAAACAAATTTGGTTGTCATGCCACTTTAACTATCATGTCATTATGATAGTTGCGATACCTCGTGCGTCCTTTTGTTTTGATCGTACCTCACTTTGCTTAACCCTTGCAATGTCCATATGCAGTCCAAATCGTTTGTTGACCGTTAATCCATGTTGAATAAAAGAAACTTTGCGTCTATAATTATGTAACTAAAAAAAACTCTGATGGTCTGTGCGCGTTGGGGTTTCTCCCTCGGCACAGTGCCTTATGACTGAGTCTGTGCGCGTTATGGACCTTCATCCCGTGCACTTTACCTTAGCCATTGGTATATGCGCGTTGGGGTTTCTCCCTCAGCATGGTGCCTTTTGGCTGGGTTTGTGCACGTTGGGGACCTTTTTCCCTGACACAATACTCTTTTTGTTGAGCTGATCAATCTCATTTTAAATGATGAATGACATGAATAATAAAGAAATATGAATATATGAACTTTTGATGTTTGACACTCTGTTCTGTCTAGTTGTTGTGATTTAACCCTTCTTTCTCAGCTAGATTTAACGTTTTTTTTATGTTGCTTTGCTACTGACTTTTGTTGCAGTCGATTTATTGTCCCTCGTTCACTTTGAGGTTTTTTGGTATTCCTTTTACTCTTTTGCACCATTTGTAACGTGATTCTGAGGTGTTGTTCTTTTGAATGCCTCAGGTCCAGAGCAATAGCAGTTTTAGCTGACAGAGTTGTGCTTCTGGTGCTGCGAGTTGCTGCGGCCGTTTATTTCCACCTCAGAGTGTTAAGGTAGTTATTTTGTTAGACATGATTGTTTCTCTATGGGTTCGTGTCAGTTGTTGGCGTCCATACTCTTAGACTTCTTATGACAGTTTACTTGTTACTTTTACTATTGTTACTTATTGTTTGTTTATACTTGCTCTCTGGAAAGGATTTATGTTAGGATGCATATAGTTACTTTTAGGTGTACAAAACTGCATTTTGGAATATTGGCATGACATAATTTGTAACTGCAAAACATACTACTTTTAAGCTATATAAAAGTCCTTTTATTTATATTAAATGTAGAAGTCACATCATCATTACAATATGCTAGGCTTTCATTTTCATATAGGATAATAAATAAATCAAACTAAATATTTTTCGCTGCGTAAGCTTATATATTTTCTCACATATGAACTATTGATCCATCCGACCGAGGGACACGGTCAGTAACTTAAATAACTTATATATTTTTTTAAAACTTAATTTCATAAGTCTTTTACTTAAAGTAAATGTGAGGACGAGTCGCCTGAGCGTCTACAGTTGTCCTCTACACGACGTGACATCACGACGCGTATTTTCTCTTACTCTGACGTATTATTTAATACGGAGAAAATGCGGGTTGTGACACTAGGCTGGGCCATGGGTCCTAACAAGGCCCCATATATAAGCATTTGCCCGGCCTGGTACCCGGCCTGGGCCAAGCCGGGCAAAGCCCAGTTTCCTAGGCCCGGGCTATGCCCAGGGCCGGGCCGGGCAAAGCCCGGTTTCTAGGCCCGAGGCTGGGCCTGGCCGGGCCCAGCCTCGGGCCTAGAAACCGGGCTTGGGCACGACCCGACCCTTTAACTTGATCAACAACTCTAAGAGCCGTTGCCTAACAACAGATCTAAGAGTTGTTGTTAACAACAGCTCTTAGAGCCGTTGTTCCCAATACTGCCAGTAATATTTAAAAGGGCTGGCAGCTATAATAATTTATTATTTATGAAAGTCCACCTAGTGTCAACTATATTCACCTATGGGGGGGAATAGGTGACGTGCAGCGTTTTTGCGGAATTTAAAATTATACCTGCACAAGAAAACAAAACACCACAGCACAGAAGATACACAAGCAATTTATAGTGGTTCCCCGATTTGGGTACATCCACTTTCCCCCTTCGACCTATCTCCTAACAAGGGACGACTCGGTCTCTTCACCAACAGGATTGAAATCCAATCCTTGCACTATCGGAAGGAACCCTTCCACACGTAGGAGTCAACACTCCCATAACACGGGTTGCACCCAACCCTTACAACTAGGAACCAACGTTCCTTTACAACAAAAATAAAATAGAATGTACAAGAAATACAAACTACGTTTGGAGACTAAGGTGTCCCTCTTTGTTGACGACGTGTTCTTGAAGTCCACGAAGAGTCCACAACCTTAGATCTCTCTTGGAGAGAATCTCCCCGGAACCGGCTGTACAACCCCGTGTCCGGCGAGCAAGTTCAACAAGGGCCAAACAGGCGAGCTCAGCGAGCTCGGCAGCAGCAGGCGAGCTCAGCGAGCTCGGCAGCAGCAGGCGAGCTCGGCAGCAGCAGGAGCGGGCCAGAGCTCGGCATCCGTCGACCAGAGATCGACGATCGACGACCCAGAGCTCGGCATTCGCCGAGCGAGCTGCAACTCGCGGCCCCGCAGTGGAGCTCGGCAGCAGCTGGCGAGCAAAGCACGCCGAAGTGGCCAGGGGTCCCAGCTCGCCTGGGGATCAGAGGTATTTTTTACTATTCTATCCCTGCTGGCCTGCCCATAGCCCTTCGAAACAGCGGAGTTTGGCTGTTGGCAGGCCCAGCCAAGGGTTCCCCGGTAATTTCAGGTCAGCTATTTTGGTTATGGGCAGTCCGGGTTTCAAAAACTATAAATAGGACCCAAGGGGTACCCCAGAAGGGAAGTTTTTTCCCTGAGCTCCTCTCCCCAAATTCTCTAAGTGCTTTCTGAGGGTACCTTAGCTCGGCTTCAGGCTAAGGAGGGGAAGCGCTCTGAGATCTTCCGGGTTTGTGGTGGGACCTCCCCGCCGAGCCCTTGGGTCTGTTTCTCCTTGTCTTGTTGTTTTTTCTTGCAGGAGCGAAGTAGGCGCGAGACCACCCCTTTCCCCAAGGGCGAGCTCCACAGGAAGCCGGGTACCGGTTTCAACATTTTGGTGCGGTGAGCGTGGAGCGTGGTCAGCACAGAAAAGTTCTCGCGAGTTCAATGACGGGACAAGGATCCGACAGGCCGAGCTCGCCGCCCCCCCCCCCCCCGCCTCTCGCAACGGTGGGAATGTTCGAAGACTTCAGAAGCGAGGTGCTGAATTTGGTCAAGTTCGCACTCGGCACGCGGGCCGAGTGCTCGACTCCGGCGAACCAGATCGCGGCCGCCCCCTCATTGGGCGAGGACGCTCCCGGCAGGCGAGCTGGGAAGGAAGTGGCCGAGGAAGGCCGAGGGTGCGAGCTCCCCGGGCGCGAGCTCTTCCCAGGCTCGGCAGGCCGAGGTCGCTTCGGCGAGCTGGGCTCGCGAGACTCGCCAGCTCGCCCAGTGGGAGGAGGGAGTCCCTTCAGCGAGCTGGTCTCTTCAGCTCCAGTTCCAGATGGGTTCAGGGAGCCCGAGATGTCCTATTACACTGGGAAGGGAGACCCGGTACAGCACGTCCAATGGTTCGAGGACGTGGTCTCGATCCGTCAGATGTCGGACGGATTCAAATGTCGGCTCTTCGCCATCACCCTCCGAGAGAAAGCGAGAGAATGGTTCCACCAGCTACCGGCCAGCTCCATCTATTGCTTCGAGGACTTGCGACGAGGATTCATGCTGAGATTCACCACTTCGAAGAAGAGGAAGAAGGAGTCTGAGTCCCTGTTTCACATCAAGCAGGGGGTGAACGAGACGTTGGGAAGCTATGTGGACCGATTCCAGGAGGAAGTTACTCAGGTTCAGGAGATGCCAGGCCATAGTCTGATGATGGCCTTCACCCTAGGCCTGCAGCAGGGCTTCTTCCGGATGGAGCTGAAGAGAGTTCCCCCCTTCTCCTATGAGGAGTTGATGGAAAGGGCGGCGAGAGAGGTTGACGGGGAGGCGTCAAACCCGGAGTTTGCAAGGAAATTGGCCAGGTGGGCCACAGAGGAGGAGAGGGAGTCGAAGGGAGGAAGAGGTCAGGAGGAAAGAAGAGGGGAGCCCAGGCAGAGGGAGCAGAGGCAGCTCCAAGGGCAGCAGCAGCCGGGGTGGGGGCGTCAGGAGCCCGACCGTCGGCTAGGCTGGAGGCCAGAGTGGCAGGGGCAGGGGCCACAGAGGGGAAACTTCGGAAGAGGTCACTTCCAGGGGAGGCAAGACCAGTTCCACCCCCCAGGCTGGAGGCAGGGCCAGAGGCCCCGGCTCCCCGATCAAGAGGAGGCCATGGCCATAGCCTTGGGGGCCAGGAGAGGAGCGTGGAGGAGAAGAAGGAGGGAGGTTAGGGTGGAGCTGCCCTACTGCGACTTCCATCAGGAAGAAGGGCACGCAACAGCCACGTGCCCGGAATTCTTGGAGATGAGGGGGAACAGGGAGCAGCAGCAGCAGGGGGCGCGACAGGAAGTAAGGATCGAGGAGGTCCTGCCTCGGGCGGAGGAGGATCGGTGCGAAGACCGGGTGGATGTGGGAACCCGAGGAGGGATCGGGATGATCCACGGGGGAGCAGGGATCGAGGCCTCCCGCAAGGCTAGCCTCCACACCATGTACCGGCGAAGCGTCGCCTCTACATCCCAAACCCCGCCACCAGAGGAGAGGATCACCTTTTCCAGGAGTGATCTACCAGACCACGAGGACCCGTTCTGTGATGCGCTGGTCATCAAGACGGCCATCGAGAACTTCACCGTCTCACGGATCCTCGTGGACAACGGGAGTTCCGTCAACGTCGTCTTCAAAAAGGCGTTTGACGCAATGAAGGTGGAGGCGAGAAGAGTGCTGGCCTCGGATGGCCCCCTGTTCGGGTTTTCAGGAGAAAGGAAGGAGGTAGAAGGAGGAGTCGGACTCCATGTCACCTTGGGGGGGCAGTCCCGAAACTGCAAGTTCGTCATTGTGGACGCCCCCAGCAGCTACAGCGCCATCTTTGGAAGGCCCCTGATCAGCGCCTTCCGCTGCGTCCCCTCATCTTTTCACCAATGCTTGAAGTTCAACACCGAGGGGGTCCAAGTCAGGGTTAGGGGAGACCCAAAGGTGGCGCGGGAGTGTTATGTCACTGCGGTGAACACCATCTCTTGGCAGGAGGGAGCCGAGGAGATGGGGCGAAGGATGGAGGAGGTCGAAGAGGAAGCTGAGGAGGAAGAGCTCGGAGAGAAGGGCTGCGCAGAGGAAGCGGCCGGAGGAAGTTTGGAGGTGACCGAGGTGAGGGTCGAGGAGGAAGCGATGGAGGTAGAGGTCCCCGCCCCGGAGAAAAGGGACGCCGAGGGATGGGCGGAGCAATCCAGGCTGGAGGCAGCTGAGGAGGTGGTGGAGCTGGAGGTGCTCACCCGAGGAGGAAGGGTGGAAAAGGTTCGCGTCAGCGGAGGGTTGACCCCGGAGGACCGAGGCAGGATGCTGGAGTGCATCCGGAAGAACGTGGACATCTTCGCCTGGAACGCCGCGGAGATGCCGGGGGTTGACGCGGATGTGGCTTGCCACCGCCTCAACCTGGACCCGGGAACACGCCCCGTTCAGCAGAAGAAAAGATCCACGGCAGACAAGCTGGCGGAACCCATCCGGGAGGAGGTGGCGAAACTTCTCAAAGCTGGCTTCGTGTCCGAAATTCAGTACCCCGGCTGGGTCTCCAACGTCGTGATGGTCAAAAAGGGGGATGGCCGATGGAGGATGTGTATCGACTTTTCCTTACTTAATAAAGCTTGTCCCAAGGATTGTTACCCCTTGCCTCGGATCGACGCGCTGGTTGACTCAGCCGTCGGTTTTTCTGTAATGAGTTTTTTGGATGCTTTTTCAGGTTACCATCAGATCAGGATGCACCCCCCAGACGTCAAGGATGTCTCGTTCATCACCGGGGATGGATGCTACTGCTACAAGATGATGCCCTTTGGGCTGAAGAATGCTGGGGCTACCTACCAGAAAATGATGGACAGGGTCTTCAAGGAGCAAAGGGGAAGGAATTTGGAGGTGTATGTAGATGACCTCATGATCAAGAGCCGGGATGTGGACTCCCACCTCCGGGACCTGGAGGAGACCTTCGCCACCCTGCGCAAGTACAAGATGCGATTGAATCCGCTAAAATGTGTCTTTGGGGCCAGCAGGGGAAAGTTCTTGGGGCATCTCCTCACCCCCGCAGGGGTCGAGCCGAACCCAGACAAGGTCAAGGCTATCCTTGAGCTGGGGTCCCCGCGGAATGCAAAGGAGATCCAACGGTTGACGGGGAAGCTAGCAGGGCTGAGTCGCTTCCTTTCTCGGGCAGGGGAGAAGTGCTCCCCCTTCTTCAAGGCGCTAAGGGGGGTCAGAGGTTTGAATGGAGCAGGGAATGTGAAGAGGCCTTCCAGGCCCTCAAGGTGCAGTTGACACAGGCTCCGCTACTCCAAGGACCGAAGGAGGGGGAGGACCTGTTCTTGTATCTGGGGGTCGGGACGGAGGCCTTGAGCTCGGTCCTGGTTCGAGAAGAGGGGAAGAGACAGCTCCCAGTCTATTATGTGAGCCGGGTCTTGAGGAAGGCCGAGCTCCGGTATCCGATCTTGGAGAAGCTTGCGTTCGCCCTAATCATCTCGGCTCGGAGGCTACGACCCTACTTCCAGGCACACTCAATCCGAGTGGTGACCGACCATCCCCTCCGCAACATCTTTGAGGGGGTGGAGCATTCAGGCAGATTGGCTAAGTGGTCGGTGGAGATGAGCGAGTTCGACGTCTCCTTCGTTCCGCGGCTCTCGATCAAAGCCCAGGCGATGGCCGACTTTCTTGCTGACTATGTGGTTGAAGTGGCGGAAGGAGAACTCACTCGCCCGGCTCCTTGGAAGGTGAGGGTGGATGGAGCATCAGGAAGGCATTCCTTAGGAGTGGGAGTGATCCTAGAAAGCCCTCAAGGGACCCGGATCGAGCAAACGGTGGTGGTGCACTTTCCCATTACCAACAACCAGGCCGAGTACGAGGCCGTGATAGCAGGGCTTCGCCTGGCCAGGGAGCTTGGAGTGTCAGATGTGGAGGTCCTCACAGATTCCATGGTGGTAGCCTCCCAAATCAACGGGGAGTTCGAGGCAAGGGAGCCCACCCTACGATCGTACTTGGCCAAAGTAAAGGGGATCATTGGGACTTTCCAAACTTTCGCCATCCAACGTGTGCCCAGGGAAGAGAATGAACAGGCCGATCAGTTGGCTAAGCATGGTCCCCAGGTGGGGGGCACCATCACCGACCTGTTCCGCCCCTCCATCGAAGAAGGAGAACTCATGGAAATCGATCAACAAGCTTCATGGATGGATCCTGTGGTGGTTTTTCTCTCCACGGGAGAGTACCCGGAGGGGGTAGATAAGAAGAAGCTGAGGCACAAGTCAGCATACTACCTCCTCCAGGACGGGCAGCTAACAGAAAGACCCTCTCGGGGATGCTGGCCCGCTGCGTAACCGAGGGAGAAGCGCGAAGGATCTTGGAGGAGGTCCACTCCGGGGAATGTGGGAGTCACTCCGGGAGTCGGACCCTGGAAGGAAGGATAGTCAGGCAAGGTTATTTTTGGCCCACCCTGGGTCGGGACGCTGCAGAATTCGCAAGGAGATGTCACAAGTGCCAACTGTTTGCCCCTCTCCAGCTACAGCCGGCCCAACGGCTCCGTAGTATCACGGCCCCATGGCCCTTCGCGATCTGGGGAATGGATCTGGTTGGGCCGTTTCCCCAAGCCAGCGGTCAGAGAAGGTTCCTCCTAGTGATGATTGACTACTTCTCAAAGTGGATGGAGGTGAAAGCGTTGGCTAAGGTGACCTCCCAGGTTATCAGGAATTTTGTATGGGGGGAGATCATCTGTCGCCATGGGCTGCCCCAGGCCATCGTCACAGACAATGGGCCCCAGTTCGCCAGTGCCGAGTTCACCAGCTTTTGCGAACAACTTGGGATCGATCTCAGGTTCGCCTCGGTCCATCACCCCAGGAGTAACGGGCAAGTGGAGGCTGCAAACAAGATCATCGTCAACCTTCTCAAGAAAAAGGTGGAGAACCTGAGAGGGAGTTGGGTGGAGCAGCTTCCCGCTGTCCTTTGGGCCCTGAGGACCACTCCCAACACAGCTACAGGAGAGACCCCCTTCAAACTCTCCCACGGGTGTGAGGCAGTGCTCCCCATTGAATTCGAAGTCCAAACGCCGCGAGTCGTGGCGGCAAAGGAAGACCGCGAGGAATGGCAGGCAGAGAATGAGGAGGAACTGAGGCTCTCCCTCGACATGGTAGAAGAAGTAAGGGACCTTTCTGCCATCCGATAGGAGGAGGTAAAAAGAAGAATGGCCAAGTACTTTGACAAGCATGTCAGGATCAAGCAGTTCGCGGAGGGGGACTTGGTGTTGAAGAAAGTAGATGCAGCAGGGAGGTCAGCATCCGTGGGAAAACTCAATCCCAGCTGGGAGGGACCGTTCATTGTAAAGGTGGCCTTGGGGTCGGGGGGCTATCGACTCCAAAATGTAGAAGGCGAGACCCTGAGTCTCACCTGGAGTGGTGACGACCTCAAACGCTTTTTTCCCTGAAACATGTAAGCGACACCTTGATTATAATAAATTCCTTCAAGCTCTCTGATATCATTGAAATTGGCCTGCATGGTGGAATGTGATGTATTTTGGACCCCGAGCAAATCCCGCTGTCAGGCTCTCACCTAGCTGACAGGGCTGGAAGTCACTCGGTGTCATCCTTGGCCTCGAGCAGATCCCGCTGTCAGGCTTTCACCTAGCTGACAGGGCTGGAAGTCACTCGATGGTGGTGGTAATGGACCCCGAGCAGATCCCGCTGTCAGGCTCTCACCTAGCTGACAGGGCTGGAAGTCACTCGGTGTCATCCTTGGCCTCGAGCAGATCCCGCTGTCAGGCTTTCACCTAGCTGACAGGGCTGGAAGTCACTCGATGGTGGTGGTAATGGACCCCGAGCAGATCCCGCTGTCAGGCTCTCACCTAGCTGACAGGGCTGGAAGTCACTCGGTGTCATCCTTGGCCTCGAGCAGATCCCGCTGTCAGGCTCTCACCTAGCTGACAGGGCTGGAAGTCACTCGATGGCAGTGATAACGGACCCCGAGCAGATCCCGCTGTCAGGCTCTCACCTAGCTGACAGGGCTGGAAGTCACTCGGTGTCATCCTTGGCCTCGAGCAGATCCCGCTGTCAGGCTTTCACCTAGCTGACAGGGCTGGAAGTCACTCGATGGTGGTGGTAATGGACCCCGAGCAGATCCCGCTGTCAGGCTCTCACCGAGCTGGCAGGGCTGGAAGTCACTCGGTGTCATCCTTGGCCTCGAGCAGATCCCGCTGTCAGGCTTTCACCTAGCTGACAGGGCTGGAAGTCACTCGATGGCAGTGATAACGGACCCCGAGCAGATCCCGCTGTCAGGCTCTCACCTAGCTGACAGGGCTGGAAGTCACTCGGTGTCATCCTTGGCCTCGAGCAGATCCCGCTGTCAGGCTTTCACCTAGCTGACAGGGCTGGAAGTCACTCGATGGTGGTGGTAATGGACCCCGAGCAGATCCCGTTGTCAGGCTCTCACCTAGCTGACAGGGCTGGAAGTCACTCGGTGTCATCCTTGGCCTCAGGCAGATCCCGTTGTCAGGCTCTCACCTAGCTGACAGGGCTGGAGGTCACTCGATGGTGGTGGTAACGGACCCCGAGCAGATCCCGCTGTCAGGCTCTCACCTAGCTGACAGGGCTGGAAGTCACTCGGTGTCATCCTTGGCCTCGAGCAGATCCCGCTGTCAGGCTCTCACCTAGCTGACAGGGCTGGAAGTCACTCGATGGCGGTGATAACGGACCCCGAGCAGATCCCGCTGTCAGGCTCTCACCTAGCTGACAGGGCTGGAAGTCACTCGGTGTCATCCCTGGCCTCGAACAGATCCCGCTGTCAGGCACTCATCTGGTTGGCAGGGCCGGAGGTTACTCGATGGTGCCGGCCTTGAAGTCGTCAGGTGCAGGTCAAAGTCTGTGGCAGGAAACGAAGGGGAAGGGTTCTGGCAGGGCGAGCCTGGGCTCGGCGAACTCGGCTCGGCATAGCTAAGGAGGCAAGCCGGACTAGAGGGCTCTGCATGGGCGAGTTCGGGCTCGTCATTTCCGGCTCGGCATTGGAAAGTAGGCCGCGAGCCCGGGCCTCGCCAAAGACAAGCCAGACCAGGGCGCCTCGCACCCCAGGCCCATCATACTTCGAAAAATTTCTTCTTCGATGGGCACAACCTGGGTGGCTCGCGTGCGAGTAGAGGTAAGCAGATAGAAGGCAGAAGGCCGCGCGCGAGTAGTAATGGCGTAATAAGGGCGGAGAGTAACTCGCCGAGAAATCATTTGGGACTCGGCGAACACTCCAAACACACTTCGCTCGCGTGCGCGCTCTCATGATCACTCTACTCGCAGAACCTGTCTCGGCGAGGTCGCGGGAGAAAATACTCACATACATTCATGACACAATGAGCATAGTAAAAAAGGACACCGGTATGATCAAAACACTTTCATTTATTATTTACAAACGTACAGGGAGCTCGCCTCTACGAGTAGTCAAAAAAGAAAAAAGAACAAAAATACAGGGCCGTCAGCTGGCCTCGCCCCCTCCGCCGGACTGGTCCTCGCCGTCGCCCGAGTGGTCCTGGAAGCTCTTCCCGAACATCGCGTCCAGGCTATCCTCCTTCTCGCTGGGCGGCGTCGCCGGAAACAGACTCGGCATCAGGTCCCGAGCGGAGATCTCCCCGCATCCTTCCACCAGCACCCCTGAGTCCTTCATCATCGCGAGGGTGCACTCGGCGGTCTGGATGGAGTTGATCCGCAGTCTCTCGACGAGGTCCGCCTCGCCGAAGATGCGCGGGCACTTGTAGGGGAGTGTGGGATCGATGTCGTGCCCCGGGAAGAAGATCTCCGCCTGGCGACGCACTTCGCCGAGAAGGTGCTGGTTCTCCCCCTTCAGCTTCACGTTCGCGCTCTCCAACTCGCCAAGGCGTGCGCGCAGTTGGACGATCTCCTCCCCTCGCTCGACGTCGCGAGCCTGGAGCTCCCCAGCAGCGTCGGCATCTGCGGCCAGCTGCGCGCGCAGGCGGCCGTTCTCCTCCTCCAGCTCAGTGTTGCGAGCCTGGAGCTCGCCCGCCGCCTTGGCATCCTGGAAAAAAGCTCACTTAGCAGCAGCACAAAGCTTTTCCAAGTAAAAGAGAGTGGTGCGTGACACTTACCAGCCCGCCAGCAGTCTGGGCGAGAAGACTATCCGCGATGCCGAGCCGCCTCGCCTGATCGGCGACCTGCTCCTTGGCGAGGTCGCGAGCCTGCTCGGCCTTTTCGAGCTGGTGGCTGATGGCGAAGCTGCGGCGCGCCAGCATGTGGTGCAGCTCCAGAGTCCGCAGGTGAGACTGCAGGCCCTCATGGCCGAGCTGCCGGAGGGTCGACCTCTTGTAGGCCTCGGCATCCTCCCGGCCATAGAGGCCGAAGCCGAGGGCGTAGGCGTGACCGGTGGCGGGCTCGCGGTCGTGCCAGGACGGGTGCAGAGTGGAGACGGAGACTCGATGAGCGAGCTCGTCCCACTGCAGCATGGGCTCGCCCGCGGAATCCTTCCAGCGCCCGCCGAAGTTGAAGAGGGGGTGCTGCTTCGGCGGCGCGCGCTCGCGGGCAGCCCTCTTCGCCGAAGGAGGAGGGGAGATCGCAGCCGAGGAAGAGGGGGCCTTGCCACCCTTTCTGCCCTTGCTGGTAGTCTCCTTCAGCGGGCTCCCCGGGGACGCGTCGGGAGGAGTCTCCGACGAGCTGATGTACTTGGGGCTGGACTGATGTTGTTGTTGTTGTTGCCCCCGCGGAGCCAGCAGGGCTCTCCGCATCTTCTTCACCTGACGGGGGCCGGATGGCGGGTTCGACCCCGCGTCCTCAGGTCGCCTCTTGCTGGAAGAGGGCTGCGAGGAGACCGCCTCATCTCGGCAGGCCGCTGCCGCCGCCCTCTCGCGAGCAAGAGGGTCAGTATCAAGCCCCGGGTCCGCAAAAGGCGGGTTCGCGGGGATTATTCGCTCCCCTGCAGAAAAATACTTGGGAAGGTTAGAAAACTCAGGGATGATAATGTGTCGAGTCCGTGAGTAGGCGAGCTCGGCAAGAGGAAGGAAGCATACCTTCGCCGGGCAGAACCGGGGGGAGCGGGTCGAGGCCCCTCCGCAGGAAGGCGACCTCGAAATCTTTGTGGAGGAAGAATTTGTGGAGCTCGGCGTCGTTGCCGGACACGGCCGGCGGGCGGTACACCTCCTCGCCTTTCTGTTGCGGCGAGTAGGGGATGTTGCCGAGATCGCCCTTGATGAAGGCGATCTTGGTCATCCAGGTGTGGTGCTTGTTCGCGATCTCGCGAACTTTGATCAAGGAGCCGCCGAAGTAGGCGACCCCGTCCGTCGTCGCCTTATAGGAGAAGAGTTTCCTGAACACCGTCAGGTTAAACTCGATCCTCTCCCGCCGGAGATAGCTCGCGAACGCCACCATCATGGCGATGGCGTTCGAGTTCAGTTGCGCGGGGACGGCCCCGTAGTATTTCAGGATCTGCCGGATCTCCGGCCACAAGGGAAGTCGCAGCCCCACCTCGAAGTGCGAGATGGGGAATGCGAGTTTGTTCTCATAGAACGTGTTGATTGCCTCGCCCGGCCCCGTCCTGCGTGCCTCAAAGCCCGGCGGCACATACAGGGCCTTGAATTCGGCGAGCTCCTCCTCGCTGGTGTGGCCGTCAAAAAAGCAATAATCCGCGAAGTGCTGCGCGCACTTGGAGCGGCCATCAGCGTCCGGATTAGTCTTGCCCATGGTCGCAGGAAAGAAGCAAAGCGCAGCGCGAGCAGAAGAAGGAAAAAGCAGGAGGGGAAGCAGAGCAATAAAGATAGTACGGGGGTAGGTGAAAGGGGGGGGCTATTTATAGGAAAAAGAATCTGAGGCAGGCTGTCACATCGGCGCATCTCGCCACCCCAGCTCGCCACCCCAGCTCACCACCCCAGCTCGCCGACTTCCGGCGCATCCTCTCTGAGGCTAAGTCAAAACATTACGGCTTTTTATTTAAATAACAAATGAAAATGTTCTAAAAATTGTTCATCCCAGCAGGGGAAAGTTCGAAACAGAAAACAAGGCGCGCGAGCAGGGAGGGCAACAGGACGCGAGCGCCGGTCGGCTCGGCAGGGGAGCCCGCAAATTTACCTACCCCGGCCTCGCGATCCCCGCCCCCCAAGCTGCCGCGCGCGGAGAAGCTCGCGGATCCTTCCAGAGTTCCTTTGCGCGACCAAGAGACCGTCATCTATCTCATCCAGGAGTCGGGAAGGAGACATCAACTCGCCAGGCCGGCCGAGGCGCACCTCCTCAGCAAGGCGCGCATAGTCGCGCTGCAACGTCTCGTTGACTCCTTGCACCTCGCGCAGACCACCCACCAGCTTCTTGAGGAGCTTGACCTCCCTCCTCGACAGCTCGCCCTGATCCACCTCCGGACCCAGATAAGAGTCCAGCGAGCTCGGAGACGGCAGGGGAGAATGGTGGGCTGCCCGCGAGGACTCCTCGGCAGCCGACTGACTGGGAAGGGCTGTAAAGGCAGACGTCAGCAAGAGCAAAAGCTTGGGAAGCACAGAGTTGAGCGAGGCAGACCTGAAGAGATCGGCGGCTCAAAGGAGATGCGAGGAGGGATGAACCTCAGGTCCTTCCCGCGACCTGGGCCGCGAGCCCCCGGCGAGATGGGCTCGAAGCCCGGGATAGGAATGGACCCCAGCCCCCCCCCCCCCCAGCGACCGCGTCAATTTGCCGAGGGGAGCCAGGTGGTGAAGCTGGCCTCTGCGAGCTCACAGGCAGGATCCCGAAGAGGAGCGGCGGATCCCGTGGATGGTTGTCCGGGGGCGAGAGTCGCGAGGTGGCGGGCATAACCTCGCCTCGCGGCGTAGGAACCCGCGGCACGGTGCCCTCGTCATCTGGAAGGCCGCCCTGATCGTCACCAACAACAACGACCTCCCTATCATTCTCCAGAATAGTTCGAGTAGAAGAGCCGGTCTCGCGAGCCAAAGTGGCCCTCAGGTCGCGGAAGATGGGCTCGGCCGCCTCGAGAAATGGCCTTGACCTCTTGGAGCTCGGCTCGGCAGGGTCAATTTGAGGGACCTTTGCGGGGACCGCCGTCAGCGCGGCAATGCGAGCCTCGGAAGCCTGGCGGGCTCGATCTATGCGCTCTTGAATCTCCTTGGGAAGGGGCATCTTGGCAAGGCAGCAGGGGGAATGGCAAGAGCCAGGCAGCAGAGCAGGTGCATATATATAGCCGCAGGTGGCCCCCACCATAAGATTCTCTTCAACTCGCCAGCCGGAGCTCGCCGCACACTTCGGGTTGGATGTTTCTTTCCGAGCTTTTTGACAAGCTCGAAAAGAGCGGGGATTGTGTACAACCCCGTGTCCGGCGAGCAAGTTCAACAAGGGCCAAACAGGCGAGCTCAGCGAGCTCGGCAGCAGCAGGCGAGCTCAGCGAGCTCGGCAGCAGCAGGCGAGCTCGGCAGCAGCAGGAGCGGGCCAGAGCTCGACATCCGTCGACCAGAGATCGACGATCGACGACCCAGAGCTCGGCATTCGCCGAGCGAGCTGCAACTCGCGGCCCCGCAGTGGAGCTCGGCAGCAGCTGGCAAGCAAAGCACGCCGAAGTGGCCAGGGGTCCCAGCTCGCCTGGGGATCAGAGGTATTTTTTACTATTCTATCCCTGCTGGCCTGCCCATAGCCCTTCGAAACAGCGGAGTTTGGCTGTTGGCAGGCCCAGCCAAGGGTTCCCCGGTAATTTCAGGTCAGCTATTTTGGTTATGGGCAGTCCGGGTTTCAAAAACTATAAATAGGACCCAAGGGGTACCCCAGAAGGGAAGTTTTTTCCCTGAGCTCCTCTCCCCAAATTCTCTAAGTGCTTTCTGAGGGTACCTTAGCTCGGCTTCAGGCTAAGGAGGGGAAGCGCTCTGAGATCTTCCGGGTTTGTGGTGGGACCTCCCCGCCGAGCCCTTGGGTCTGTTTCTCCTTGTCTTGTTGTTTTTTCTTGCAGGAGCGAAGTAGGCGCGAGACCACCCCTTTCCCCAAGGGCGAGCTCCACAGGAAGCCGGGTACCGGTTTCAACACCGGCGGCGGCAAGATGGGCGGCGGCTTGGTTCACGGGATCGGCGGCGACACGGTGTGCGGCTGCTTTGCTTTGGAGATCCAAACTTCGTAGCGAAGCTAGCTAGGTCTTCCAACGGTCACACTAGGATCGATCGTCTCAATCGATTCGGACGGGGAAGGTTTTCCCGATCAACAAATCAAGAGACAAGGGATCTCCGGTTAGACACGTGAGACGCTAAGCTTGGCTAAGCTTCTATCGTCGGGAGATCTGGAGGGAACCACGATCAAATGACCGGCGATCGACTTGCACGAGCGGCGACGGCGGCGGAGCTGTTTCGCGATTCTAGGTCAAAGTCGGCTGCTCGATTTTTCGTCTATTTCTCTGTGTGTATCACTGTTCAAAAATACGCCTGTATTTATACTATAGACAACTTCAAGATGACCGTTGTGGGTCCCACAAGAAGAAACCCTAAATCCGGTTCAAAATAGTGCCAGCGGCAGAATCCGGTTCAGGGGGTTCCAGAAAATCACCCAAGTCAAAATCGGCGAGAATCGAATGTGATTCTCGACGAATCGGCGAGAATCAGTTAGTGATTCTCGACGATTTGTCGAGAATCACTAGTGATTCTCGCCGAATCACTTGATGATTCTCGCTGAATCACTTGTTGATTCTCTACGAATATTACTTGGTCATGATCCTCCCAGCGATGGGTTCGGCGAGAATCACTAGTGATTCTCGCCGAATCTTACTTGGCACTGCTTTGAGGTAGTCGGATAGAGTCGGCGAGAATCACTAATGATTCTCGACGATTCGGCAAGAATCACTAGTGATTCTCGCCAAATCGGCGAGAATCACTTGGTGATTCTCGTCGATTTATACTTAGACAATTTTTCGTCTTTCCACCCAAGAGCTGCTCCTTGACCCATCCTTGCTCCTTGTCTGCTCTTGCATAGTTACAGCCCTGTACTTGAAAGTAAGTGCACTCTAATGGAGAGAGTACACGTAGGCCAACACATTGATCTGCTCAACGAAGGATTACGTTGTGCAGACCCGTGTATATTGACCTACTGCACCCTGACATTGGTGTGTACTTAGCGTGGAAAAATTGCAAGCACAACTTGAAATATTTTGTCAAAAACAATGCCTATTTACCTTAGCTTGTTCAGGGGCTTCTTCAAATCAGGTACGTTGTGGATACAATACCCAACAATCTCCCCCTATTTGAAGAAGCCTAAACCCTACAAGCTAAGGTGAATAAAGTGTATGGGAATGAAAATCATAACCTTGAAATTAAGTTGAGAGAGATATTCATTACCGATACCAATTTCGTGCGAGCAAACTTTGGAGCCACCTTAGCCTTAGCCGAGAGGGTAATCTCCCCCTTTTCGGCTTCTGCAAATCTGGGTCTGTAGAATTTGACCCCTTGCTCCCCCTCAGTTCTTGCATCTGTGCTCACACTTGAGTTCCTTGCCCCCCCTCAGTTCTTGCACGAGCCTGGAGCTTCTGTAGTCTTCAATCCTCATGGTTTAACATTCCCAATTCAGTTTTGAAAAGACTGAACTTGGCTTCGTCTAAGGGCTTTGTGAATATATCTGCAATCTGCTTGTCCGTGGGGACATAACAGAGAGAGATGTCCTTGTTCTCCACGTGCTCCCGAATGAAGTGGTAGCGCACTTCAATATACTTCGTTCTGCTGTGTGATACCGGATTGTTGGCAATTGCAATTGTACTGGAGGAGTCGCAGTACATTGGTATTTCCTTGAACTGAAGGTCGTAGTCGGCTAACTGGTTTCTGATCCATAGGAGTTGTGCGCAGCAACTGCCAGCCGAGATGTACTCAGACTCTGCTGTGGAGGTAGCTACACAATTCTGTTTCTTGCTATTCCATGAAATAAGCCTTCGTCCGAGGAATTGACACGTCCCGGAGGTGCTTTTCCTGTCATCCCTACTCCCTGCAAAATCAGCATCTGAAAAGCCTATTAGCTCGACATCATTGTTTCTCGGGTACCACAAGCCAAGATTGGGAGTACCTTTAAGGTATCTTAGAATTCGCTTTGCAGCGACATAGTGAGATTCCTTAGTGTTCACCTGATATCTGGCACAGACACATGTGGAGAACATGATATCCGGTCTACTGGCAGTAAGGTAGAGCAGGGATCCAATGATGCTTCTGTATTTGGTTTCATCGAAAGGTTTACCTTTCTCATCCTTATCCAGAGACATAGTGGATCCCATTGGAGTCCTCATAGAGCTGCAGCTCAGTTGGTGATGGGGGAGTGGTGGAAAGCTCTCTTATCAAGGTCCTGGGTTCGAGACCCAGTGGCAACAACCTACCGTGCTGATAAACAGGCCGGAGAGGGGTTGGGGTGCATGGCCTACAGGCTTGAATGTGAAAGGCTGACTACCAGTGGTGGGCCCGGGTCTGGACCCTGGTAGGCCGGCGGTGCCAGCGGGTTCCCATGGGATGGGCCTGGACTGTTACACATTCTCCATACCGAATTTCTTAAGGAGTTCATTTGTGAACTTCGTCTGAGAGATGAAGATTCCATCCTCAGACTGTTTCACTTTAAGTCCCAAGAAATACTTGAGCTCTCCCATACTGCTCATTTCAAACTTTCCTTGCATAAGTTTAGAAAACTTTTTGCAAAGATTGTTGTCCGTTGAGCCGAATATAATGTCATCAACATAGATTTGCACCAGCAAAATCTTGCCTTTGACTTCCCTGAGAAACAATGTCTTATCTATTTTACCTCTAGAGAACTTGTTCTCAAGAAGAAAACTAGATAAAGTTTCATACCAAGCTCGTGGAGCTTGTTTTAAACCATATAAAGCTTTATTAAGAAAATAAACATGATTGGGATAAGTAGGATTGACAAAACCTGGGGTTGAGCGACGTATACTTCCTCTTTCAGGTCTCCGTTCAAGAATGTTGATTTCACATCCATTTGATAGACTGTGAATCCTTTGTGCGAAGCATATGCCAGGAACAATCTGATTGCCTCGAGCCTTGCTACCGGTGCAATGGTCTGGTCGAAGTCAATCCCCTCCTCCTGTCTGTAACCTTGAGCCACCAGCCTGGCTTTGTTCTTTATGATGACACCATGTTCATCCAGTTTGTTTCTGAAGATCCACTTGGTGCCAATCACATTCTGCTTGTGTGGTCTGGGAATCAGCGTCCAAACGTTGCATTGTTCGAATTGATGTAGTTCATCTTGCATGGCCAAAATCCATGCCGCGTCTTTGTTCGCCTCGTCGAACTTCTTTAGCTCAACCTGTGACAGGAAGCTAAGATGCAAAACTTCGTTAATAGTACCTCTTCGAGTTCGGACACCGACACGAGGATCTCCGATGATCTGATCTCTAGGATGATCCCTCACGTGTCGGAGCTCTAGAAGTCTGGCGTCTGGAGCTTCGACTACTTCTTGGGTTTCTCCTTCTTCTAAGAGATTTGTTCCATTTTGATCTTCAACATTCCCAGATGACGTGGAGGTGGAAACTTTGACATACTTAGGAGTTTCATCTTTAGCGGTCTCATTGAGACTCAGCTGTTCAAGTCGTGCACCTGCATCTTCAAGAATACTACTGGAAGAATTATTGTTAAGCAAACTTCCTTCATCAAATAGAACATTAATTGATTCTTCTACCACTAGGTTTTCTTATTGAAGACCCTATATGCCCGACTGTGGGAACTATAGCCCATGAATATGCCTTCGAAGCATTTTTCACCAAATTTAGTACGCGGGTACTTCCCATTATTCAGTACATAGCATCTGCAACCAAAGATCCTCAAGTAGGACATGGTTGGTTTCCTGCCTTTCAGTAGCTCGTAAGGCGTCTTACGATGATGCTTGTTGATCAGTGCTCGGTTTTGTACATGACAAGCTGTGTTGACAGCCTCTGCCCAGAAGTATTCTGGGAGAGAAGCGTCTTTCAACATTGTCGTGCAGGCTTCAATGAGAGTTCTATTTCTCCTCTCCGCAACTCCATTTTGCTGAGGAGTGCGCGGGGAGGAAAACTCATGAAAGATACCTTGTTCTTCACAAAACTCTGTCATAGCACCAGATTCGAATTCTGTTCCATGGTCACTTCTGATTTTGACCACTGGGCAGTTAAATTCGTTCTGAACCTGCTTGACAAAACTAGTGAAGATGTCAAACGTATCCGACTTTCGTTTTAAGAAGAACACCCATGTAAACCGAGAATGATCATCAACTATCACTAGCGTATAGGACTTGCCTCCCAAGCTATGAACTTGCATTGGACCAAACAAGTCCATATGTAGAAGGTACAGACATCGGGAAGAGTCTTTGTCTGCAATGCTCTTAAAGGTAGCCCGAGTATGTTTGCCCATCTGGAATGCAGGACAGGGGCTATCTTTGATGCACTTGATAACGGGAGCATCCCTTACTAAGTTTTTAGAAAACAGCATACTAATTATTTTGAAATTAATATGTGCCAATCTCTTGTGCCATTGTTCACAAAGAGATGCACTGCCTGTTGCCACAAGGCATACGGGGGTAGATGAATCTAAACTGAGAAAATCCAAGCAGAAGATATTTCTGCTCCTAATGCCTGATAATACCGTCTCAGAAGAGATACGTGAAATTATCAGACATTTATCCTTGCAAAACTTAACGTCATAACCTTTGTCACATAACTGACTTACATTGATCAGGTTATGGTTTAACCCTTCAATATAAGCCACGTCGGTGATAAAGATTATACCGTTGGAAATCATACCATAACCTCTGGTGACTCCTCGATCTGACCCTCCAAAGATGACTTTGGGTCCATTCTCGACTGGAGTGTAATCACGCAGCAGGCTTCTTGTCCCAGTCATATGTCGGGAGAATCCACTGTCCAAATACCAGATCGGCGTTTTGGTGGCCTTTGGACATTCCTGCAAAACAAAATTAATTTTCCTTAGGAACCCAATCGAACTTGGGTCCTAGATTCCTAGTTAGCATACTCCCCCTCGGTTGGTTAACCCTACGAGTGGTCGGCCTCGCATTGCTAACATAGGGAGTCTCGTAATACCTTGGATTAAACCAGCAATCCACGGCAAAGTGACCTACTTTGCCACAACACCAACAGTCAAATCTGTTGTACCTCTTCCTAGGCTCCTGCCTTACCCTGGGAACGGTGGGTACAGCCGGGGCTTTGGATCTGGAGGAGGGGGCCTCATAGTGATTGCAGTCACATGACTTATTCACCTTCTGTATAACAGGCTTGGCTTTTGGTGCCTGCTTTCCATTATGGCCGCTAGAGAATTGACCATAATTTCCCATGTGGATTTCCTCATAAGGTGCCTTGAAGGCACTCTCACCGAAGTTCCGGGGAAAGGTCCAACCATCATATCGGCTCTTTGGCTTTGCAACCGAGGGCCGGAAATGATGACCAAAGGTTGATTCAAAGTCATGCTGGTTGCAAGGAAAGCCAGGCTTTCTGAACGCAACAGGACTGAGCGGAGCCTTTCCCTTTTCAGCAGCAGAGGCCTTCTTGGCGGCCTTATTCTTTCTCTGGTTCCTGTTTCTCCTAGATGAGGAACCAGATACCCCTACATGCCCCAAGCCAGCTCCTTTGGCCTGAGCAGAGAAGGTATCAACTACTGGAAGAACAGTTTTGGCATAGAGAAGCTCTTGACGATCTTCCTTTCTGCCGCAAGTTGTTCTTCCAACTTGTCGACTTCCTCCTGCTTAAGATCAAGGAGTTTGAGAGACTCTGAATACTTTGAAGTTAGGTCAAGGTGCTCCTGTCGGAGAGAAATCAAACAGGTGACCTCTTCCCTTAGGGAGACACACTCACCCTTAAGGAATTTCACTTCCTTTTTCTCAGCCTTCAATCTCTTACGGCACTCCTCGAAAGTGTTGAGCAAAAGCTCATACTTCTCGAGGAGCTCCGCTTCACGGGCCGAAAGGCTATCTTCAGGTTCATCATCCTGAGACTCAGGATCAGAGTCAGAGTCAGAGAGAGGGGTGTGAGCTTTTACCTTCCCAGTAAATGGGGGGCATTCTCCTTCTGAGTCAGAGCGACCCACCAGCCCGAAGTAGGCTTCCTCATCATCACTGGAGTCTGAGGAATCAGACTCACTCAGTGTCTTTGGCCTTTTGGCGATGTAGCTCCGCTCTTTCTTCTTATCTCTAGAGGATTTGTGCTCCTCTCCTTTCTCTTTTTCTCTCTTGCCTTGATAGCAGTCGGCCACGACGTATCCTGGCTTATTGCATCCAAAGCAAATAATGTTAGAGGAGCGATGTTTGTTCGGTTTAGAAGCATACCTGTCAGAAGAATAATTCTTCTTCTGATGCCTGTAGGAGGAGCCGTCTCTCTTTCTTTGATTCCTCATCTTGAGGAACTTCTTGAACTCTCGGGTGATGAGGGAGAAATCCTCCTCCGACAGCTCTGAGCTGGAGGAGCATGGCTCGGATTCCTCCTCCTCATCCTTTTTCCTGGCACGGTATGAAACCACACCCTTGCCTTTTCTGGAGTGACTGGCTTTTAGAGCCACAGTCTTTTCTTTGGCTGCAGCCTTCTCTGCTTCTTCTTCTGCTTTCCTGATGTTCAGTTGAAGCTCATAGGACATTAGCTTCCCAAACAGAATTTGCGGGTCTATTTCAGCTAATCTGCCAAACTCTCGGATGGCGCAGATCTTTGTGTCTCATTCCTTAGTAAGGGACCTAAGGAATTTATCATTGAGTTCACCATTGTAAACACTCTTCCGTATCCTTTGAGGGCGTTGACAATCTTGAGAAAGTTCTCGTAGGTGACTCCGATCTCTTCTTTAGGCCCTTGTCTGAAGGCCTCATATTTCTGGTTCAGGAGGGATCTCCGATCATCCCTCACTTCATCAGTGCCCTCCATTAGGATGATCAGGCAATGCCAGATCTCCTGTGCTGTCCTGCAGTTGCAGAAGTTCTTCATCATTGAGTCATCAACCGCGCTGACCAGAATGTTCTGCGCCTTCTTGTCAAGTCCCACTAGCACCATCTCGTCCTTGTCCATTTCAGAAAGTTTCTTCGGCACTTTCTTGGTAGGATCAATGGTGGAGACCTTAGTGGGGACATAAGGTCCCTCCCCCACGATCATGAAGAGTCGAGGATCAACTGCTTCCATGTAGAACCTGATCCTTTCCTTCCAGATAGGAAAGTTGAGCCTGGTGCACACTGGGATCTTGCCTGTGAACTTGAGCCCGTCCATAGTAGATGTTTGCCTCCTTCTTGACACTAGCGGCAGGATTCAACTCAAGGTGTTAACCTTTTTGATGAGGAACCTCCCTCTGATACCACTTGAAAGTCCACCTAGTGTCAACTATATTCACCTATGGGGGGGGAATAGGTGACGTGCAGCGTTTTTGCGGAATTTAAAATTGTACCTGCACAAGAAAACAAAACACCACAGCACAGAAGATACACAAGCAATTTATAGTGGTTCCCCGATTTGGGTACATCCACTTTCCCCCTTCGACCTATCTCCCAACAAGGGACGACTCGGTCTCTTCACCAACAGGATTGAAATCCAATCCTTGCACTATCGGAAGGAACCCTTCCACACGTAGGAGTCAACACTCCCACAACACGGGTTGCACCCAAACCTTACAACTAGGAACCAACGTTCCTTTAAAACAAAAATAAAATAGAATGTATAAGAAATACAAACTACGTTTGGAGACTAAGGTGTCCGTCTTCGTTGACGACGTGTTCTTGAAGTCCACGAAGAGTCCACAACCTTAGATCTCTCTTGGAGAGAATCTCCCCGGAACCGGCGGCGGCAAGATGGGCGGCGGCTTGGTTCACGGGATCGGCGGCGACACGGTGTGCGGCTGCTTTGCTTTGGAGATCCAAACTTTGTAGCGAAGCTAGCTAGGTCTTCCAACGGTCACACTAGGATCGATCGTCTCAATCGATTCGGACGGGGAAGGTTTTCCCGATCAACAAATCAAGAGACAAGGGATCTCTGGTTAGACACGTGAGACGCTAAGCTTGGCTAAGCTTCTATCGCCGGGAGATCTGGAGGGAACCACGATCAAACGACCGGCGATCGACTTGCATGAGCGGCGACGGTGGCGGAGCTGTTTCGCGATTCTAGGTCAAAGTCGGCTGCTCGATTTTTCGTCTATTTCTCTGTGTGTATCACTGTTCAAAAATACGCCTGTATTTATACTGTAGACAACTTCAAGATGACCGTTGTGGGTCCCACAAGAAGAAACCCTAAATCCGGTTCAAAATAGTGTCAGCGGCAGAATCCGGTTCAGGGGGTTCCAGAAAATCGCCCAAGTCAAAATCGGCGAGAATCGAAGGTGATTCTCCACGAATTGGCGAGAATCAGTTAGTGATTCTCGACGATTCGTCGAGAATCACTAGTGATTCTCGCCGAATCACTTGATGATTTTCGCCGAATCACTTGTTGATTCTCGACGAATATTACTTGGCCATGATCCGCCCAGCGATGGTTTCGGCGAGAATCACTACTGATTCTCGCCGAATCTTACTTGGCACCGCTTTGAGGTAGTCGGATAGAGTCGGCGAGAATCACTAATGATTCTCGACGATTCGGCGAGAATCACTTGGTGATTCTCGTCGATTTATACTTAGACGATTTTTCGTCTTTCCACCCAAGAGCTGCTCCTTGACCCATCCTTGCTCCTTGTCTGCTCTTGCATAGTTACAGCCCTGTACTTGAAAGTAAGTGCACTCCAATGGAGAGAGTACACGTAGGCCAACACATTGATCTGCTCAACGAGGGATTACGTTGTGCAGACTCGTGTATATTGACCTACTGCACCCTGACATAGGTGTGTACTTATCGTGGAAAAACTGCAAGCACAACTTGAAATATTTTGTCAAAAACATTGCCTATTTACCTTAGCTTGTTCAGGGGCTTCTTCAAATCAGGTACGTTGTGGATACAATACCCAACAATTTATTTAAAAATTAATTAATAATTATTAAATAATTAATTAATAATTATTAATTATTAAATAATTAATTAATAATTATTAATTATTAAATAATAAATTTAAAAAAATAATTCTTTTTGCTTTTTTTAAATCTATAAATCCCCCCATACTCCCACCCCTCCTAAGTCCAACACTCCCCCACTATTTTTTTACGTGAAATATGTCATCGACGATGACGTCTTCATCATCATCGGTCGCTCACGAAGTGGTGGAGCATAAGTATACGACGCCAGTTTGGGAATATTTCGACAAAGTGAAAGTCGGCTCCGAGCATAAGGCGAAGTGCAAGCAATGCTCAAAATTACTTACACTTAATGACAACTCGACACTCGCAAGACACATTAAGTCTTGCACTGCCAAACAAGCTCCTCCTGAGTCCAGCCAGACACAATTATCTGCATCTGGACTAATATGGATGTACGATCAAGGTCGGCAGCGGGAGCTGCAGGTTAAGAACGCCATCAGACGTGGGTTGTCGTTCAACCACTATGATGACGAGCAAGAAACTGAGTACATCCACCAATGGCTACAACCCAAATATCATCAAGTAAGTCGATCTTCCATTAGACGCGAAGCACTTAAATATTATTTAGAAGTTAAACAATCTTTAATTAACTATTTTGAAAATTTTGAGGGTCGAGTGAGTTTAACGAGCAACGTTTGAACAAGTAGTATCAAATTAGGATTATCATATATTTTCATCACTTGTCACTGGGTCGATCCCGTTTACTGGGATCTAAATATGCGTATAATATGTTTTGAAGGTTTTGAAGTCTCGCACACCGGTGTAGCGATTTATCAAATTATTTTAAAATGTTTGCGATAATTTAAAATAAAAGATAAAATTATGAGTATTTCTTTCGACAACGGCACAAATAATACCACCGCAATTGAGTGGTTAAAATGTGATTTAAAACCTATGTTAAACGGTGTTTTTTTCATACTCGCTGTGTCTATCACGTTTTAAATTTTGTCGTACCAGATAGTTTAACATATATGGAACCATACATTAATAAAATATGTTTAAAAAATTCTTAAACGCCCAAGTTCAAAATTTTTTGAAACCTTTATTTGACATGCCAATTAGATGGAACTCAACATTTACAATGTTAAAACGAGCAATTCGTCAAAAACACTACTAATGGAATACTATAATATGTTAGACCAACATGAATTAACCGATTCCGATTGGGCTATTTTAGAAAATTATATGGATTTATTAGAAGTTTTTTATACGCTCGATGAAGTGGTTTAATAGAAATAATGGAAAACAAAATTTTAAATATTATAGAGAAATCTCAGACATGTTTTCATGCGCCGCCGCTTTGAATCCTCTTTTCGGCGTAGACGTCATAGAAAATTTTATAGAAGAAATAAATAACAATTTAGGCGTAAATCTCAGTGATTCAGATTTAGATAATCTTAGTATTTTAAATTTTAACACTATTTTTACTGAATGTTATAATTATTATGATAATTTATACGGATCGCGGCCCCGAGAGGATGTGTCGCAACCAAAAACACGCGATAATTTTTAAAATAAAATGTTAGAGTTAGCTTCAAAGAAAAAAACGCGCACCACATCTAATAGTTTTAATGAATTATGCTTGTACACAAAAAACCCAATTTTGTGATTTTATGAGTACATACGAATTAAAAAATTTCGATATTTTAAAATGGTGGAAATGTAAAGTAAATAACTATCCTATTATGGCCTATATGGCCCGAGATTTACTAACGATCCAAGCTAGCACGGTAGCTTCAGAGTCTGCATTTTCTCTTAATGACAGGATATTGAACGCCTAAGCGAAGAATCGCTCAAAATCTGCATATGCTACAAAGACCACTTGGATGAAATCAAGATGAAGTAGCATATTTTATCAATCGAGGACAGCTCGTCGGATATGGAAAATGAGATGCACGCGATCAACTTAAATTAATTAAAGCTTAAAGATGACAAGACAGATTTTTAAACTTTTGTAATTTTTTAAAGATGACAGACATGTAATTTTATTGTATTTGTAATTTTGGATTATTGAATAATAATTATTTTTTTCAGTGTATTTATAATTTTGTATACTTTCGTTCAACATTAATGAAATTATTATTTTTTTCTTTCAAAATATGAAATTAATAGTATTTTTTTCAAGCACACATTATGAAATTAATCATATATTTTAGTGTATTGATAAATTATCTTTAAATTTGTTATATAAAAAAATTAATTTTTAAAAAATCGGGCCCAGGCTAAGCTCGGGCCCGGCCTGGCCCTAGTGGCCTTAGCAGGTCCCCTCCTAGAGCCAGAAGCCCGGCCCGGCCAGACTGTAATCAGGGCTCGGACCTGGGCCTGGGACTGGGCTTGGGTCTGGGCCTGGGCCTGGGCCAGGGCCCGATTCAGGAAAGCCCAGGCCCGGGAGGCCCGGTTTAGGCCCGGGCCCGGGGACTTTATGAACAGGACTACCCACTTCCCACAAGAATATGCGAAATCTCGTAACCTGGTGCCCATGAGCGGGTTTTATTCCGTCTGGGTTTCGGACCACTCGCGCGCTATTAAAAGTGCTCGCGCGCGGGGCTTCTCGCGCTTTTCCTTTTCTTCCTCTAAATCGTGATTGTTGATATCTCCACGCGACAACTCCTCTCATCCGGACGGCCATTTCCAAACGGAGCCGGACCTAGGGCCTGTTTGGGAACTCTTTTTAGAAAGGAGAATGAGTGGTGGCAAAATGATGATAAAAAGGGAGCTTTTGGAAAATGTCCATTAGAAAAGGAGAACTGCTTGAGTAAACTCAATTTATAGAGCTTTTCAGAAAGAGAAGCACTTTATAAACCGTTTGACAAATCTCCGTGGCGGTAACTTTTTTTATTAAAAAAGTGCGTCCGGGGGAAAATGAGCGCGCGGGCCGAAAATGTGCGTCCAGGCAGAAAATGCGCACCCGACCAAAAATATGCTTTGGGGGGCGAAAAGGCGCCATTTTTTCGCCCTGCCACGTTTTTTTTTCGAGCGGGAGCTGTTTTTTCGCCCGGGTGCGTTTTTTAGCCCCGGCGCGGTTTTTTCGAACCGGCGCGATTTTTTCGCCCGGGCGCGATTCTTTCGCATGGACGCGATTTTTTGGCCCGGGTGCAATTTTTTCGCCGGGACGCGGTTTTTTCACCCGACCGTGAATTTTTCGCCCGGGTGTGATATTTTTTCCGCCCGGGCGTAAATTTTTCGGGCGGGCGCTATATTTTTGCCCGAGCGCCAATTTTTCAGTCGGACGCGAATTTTTGGCCCGGGCGCGATTTTTCGCCCGGGCGCTAATATTTCGCCCGGAGGTGAATTTTTTGCACGGGCATGAATTTTTAGCCCGGACACGATATTTTCTCACAGAGTTGATATTTTCGCCCAAAAGCGAAAAAATGCATTCGAGTGAAAAAAATAGCATCCGGGCGAAAAAAATACGCGGCCGGGGAAAAAAATCACGAATGAGTGAAAAAATCACACCTAGGCAAAAAATTCGCGTCCGAGCAAAAAATTCGCCACGGTTGCGCTTAGGCGACAAAATATCGGTTGGGCAAAAAAACACGCCCGAACAAAAAAATATCGCTCACAGGCGAAAAATTCGCGCTCGGTCGAAAAATTCACGACCGGGCGAAAAAAAGCAGCTCCCGGGGCAAAAATATCGCCCTGGCGAAAAATTCACACCGGTGCAAAAAAATCACGCCCGGAAGAAAAAATCGGCCCGGGCGAATAAAATGCATCCGGGCGTAAAAAAATCGTGCACGGGCGAAAAAACTGCACTCGGGCGAAAAAAACGCACTGAGGCGAAAAATCCTGTTCCCGGACTAAAAAATCTGGCCCAGGCGAAAAATTCGCATCCGGGCGAAAAATTCGCGCTCGGACGAAAAAATCGCGCCCGGACAAAAAAATCGGTCGGACGAAAAAAGCCCGCCCGGGCGAAAAAGATCATGCACGCGCGAAAAAACCGCACTATGGAGAAAAAAGCGCACCCGGGCGAAAAACCCCGCATTTGGGCGAATAATGTCAGCCCGGGCGAAAATTTCGTGTCCGGGCGAAAAAATCGCGCCCGGGCGTAAAATTTGTGTCCTGTTGAAAAATTCGCGCCAAGACAAAAAAATACGTCTGGGTAAAAAAATTACGCCCGCAAAAAAAATCGCAGTTGGACAAAAAAATCAAGTTAGAGGACTTTTTTAAGAGAAACTTTTTTGTGATGAAGAAGTGCTTTTCAAAAAGGTAAAAGTAGGTGGCAAGTGACTTTTCCAAAAGATGAGAAAATGGAGTTTTCTGCGGTAGCTTTTCCCACCGGTAGACAATCCAAACGGTTTCTTAAATGTACTAGCGTTTTCCAGAAAATGGAAAGGAGCTAAAAAGCCCTCTCAAACAGACCCCTAATAATCCCTCATGTTGCGATTAATTGAGCATCTGTTGCTGGAGGTTCTCGACATAGCGCGAGGGGCTCAGGAGGGCACAGGAAGGTTGGACATTGTTCGTGCTAGTTCTTTTTGTACGTAACCTTTGCTCTTCGTCCTCTTCTTTCCTGATGATGCCGGCCAAAGCATGCCTGATCCCGATCCCAAATTAGAGTAGCCACATCCGCCGGTCGCCGGCTGTCCGCACCACCCATGTCGCTGAACATGAAGAGCCTTACACAGGCGCTCGCAAAGACTGCTGCTGTGATCGAGAAGACTGTTCAGACGACAGTACAGGAGGTGATGGGACCGCGTCCTCTCCAGGATTATGATCTCCTCGAGCAGGTGGGATCAGGCGGCCCGGGGTTCGCGTGGAAGCTCTATGCCGCACGGGCACGCCCCTCCGCACCGTCCACGCAAGTGGTGTTCTTGCCCTCCCTCTTGCTCTTTTCTTCCAAATTTTTGTCATATGTTGTAGATTTGACATGTTTAAGTTAACATTATTGTCGAATTGCTAGTTAATTGTCTTGGATTATGAAGTGTGTTTCACCTAGAATCATTTCTCCCAAATTTTATTCCGTAGATTTGGTAAACAAATTTGGTTGTCATGCCACTTTAACTATCATGTCATTATGATCGTTGCGATACGTCGTGCGTCCTTTTGTTTTGATCGTACCTCACTTTGCTTAACCCTTGCAATGTCCATATGCAGTCCAAATCGTTTGTTGACTGTTAATCCATGTTGAATAAAATAAACTTTGCGTCTATAATTATGTAACTAAAAAAACTCTGATGGTCTGTGCGCGTTGGGGTTTCTCCCTCGGCACAGTGCCTTATGACTGAGTCTGTGCGCGTTATGGACCTTCATCCCGAGCACTTTACCTTAGCTATTGGTATATGCGCGTTGGGGTTTCTCCCTCAGCATGGTGCCTTTTGGCTGGGTTTGTGCACGTTGGGGACCTTTTTCCCTGACACAATACTCTTTTTGTTGAGCTGATCAATCTCATTTTAAATGATGAATGACATGAATAATAAAGAAAGATGAATATATGAACTTTTGATGTTTGACACTCTGTTCTGTCTAGTTGTTGTGATTTAACCCTTCTTTCTCAGCTAGATTTAACGTTTTGTTTATGTTGCTTTGCTACTGACTTTTGTTGCAGTCGATTTATTGTCCCTCGTTCACTTTGAGGTTTGTTGGTCTTCCTTTTACTCTTTTGCACCATTTGTAACGTGATTCTGAGGTGTTCTTCTTTTGAATGCCTCAGGTCCAGAGCAGTAGCAGTTTTAGCTGACAGAGTTGTGCTTCTGGTGCTGCGAGTTGCTGCGGCCGTTTATTTCCACCTCAGAGTGTTGAGGTAGTTATTTTGTTAGACATGATTGTTTCTCTATGGGTTCGTGTCAGTTGTTGGCGTCCATACTCTTAGACTTCTTATGACAGTTTACTTGTTACTTTTACTGTTGTTACTTATTGTTTGTTTATACTTGCTCTCTGTGAAGGATTTATGTTAGGATGCATATAGTTACTTTTAGGTATACAAAACTGCATTTTGGAATATTGGCATGACATAATTTTTAACTGCAAAACATACTACTTTTAAGCTATATAAAAGTCCTTTTATTTATATTAAATGTAGAAGTCACATCATCATTACAATATGCTAGGCTTTCATTTTCATATAGGATAATAAATAAATCAAACTAAATATTTTTCGCTGCGTAAGCTTATATATTTTCTCACATATGAACTATTGATCCATCCGACCGAGGGACACGGTCAGTAACTTAAATAACTTATATATTTTTTAAAAACTTAATTTCATAAGTCTTTTACTTAAAGTAAATGTGAGGACGAGTCGCCTGAGCGTCTACAGTTGTCCTCTACACGACGTGACATCACGACGCGTATTTTCTCTTACTCTGACGTATTATTTAATACGGAGAAAATGCGGGTTGTGACACTAGGCTGGGCCATGGGTACTAACAAGGCCCCATATATAAGCATTTGCCCGGCCTGGTACCCGGCCTGGGCCAAGCCGGGGAAAGCCCAGTTTCCTAGGCCCGGGCCGGGCAAAGCCCGGTTTCTAGGCCCGAGGCTGGGCCTGGCCGGGCCCAGCCTCGGGCCTAGAAACCGGGCTTGGGCACGACCCGACCCTTTAACTTGATCAACACCTCTAAGAGTCGTTGCCTAACAACAGATCTAAGAGCTGTTGTTAACAACAGCTCTTAGAGTCGTTGTTCCCAATACTGCCAGTAATATTTAATAGGGCTGGCAGCTATAATAATTTATTATTTATTTAAAAATTAATTAATAATTATTAAATAATTAATTATTAATTATTAATTATTAAATAATTAATTAATAATTATTAATTATTAAATAATAAATTTAAAAAATAATTTTTTTTGCTTTTTTTAAATCTATAAATCCCCCCATACTCCCACCCCTCCTAAGTCCAACACTCCCCCACTATTTTTTTACGTGAAATATGTCATCGACGATGACGTCTTCATCATCATCGGTCGCTCACGAAGTGGTGGAGCATAAGTATACGACGCCAGTTTGGGAATATTTCGACAAAGTGAAAGTCGGCTCCGAGCATAAGGCGAAGTGCAAGCAATGCTCAAAATTACTTACTCTTAATGACAACTCGACACTCGCAAGACACATTAAGTCTTGCACTGCCAAACAAGCTCCTCCTGAGTCCTGCCAGACACAATTATCTGCATCTGGACTAATATGGACGTACGATCAAGGTCGGCAGCGGGAGCTGCAGGTTAAGAATGCCATCAGACGTGGGTTGTCGTTCAACCACTATGATGACGAGCAAGAAACTGAGTACCTCCACCAATGGCTACAACCCAAATATCATCAAGTAAGTCGATCTTCCATTAGACGCGAAGCACTTAAATATTATTTAGAAGTTAAACAATCTTTAATTAAC
The DNA here is from genome assembly GCA_039583875.1 of Platanthera guangdongensis. Lineage (NCBI taxonomy): Eukaryota > Viridiplantae > Streptophyta > Magnoliopsida > Asparagales > Orchidaceae > Platanthera > Platanthera guangdongensis. The sequence continues at coordinate 130,739,788 of CM077164.1, forward strand.
TATTTTGAAAATTTTGAGGGTCGAGTGAGTTTAACGAGCAACGTTTGAACAAGTAGTATCAAATTAGGAATATCAAATATTTACATCACTTGTCACTGGGTCGATCCCGTTTACTGGGATCTAAATAAGCGTATAATATGTTTTGAAGGTTTTGAAGTCCCGCACACCGGTGTAGCGATTTATCAAATTATTTTAAAATGTTTGCGATAATTTAAAATAAAAGATAAAATTATGAGTATTTTTTTCGACAACGGCACAAATAATACCACCGCAATTGAGTGGTTAAAATGTGATTTAAAACCTATGTTAAACGGTGTTTTTTTCATACTCGCTGCGTCTATCACGTTTTAAATTTTGTCGTACCAGATAGTTTAACATATATGGAACCATACATTAATAAAATATGTTTAAAAAATTCTTAAACGCCCAAGGTCAAAATTTTTTGAAACCTTTATTTGACATGCCAATTAGATGGAACTCAACATTTACAATGTTAAAACGAGCAATTTGTCAAAGAACACTACTAATGGAATACTATAATATGTTAGACCAACATGAATTAACCGATTCCGATTGGGCTGTTTTAGAAAATTATATGGATTTATTAGAAGTTTTTTATACGCTCGATGAAGTGGTTTAATAAAAATAATGGAAAACAAAATTTTAAATATTATAGAGAAATCCCAGACATGTTTTCATGCGCCGCCGCTTTGAATCCTCTTTTCGGCGTAGACGCCATAGAAAATTTTATAGAAGAAATAAATAACAATTTAGGCTTAAATCTCAGTGATTCAGATTTAGATAATCTTAGTATTTTAAATTTTAACACTATTTTTACTGAATGTTATAATTATTATGATAATTTATACGGATCGCGGCCCCGAGAGGATGTGTCGCAACCAAAAACACGCGATAGTTTTAAAAATAAAATGTTAGAGTTAGCTTCAAAGAAAAAAACGCGCACCACATCTAATAGTTTTAATGAATTATGCTTGTACACAAAAAACCCAATTTTGTGATTTTATAAGTACATACGAATTAAAAAATTTCGATATTTTAAAATGGTGGAAATGTAAAGTAAATACCTATCCTATTATGGCCTATATGGTCCGAGATTTACTAACGATCCAAGCTAGCACGGTAGCTTCAGAGTCTGCATTTTCTCTTAATGACAGGATATTGAACGAGCGAAGAAGTCGCCTAAGCGAAGAATCGCTCAAAATCTGCATATGTTATAAAGACCACTTGGATGAAATCAAGATGAAGTAGCATATTTCATCAATCGAGGATAGCTCGTCGGATATGGAAAATGAGATGCACGCGATCAACTTAAATTAATTAAAGCTTAAAGATGACAAGACAGATTTTTAAAATTTTGTAATTTTTTAAAGATGACAGACATGTAATTTTATTGTATTTGTAATTTTGGATTATTGAATAATAATTATTTTTTTCAGTGTATTTATAATTTTGTATACTTCCGTTCAACATTAATGAAATTATTATTTTTTTCTTTCAAAATATGAAATTAATAGTATTTTTTTCAAGCACACATTATGAAATTAATCATATATTTTTAGTGTATTTATAAATTATCTTTAAATTTGTTATATAAAAAAAATTAATTTTTAAAAAATCGGGCCCAGGCTAAGCTCGGGCCCGGCCCGGCCCTAGTGGCCTTAGCAGGACCCCTCCCAGAGCCAGAAGCCCGGCCCGGCCAGACTGTAATCAGGGCTCGGACCTGGGCCTGGGCCTGGGCTTGGGCCTGGGCCAGGGCCCGATTCGGGAAAGCCCGGGCCCGGGAGGCCCGGTTTAGGCCCGGGCCCGGGGACTTTATGAACAGGACTACCCACTTCCCACAAGAATATGCGAAATCTCGTAACCCGGTGCCCATGAGCGGGTTTTATTCCGTCCGGGTTTCGGACCACTCGCACGCTATTAAAAGTGCTCGCGCGCGGGGCTTCTCGCGCTTTTCCTTTTCTTCCTCTAAATCGTGATTGTTGATATCTCCACGCGACAACTCCTCTCATCCGGACGGCCATTTCCAAACGGAGCCAGACCTAGGGCCTGTTTGGGAACTCTTTTTAGAAAGGAGAATGAGTGGTGGCAAAATGATGATAAAAAAGGAGATTTTGGAAAATGTCCATTAGAAAAGGAGAACTGCTTGAGTAAACTCAATTTATAGAGCTTTTCAGAAAGAGAAGCACTTTATAAACCGTTTGACAAATCTCCGTGGCGGTAACTTTTTTTATTAAAAAAGTGCGTCCGGGGGAAAATGAGCGCGCGGGCCGAAAATGCGCGTCCAGGCAGAAAATGCGCACCCGACCAAAAATATGCTTTGGGGGGCGAAAAGGCGCCATTTTTTCGCCCTGCCACGTTTTTTTTCGAGCGGGAGCTGTTTTTTCGCCCGGGTGCGTTTTTTAGCCCCGGCGCGGTTTTTTCGAACCGGCGCGTTTTTTTCGCCCGGGCGCGATTTTTTCGCGTGGACGCGATTTTTTGGCCCGGGTGCAATTTTTTCGCCAGGACGCGGTTTTTTCACCCGACCGTGAATTTTTCGCCCGGGTGTGATATTTTTTCCGCCCGGGCGTAAATTTTTCGGGCGGGCGCTATATTTTTGCCCGAGCGCCAATTTTTCAGTCGGACGCGAATTTTTGGCCCGGGCGCGATTTTTCGCCCGGGCGCTAATATTTCGCCCGGAGGTGAATTTTTTGCACGGGCATGAATTTTTAGCCCGGACACGATATTTTCTCACAGAGTTGATATTTTCGCCCAAAAGCGAAAAAATGCATTCGAGTGAAAAAAATAGCATCCGGGCGAAAAAAATACGCGGCCGGGGAAAAAAATCACGAATGAGTGAAAAAATCACACCTAGGCAAAAAATTCGCGTCCGAGCAAAAAATTCGCCACGGTTGCGCTTAGGCGACAAAATATCGGTTGGGCAAAAAAAACACGCCCAGACAAAAAAATATCGCTCACAGGCGAAAAATTCGCGCTCGGTCGAAAAATTCACGACCGGGCAAAAAAAGCAGCTCCCGGGGCAAAAATATCGCCCTGGCGAAAAATTCACGCCGGTGCAAAAAAATCACGCCCGGAAGAAAAAATCGGCCCGGGCGAATAAAATGCATCCGGGCGTAAAAAAATCGTGCACGGGCGAAAAAACTGCACTCGGGCGAAAAAAACGCACTGAGGCGAAAAATCCTGTTCCCGGACTAAAAAATCTGGCCCAGGCGAAAAATTCGCATCCGGGCGAAAAATTCGCGCTCGGACGAAAAAATCGCGCCCGGACAAAAAAATCGGTCGGACGAAAAAAGCCCGCCCGGGCGAAAAAGATCATGCACGCGCGAAAAAACTGCACTATGGAGAAAAAAGCGCACCCGGGCGAAAAACCCCGCATTTGGGCGAATAATGTCAGCCCGGGCGAAAATTTCGTGTCCGGGCGAAAAAATTCGCGCCGGGCGTAAAATTTGTGTCCAGTTGAAAAATTCGCGCCAAGACAAAAAAATACGTCTGGGTAAAAAATTACGCCCGCAAAAAAAATCGCAGTTGGACAAAAAAATCAAGTTAGAGGCTTTTTTAAGAGAAACTTTTTTGTGATGAAGAAGTGCTTTTCAAAAAGGTAAAAGTAGGTGGCAAGTGACTTTTCCAAAAGATGAGAAAATGAAGTTTTCTGCGGTAGCTTTTCCCACCGGTAGACAATCCAAACGGTTTCTTAAATGTACTAGCGTTTTCCAGAAAATGGAAAGGAGCTAAAAAGCCCTCTCAAACAGACCCCTAATAATCCCTCATGTTGCGATTAATTGAGCATCTGTTGCTGGAGGTTCTCGACATAGCGCGAGGGGCTCAGGAGGGCACAGGAAGGTTGGACATTGTTCGTGCTAGTTCTTTTTGTACGTAACCTTTGCTCTTCGTCCTCTTCTTTCCTGATGATGCCGGCCAAAGCATGCCTGATCCCGATCCCAAATTAGAGTAGCCACATCCGCCGGTCGTCGGCTGTCCGCACCACCCATGTCGCTGAACATGAAGAGCCTTACATAGGCGCTCGCAAAGACTGCTGCTGTGATCGAGAAGACTGTTCAGACGACGGTACAGGAGGTGACGGGACCGCGTCCTCTCCAGGATTATGATCTCCTCGAGCAGGTGGGATCAGGCGGCCCGGGGTTCGCGTGGAAGCTCTATGCCGTACGGGCACGCCCCTCCGCACCGTCCACGCAAGTGGTGTTCTTGCTCTTTTCTTCCAAATTCTTGTCATATGTTGTAGATTTGACATGTTTAAGTTAACATTATTGTCGAATTGCTAGTTAATTGTCTTGGATTATGAATTGTGTTTCACCTAGAATCATTTCTCCCAAATTTTATTCAGTAGATTTGGTAAACAAATTTGGTTGTCATGCCACTTTAACTATCATGTCATTATGATCGTTGCGATACGTCGTGCGTCCTTTTGTTTTGATCGTACCTCACTTTGCTTAACCCTTGCAATGTCCATATGCAGTCCAAATCGTTTGTTGACCGTTAATCCATGTTGAATAAAAGAAACTTCGCGTCTATAATTATGTAACTAAAAAAAACTCTGATGGTCTGTGCGCGTTGGGGTTTCTCCCTCGGCACAGTGCCTTATGATTGAGTCTGTGCGCGTTATGGACCTTCATCCCGAGCACTTTACCTTAGCTATTGGTATATGCGCGTTGGGGTTTCTCCCTCAGCATGGTGCCTTTTGGCTGGGTTTGTGCACGTTGGGGACCTTTTTCCCTGACACAATACTCTTTTTGTTGAGCTGATCAATCTCATTTTAAATGATGAATGACATGAATAATAAAGAAAGATGAATATATGAACTTTTGATGTTTGACACTCTGTTTTGTCTAGTTGTTGTGATTTAACCCTTCTTTCTCAGCTAGATTTAACGTTTTGTTTATGTTGCTTTGCTACTGACTTTTGTTGCAGTCGATTTATTGTCCCTCGTTCACTTTGAGGTTTGTTGGTCTTCCTTTTACTCTTTTGCACCATTTGTAACGTGATTCTGAGGTGTTCTTCTTTTGAATGCCTCAGGTCCAGAGCAGTAGCAGTTTTAGCTGACAGAGTTGTGCTTCTGGTGCTGCGAGTTGCTGCGGCCGTTTATTTCCACCTCAGAGTGTTGAGGTAGTTATTTTGTTAGACATGATTGTTTCTCTATGGGTTCGTGTCAGTTGTTGGCGTCCATACTCTTAGACTTCTTATGACAGTTTACTTGTTACTTTTACTGTTGTTACTTATTGTTTGTTTATACTTGCTCTCTGTGAAGGATTTATGTTAGGATGCATATAGTTACTTTTAGGTATACAAAACTGCATTTTGGAATATTGGCATGACATAATTTGTAACTGCAAAACATACTACTTTTAAGCTATATAAAAGTCCTTTTATTTATATTAAATGTAAAAGTCACATCATCATTACAATATGCTAGGCTTTCATTTTCATATAGGATAATAAATAAATCAAACTAAATATTTTTCGCTGCGTAAGCTTATATATTTCTCACATATGAACTATTGATCCATCCGACCGAGGGACACGGTCAGTAACTTAAATAACTTATATATTTTTTTAAAAACTTAATTTCATAAGTCTTTTACTTAAAGTAAATGTGAGGACGAGTCGCCTGAGCGTCTACAGTTGTCCTCTACACGACGTGACATCACGACGCGTATTTTCTCTTACTCTGACGTATTATTTAATACGGAGAAAATGCGGGTTGTGACACTAGGCTGGGCCATGGGTACTAACAAGGCCCCATATATAAGCATTTGCCCGGCCTGGTACCCGGCCTGGGCCAAGCCGGGGAAAGCCCAGTTTCCTAGGCCCGGGCCGGGCAAAGCCCGGTTTCTAAGCCCGAGCTGCTGCCTGGCCGGGCCCAGCCTCGGGCCTAGAAACCGGGCTTGGGCATGACCCGACCCTTTAACTTGATCAACACCTCTAAGAGCCGTTGCCTAACAACAGATCTAAGAGCTGTTGTTAACAACAGCTCTTAGAGCCGTTGTTCCCAATACTGCCAGTAATATTTAATAGGGCTGGCAGCTATAATAATTTATTATTTATTTAAAAATTAATTAATAATTATTAAATAATTAATTAATAATTATTAATTATTAAATAATTAATTAATAATTATTAATTATTAAATAATAAATTAAAAAAATAATTTTTTTTGCTTTTTTTAAATCTATAAATCCCCCCATACTCCCACCCCTCCTAAGTCCAACACTCCCCCACTATTTTTTTACGTGAAATATGTCATCGACGATGACGTCTTCATCATCATCGGTCGCTCACGAAGTGGTGGAGCATAAGTATACGACGCCAGTTTGGGAATATTTCGACAAAGTGAAAGTCGGCTCCGAGCATAAGGCGAAGTGCAAGCAATGCTCAAAATTACTTACTCTTAATGACAACTCGACACTCGCAAGACACATTAAGTCTTACACTGCCAAACAAGCTCCTCCTGAGTCCTGCAAGACACAATTATCTGCATCTGGACTAATATGGACGTACGATCAAGGTCGGCAGCGGGAGCTGCAGGTTAAGAATGCCATCAGACGTGGGTTTCGTTCAACCACTATGATGACGAGCAAGAAACTGAGTACCTCCACCAATGGCTACAACCCAAATATCATCAAGTAAGTCGATCTTCCATTAGACGCGAAGCACTTAAATATTATTTAGAAGTTAAACAATCTTTAATTAACTATTTTGAAAATTTTGAGGGTCGAGTGAGTTTAACGAGCAACGTTTGAACAAGTAGTATCAAATTAGGAATATCAAATATTTACATCACTTGTCACTGGGTCGATCCCGTTTACTGGGATCTAAATAAGCGTATAATATGTTTTGAAGGTTTTGAAGTCCCGCACACCGGTGTAGCGATTTATCAAATTATTTTAAAATGTTTGCGATAATTTAAAATAAAAGAAAAAATTATGAGTATTTTTTTTTCGACAACGGCACAAATAATACCACCGCATGCATTGAGTGGTTAAAATGTGATTTAAAACCTATGTTAAACGGTGTTTTTTTCATACTCGCTGCGTCTATCACGTTTTAAATTTTGTCGTACCAGATAGTTTAACATATATGGAACCATACATTAATAAAATATGTTTAAAAAATTCTTAAACGCCCAAGGTCAAAATTTTTTGAAACCTTTATTTGACATGCCAATTAGATGGAACTCAACATTTACAATGTTAAAACGAGCAATTTGTCAAAGAACACTACTAATGGAATACTATAATATGTTAGACCAACATGAATTAACCGATTCCGATTGGGCTGTTTTAGAAAATTATATGGATTTATTAGAAGTTTTTATACGCTCGATGAAGTGGTTTAATAAAAATAATGGAAAACAAAATTTAAATATTATAGAGAAATCCCAGACATGTTTTCATGCGCCGCCGCTTTGAATCCTCTTTTCGGCGTAGACGCCATAGAAAATTTTATAGAAGAAATAAATAACAATTTAGGCTTAAATCTCAGTGATTCAGATTTAGATAATCTTAGTATTTTAAATTTTAACACTATTTTTACTGAATGTTATAATTATTATGATAATTTATACGGATCGCGGCCCCAGAGAGGATGTGTCGCAACCAAAAACACGCGATAGTTTTAAAAATAAAATGTTAGAGTTAGCTTCAAAGAAAAAAAACGCGCACCACATCTAATAGTTTTAATGAATTATGCTTGTACACAAAAAACCCAAACTTTTGTGATTTTATAAGTACATACGAATTAAAAAATTTCGATATTTTAAAATGGTGGAAATGTAAAGTAAATACCTATCCTATTATGGCCTATATGGTCCGAGATTTACTAACGATCCAAGCTAGCACGGTAGCTTCAGAGTCTGCATTTTCTCTTAATGACAGGATATTGAACGAGCGAAGAAGTCGCCTAAGCGAAGAATCGCTCAAAATATGCATATGTTATAAAGACCACTTGGATGAAATCAAGATGAAGTAGCATATTTCATCAATCGAGGATAGCTCGTCGGATATGGAAAATGAGATGCACGCGATCAACTTAAATTAATTAAAGCTTAAAGATGACAAGACAGATTTTTAAAATTTTGTAATTTTTTAAAGATGACAGACATGTAATTTTATTGTATTTGTAATTTGGATTATTGAATAATAATTATTTTTTTCAGTGTATTTATAATTTTGTATACTTTCGTTCAACATTAATGAAATTATTATTATTTTCTTTCAAAATATGAAATTAATAGTATTTTTTTCAAGCACACATTATGAAATTAATCATATATTTTTAGTGTATTTATAAATTATCTTTAAATTTGTTATATAAAAAAAATTAATTTTTAAAAAATCGGGCCCAGGCTAAGCTCGGGCCCGGCCCGGCCCTAGTGGCCTTAGCAGGACCCCTCCCAGAGCCAGAAGCCCGGCCCGGCCAGACTGTAATCAGGGCTCGGACCTGGGCCTGGGCCTGGGCTTGGGCCTGGGCCAGGGCCAGGGCCCGATTCGGGAAAGCCCGGGCCCGGGAGGCCCGGTTTAGGCCCGGGCCCGGGGACTTTATGAACAGGACTACCCACTTCCCACAAGAATATGCGAAATCTCGTAACCCGGTGCCCATGAGCGGGTTTTATTCCGTCCGGGTTTCGGACCACTCGCACGCTATTAAAAGTGCTCGCGCGCGGGGCTTCTCGCGCTTTTCCTTTTCTTCCTCTAAATCGTGATTGTTGATATCTCCACGCGACAACTCCTCTCATCCGGACGGCCATTTCCAAACGGAGCCAGACCTAGGGCCTGTTTGGGAACTCTTTTTAGAAAGGAGAATGAGTGGTGGCAAAATAATGATAAAAAGGAGATTTTGGAAAATGTCCATTAGAAAAGGAGAACTGCTTGAGTAAACTCAATTTATATAGCTTTTCAGAAAGAGAAGCACTTTATAAACCGTTTGACAAATCTCCGTGGCGGTAACTTTTTTTATTAAAAAAGTGCGTCCGGGGGAAAATGAGCGCGCGGGCCGAAAATGCGCGTCCAGGCAGAAAATGCGCACCCGACCAAAAATATGCTTTGGGGGGCGAAAAGGCGCCATTTTTTCGCCCTGCCACGTTTTTTTTTTCGAGCGGGAGCTGTTTTTTCTCCCGGGTGCGTTTTTTAGCCCCGCGCGGTTTTTTCGAACCGGCGTGTTTTTTTTTTTCGCCCGGCGCGATTTTTTCGCATGGACTCGATTTTTTGCCCGGGTGCAATTTTTTCGCCAGGACGCGGTTTTTTCACCCGACCGTGAATTTTTCGCCCGGGTGTGATATTTTTTCCGCCCGGGCGTAAATTTTTCGGGCGGGCGCTATATTTTTGCCCGAGCGCCAATTTTTCAGTCGGACGCGAATTTTTGGCCCTGGCGCGATTTTTCGCCCGGGCGCTAATATTTCGCCCGGAGGTGAATTTTTTGCACGGGCATGAATTTTTAGCCCGGACACGATATTTTCTCACAGAGTTGATATTTTCGCCCAAAAGCGAAAAAATGCATTCGAGTGAAAAAAATAGCATCCGGGCGAAAAAAATACGCGGCCGGGGAAAAAAATCACGAATGAGTGAAAAAATCACACCTAGGCAAAAAATTCGCGTCCGAGCAAAAAATTCGCCACGGTTGCGCTTAGGCGACAAAATATCGGTTGGGCAAAAAAAACACGCCCAGACAAAAAAAATATTGCTCACAGGTGAAAAATTCGCGCTCGGTCGAAAAATTCACGACCGGGCAAAAAAAGCAGCTCCCGGGGCAAAAATATCGCCCGGGCGAAAAATTCACGCCGGTGCAAAAAAATCACGCCCGAAGAAAAAATCGGCCCGGGCGAATAAAATGCATCCGGGCGTAAAAAAATCGTGCACGGGCGAAAAAACTGCACACTCGGGCGAACTCGGGCGAAAAACGCACTGAGGCGAAAAATCCTGTTCCCGGACTAAAAAATCTGGCCCAGGCGAAAAATTCGCATCGGGCGAAAAATTCGCGCTCGGACGAAAAAATCGCGCCCGGACAAAAAAATCGGTCGGATGAAAAAAGCCCGCCCGGGCGAAAAAGATCATGCACGCGCGAAAAAACTGCACTATGGAGAAAAAAGCGCACCCGGGCGAAAAACCCCGCATTTGGGCGAATAATGTCAGCCCGGGCGAAAATTTCGGTGTCCGGGCGAAAAAATCGCGGCCGGGCGTAAAATTTGTGTCCAGTTGAAAAATTCGCGCCAAGACAAAAAAATACGTCTGGGTAAAAAATTACGCCCGCAAAAAAAATCGCAGTTGGACAAAAAAATCAAGTTAGAGGCTTTTTTAAGAGAAACTTTTTTGTGATGAAGAAGTGCTTTTCAAAAAGGTAAAAGTAGGTGGCAAGTGACTTTTCCAAAAGATGAGAAAATGAAGTTTTCTGCTGTAGCTTTTCCCACCGGTAGACAATCCAAACTTAAATGTAATCTAGAAAATGGAAAGGAGCAAAGCTCAAACAGATTTCTTAAATGTGTTGCTGGAGGTTCTCGACATAGCGCGAGGGGCTCAGGAGGGCACAGGAAGGTTGGACATTGTTCGTGCTAGTTCTTTTTGTACGTAACCTTTGCTCTTCGTCCTCTTCTTTCCTGATGATGCCGGCCAAAGCATGCCTGATCCCGATCCCAAATTAGAGTAGCCACATCCGTCGGTCGCCGGCTGTCCGCACCACCCATGTCGCTGAACATGAAGAGCCTTACACAGGCGCTCGCAAAGACTGCTGCTATGATCGAGAAGACTGTTCAGACGACAGTACAGGAGGTGATGGGGACCGCGTCCTCTCCAGGATTATGATCTCCTCGAGCAGGTGGGATCAGGCGGCCCGGGGTTCGCGTGGAAGCTCTATGCCGCACGGGCACGCCCCTTCGCACCGTCCACGCAAGTGGTGTTCTTGCCCTCCCTCTTGCTCTTTTCTTCCAAATTTTTGTCATATGTTGTAGATTTGACATGTTTAAGTTAACATTATTGTCGAATTGCTAGTTAATTGTCTTGGATTATGAATTGTGTTTCACCTAGAATCATTTCTCCCAAATTTTATTCAGTAGATTTGGTAAACAAATTTGGTTGTCATGCCACTTTAACTATCATGTCATTATGATCGTTGCGATACGTCGTGCGTCCTTTTGTTTTGATCGTACCTCACTTTGCTTAACCCTTGCAATGTCCATATGCAGTCCAAATCGTTTGTTGACCGTTAATCCATGTTGAATAAAAGAAACTTCGCGTCTATAATTATGTAACTAAAAAAAACTCTGATGGTCTGTGCGCGTTGGGGTTTCTCCCTCGGCACAGTGCCTTATGATGAGTCTGTGCGCGTTATGGACCTTCATCCCGAGCACTTTACCTTAGCTATTGGTATATGCGCGTTGGGGTTTCTCCCTCAGCATGGTGCCTTTTGGCTGGGTTTGTGCACGTTGGGGACCTTTTTCCCTGACACAATACTCTTTTTGTTGAGCTGATCAATCTCATTTTAAATGATGAATGACATGAATAATAAAGAAAGATGAATATATGAACTTTTGATGTTTGACACTCTGTTCTGTCTAGTTGTTGTGATTTAACCCTTCTTTCTCAGCTAGATTTAACGTTTTGTTTATGTTGCTTTGCTACTGACTTTTGTTGCAGTCGATTTATTGTCCCTCGTTCACTTTGAGGTTTGTTGGTCTTCCTTTTACTCTTTTGCACCATTTGTAACGTGATTCTGAGGTGTTCTTCTTTTGAATGCCTCAGGTCCAGAGCAGTAGCAGTTTTAGCTGACAGAGTTGTGCTTCTGGTGCTGCGAGTTGCTGCGGCCGTTTATTTCCACCTCAGAGTGTTGAGGTAGTTATTTTGTTAAACATGATTGTTTCTCTATGGGTTCGTGTCAGTTGTTGGCGTCCATACTCTTAGACTTCTTATGACAGTTTACTTGTTACTTTTACTGTTGTTACTTATTGTTTGTTTATACTTGCTCTATGTGAAGGATTTATGTTAGGATGCATATAGTTACTTTTAGGTATACAAAACTGCATTTTGGAATATTGGCATGACATAATTTGTAACTGCAAAACATACTACTTTTAAGCTATATAAAAGTCCTTTTATTTATATTAAATGTAAAAGTCACATCATCATTACAATATGCTAGGCTATCATTTTCATATAAGATAATAAATAAATCAAACTAAATATTTTTCGCTGCGTAAGCTTATATATTTTCTCACATATGAACTATTGATCCATCCGACCGAAGGACACGGTCAGTAACTTAAATAACTTATATATTTTTTTAAAACTTAATTTCATAAGTCTTTTACTTAAAGTAAATGTGAGGGCGAGTCGCCTGAGCGTCTACAATTGTCCTCTACACGACGTGACATCACGACGCGTATTTTCTCTTACTCTGACATATTATTTAATACGGAGAAAATGCGGGTTGTGACACTAGGCTGGGCCATGGGTACTAACAAGGCCCCATATATAAGCATTTGCCCGGCCTGGTACCCGGCCTGGGCCAAGCCGGGGAAAGCCCAGTTTCCTAGGCCCGGGCCGGGCAAAGCCGGTTTCTAAGCCCGAGGCTGGGCCTGGCCGGGCCCAGCCTCGGGCCTAGAAACCGGGCTTGGGCACGACCCGACCCTTTAACTTGATCAACACCTCTAAGAGCCGTTGCCTAACAACAGATCTAAGAGCTGTTGTTAACAACAGCTCTTAGAGCCGTTGTTCCCAATACTGCCAGTAATATTTAATAGGGCTGGCAGCTATAATAATTTATTATTTATTTAAAAATTAATTAATAATTATTAAATAATTAATTAATAATTATTAATGATTAAATAATTAATTAATAATTATTAATTATTAAATAATAAATTAAAAAATAAATTTTTTTGCTTTTTTTAAATCTATAAATCCTCCCATACTCCCACCCCTCCTAAGTCCAACACTCCCCCACTATTTTTTTACGTGAAATATGTCATCGACGATGACGTCTTCATCATCATCGGTCGCTCACGAAGTGGTGGAGCATAAGTATACGACGCCAGTTTGGGAATATTTCGACAAAGTGAAAGTAGGCTCCGAGCATAAGGCGAAGTGCAAGCAATGCTCAAAATTACTTACTCTTAATGACAACTCGACACTCGCAAGACACATTAAGTCTTACACTGCCAAACAAGCTCCTCCTGAGTCCTGCAAGACACAATTATCTGCATCTGGACTAATATGGACGTACGATCAAGGTCGGCAGCGGGAGCTGCAGGTTAAGAATGCCATCAGACGTGGGTTGTCGTTCAACCACTATGATGACGAGCAAGAAACTGAGTACCTCCACCAATGGCTACAACCCAAATATCATCAAGTAAGTCGATCTTCCATTAGACGCGAAGCACTTAAATATTATTTAGAAGTTAAACAATCTTTAATTAACTATTTTGAAAATTTTGAGGGTCGAGTGAGTTTAACGAGCAACGTTTGAACAAGTAGTATCAAATTAGGAATATCAAATATTTACATCACTTGTCACTGGGTCGATCCCGTTTACTGAGATCTAAATAAGCGTATAATATGTTTTGAAGGTTTTGAAGTCCCGCACACCGGTGTAGCGATTTATCAAATTATTTTAAAATGTTTGCGATAATTTAAAATAAAAGATAAAATTATGAGTATTTTTTTCGACAACGGCACAAATAATACCACCGCAATTGAGTGGTTAAAATGTGATTTAAAACCTATGTTAAACGGTGTTTTTTTCATACTCGCTGCGTCTATCACGTTTTAAATTTTGTCGTACCAGATAGTTTAACATATATGGAACCATACATTAATAAAATATGTTTAAAAAATTCTTAAACGTCCAAGGTCAAAATTTTTTGAAACCTTTATTTGACATGCCAATTAGATGGAACTCAACATTTACAATGTTAAAACGAGCAATTTGTCAAAGAACACTACTAATGGAATACTATAATATGTTAGACCAACATGAATTAACCGATTCCGATTGGGCTGTTTTAGAAAATTATATGGATTTATTAGAAGTTTTTTATACGCTCCATGAAGTGGTTTAATAAAAATAATGAAAAACAAAATTTTAAATATTATAGAGAAATCCCAGACATGTTTTCATGCGCCCCCGCTTTGAATCCTCTTTTCGGCGTAGACGCCATAGAAAATTTTATAGAAGAAATAAATAACAATTTAGGCTTAAATCTCAGTGATTCAGATTTAGATAATCTTAGTATTTTAAATTTTAACACTATTTTTACTGAATGTTATAATTATTATGATAATTTATACGGATCGCGGCCCCGAGAGGATGTGTCGCAACCAAAAACACGCGATAGTTTTAAAAATAAAATGTTAGAGTTAGCTTCAAAGAAAAAAACGCGCACCACATCTAATAGTTTTAATGAATTATGCTTGTACACAAAAAACCCAATTTTGTGATTTTATAAGTACATACGAATTAAAAAATTTCGATATTTTAAAATGGTGGAAATGTAAAGTAAATACCTATCCTATTATGGCCTATATGGTCCGAGATTTACTAACGATCCAAGCTAGCACGGTAGCTTCAGAGTCTGCATTTTCTCTTAATGACAGGATATTGAACGAGCGAAGAAGTCGCCTAAGCGAAGAATCGCTCAAAATCTGCATATGTTATAAAGACCACTTGGATGAAATCAAGACGAAGTAGCATATTTCATCAATCGAGGATAGCTCGTCGGATATGGAAAATGAGATGCACACGATCAACTTAAATTAATTAAAGCTTAAAGATGACAAGACAGATTTTTAAAATTTTGTAATTTTTTAAAGATGACAGACATGTAATTTTATTGTATTTGTAATTTTGGATTATTGAATAATAATTATTTTTTTCAGTGTATTTATAATTTTGTATACTTCCGTTCAACATTAATGAAATTATTATTATTTTCTTTCAAAATATGAAATTAATAGTATTTTTTTCAAGCACACATTATGAAATTAATCATATATTTTTAGTGTATTTATAAATTATCTTTAAATTTGTTATATAAAAAAAATTAATTTTTAAAAAATCGGGCCCAGGCTAAGCTCGGGCCCGGCCCGGCCCTAGTGGCCTTAGCAGGACCCCTCCCAGAGCCAGAAGCCCGGCCCGGCCAGACTGTAATCAGGGCTCGGACCTGGGCCTGGGCCTGGGCTTGGGCCTGGGCCAGGGCCAGGGCCCGATTCGGGAAAGCCCGGGCCCGGGAGGCCCGGTTTAGGCCCGGGCCCGGGGACTTTATGAACAGGACTACCCACTTCCCACAAGAATATGCGAAATCTCGTAACCCGGTGCCCATGAGCGGTTTTATTCCGTCCGGGTTTCGGACCACTCGCACGCTATTAAAAGTGCTCGCGCGCGGGGCTTCTCGCGCTTTTCCTTTTCTTCCTCTAAATCGTGATTGTTGATATCTCCACGCGACAACTCCTCTCATCCGGACGGCCATTTCCAAACGGAGCCAGACCTAGGGCCTGTTTGGGAACTCTTTTTAGAAAGGAGAATGAGTGGTGGCAAAATGTTGATAAAAAAGGAGATTTTGGAAAATGTCCATTAGAAAAGGAGAACTGCTTGAGTAAACTCAATTTATAGAGCTTTTCAGAAAGAGAAGCACTTTATAAACCGTTTGACAAATCTCCGTGACGGTAACTTTTTTTATTAAAAAAGTGCGTCCGGGGGAAAATGAGCGCGCGGGCCGAAAATGCGCGTCCAGGCAGAAAATGCGCACCCGACCAAAAATATGCTTTGGGGGGGCGAAAAGGCGCCATTTTTTCGCCCTGCCACGTTTTTTTTCGAGCGGGAGCTGTTTTTTCGCCCGGGTGCGTTTTTTAGGCCCGGCGCGGTTTTTTCGAACCGGCGTGTTTTTTTCGCTCGGGCGCGATTTTTTCAGATGGACGCGATTTTTTGTCCCGGGTACAATTTTTTCGCCAGGACGCAGTTTTTTCACCCGACCGTGAATTTTTCGCCCGGGTGTGATATTTTTTCCGCCTGGGCGTAAATTTTTCGGGCGGGCGCTATATTTTTGCCCGAGCGCCAATTTTTCAGTCGGACGCGAATTTTTGGCCCTGACGCGATTTTTCGCCCGGGCGCTAATATTTCGCCCGGAGGTGAATTTTTTGCACGGGCATGAATTTTTAGCCCGGACACCATATTTTCTCACAGAGTTGATATTTTCGCCCAAAAGCGAAAAAATGCATTCGAGTGAAAAAAATAGCATCCGGGCGAAAAAAATACGCGGCCGGGGAAAAAAAATCACGAATGAGTGAAAAAATCACACCTAGGCAAAAAATTCGCGTCCGAGCAAAAAATTCGCCACGGTTGCGCTTAGGCGACAAAATATCGGTTGGGCAAAAAAAACACGCCCAGACAAAAAAATATCGCTCACAGGCGAAAAATTCGCGCTCGGTCGAAAAATTCACGACCGGGCGAAAAAAGCAGCTCCCGGGGCAAAAATATCGCCCTGGCGAAAAATTCACGCCGGTGCAAAAAAATCACGCCCGGAAGAAAAAATCGGCCCGGGCGAATAAAATGCATCCGGGAGTAAAAAAATCGTGCACGGGCGAAAAAACTGCACACGGGCGAAAAAAACGCACTGAGGCGAAAAATCCTGTTCCCGGACTAAAAAATCTGGCCCAGGCGAAAAATTCGCATCCGGGCGAAAAATTCGCGCTCGGACGAAAAAATCGCGCTCGGACAAAAAAATCGGTCGGACGAAAAAAGCCCGCCCGGCCGAAAAAGATCATGCACGCGCGAAAAAACCGCACTATGGAGAAAAAAGCGCACCCGAGCGAAAAACCCCGCATTTGGGCGAATAATGTCAGCCCGGGCGAAAATTTCGTGTCCGGGCGAAAAATTCGCGCCCGGGCGTAAAATTTGTGTCCAGTTGAAAAATTCGCGCCAAGACAAAAAAATACGTCTGGGTAAAAAAATTACGCCCGCAAAAAAAATCGCAGTTGGACAAAAAAATCAAGCTAGAGGCTTTTTTAAGAGAAACTTTTTTGTGACGAAGAAGTGTTTTTCAAAAAGGTAAAAGTAGGTGGCAAGTGACTTTTCCAAAAGATGAGAAAATGAAGTTTTCTGCTGTAGCTTTTCCCACCGGTAGACAATCCAAACGATTTCTTAAATGTACTAGCGTTTTTCAGAAAATAGAAAGGAGCTAAAAAGCCCTCCCAAAGAGACTCCTAATAATGCCTCATGTTGCGATTAATTGAGCATGTGTTGCTGGAGGTTCTCGACATAGCGCGAGGGGCTCAGGAGGGCACAGGAAGGTTGGACATTGTTCGTGCTAGTTCTTTCGGTACGTAACCTTTGCTCTCCGTCCTCTTCTTTCCTGATGATGCCGGCCAAAGCATGCCTGATCCCGATCCCAAATTAGAGTAGCCACATCCGCCGGTCGCCGGCTGTCCGCACCACCCATGTCGCTGAACATGAAGAGCCTGACACAGGCGCTCGCAAAGACTGCTGCTGTGATCGAGAAGACTGTTCAGACGACAGTACAGGAGGTGACGGGACCGCGTCCTCTCCAGGATTATGATCTCCTCGAGCAGGTGGGATCAGGCGGCCCGGGGTTCGCGTGGAAGCTCTACGCCGCACGGGCACGCCCCTCCGCACCGTCCACGCAGTACTCGCTTGTATGCGTTTGGCTCCTTGACAAGCGTGCGCTTTCCGAGGCTCGCGCCCGTGCCGGGCTATCCAGGGCCACCGAGGATGGCTTTCTCAACATTATCCGGGCCGACTCCTCTCGGCTAGTGCGCATCCGCCACCCAGGAGTAGTGCACGTGGTCCAGGCGCTGGACGAGAGCAAGAATGCTATGGTCATGGTCACTGAGCCGCTTTTTGCCTCCGCGGCCAATACAATTGGCCAACTGGACAACATTCCCAAGATTCCTGGGGAGCTAAAGGGCATGGTACGAGCTCATCTCGCCCTCTCAGTCTGATGTAAATTTTGTGCCATTTATTCTATTGAGCTGTATGATTCCATCTTGATTCGCCTTTTAGGTCAACCTTTTCCCCCTTGTTCTTGAATTGAGGAGTTTTGAGACAACCTTTTTTTGGTCTTGGATATGTACAAGAAAGTCCCCAAGCATATATGAAGAGACCGGGACGAGGATGAGGATGAGGACAAGGACGGGGACTCAAATTAGGTGCCTATGGGGTAGAGCATTAGTTTAGAATTAGGACCGACTATATACATAGGCTCTTTTTGGCACGAACTTTTTGCTCCGATGAGTTTTAAAAAAACTCCACTTTCATAGAATGCATGTTTGGCAAGACAATGATTATGACCGTCACCAAGAAAATAAAACTAGTTTTGTACATAAAAGTGGTTAGAGCTCCTTAGGTGAGGTCAGACATTCATGAACTACGGTTCCCAACCACCACGTTCATGACCGACACCACCGTGTCAAATTGAGTTATAGTCTGTGCCAAGAGGTAGATCAACTAAAACAAACATTGCAAGAGATAAATCTACAATTGTTAAATGCAGCTGAGGAGTTGCGCAAAATGAGCACTGCTCATGGTAACGAACATCAACCAGTACAAGGTGACTATCCTATTTCTAGTTTGATAGATTACAGAGCCAATGCATACCATCATTATCAGGTATTGACACATAAATTTTTCTTGACTTGCCTGGTGAAGGGCTCTGCGATTGGATTTATCGCGTCAAACAAAATTTTGAGATGGATAATACTCTATATCATTTAAAAGTTAAGATTGCCACCATTTATTTGGAGGGCAAAGCATTGTATTGACATCAAAGTTGTATTATATACCTGTTCTAGTAGTATATGCCTGCCATCCATTGGAGATTCAAAGCAACACAGGGAGATGATCCGATGAGCGATCTAAAAAATTTAAAATATTAAAGTACAATACAATGTTATTTGGATGATTTTGAGGCATTGCTGATTTGAGCTTGTATATCCAGTGGATACATCACCCATGTGTTATTTAACGGGATTATGGGAGGAGATATAATTCAATCCGAATATTTCTTGTCATTTTCTCTACAATATGCATTTAGCTTTGTGAGAGTCTAGTCACTAGGCATGTTAAATGAGGGAGGTGTAGACCAAAAGAGACTTGAAATGAAACTATAAGGAAAGACATGTTGTATTTAGGCATTAGTGAGTTTATGACAAAAGATAGGGCACAATGGCGATAAAGGATTCATATAGCCGACCCTAATATAGTGGGATAAAGGCTTGAGTGTTGTTGTTGTTTGTTGTATGCATTTAGCTTTGCCAAGCTTCATGAAAGGACCCTGCTATCAAGTGCTAGAAAGACTCTTCAACATCAACTTGGCACATCAAGTCGAGCAGAACCATCATTACCCACATCAAGATATTCTCATGGTTAACAAAGTTTATCATCAATCCATCATAGAAACAGTCATTTTAACTATCCATGGGGAATTCCCATTTGTCCAAGAGACATACGTCCATCGGGAGTCAGGACGGAACAAAAGAGATCAAAGGGACTGCATTATTGGTGTGATTACAAATTTCACATCTAGTCTGCCAAGTTCACTGCAATGGCCAGCTGAAAAGAACCAAATGTATAATTATATCTGAGATATATTGTGTAAGACGTGCATGATTTGAATACTACTTCTTTATCTTATTTAAATAATTGTTCTGTTGAATAAAAGTAGATAGCTTTTCAAGATTAGGGTATCTTCTCTTCTAGCTCTAGAGGCCCCACCAACAATCTCTTAACGACTTATGAATGTTATAATGGTGCTCTCGTTGATTCCACTAAGGTCAAAGATCTAAAAACTCGTTGTTATATCTGAGAAAGAACTAAAAACTCTACGAGGACTCATGCATAAATTGCGCGATGACGTTAGTTAATTGGGAGATGACGAGGTCCTCCTGAGCTCTGTAATGATGAAACTAGGCAATCAGAGCATGAATTCTCCCATCGCCCCTGTCCGTCCCAGTACTTGAAGACATGCTCAAAGGTCTAGAAGCTGAAGGATGTTGAGACTGCTTCTTTGTGCGATTCTTGAGCCCATTCGATAGGTGTGTGAGATATTCAGTTTGTAGTCTCCACTCTTCTCCATGACACGAATTCGCCTCCATAATTGGTCATTATTAAGGAGAAATTGCTGGAACTCCTCTGTGTCATCTCCTTGAATAGCGCTCCCCAAAGTCGGTCTCACAGTTGCATGGCAAAATAATGATAAGGTCGAGTAATCGTCAAAGGTATACGACCAAAATGAAATACACCCTTATCGAAGGTACTTGCAGGCTCGCGAGGACCTTCTGGTGGAACGTCCTTCTCAGCTCTCGACGGTTCCCTGGGAGGAGCCGAATTTTGTTGATGCCCAACATTCACAGCCGTGAGTATTTTTGTCTTGGCGGTCTCCTTATCGAAACGGCGCTGCTTCAAACGTAAGGGGTTCTCACTTCAGAGATGTATCCATTGATATTTATTATCGAAAAAGTCTGGTGCAGGACAACAGGAGTACTTGCATCCCTCGATTCGCCCACTCTCAGAGTGACCAGTTGTTTCCTCTCCTTCGCTAAGTGACTGGTGTGGATCTGAGCTAAAGAAGAAAACTTGTTACCTCCCATATCTTTCAAGAGTATTCATATAACTATGGGCGAAAATTGAGCCGTTGTCAATGATAATCCTTATACAAAAGGCCGGGTTATATATATTGATGCGATGAGCAGATTAAGGCTGTGTTTGGTGCGGCTTATCACGGCTTATTTGCTCCGGTGAGGTTGGACAAAAACGTCATTATCATATAATGTATGTTTGGTATCACAAATGTTACAAAAAAGAGACTAGTTCGAGGCATAAGATTTTGGTATGATAATGACATTATTGTCCAAACTCACCGGAGCAAATAAGGCTTCATTTGGTTCGGTGGTGGCGGGTCGATCCGGCGGGTGGAAACGGAGTGTTCGAAACGGAGGGGGGAGGTGGCTGCTCCAAACGGAATTTTCTGGGGCGTTTCTCAAGGTGGGCGGGTGGAAACAGAGCAAACGCCGCCGGAGGTTCATTTGTTTACCCTCCTTCCGGCGGCGTTTGCCCAAAACGGAGAAGCGAAACACTCAAACAAATAGAGCCTAAGTCGCGATAAGCCGCGCCAAACAAAGCCTAAAAAGGCAAGAGCTCCTATATTTTTGAGCTCCACAGCCTTCACAGTTTCCAGTAGGTGGAGGGAGAGCTTCAAAAAAGTGTTGGAGTACATGAAAGGGAGTCATCGAGACAATGGTAGACGAAGTGACCTTCAAGATCATGGAGCACACATTCGAGAGAGATTGAATAGTATGAGAAGATAAAATGTTGACACAAACATTATATAGTTGAGGTGGTAGCCGTGCCATTATCAGTGCAATGCCGACAACTTACTTTTGATCCCGTCGTGTAGTGAAATCCAATGTAGGAGGCTGATGCTGGATCCAATCCTCGACGGGAGTCTTGTATTGAGCTACGAAAGATGTTAGGTCATCGTTCGATCCCAATTCGACGGTTTGGAGGTCCCAGAAGAGATTAAATAGATATTGAAGGTTGTCCTTCCCGGAGTAGAGAGACTTCAGTTCATCCGCATGACTTTGTAGTCTCGCGATGCATATCCATACAATAGGGCTCACTATCCATGGAGTTTAAAATTCAAGATTGAACTTGGCCATCATCCTGGAGCCATTGTTCAGTGGGATCAACTGACGGTTCGTGAGTTAGGTGATGAAGAAGATCCTTAGTTTGGGGCTGTCGACCCACCGAATGGTTTTACTCAACAAATTTCTTCTTCCCAGTGAGAGAGTTAGTGGTAATCTGAAGTTCATCATAAACTTCATAGATGAGAGTCCCACCGAGTATGGCTGGAATGTTTTACAAGGTAAACACAACATTTGTTTCCATGTCAGAAGCAAACTCAAGGAGACAATGAGCTCTGTTTACGTAAACAAGCTAAAGAATTGAAATTGACAAGCCTATGCGAAAGTAGAGAGTCGATGAGCATTGGAAGTAGAGACAAGTTCCAACGTGGGCGAGCTCAAGCTGTCAAGATCAGGAACCAATTATCGGCGAGCTCTAGTTGCTGGCATCAGTGAGTGTGGTCGAGGCAGGAGACAGTGAGCGTTGACGAGCTTTGATTGATGCAGGTGTCGGCGTGTCCACATGATTAAGGGACGAACAAGCATCAATGAGTCCAGAGCAAAGACAACATGCGAGCATTGGATGGTGAGCAGAAAAACTCAAACCAGAGGGCATAGGGACCTGACGCCATCTCTAGATGCATGGAAGCAGCGACTCAAGGCGTGAGGACGACGAGTACTGATCTCATGAAACATGCGAGAAAGACCAATCAAGGAGCGGTGAATGCAGAAATGACGTGCACACGCTAGTTCCGGAGGCGCAACGTCGACGGTTTTTGCGACTGATGAAAGCTACAAAATAAGCAGAGACAAACATCGAGTCCAAGAACTAAGAGGGGGTGGTGTTGGGGGTTTGGCGAGGACAATGGCATGATATGCAAGGATGTTGACAGTCGCGCACTGAAATTGACGAGTTCCCTTGGTAGAATTAGCAAGTTCCTGAAAGGAAACAACTCACGAGGAAAAAACAGTCTCAATCGGCGAGCAGGAGCTCAATCGCAGAGAGTTCTAAATATAGAATAGAGTGGCCTTGTCGGTGTAGAAAAGTGGAATATGAAGCAGTAAATCTTAGTACTTTATATGCCAATCTTAAATACAAGTATTTGCACATATACTTATAAGATGAAAGTGTGAAATCTCAATTCCAAACCAAAATGTGAGATTAATCTATACCTATGGAGAGATGACCTTTACAAGAACTTAGTCATAGTTCTTCTACATAGTACAATTGAAATGATGAATTTAACTTAATTGTTAGATTCATAACTATCCAGTATTTACTTGATAAAATAAAACACATTTTGTTGTATTTGGGAAAATTGGTACTATTCCCTGTTGTATTGTTGTGGATGGTGTTACTTGGTCAAATTTTCTTACACATTCATGCACTTGTATTATAGAATAAAGTTTCTGGCAATGTTTATCTGTGTTTTAATTAATTTGATTTTTAAGAACATTAAAATATTATAGCACAACCTTACTACGTTTTAAATGTGTCAGGAAATGGGGCTATTGGAAGTCAAACATGGATTGTTGCAGATTGCAGAAACTTTAGATTTTCTCCATAGTAATGCTCGTCTTATTCATCGAGCTATCTCCCCAGAGGTACCTATGTAAAGTACTCGTTATATATTTTGATGATAATTTATTGGCTTTATGTTCTTTTTTGGAATTGTTGTCCTTTAGCTTTCTTTGCATGCTATACTTTGCTTTAAAGTTAGCGTGCAACTTGTGATCTACATGCCCGTTTTCCATAATTAATACTTTTATGGTGATTATCTTATCATATTCAAGCATCATGTATAACTTACTGAAGAAAGTAGTTTGATATGGACTGATTTATCAAGTTTAGCATATGATCTGTAAGATGTGTCCTCTAAGGCTCTGTTTGGGATGCCAGCACCCTTCCGGTGCGTTCCTCGCCAATGCAATGCCGAAGATGGGAGGTGTTTGATTTACCGTCTTCTCCACCTCCGTTCGGAATGGAGCAGAGGGAGAACGGCAAAAGGTGCCATCCGTGAACGTGGTGAGCCTCCTCCGGCCACGATCTCCGTCGAGTCCGACTCCTTTCACAGCCGCCGTCGGCATTTCAGACAAACCCATTCAATTTTTTTATGTATCTTGTCTTAAAAGATATTATGTAAAAAATTGAAAAAAAAACCATTTGAGTTGTTCTGAATCTATATCTTTTTTTGATACTTCATGGCGCATGTTATGGATGAGTCCTCTAAATACCCTACCGCGTGATGCATAAACGTGTCCACCTTGGGCTCTGATAGCAAATCTGACTCAGGGTAGGAGATGTGCGAGTGAACTCTAAGCAATGCAAGCCTTAGGTTTAGTGTCGGGAAAAGAATCCAATCTAATCCTAGGATGACGCATGTATGCACATAGTGATCCGACAATAAATCACGAATATAAATAAAACACAAACATACACACTTCATACAAGCAGTATTCAAATAATTTAGAAAAAGCAAGCAACCTAGAATTTCCTCCGATTGGAGGGCAATTAGCTAAATGCGCAAAAGAATAAATCCTACAAGTCACGATTAGTCACAAAAATAAATACATTAACATAGATCATCCATAAAAATATAGGTAATCTAGACCGTAAAAGAATGCTGTAAGCAGTAAATCTAAACAATAAAACTCACGAGGTAGAGGTCATAGGCAAGGGAGATATCAACTCGATGGTTGTAGTAGTGGCATTGGCTATCCAAAGTAGAGAAAGTTGCTCTATGGGGACCGTCGGTCGGGGATAAAGGCTTTCATGGTCTTGATGGGTTATGGAAGGGTATGCAGGCTTAGCCAGGTGAAAATACAACCTCCGTCTTAATAAGATTGACTGCAATGAGGTATGGATGGAAGGGGTATGGCCTAAGGGCTTGGATCAGTTTTGACTGAGAGGGGACTGAATGGATGAATGAATGCAGCTGAGAGGGGCTGCTGGTGTTTTGGAGGCTTAGGATGGGGCGGCTGTGTGACACCCTAGAAATTATGAACCAAAGTTATAGATTTAGGCTTCTTTTGGATAGGCGCATGACATCCGTGCTGGAGCAGCTGCCACCGCAAGACGGGAAAACAAACGTGCGTTCCGCGCGCGCGACGGGGTTTGCTCCCTCCCTCCCTCCGCGGAATGCCGAAATACACAGGTTTCCAACTGCAGCCCTCCCCCTCCGCTGGTTTCCAGCCCCCACCCTACCAAACAGTCTTATTATTTAGTTTGAATAGCTGGTTGTGAGTGTAGAGGTTTTGGGTGTGCTTATATCGGGTTTCTATTAGGTTTAGAACCTGAAAATAAACCCTATCCTAAAAAACCTCCCAACTCTCCCGACCTCCCCACCCCTTTCTTCTATTTCGCTGCTTGTGCCGCGTCGTCTGAGAGAGCAGTCGAAATCTTGCCCCTGTTGTGAACTGTCGTCGCCGACCGTGAGGGAGGAAGAGTGAGTCGCAGCCAGGTCACCGATTGGAGGACGCTCCCTGCTGTCACTACCATCGTCTGCGCCGTCAAAAGAGTAAGGATGCGCGCTACTCTCCTTCACCTGTTGCCGACCTCCGTTCCTTCTCTCTCGTGAGCAAACAAGGAGGATAGAGCTGACCAAGACTTGCCAAACACCCTACCGCATCGGCGACCGAGAAAGAGTGATGTCGTTGCTGTCTGTTTGCTATGTATGCCAACAGCGAGAAAAAGGATCCCTTTGCCGAATGACCTGCTGGGATTTCTCGTCGAAACCTGAAGATTTTCTCTTTCACCAAGAGTGTGCAGTAGGAGGTGGATGGCCATTGTCTTTTTAACGTGTTGCTGAGCCCTTGCTGAGTTGTTACCAGGGCTCGATGTTGGGCCTTTACTGAAGAGGGCTTGTTTTGTCGATCAAACTCCTTGCCGAGAGAGCTGGGGTCGATCGACTGAGGAGGGAGTTTTGCAAGAGCTGTCTAAGAACCACTGAGGGAGTGTGATTCGAGGCTCGAATCATCGAGATAATGTTGCTACGATCGTTTCCATGGTTCCGAGAGGCGAGCTGAGGGTAACGTTCTCTTTCCCCTGTCTTAGGACCATTGTTTATGCATTTTAATAATTTTCGTGCAATGAGAGTGTCCTCACGTCGTTTCAGTTGAGGACGGGGACTCCACCAGGACGTGGGATTGCAACTCCTGCGTATGTTTGTGTGATCTGCAAGTATAGTCCTTTTCCAGCTAAGCAGTAGAGAGCAGAGACTCCTCCAGGGCGTGAAATTGTTACCCCGACGTAACTTTTCAGTTTTACTTGTATAAGAGGGCCACTCACCATTAATTGGCGGCGGTGTGTGTTTCCTTCGGTTCAATGTGAACCACCAGATCGATTATGTCGGTCCCCGACATGAATTTACATTAGAAATCTGACGCGTGAGTTTGGATTTAGGCATGCTGTGTGAAGCCTACTTGCGGCGATAGACCTGGATCAATGTTATTTATATCGATGTGCATTACGTACCCGAGGTGCGCAAACAGTAATATCCCTCACCGTTTGTCGTAGTGGTTGAAGGAATTTGTGGTTTTTCTTCGTGAAGGCCCTGATCCCAGGTGGGCCTATGCTGGGACCGATAAAATGACGATTTTTGAGGGCTTTCGTAGGACGGGTCAAATACGCGTCATTTTGTAGCTGTGGATACATGGTTTTTTTGCCTATAACACGTTGCCCGTTTATGTTAGAGATGCGTCGAGCTATGTTGGTAATTGATCGTTTGAGGATCAATGATGAACTTATATCTATCATCTCTCTGCTTCGGGACCGAAAGTGAAGCTACACTTCCTGTATTTATGTTTTAGGACAGGTGATACGTTCTCCCGTTACACGATTCAGGACAGTGGGGGAACACCCACTTCCCGTCACAACGTTTGAGGGCATGGGTCAAATTGGTCCCTTGTCACTTCTGATTGAACAATGATAGATTTTGTTCTTCTATCACTACGATTGAGGGAGGAAGGTAATTTCACACCTCTCATCGCGGGTATTATGGATTGTTTGTCTTTGAAGCTAGGTCATACAGTTTTGGTTGTCCACAACACGTGCATTATCACATGTGTGTTGCGACGCTTAATGTATTCTTTTATGTGCATGTTATACATGCGAACTCGCTTAGGCCATGTAGCTGTGAGTGCCCCGATACGTGTGATGTACGTTTACGTTATGCGACATTTTGTACTTTGATTTACATGTCTTGTTACATGTGGACTTGCAGAAGTGTGATGAACTTGCCCCAGAGTTTGCTCGGATGACAGACAAATGCCCATATGTGATTGCGGGGTTTGTAAACCCTATGTTGTGAGTGCCATGAGAGCACTAATTTTATCATAAGGCTGATGCTTGACTTAAGGATATTACACTGTTGTGTATGTTGGATGCTAGAATATATGCGTGGTGATCACTTTTGATGTGGTTATTAACTGTGGTGTGATGAACCTGTTGTGTCCTAAGGCTAAGTGTCACTTGTAGAAATTAATCCTAAGACCGTTGTAGCAGTTATTCATAGGATGTGGTGATTGTTGATGTCGGGTGGGCTGTGCAGTGGACTCATAGAATGCAAGCTAGTGACGTGGGTGGTGGATTCGCTCAAACCTAACAACTATATGTCATGACAAATTGTAAATCAGGCGTGTTAATTAATAGAAGCAACACAACATCATAACAAATCAGCGCATTCATTTATAAGAGAAATAAACAATTTCTTTAGGCGTTTTGGCGGTGGCTTTCCTCCGCACCGAGGGACAGAATAAGCACGCGGCAAATTAAGTCGTCCTGCAGGTTAAGACATTCACAGGCAAACAACAACAAGATATAATTCCTTTAAGAGTGAAGAGTTCCACGAAGCGATCAGTGTTTTACAACCAAACAACAACTAGCACCACAAATAACAAAGTACTATAAAATCTGAAATAAACTAGGGCTGCAATGGTCGTAATAAATCTGAAATTGAGGAGGTGGTAAGGGGGTTTCCGGATGGTGAGAGACTAGATCGGGTAAGGAAAAGTGGTTCCACGAAAGGGGAATGGGTGGTGGCTGTGGGTATAGGTGAGGGGAGGCTAGATCTGAAGGGGGCCGGGCGGGATCTGGACTATAAGTCCAGATCGGGACTGGTCCGGTACCCACGAAGGGGCAGGGGGAAGGCGGGCTGCACCGGGGTCGTTGACGTGCAGCTGTAGGGGGAAGCGGGGCAGCGGCGTGCGGCTGTGTGGGGGCGGTACTAGGCGGGGCTGGGCGGACGGCTGTAGAGGAAGCGGGGGCAGCGGCGTGCAGCTGGATGGGGGCTGGACTAGGCGGGGCTGGCGGCGGCTGGAGTTTGATCGGGTGGATGCTGGCTGACGGTAGGGGGAGAGGGAAAACAAGGGGGGGGGGGAGGATACTTACCCAAGGAGTCGTCACCGAGGGGGTTCCGGGCGTCGGCACCACGGAAAGATCACCGGAAATGAGGAAGAACTCTTCTCCAAATTTCAGCAATGACCAAAAACTGCAGCCCTAGGTTCTTATTTATAATGAAATAGAACTAGGGCAACCACGATGGACGGCTATGATTGGCCGTCGATCGCGGCGCCCAAACAATACTAAATAATATCTGAAATACAACATATTATTTATGAAAATTCATCAGAACGACGAGCCGGACATAGCCACGGTGGCGGATCGACGATCCGGTCACGCCCTCCTGCGAGAATACACGAACGTGGGGCCCGCCCTGCGCCGTGTCGCGCTAGATGGCCCCCCATCAACTCCCCCGGAGTGAAAAGCCTTCATCTCCGATGAATGGAGACGCTCGTACTGAAGTTGAAGTCCCGGGGCGAGTTGATCCAACTCTGCAGCAGCAATCCGAGTGTCGTCAGTGAAGGGTCGCCTTGGCCAACGAACCAAGTAGCGGCACATGAGCCCATCTGTAGAGGGGACGAACTCATGCGCAATGATCTCTGTAATCTGCTCGGCCCTTGGCACACGGGGAAAGTGATCCGGTGATGGTGGTGGTGCTTCAGGTGAAGCCAATGGTGTCGTGCTCCTGGGGAAGTGGGAATCAAGTGGAGGCTGGGTGGAGGGAGAAAGGGGCGGTGGTGTAGGCTCGGATGGGCCGCCAAGGTAGGGATCGGGGTACTCGTGAGGCGCATAGTAGGGTGTCAGGTCCTCGACATTGAACACAGGGTGGATACCCATGCTCGCAGGAATGTCCAGCTCATAGGCATTCAACCTGATTCGTCTCAAAACTGAGTAGGGCCCAATTCGCCTGGCGCTTAGTTTCTTAGCCGGCCCCTGAGGGAGCCGCTCCGCACGGACTCGTACCATCACATGTTCGCCAACCAGAAAATGATTTTTCCGTTTATGCTTGTCTGCCTGTTCTTTATAATGCTCGTTGCTTAAATTAATTTTACGCCTGATGGACTCATGCAACTCGTGAAAGTGACGTGTGAAGGATTCAACCGACTCACTAGGGCGTGACTCACTCGGAACGAGTATAAGATCAATGGGCTTCCTAGGGTCATAGCCGGATACGACCTGAAACGGGCTCAGACCAGTCGACCTATTGATGGAACTGTTGTATGCAAACTCAGCTATTGGGAGCACTGAGTCCCAACTAAACGCATGCTCACCAACTAGACACCGCAACAGATTACCTAAACTTCTATTCACCACCTCAGTCTGACCGTCCGTCTGAGGGTGGTATGCGGATGAGAATTTAAGAGTAGTCTCGGTTTTACTCCATAACGTCTTCCAAAAGTAGCTAACGAACCGCACATCTCGATCGGACACGATAGACTTTGGGAGACCGTGTAATCTAAAGACCTCACTCATAAATAAGGCCGCGATGCAGGGGGCATCGGCGGTCTTACTACACGCGATAAAATGCGCCATCTTTGAGAACCTGTCGACCACAACAAAGATAGAATCGTGCTTCCGCTGGGTGCGCGGAAGCCCAAGCACAAAGTCCATGCTAATGTCCTCCCAAGGACGACGGGGAACGGGTAAAGGGGTGTATAAGCCCGTGTTCTGCTTCGTGCCCTTGGCCGTTTGGCATACACGACAATGTCGGACGATACGAGCCACATCTTTCTTCAAACTCGGCCAATAGAAACGATCCTCTAGCATAGCAATCGACTTATCCCGCCCAAAATGACCGGCAGCACCCCCGGCGTGTAATTCCCATACTAAATAATCACGATACGAGGTGTTAGACACGCACAAACGGGAGCCCCGGAACAAGTACCTATCAATAAATTGAAACCCCTCAATACAATCAGGAGGGTCTCTCGATAGCGCAGTGTATAACTCAGCAAAATCAGGACAAGTGCGGTAGTCCATAATCATCCTCTCGAAACCGTCCACCTGGGCCCGCAATGTGTGTAGTAGAGAGACTCGACGACTGAGTGCGTCGGTGGGTTTGTTCTCAACACCCGCAGGATGTTTGAGAACATAGTGGAAATCCTGCAGGTACTCTACCCACTTCGCGTGGCGGTGACTCAGCTTCCTCTGGGAGTCGAGGTAGCGTAGAGCCTGGTGGAAGTTGGTGACCGGGCGGTCTGGCGGTTTGTCTTGGCGGGTTGAAGACCGCGCGGTCTGGCGGTTTGTCTCAGTCGGCTTGGAGACCGGGCGGTCTGGCGGTCTACCCTGGCAGTCTCTCTTCCTCTCTGGTGGTAGCCGTGCGGTTAGCCCTGCTGTCTAACCGCGCGGCTTGTGCGGTTTGTTTTGTATAGTCCGCTTGTCCTGTAAATTTTAGTCCCACATCTCTTATTTGTATTCTCTCATCTCTCCTCCATTCTATATAAAGGAGGGCATACCTTTGTAATAGATACCTTTTTTGGATAATAAAATTTCAATTATTCAAAAGTTTATTCGCTTGTTCTCTACTTTTCGCTTCTTGTCTCTACTTTCTAACATGGTATCAGAGGACACGGTCATTTCCTCCTGATTCTGTGCGCCCTCTGTTGTTCGCGACCTGTTTTCCGCGTTCTGCGACTTGGTTCGCGGCTTGCCCTCTCTTCTATCCGCGCGGCTTGTTTCTATCCGCGCGGCTTGTTTCTGTCCGCCGCCCAGTTCGCGCGGCTTGCTTATTCTTGGTTTCTCTTCTCCTACTACTCTTTGTCGCAGCGACCTGTTTCGTTGTCGCCGCGCTCCTTGTTCTTTCTTGCTTCTCCGACTTCCTAGTCGTTGCGGTCTGTCTCTGTCCGCGTGTCTTGTCTCTATACTCGCGGTTTGCTGCTGTGATCTGCCTGACCGTGCGGGTTGTTCCTTTTTCACCCGCATCTTGGTCGCGGTCACCTGCTCTTCTCTTCTCTTCTGTTCGCTCGGTCTTCTCAGTCCGCGCGACCTCTTCCCCGCTGGACCTTTGCCTGCTTTTTCGCCGCTTTCTTCTTGTTGCCTTCTACCCGCTCCTGCTTGCTAGTCGCCTCGGCCTCATCTTTAGCCGTGCGACTTGTTCTCCTCTGTTCGCCCGACTTTTTCAGGTCGTGCGACTTCTTCCCCTCTGCTTTGCTCGGCTTCTTCGAAGCGGCCTTTCTAGCCGCGCGACCTATTTTCTGGTCGCCCGGCTTGGTGCTCTATTCTCTTCTCGCGGCTTGTTCTTCTCGTCGCGGTTTGCTACTCTCTTGCTTCCATGGCTTTCTCCTCCAGCCTGTCCGCCTCCGTGGTCACCTCTTCTGGTAGTGCTCATGTTGTGACTCGCGGCGGATGGCTCATCGACTCTGGTGCAACAAGTCATATGACCGGCAACCCTCAATGTTTCTCTCTACTTGACACACAGGCTCAGTTGCCCCGGTCATTGTCGCTGATGGATCTCCCTCCCCGGTCCATGGGACGGGCATGGTTCAAGTCACTCCATCTCTCTGCTTGGCTGATACCCTCTATGTGCCCAAGTTTCCGTGCAATTTATTATCGGTTACTTCTTTATGCAAGCAACTACGGTGTTCTGTCACATTCACCCCTACCTCTTGTGTTTTTCAGGATCCGGGCTCCCAACGGACGATTGCTACCGGGACTGAGAGTGGTGGCCTCTACTTCCTCGACAACGTTTCTGCTCTATCCGTCTTCTCCTCCTCCTCTACAGATCTTCTCCAATGGCATCTTCGCCTTGGACATGCTCCTCCCCGCATCTACGTCAGCTCCTGCCGCACCTCCTCCTCATCATCCTCCTCTAAACTGTGATGCATGTCAACTTGGCAAACATCACCGCTCCTCCTTCCCACCAACGCAAAGTCGGGGCTCTTCCCACCCGTTCGACCTCGTTCACTCTGACATATGGGGTCCCGCTCCTACCCTCACCATCGGTCGGGGCAGTTCCTATTTTGTCACCTTCATTGATGATTTCTCTCGGTCTACGTGGGTCTATCTTCTTAAAGATCGCTCCGAGTTGTCTCTCGTTTGGACCTCCTTTTATTCGATGGTTAAAACTCAGTTTGCTACGTCTATTAAAATCCTTCGTTCTGACAATGCTCAGGAGTATCTTAGCCACGACTTCTCCTCCTTTTGCACTCACCATGGTGTTATTCGTCAAACCAGCTGTGTCTACACTTCCCAACAAAATGGGGTGGCGGAACGCAAAAACCGTCACCTCCTTGATGTCGCTCGCACTATGATGAATCAAATGCATGTTCCTCGCTCCTATTGGGGCTATGCTGTCCTTCTCTCCTGCTATCTCATCAATCGCCTTCCCTCCACGGTTCTCCACGGTGCTACCCCCTTCTCCATTCTTTATCCGGACAAGGATCCCTTTCCTCTTCCTCTACACATCTTTGGGTGCACCGCTTTTGTTCACTCTCCCGCTGCCACTCGTGATAAACTCTCACCCCGTGCCACCAAATGTGTCTTTCTGGGCTACTCTCCCACTCAGAAAGGCTATTGTTGCTTTGACCCTGTTACCCGCAAGCAATTTGTCTCTGCGGATGTCACCTTCTTTGCCAATGCATCTTACTTCTCTCCCGCTTCCTCTTCTCCTCCTCCTGCTCCTCCTTCTCATACCAACCCATCCCTTCCCTCTGCTCCCACTGAGGTTCCGCCCTCTCCACCCACTCCACCGCCTTCCCCATCCTCCTCATCTCCACCCTCTACTCCGCTTTCTCCCTCCACTCCGCTGCCATCTCTCTCTAATCCCGGGCCAGCTCTCTCCACCACGGATACTCCGGAAACTGAGGCTTCTGCTGACCTGGATCTCCCGATTGCTCTTCGCAAAGGGGTTCGGGCTTGTACCCACCATCCTCTTGCTGCGGTTGTTTCCTACGATCGCCTTACCCCTGCTCGCCGAGCCTTTGCCCTGGCTATCTCGGCCACTACCACCCCCCGTTCCTACCAGGAGGCCCTTACTATTCCTCACTGGAAAGTTGCCATGGATGAGGAGATTGCTACTCTCACTGAACGGGGTACCTGGACCCTTGTTCCGCCTCCTTTCGGCACCGATGTTGTTGGTTGTCGCTGGGTCTTCGTGGTGAAGTTTCTCCCGGATGGTAGTGTGGATCGTTATAAGGCTCGCCTGGTTGCCAAGGGTTTTACCCAAACTTATGGGGTTGATTACTTTGACACTTTCTCGCCCGTGGCTCGCCTCAGCACTATTCGGGTTCTTCTCTCTGTAGCTGTCAACAGGGATTGACCCATTTCGCAGCTAGATGTTAAGAATGCCTTCCTCTATGGAGATTTGCAGGAAGCTGTTTACATGGAGCAACCTCCTGGGTATGTTGCTCAGGGGGAGACACATGTATGCCGGCTAAAGAAGGCTATCTATGGCCTCAAGCAGAGTCCTCGTGCCTGGTTTGACAAGTTCAGTGGCATTGTTGCGGCCATTGGTTTTACACGAAGCTCAGCAGATCACTCCTTGTTTGTTCGGAAAACCGCCTCTGGTCTTGTTGTTCTTGCGTTTATGTTGATGACATTCTTCTTACTGGCGATGACCAGGATGGGATACTGATGACCAAGAAACACCTTCGTCAACATCTGGTTACAAAGGATATGGGCTCCCGAAATACTTTCTGGGGATTGAAATCTCTAGAAAGCCCAACTCCATGGTCCTTTCACAACGGAAGTATGCTCTTGATCTTTTAAAGGATGCAGGACTCACTGGTGCTAAACCTGCACGTTGTCCTATGGCTGCTGAAGAAGACAAAACTTGGACAGATGACTCACCTCTTCTCTCTGATCTTACGAGATACCGGCGTCTGGTGGGCAAGCTCATATATCTCACGGTAACCAGACCCGACA
Organism: Platanthera guangdongensis; assembly: GCA_039583875.1. Taxonomy (NCBI): domain Eukaryota; kingdom Viridiplantae; phylum Streptophyta; class Magnoliopsida; order Asparagales; family Orchidaceae; genus Platanthera; species Platanthera guangdongensis. The sequence continues at coordinate 130,773,640 of CM077164.1, forward strand.
TCTCCTATGCTGTTGGCAAGGTGAGCCAGTTCATGCAAGCTCCGAGGGAGTGTCATCTACAATCTGCTCTGAGGATATTAGAGTATATTAAAGCTGCTCCAGGGAAAGGACTCCTATTTCAGAAGAATGGCCACCTAAGGGTTGAAGCTTACTCTGATTCAAGCTATGCGGATGACAAAGGGGACCGCAAATCGACTTCAGGTTTCTGCACATTTGTTGGAGGCAATCTTGTGAGTTGGAAGAGCAAGAAACAGTCTGTCGTTTCCAGGTCTAGTGCAGAGGCTGATATCGTAGCATGACATCAACTACATGTGAGTTGAAGTGGTTGTGGGCTCTCATGCTTGACTTAGGAGAGGTTTACAACTATCCTCTTGCTATGTTCTGTGACAATAAGAGCGCGATACACATTTCCAAAAATCCGGTCTTTCATGAGAGAACAAAACACATAGAAGTCGACTGTCATTTTATTCGAGAAGAAATATTGAAGAAACAGATTTGCACTCCATTTGTCACGTCCGACAACGAGTTGGCAGACGTCTTCACCAAGCCAGTGTCCGCTTCCTTTTTCCACATCTGTGACAAGCTGGGCATGATCGATATATATGCTCCAGCTTGAGGGGGAGTGTTGAAGTTGGTGACCGGGCGGTCTGGCGGTTTGTCTTGGCGGGTTGAAGACCGCGCGGTCTGGCGGTTTGTCTCAGTCGGCTTGGAGACCGGGCGGTCTGGCGGTCTACCCTGGCAGTCTCTCTTCCTCTCTGGTGGTAGCCGTGCGGTTAGCCCTGCTGTCTAACCGCGCGGCTTGTGCGGTTTGTTTTGTATAGTCCGCTTGTCCTGTAAATTTTAGTCCCACATCTCTTATTTGTATTCTCTCATCTCTCCTCCATTCTATATAAAAGAGGGCATACCTTTGTAATAGATACCTTTTTTGGATAATAAAATTTCAATTATTCAAAAGTTTATTCGCTTGTTCTCTACTTTTCGCTTCTTGTCTCTACTTTCTAACAAGAGCCTGGTGGTCAGAATACAGTACAAACTCCATGGGGGAGGAGGTAGTGTCTCCAATAACGTAATGACTGGACGATAACATAAAATTCTCGATCGTAGTTCGAGTATTTTTGCTTGGCTTCGTTCAGTTTCTCATTAAAGTAAGAAACTGGGTGCCCCTCTTGACTCAACACTCCCCCAATACCCACACCCGACGCGTCACAAGCGACCTCGAAAGCTCTGCTAAAATCGGGGAGTCGGAGAACGGGAGCGAACGTCAGTTTGTCCTTAATTTCCTCAAATGCACGAGTGGCCGCGACGGTCCACTGAAACTCTCCCTTACGCAAACAACTAGTAAACAGGGTCATTGATGCTAAAGATCACGGCAGTGAACCGGTCACACAAGTAATATAGAATTAACGAGTTTTCCCAAGTATCGATCTCTCAAGGAATACAGTAAGATGAAGTTAATTTCGAGGAGGACTTGAGATTGAAGTCCTTAGGTCGGAGTTGACTCAGAGGGGTTTTGATATTTGCGGAAAAAGAAAGTAAAAATCTAACAACTACTTCTATGCAACGCCGCTATGCGATGCTTCGCCATGCGGGATGAAAGACTAGTCGGGCCGCTATGCGCCGAATCACTAGGCGGATGGACGGCGGAATGAGGGTCGAAAGCACCTCTTCGCTACGCACGCCACTAACAATTACTAGTGCGACAATGATGGATGGATGGTGGATGGACAAATAGGCGCACCTTAAGTAAATAACGAAAACATCCAATCACATATACATGATTACACATAAACGTATATTACACTAAGCATAACTTCATCAAATATAAAGAGTTCAACTAAACCATCAACAACAAGAGCAGAAAAGTGTGCGAAATCGACCGGATCCGAAGTCTTGCTGAGGATTCACGGTTGGAATCGTCAGATTGTCAATCCGCGTCCAAGCTCGGTCCTCAACTGCGTCCGGGGTAGAGAAGGAATGTCACCACCTTCCAATGGCCCGTCTTCTTCGTGTCACGATCCGGAGGAGGATGACACAACATCTCCTAGCTTGGTGGAGATAGCTAGGTCTAGCTCTTCTTGAAGCTCAAGGATGAAGGAGGAGGCCGAGAGGAAGCTCCGGCTTGGATTCGGCGGTGAAAGCTTGCCCGGAGCACCTCCCTAGGGTGGAGATTGAAGGAGATCGGCGGATCCCTTCGTTGGATGCGAAAACGGCGGAGAAAAATGAGCGTTCCCGAAATTAGGGCGGAACCTGCATATTTATAGAAAGCAGAATTGAACAATGTGCATGATCACGGGCGCACGACCAGTGGTCGTGCACACTATGTCCAGTGATCGTGCGCACTGACATGACAGATTAGGAAGAAGAACTGGGGTACTGCGCACGAGCAATGGCGCACTACCGGTGGTCGTGCGCACTATGTCCAATGGTCGTGCGATTACCCCAGACAGGACTCCAGGAAAAGAGGAATCAATGCACACGATCAGTGGCGCACGACCGGTGGTCGTTCGTACTGTGTCCAGTGGTCGTGCGATTACCCCAGACAGATTCTGAAAATGATGGTACATTGCGCACGATCATCGGCGCACGACCAGTCGTCGTGCGCAGTAGATCCGATGATCGTGCGCAATATTACTGCTTCCAAATGTCCCCGGAACACGCACACGACCCCTAAACCCTGATATGTGCAGACATTGCAGACGAGCAAAAAACGGTGTACAGAAAATATACACAACCACAGACTTAAATATGCACTTCCTATGGAAATAACGATAGATGAAATATATACGGTAATAAAGTAAAAGTGAAGCGAATGCAAAGGAAAACTAGCCCAGATGAGTCCGAAAATAGGTATATAAAATGGACTCATCACACCCCCAGACTTAACTGTTTGCGCGTCCCGAGCAAACAAAATCTAAGCAGATAGGGAAAATGATTTAGCTAACAAGAAAATTGCGATACGGAGTACCATGCGAAGTCGCATGCTCGCACGCGTAAAAATATAATAGAAGAAATTTCTAAGTATACAAAATAGTTTATACTTTTCACAATGCGTATCAAAATCTTATTACTACTCAAAAATGGAATCACGGTGAATCAGCCGGTCACGCGTAGGGAGAAAGTAGACTAATCGCTAGGCGAGCATTGCCAAAGATCGGGGCTCGGGATAACCTCCAAAGGAATCCACCAATGTCGGTGACCATATGCTTGCCCTTTCGCACTCTCTCCACGGCACTGGTTTGGTTCACACACGAATCAGTAGAACTTTAGGTGAAAAGATGGGGCTTGAGTTTCGGTGAGGTAAACAAATATAAACAGGAAGGCTATGCACCTAACCCAAATGAGATAGGCTTAAAAGAATCCAACCGCTAAACCACAATATATGCAGGTACAGCACACCTCCAGACTTAACTTTTAACATATGAGTGTGTGCACCGCCTACTCCAAATATTATCATATTTCCAAAAAGATTTTCAATTTAAACTTTTTCTTTTCATTTTTTTTACAAATAATTTTCTTTTTCTTTTCCTTTTTCTTCATTTTATTTTCACAATTCAGCAGATATAAACTTGGGAGCACTTCCACATATTCACAAATAATAACACAACATCATATCCCAAAATGAAAATGAAAAACTCTAAAGCTCAACTTGGGTGTGCGACTCGGATTGGCTATGAGGCTTTGGTGAAATCATGGTGGAGCTGAATCAAAAGGAGGGGTAGACACAACGGGGCTAGCGAGGATAAGACGTTAGGAATGATACAAAGCTCAATCGGGCCAAAATGATGGCCTACATCACGCTCATGCGAGTGAACTAACCTATACCCATGCTTCAAGAATAGCTTGAGGCAAGTTCTTAGCCAACGAGAAAGACTATCCATCCTCCCGACTCGAGCAATACGAACCTAACGACCGTCTACACACATTCCTAAGCTACCGTCGGATTTACACCGTATTCACCAATTTTTGAGTAGAATAAAAAGTATTTACGCAATTAGAAAAATATAAAACTATAAGCATATAAAAAAATTAAATCTACTCTAATTTATACACGAGACGAGAGCACTCGACTAGGAGCACAACAGAGTCAACATTTTACCCCGTCTCACAATTCTATGCCAGCATAATAATTTTCCCAAATCATACAAAAGAAACGAGTTTAACTCGCAGCACGAAAAAAGCTAAGCACGCGCTCATGTGAGTGCAGTGGTGTGTGATGCAATGAACTAATCAAAATAAAACTATAAAAGCTTCTAGTATGCACATGAGATGTGTACATGCAAAATGTAACAAAACTGGCTCTCCCCCAGACTTAAACTAAACTACACAGCATATGATAGAGAAATTAAAATCATAAATAGCTAAGAGATGAGGTTACCCAATGCTCAGCCAGTGAACATACCAGAAGACGCATGAAAACCTGAAGCAGACCCGCCATACGAAGAATCACAACCCCGCCAATGCGATTTGCCATGAATACCTGCAGAGGTGAGCTCCGCAAAAACAAAAAGACAAATATACAAAAAGAAATACTAAAACGAAAATAGACATGAAAATAAAAGCACAGAAAATGAAAGATAAGTATTGGGGTTATTGTCATCCCAGCACGACTTATTAAATTCTATACATGTGTAGCTAATGAGCCTATGAAATAAAAAATGAACAGGTAACTGTTCCATTATCCGTTGCGGTAACGGGTACCGATACGGTGATAAAACAGTTACCCATCTGCCTAAATAATCATACCTGCTCATCGCAGGCAGAGGAAATAGGAAGTAAGAAGAGAAGGAGCGCTGGTCCTCACTCTTCTCACCACAAAATGAATCCTTGCGCAGCAAGGTATCGTCTACTACAGGGAGAAGGCATGAGGAGAAAGCAATCAATGGAGCTTCCTCAACAGAGGAGGAATCAACCTCCTTGCGAGAGAGGATGCTATCATCGATGACTCGAGCTGAAAGCTCCAAGTCCTCCTGAAGCTCCTGCGGAGACTCAACCCGCCCAGGCTCAGATACATAAATGAGATCAAGAAATAAAGGAGAAGAAGAACTAAAATAATCAGAAATATGGGGAGTGGTCCCGGGCTCACTCCCAACAGGATCCCGACATAGATCATCGACGACGTCATATGAGTCATGGCGAGGAGAATCCGCGAGCTCGAGGTCCTCGGTGGTGGTTTGGACCTCCTCATCCATCAAGGAAGTGAAAACTTCCTCAACAAAAAAGGATCTCCTCATCAACACACCTCGGTGCGTCCACATGTTCCAAGACGTAATACTTTTCATTAATGAAAATAATATCCTCGTCAAACATGGGCACATCCTCAGGCTCAGAATCACAATCGGGCCGAACATCATCAACCGACTCACTAAAAATAGGGATAGATAATTCTTGCAAAGAAGACGGAGGAACAACAACATCAGAGAAAATATGTGCGGGTTCCTCCGGGGGTGAATCAACAAGAGGGGAAGAGTGCATGGGGAAAGACGGCGCCACAATGTCGTCACACCGATCAGCAGAAAGTCTGATGGGCATATCTGCAGCAGTCCCCCATAGACAAGGTGGTGCTGCGAATATATCATCAGAATTAAAAGGGGCGGCCATTTGAGAGGGTGATAGAGTGAATCGGATACCCGGTTCATCATCCTCCTCCAACTGACGCTGAAATTCTGCGCAATCTTTCAACACGTGGTCGGTGCTACGACAACACAAACATCGTTTTCCATTACTCCTCGATCCAGGTGGGACCGGAGAGGAATAAGAAAAAGATGAATGCGTAGAAGAGGAGTGACCATAAGACCTGGGTTGGGTGTATGAAGTACCATAGGAAGACGATGCTCCATACACAGAACCACGAGAATTATGCTCCCAATCTTCAGTGGGGCACTCATCACTACCATGCCTATAATCCCCGCACCATCGACAACGAATATTCATATAAGAATACATGGTGCAATAAGAAGAATTCACCAACAGAAAGTTTCTAAGCAACAATTAACTACACACCACAGATAAAAGAATAGGAAAACCTGGTACAGAAAAATTAAAACTAGAATAAGAACAAATAAAAACAAGAAACAGATTCGAAAAACTGAAGCAAAGAAGAAACATGAAATATACAAATGGAAAAAGGGCTTCTATCTCCTATCTCCCTCTCCAAAAACTCACACGACTGTGTTTCCCGGTAACGGCGCCAAAAACGTGATGCTAAAGATCACGACAGTGAACCGGTCGCACAAGTAATATAAAATGGGCGAGGTTTCCCAAGTATTGATCTCTCAAAGAACACAGTAAGGTGAAGTTAATTTCGATAAGGATTTGAGATTGAAGTCCTTAGGTCGGAGTTGACTAAGGGGGGGTTTTGATATTTGCGAAAAAAGAAAGTAAAAATCTAACAACTACTCCTATGCAACGCCGCTATGCGATGCTTCGCCAGGGGGGATGGAAGACTAGTCGGGCCGCTATGCACCGAATCACTAGGCGGATGGGCGAGTAGGCTTGCGGATGAGGTGGTTAGAACGGCGGAATGAGGGTCGAAAGCACCTCTTCGCTACACACGCCACTAGCAATTGCTAGTGCGACAAGGGTGGATGGATGGTGGATGGACAAATAGGCGCACCTCAAGTAAATAACGAAAACATCCAATCACATAGACATGATTACACATAAACGTATATTACACTAAGCATAACTTCATCAAATACAACGAGTTCAACTAAACTATCAACAAAAAGAGAAGAAAAGTGTGCGAAATCGACCGGATCCGAAGTCTTGCTGAGGATTCACGGTTGGAATCGTCGGGTTGTCAATCCGCGTCCAAGCTCGGTCCTCAACTGCGTCCGGGGTAGAGAAGGGCTGTCACCACTTCGAATGACCCGTCTTCTTCGTGTCACGATCCGGAGGAGGATGACACAACTTCTCCTAGATTGGTGGAGATAGCCAGGTCTAGCTCTTCTTGAAGCTCAAGGATAAAGGAGGAGGCCGAGAGGAAGCTCCGGCTTGGATTTGGCAGTGAAAGCTTGCCCGGAGTACCTCCCTAGGGTGGAGATTGAAGGAGATCGGCGGATCCCTTCGTCGGAGACGAAAACGGCGGAGAAAAATGAGCGATCCCGAAATTAGGGCGGAACCTGCATATTTATAGAAAGCAGAATTGAACAATGCGCACGATCACGGGCGCACGACCAGTGGTCGTGCGCACTATGTCCAGTGATCGTGCGCACTGGCATGGCAGATTAGGAAGAAGAATTGGGGTACTGCACACGAGCAATGACGCACGACCGGTGGTGGTGCGCACTATGTCCAATGGTCGTGCGATTACCCCAGACAGGACTCCAGGAAAAGAGGAATCAATGCACACGATCAGTGGCGCACGACCGGTGGTCGTTCACACTGTGTCCAGTGGTCGTGCGATTACCCCAGACAGATTCTGAAAATGAGGGTACATTGCGCACGATCATCGGCGCACGACCAGTGGTCGTGCGCAGTAGATCCGATGATCGTGCGCAGTATTCCTGCTTCCAAACGTCCCCGGAACACGCACACGACCCCTAAACCCAGCACTGATATGTGCAGACATTCCGGACGAGCACAAAACAGAGTACAGAAAATATACACAACCACGGGCTTAAATATGCACTTCCTATGAAAATAACGATAGATGAAATATATACGGTAATAAACTAAAAGTGAAGTGAATGCGAAGGAAAACTAGCCCAGATGAGTCCGAAAATAGGTATATAAAATGGACTCATCAGCCATGATCGAACTAAACCCCCTAACGAATCTCCTATAAAAGTTCATGGAAGCTACGGGCCTCATGAATGGTCGATGGTGTGGGTCACTCGTGTATGGACTGGACCTTCTCAAGGTCAACAGACACGCCTGAGGAGGAGATAATGAATCCCAGAAAGTGGACTGACTCGGATAAGAAGGAGCACTTCTTCATATTGATAAACAATTTCTCCTTTCAGAGAATGTCGAATAAGAGCCTCAAGTGATCGAGGCAAGCCAGCTCGGTATGGCTATAAATCAGAATGTTGTCAAAGTAAACGACTAGGAATTTGCCTATATAGGGCCGCAGGATCTGGGTCATGACTCGCATGAACGTGCTAGGGGCATTCGAGAGCCCAAATGACATGACCAGCCACTCGTACAAGCCGTCTTTCGTCTTAAAGGCCGTTTTTTCACTCGTCTCCCTCTCGAACTCTGATCTGGTGGTACCCGCTTCGGAGATCGATCTTCGAGAAGATCTGGGCTCCGGACATCGTATCTAATAGGTCATCCAGATGAGGGATCGGGAAACGATACTTCAACGTGATCTTGTTGATAGCTCTACTATCAATACACATACGCTAACTGCCGTCCTTCTTAGGGAAAAGAAGGGCGGGGACGGCACATGGACTCAGGCTCTCGCGGATAAACTGCTTCCGGAGAAGCTCGTCAACTTGCCTCTTGAGCTCAGCGTGCTCAACATGATTCATGCGATAGTGTGGTAGATTTGGGAGCGAGGCCCCCGAGACTAAATCTATAGCGTGCTTGATGTCCCGCAGAGGGGGTAACTCGTCAGGGAGCTCCTCTGGCATAATATCCGCAAACTCACCTAATAAGGGTCGAACAGCAGGGTGGATCTCAGGTGTAGGGCAATCAGATACCAGAGTGGCTGCCACTACAAACATGATACCAGCATCAATGCTGTCTCTCATAAACTCACCACGTCTCAGGATGTGCACGGGTCTCGAGGCAATCGTGCTGGTGGAAGGCTCAACCCGGCCCTTAGGTCTCTCTCTGGGCTGGGTGGGAGATAAAGTGATCTTCCGCCCTTTGTCATAAAAGACACTCGTGTTCGAACGACCGAAGCATGTGACGTCGCGATCAAAGAGCCAAGGGCGGCCCAATAGAACGTAGGCGACATCCATGGGGATGACGTCGCACCAGACCCGGTCCTCGAAGGAAGCGATGCTGATCGGTACGAGACAGCGCTGGGTAACCTGTATCGCTGTCTTGTCTACCCAGATGACACGATAGGGATGTGGGTGAGGCTCCGCCTTCACCTGCATACGGTTTAGACCCTTCTGGGCCATGATATTCATGCAACTCCCACTATCGATGGCCAATTTGCAGGGTCCTCCTGCACTCGGGAAGTACGTGTAGAAAATGGTGGTGCGGCGCCAATCCTCATCGGCACGTGGGGTATGCAGGAGGCGTCGGACCACTCCCACCTCTAATGAACGCTCCGCGTCGCTCTCCCAACCCTCATCAACGGTGACAGTGATCTCCTCAGTAGCCTCTTCATCTCCCTCTAGTCCTTGCTCCTCATCTTCGATCAACAGATTCCGCATGGGGCAGTGTGCCGCCACGTGTCCTCTGCCAGAGCACCTAAAACACTGGATACCCCCAGGCCTCTGGCTCTCAGTAGCGACAGCCTTCCCCTTCATGTCAGGAGTGACTCGTGGGGGTGGGGCGGCTGTAGCGGTCTGGGCTGGAGCGGGCTTCCTAAACGTCGACGACTCCGTCCGGGAGGGGAACTGTTTTGTACCAGATGTACGAAGGTACTGCTCGTACTCTAGGGCGAGCTGAAATATCTAGTCTACATTCTCCATGCGATGGGGGATCAGCTCTCTCCGGAGCTCCGAACGGAGGCCAGCCTTGAATCGAGAGGCAGTGGCAATGGGCTCCTCCGAAATATCGCTCCTAACAACCAGCTCGTCGAATCGAGCCATATACTCGGCTACCGTAAGCGTCCCCTGACGTAAGCTCTGCAGCTGATCTAGTAGCTGGTCACGGTAAGAGGCAGGGAGATACTTATCCTTGAGTCTCTCCTTCATGTCCTCCCAACGGGTGTTTGGGTAGTAGCCGTCTCTCTCAACAGCTCTCTCTACACTAATCCATAACACCTTGGCCTGCCCGACTAGCTTCATTTTAGCAAACCGGACACAACGCTCATCACTCATATTATACCAATCAAAGTAGTGATCCATGTCAAGGAGCCAATCACTAAAGGCCTTTGGATCCAGGCGGCCATCGAATGTCGGGGCGTCAAGGTGAATCCGACGAGTGATGTCAAAGGCGCGGTCATCTCTCCGCGGATCAGGATAATCATCAGGATAGTCGTTACGGTCGTAATCGTGCCGAGTGGGCGGGGGCCCGTACTCCCGTCGACCCGGCGGATAATACTCATCTCGACGCTGGTCATGGTGGCCGTGTGGAGGTACACGGTTCCTAAAGTCAGGCTGGCGTGGCATGCGGTATTCATCCCGCTGGGGCGGTGGTCGGACACGCGCTGGCTCTAGGTGTCGCCTTGCCGGTGGGGTTGGGACTCGCATGGGAGCATCACGACGATAGCGGTCTGCAGGCGGCGGATCATCTCTGAACCGCTGGCCGCGACGGGGGAAATCGTCAGGGTCGTCCGCGATCTCATCGTCATGCTGTGAGGGAGTATCCCTGGCGTTCTCTAACTGGTCGAGGCGGCGATTTACCGCGGCGATATCGTGACGCACGTTATCGAACTGGGTACCCAATGCATCAAAACGTTCTAGGATAAGGTGCTAAAAGTCAGTGGTAGCGGTGCCCGAATTCGAGCCCGCTGCCCGGTCATTGGGGACTGGCGGATCTACCATGCTTCTAAATGCCCTACCACTACGGAGCATGCAAAATGGCCCAACCTCGCTCTGATACCAAAATGATGTAGGGTGGGCTGTGCAGTGGACTCCTAGAATGCAAGCTAGTGACGTGGGGGGCGAATTCGCTCAAATCTATCAACTATATGTCATGACAAATTGTAAATCAGGCGTGTTAATTAATAGAAGCAACGCAACATCATAACAAATCAGCGCATTCATTTATAAGAGAAATAAACAATTTCTTTAGGCGTTTTGGCGGTGGCTTTCCTCCGCACCGAGGGCCAGAATAAGCACGCGGCAAATTAAGTCGTCCTGCAGGTTAAGACATTCACAGGCAAACAACAACAAGATATAATTCCTTTAAGAGCGAAGAGTTCCACGAAGCGATCAATGTTTTACAACCAAACAACAACTAGCATCACAAATAACAAAGTACTATAAAATCTGAAATAAAGTAGGGCTGCAATGGTCGTAATAAATCTGAAATTGAGGAGGTGTTAAGGGGGTTTCCGGATGGTGAGAGACTAGATCGGGTAAGGGAAAGTGGTTCCACAGAAGGGGAAGGGGTGGTGGCTGTGGGTATAAGTGAGGGGAGGCTAGATCTGAAGGGGGCCGGGCGGGATCTGGACTATAAGTCCATATCAGAACTGGTCCGGTACCCACGGCGGGGCAGGGGCAAGGTGCTGCACCGGGGTCATTGACGTGCGGCTGTAGGGGGAAGCGGGGCGGCGGCGTGCGGCTGTGTGGGGGCGGGACTAGGCGGGGCTGGGCGGACGGCTATAGAGGAAGTGGGGGCGGCGGCGTGCGGCTGGATGGGGGCTGGACTAGGCGGGGCTGGCGGCGGCTGGAGTTTGAGCGGGGTGGAGGGCTGGCTGACGGTAGGGGGAGAGGGAAAACAAGGGGGGGGAAGGATACTTACCCAAGGAGTCGTCACCGAGGGGGTTCCGGGCGTCGGCACCACGGAAAGATCACCGGAAATGAGGAAGAACTCTTCTCCAAATTTCAGCAATGACCAAAAACTGCAGCCCTAGGTTCTTATTTATAATGAAATAGAACTAGGGCAACCACGATGGACGGCTATGATTGGCCGTCGATCGCGGCGCCCAAACAACACTAAATAATATACGAAATACAACATATTATATATGAAAATTCATCAGAACGACGAGCCGGACGTAGCCACGGTGGCGGATCGGCGATCCGGTCACGCCCTCCTGCGAGAATACACGAACGTGGGGCCCGCCCTGCGCCGTGTCGCGCCAGATGGCCCCCCATCAATTGTGGTCCCAAGTTTCCTTCGCATGCTGATTGCTTGCTTGCAGTTTATAACTGCATATGTTTGCTGGGTTTCATTTGCCATGTTGCTAGGCGATAGTTGAAAATTGTGGTACCCCTCCATTGTAGGAGTTTGCTACCAATGGTGATTCAAGTACCCTGTAGTTGCAATCTCTCACCTGCACTGTTGGGAAAAGTGATTAGTGAAGCTGAAATAATGGCGTTGGAAGATCAGTATGTTGATGCGAATGCTAGAATGCCACCCATATCTTTGGCAGATATGCCCGTGGCTATTATTGAAGGGGTATCTTGTGGGACTAGTGATTGGGCGACTTCTTGAATTGCCATCCGCCTTTGTTCAACCTGCTTATGCGGAGGATTGGTTGACATGGATTAAAGATCTACTATTTGCTTTAGGAGTTCCAATAGAGCAGATGATCCCTCTTGTCTCATTTGCGCTTTTTGGGGAGGCTAAAAGTGGCGTCAAGAGGAGCGATGGGAGCATTTTACTCGACGCCCTTGTTTCCAAATCCCTATGAAAGATCTTACTGCAGCTTTTAGGGAGTGCTATGTTTCGACAACTATTCACCTTATGCCGCGAGAAGACATTTTGATGCCGAGACAAAAGGAATTGTCCATGGAGTCTTATATCTACGAGTATTTACGATTATGCCATTGTGCAGAGGATGTCCTAGTGAGTGATGATGACAGATCCCGATATTTCTCTAAAGGATTGCTTGAAGATTGGAAGGCCCCTTTGTACGCAGCGACATCTATTAGCTTCCCCATTTTGATTCAAGCAGCCCGCACTTTGGAGGGCTTTAGAAAGATACAGAAGAAGCGATCAGGAGTAATAGATTACTTGATATTGGATTAAAGAGTGCAAAACTCCATGAAGTGCCTAAGGCCGAGGGCTCAAGGGAACCCAAGAAAAAACAGAAGATACCTACTGTTTGCTTTCATTGTGGCCGTCATGGTCACGTTACTCGTGGATTCTAGTCATAACCACTTGAATAAGCAATGGTGACGACCTCTGTTTCTACCCCTTTTGTATAAGGTAATGTGCAATAGAGGTTGATGTGTGCATGTAGTTGCAATTATGAGTAACATTTTTGCGCATATGCTCTTTTGTTTTGGATTCTATTTGGAGGTTTATCCTCCTCTATTATGACTCCTGTAGGTAAGCCAAATTTTGTTGGCATAATAGTTATGTAACTGCTACTTACGATTAATTAGCGTGAATGATGACTCTAGCAAATGAGTCGAGATTTTGTTACTGTATGTTTAAGTAGCTGTGAACTTGTGACTATGGATTTCACTTCCTAACATAATGATAGAGGTTACCTGTAGACTTGTTGTGGTAGGCTATTGTGGAGTTTGAAATGCTGTTGGTGTTATGAAAATACTTGGTCCCTATGCTTGGTTTTGAAAGAAACTAGAAATTTCGGGTTTGTAAATTTTGTGTGATTTGTAGTAGCTTAACTATGAATTTTGTAACCCGTGAATTGAGATTATTTTTTGGAAATAGCTAATGAGTCATTTCATCAGATTCACATGCATGAGCTTCGCCACTAATGCTTGTGGAAATTTGTTGATGTTATGATGACAAACAAGTTGTTAGTTCACGATTTTATTGGGATCGAAATATCATGGCTAAAGCAAAATATTGGTCGGGGTGACATGGGCTTGGTGCTCAAATTGTTCAAACCATAGGGCAATTAGCAAATGGTTGAGCATGTAGTTTGCTTTGGTTGGATTCGTAAAGAGATTTGTAAACATTTGAACTCATGCAAAAGTGCCTTGTTGAGATTGTGACCTCTTGGATGAGAATTTCTTTTAATAAGGGCATGGTTTGCACAAATCTCGATTAATAGACGATTGCATCATCGCTCGTCCGTGTTGAATAGTGGTGATGTTGTAGTGTAATCACCGTCGAATAAAGTCTTCCTGGTCTTTCATAGTCTCGATGTGGTTCGAGTGGTGGGTAAATCTAAAAACTCTTTTTTGAGATGTCAAATGTTCTCATTTTGAAAAGTCTAACCATTCATACTGTAACAAAATGACTATGGAGCAATGAATATGAGGATTTGTATGGCCCTTTTGATTATGATCTAAGTGATGGGAGAATCTTTGTGATAGAGTGTACGAGAGGATTCATCGACGGTTGTATGTCCGAATCTAAGTCGTTCTCTTGAGTTTTGAAAAGTCGTACGAATGTTATTCGTAACCTCCTAGTTTGATATTTCACTGTGTTTGAGATCGTTTGGTTTTCCTCATGAAGGCGTATATCAAAGTATCACAACAAAAGCGTGGCGGGTCCATAACCAACACACCGTATTGAAATTTGACGTTTTGTATCCCTTGCTATTGAGGCCGAGAATAAACTTCAGGATGAAATTTCTTTAAGGGGGACACATTTGTAATTTCCCAAAAATTTTGAACACAAACTGTAAATTTATTGTTTATTTTGAATAGCTGGGTGTGCAGGTAGAGGTTATGGGTGTGCGGATAGCGGTTCCTATTTGGTTTAAAATCTATAATTAAACCCTATCCCCCAAAACTTTCCAACTCTTCTAATCCCCCTCCACCATTTTCTATTTCGCTTGAGCTGCCGATGGGAGGATGCTCCCAGTTGCCACTACCGTCGCACTCGCCGCCGAAGGAGTAAGTAGACGAGCTACTCACTTTCACCTATTGCCGACCTCCCTTCCTGCTTTCTTGTTAGCAAGCAGATCAAGGGGGGGGGGGGGGAGAAGGTTACAACTGTCCATGACTCTCGACGAACACCCTGCCGCGTAGTCGATCGAGAAAGAAGGATGTCGCTACTGCCGGTTTACTGTGTGTGCCGACAAGGAGCAAAATGACCCATTTGCCGAGAGACCTGCTAGGATTTCTTGTCAAAACCTTAAGGTTTTCTTCTTTCACCAAGAGTGTGTAGTAGGAGGTTGAGGGCCATTGTCATTTTCACCTGTTGCTGAGCCCTTGCCGAGTTGCTGCTAAGGCTTGATCTCGTGCCTCTCTTGAAGAGGGCTTGTGTTGCCGATCAAACTCCTTGACAAGAGAGCTGGTCGACCGACTGAGGAGGGAATATTGTTAAAGAAGACAAAGAACCACTACGGGAGTTTGATTTGTGGCTCAAATCACCGAGAGAAAGTTGCTACGATCATTATCATGGCTCTAAGAGGCGCGCCGAGGCCCGAGGGTAAAGATCTCTTTCCCTAGTCTTAGGTCCGTTGTTTGTCCGTTTTAATAATTTCCGTGCAATGAGAGCCACCTCATTCCATTTCGGTTGAGGACAGGGATTCCGCCATGGCGTGGAATTGTGACCACGATGTTTGTTTGTGTGATCTGTATGCAGAGTCTCTCTTCTGCTATGCGGTAGATAGCAATGACTCCGCCAGTATGTGAAATTGTGACCCCCCAACATTGATTTTCTATTTTACTTGCATTGGATGACCACCAGTCATTAATTGGCGGCGGTGGTTTCCCTTTGTTCATTGCGAACCACCAGATCGATTGTGTCCGTCTCCGACATGAATTTGTATTAGAAATCCAATGCCCAAGTCTGGATTTAGACATTGTGTGAAGCCTACCCAGAGCGATAAGACCAAATGAGTGATGTTTATATTGATGTGCGTTACGATTAGCCCAAAGTGCGCAAACGAGAATGTCCTTTACCGTTCGTCGTATCGGTTGCTAGAATCTATGGGTTACTTTGTGAAGGCCCTGATCCTAGGTGACTGATGTACTTCCAAATTGAGGGCTTTTCAATTAAATATATTTTTAAGCCAAAAACTATATTTGATATGAAATAATAATTGGAGTTAAAAAATGATTTTAATTTTAGTTCTAAAAAGAGAGGCCGAGTGGCCAACTTCGAGGCTTGCGCGTGAAAACACGGTCTCCGTAATGAGCTTGAATAAAATCGTTGAATTTTGTTAGAGACGGATCTCTTGAGTGCTCCTGATTTGATTATTTAGCGAGGTTTACACATCCACAAGACAAACCATAATAACAATTTATGAAATAACGGTAATAAAAGAAAACATAAATATATCATTAGGAAATGTTAATCCACGAAAAGGAATGAGACAAATCAAATTTAGTTAACAAATATTGACATCAAATTAGTAGATCTCTAAGTAATTTGGTTAACAATTATTTGGAAAGAAACTAAGTATGGGAAGAAATAAAAATCCCTGAGTAATTTCCCCCCATTAAAACAATCCCGCCAAAGGAGAATAGGGTAGTCAGACAGAGCAGGAAGCCAAACCTTTTGCTTCCCTGCTGTTGTCGGCCTTTCCTCCCGTGCCGCTCGAGTACCGCCTCCACATTTGCGAAACACCCGCCGACACTGGTTCCTGCAAACGCCAGCCTTGGGACGAGCCGCCGTGTTGTCGTCGATGTCGGGTCCTCCCTACGACGACTCGAATTTCGTTCTGTGCCGTCCACCCCGACTTTATTTTCCGGCCGTTGATCCCGACGACTGCTTTAATTTAACTGTCTTCTTCCCATGCACGAACGGATTGGATTGGAACTTCTTTTGAGTGATGCAAGTGGTATACTACCCGTACTCTCCTCTTTATTAGAAATATTTTTATGATTTCACTTAAATAATTTGGGCTTGCCGTTGCGTTCGATTTACTATTCATACCGTTATTTCATATATTGTTGTTTGTAGATCTTACTCGTGGCAGTATAAACCCCGTGAATGAGTCAAACCAAAAAAGCGCGTGAGAGTACGCTCGAGCGAAATTAGTGAACTTCTCAAGATTCAAAAGTAACGTCAAAGAGATGCACGCGCGAAAATTTGATTTGGCCGCCCGGACCCCGTGTTCTCTTTAAAAACCAAAATCCCAATTTAATTTTCGAGATCCCCATTAAATTTTGGATTAAAATTTTTATTAATTTTCAGAACCCCAATTTTGAGCCTACATCAGTTTGGTATCAGAGTAGTGTGATTCTCTCCTATCGCGAATCACGCGATCCAAATTTCAAAGAATTGTTTTTAAAAAAAGCTATTTTAAAATATTATAAATTAGTTTTTTAAAAAAATTATTGTGCCCTTTTAAGTTAAAACTTTATTTTATTTTTTTAAAAAATATAATAATCACAATTAAAGTTTTTATTATCATCCTTATTAAAAAAAGAATTTGTTTTCCTTCATAAAAACCAATTTTCTCCCGCTCGGGAGCGCTTTTTTTCTTAAAAAAAATTGTCAACCAAAAATTATTTTGAATTTTTCGATGGAAAAGCGGGCTGATCAATTAGAGAACAACGTAAGAGATTTGGCCCGACGCATGAGCGATTTGATGAAAACAGTCGAAACTCTCACCACCGGTATGGGTAGTGTCACACATATCATGAACGGACTGCGCACTTCTGTTAATAATATCGAAGCAACCTTGCTTGTCAATCAAACACCTGCCCCAGTGGTCGAAAACGACCCTGACCATAGACCTCGGGAACTCACACACCCCGACCCGAAAGCACATAACGAACCACGTCACCAACCCCATTGGGATATGAGAATCAAGCTGGACGTGGGTGATTTCGAAGGGCGAATAGAGCCTGGGAGTTGCTTAGAGTGGTGTGAAAGGATGGATCGTTTCCTAGCTTGGACGCAATTGCCCTAAGCTAGGCAAGTTGAGTATGCCACGCTTAGACTGAAAGGGTCCGCCCTAGTTTGGTGGGGACAGTTGGAACGATCTAGGTTCAATTTAGGCATGCCCCCGATCACAACATGGAACGACTTCAAGACTCAACTGCGTAAGAGATACGTTCCGTTTGATTATATGCAAACCCTGTATCGTAAGTTCCATAATGTACTTCATGATAAATTATCTGTCGACGAGTACACAAACGAGTTCCTAGTCCTGTAGTCTCGCCTTGACCTCCGAGAGGACGATGACATGACCGTCTCCTGTTATCTGGACGGGTTACGCTATTCCATCCGAGATCAGTTGGAACTCCTTGATTACAAGGAGTTAGGAGAGGTTTCGAGTCTCGCACGTAGAGTAAAAGCGCTGTAGGAGTGAACATCTAGGAATAAATCCACTAACAAGCCCCACCCGACTCACACTTTCACCCCTGCCGGGTCCTCTCGCCCGGTAGCGTCCACGAGCACCCCAACATTCCCTGCCCCACAAGGGCAAGGAGAATACAGGCACTAGACCTCAACCTGAGACGTTTAGGTGTTTTAAGTGTATGGAATCAGGCCATAAGTCTTCTGAGTGTCCGCGATGCCACTTCGTCGCCATCATCGATTCTGAGGGTGGGTCAGAACCCGAGTATGAGGTCTTTCTTAATGACTCCGAGACTGACCCGACTCCTGAGATTGAGTTAGAGAGTGAGTACGAAGTTGAGGGAGAACAACTTGAGCAGTTAGTGTGTGTTCTCCAACATAGTCTCCTAATTCCCAAGATGCCTATTGACGATGACTGGTTGGGGAACAATATCTTTCGTACCACCGCCCGCATACAGGGACAGTTCTGCTTCATCATCATAAACATCGGTAGTATGGAGAACTTTGTTACTCAGCGCATGGTGGATAAGCTGAAATTAAAAACGCAGCCCTTAGGAAGACCCTACAGTCTGTCATGGGTCACTAGTAGCACTACTATTCCTATCACGCACCAGTGTCTCGTAGAGTTTTCCATAGACAGTACGTATCAGGACGCTGTATGGTCTCATGTAGCTACTATCGAGGTCTGCCACATCCTGCTAGGACGACCTTGGCAGTACGATAGGCACGTGGTTCATGATGGTGTAAAGAACTCTCACTCCTTCGTGCGCAATGGTCACAAGATCGTTCTTCTTCCCCAGAAGAATGGTTTTGTTCCCAGAGCCCCAAAGAGGACTTCACCCCATTCTACAACTGTCTCCGCGATATCCTTCCCCTCCGCCACCATGTTAATGACAGAGTCCAAATTCCAGGAGGAGATGAGGGATAGCGAGGTCGTCTATATGTTATCCGGTATTGACACCACCCCCGCTACATTAGACATCCCTAGTACGGTGCGACCCCTCATAGATGAGTTCTCTGAGATCATGCCGGAGGAGCTTCCCGATCAGCTACCCCCGTTGAGAGACATACATCATTGCATAGAACTCATCCCAGGAGTTAGTTTACCTCATTTGCCCCACTATCGCATGAGTCCTAAAGAGCATGAGTTATATAGGCAGGTGACCGATCTGATTTCGAAGGGTCACGTTATGGAGAGTATGAGTCCGTGCGCCGTCCCCGTGCTTCTAGTTTCTAAGAAAGCTGGGACATGGCGCATGTGTGTGGATAGTCGAGCAATTAATAAAATCGCGATCAAGTATCGTTTTCCGATTCCCCGATTGAATGACATGTTAGATATGCTTAGTGGATCCCGTATATTTTCGAAGGTTGACATAAAAAATGGATACCACCAGATTAGAATTCGACCTGGGGACGAGTGGAAGACGACATTTAAAACTAGAGAAGGATTATACGAATGTCTGGTGATGCCTTTTGGGCTCTCCAATGTTCCCAATACATTTATGCGAGTGATGAATCAAGTGCTTAGGCCACTCATAGGAGTTTGCGTAGTGGTATACTTTGACGATATTTTGATTTATAGCACTGATCAAGATCAACACATGACTCATCTTAAGCAGGTCTTAGAGATCCTACGAGAAAATAAGCTATATATAAACATGAAGAAATACACATTTTTGGCTGATAGCCCGACCTTCTTAGGATATATCGTTTCTTCTGAGGCCATTAGAGTTGATAGAGAGAAGGTCAAGCGATAAAATCATGGCCTAGCCCTAGGACAATTACTGAGGCTCGAGGATTTCATGGGCTTGTATCTTTTTATCAACGGTTTATTCAAAACTTTAGTACCATGATAACACCTGTAACTGATTGTCTGAAAAAGAGATTGTTTATTTGGACTGAGGAAGCCGAGCGAGCGTTTCTTTTGGTTAAATAGAGACTCACAAGTGCACCTGTGTTAGCGCTGCCTGATTTTGAGAAAATTTTGGAGGTTGACTGTGACGCATCGATCGTAGGCATTGACGCAGTTTTGAGTCTGGAGGATCGTCCCATCGCATTCTTTAGTGAGAAGTTAAACGAGGCGAAGACTAGATAATCCACCCACGGCTTCGAGTTTTGCGCTATCGTTCAGGCTCTCCGACATTGGAGACACTACCTGATTCAACGCGAGTTTGTGCTGAACACTGATCATGAGGCTCTGAAGCATCTGAACTCCCAGAAGGAGATCAGACGTCATGCCAAGTGGGCCGCTTACCTGCAAGAGTTCACGTTTCACTTAAAACACAAACACGATGTCACGAATCGAGTTGCTGACGCATGTAGTCAACGCACTCATCTTCTAGTCACGCTGCAGCCGTGCATCACTGACTTAGACTCACAACGAGACTTATACTCCATTGATCCTTCTTTCCGCGACATTTGGATTTCATGTCAGCACAGTGGGACAAATCCCACCCCACAGTACGTCGTGAGTGAGGGTTATTTGTTTATGGGCACTTGCCTTTGCATTTGCAAAGGACCACTTCGAGAGACACTACTTAGAAAGCTCCACTCGTCTGGGTTAGGTGGACACGTAGGCCAGTCCAAATTATGAGATCTCGCCAGCCGTTATTATTGGCCAAATATGAAACGTGATGTCACCGAACTCATTAGGCACTGCACCACCTGTCAGCTGTAGAAGGGTCACACACAAAACACAGGATTATATATCCCCTTACCGATACCTGAGCGACCGTGGGATGACGTCTCGATGGATTTCGTGGTAGGACTTCCTCGCAATCAAAGGAAGGTCGACTCTATTTTCGTAGTCGTAGACCGTTTTTCGAAGATAACACACTTTATTCTGTGTAAGAAAACCTCTAGTGCTGTACACGTCGCTGAACTCTTTTTTAGAGAAATCGTTAGATTGCACGACATTCCTAGGTTGATCACTTCTGATAGAGATACTCGTTTTATGAGGTATTTTTGGAAACACTGTTGGCCCGACTAGGTACCAAACTCGAATTTAGCAGCGCATATCGCCCTCAGACCGATGAACAGACTGAGGTCGTTAATAGGAGTTTTAGGGACTTTCTTAGGTGTTTGACTGAGGAGTATCCGAAACAATATGATCTTATACTGTCACAAGCTGAATTTGCATTCAATAATTCTATTAATTATTCCACTGCTAAATCTCCTTTCGAGATTGTTTACGGCTTCCCTATACCGCATATACTTGATCGTCACTCTCTGCCGAATCATGAACGTATTTCCTCTGATGCGCAAACCCATGTTGATTATTTAAAAGAATTGTATAAAAATATTACTAATAAATTGCGAGCGACTTCTGAAAAATATAAATCCCTAGCCGATTGTCATCGCCGGGAATTATACTTTTCAGAAGGAGATTGAGTATTTGCCTATTTCAGGAATCAAAGATTCACTCCGGGTACATACCATAAGCTACAACAGAGAAAATTTTGTCCTTTCCAAGTCCGAAAACGCATTGGTGAGAATGCATATCTCCTGGATTTGCCCGTTAAATTCGGTACCTCACCGATATTTAACGTGGCTGATGTAACGCCGTTCTATGGAAATCCACTAAGCTCCAGCCCGAGGCCGCCCACAATAGCTCCAGAGATCCCACCCGACTTAGCTCAAGTACAGACACCCACCACTGAGGAGATCGATCAGGTTCTAGATGTACGAGAGTTTCGTACTCGCCATGAGACTTACCAATGCCACTTGGTCTCCTGGCAAGGACGAGACATTACAGACAACTCTTGGATTAGCACTAAAGAACTACGCCATCGCCGCCCTGATCTCTCGGTTGCTAGTCTTTACGAGTTCTCGTCAGAGTCGAGCTCTTTCAACCCCGGGGGAATTGATGTGACCTGCGACGCATCATAGTCCCTTATGCATTTCTTTTTTATTTTTGTTCTTTTATTTCATGTACTCGTGTATTTCTCTATTTGTTATTTCTGTACCTTTTTCTGGCTCAGTGGTGTGACCGACCTTTGAGACTTTCAATAAAGCGGTCCAGTATTATTAGTAGTAGGGCGAAACGGCAAGCCTAAGTTATTCAAGAAAACATAAATATATCATTAGGAAATGTTAATCCACGAAAAGGAAAGAGGCAAATCAAATTTGGTTAACAAATATTGGCATCAAATTAGTAGATCTTTGAGTAATGTGGTTAACAATTATTTGGCAAGAAACTAAGTATGGGAAGAAATAAAAATCTCTGAGTAATTTCCCCCCATTAAAACAGTCCCGCCCAAGGAGAATAGGGCAGTCGGACAGAGCAGGAAGCCAAACCTTTTGCTTCCCTGCTGTTGCCGACCTTTCCTCCCGCGCCGCTCGAGCACCTCCTCCACATTTGCGGAACACCCGCCCGCGCTGGTTCCCGCTGACGCCAGCCTTGGGACAAGCCGCCGGGTTGTCGTCGACGCCGGGTCCTCCCTCCGACGACTCGAATTTCGTTCTGTGCCGTCGACTCCGACTTTATTTTCCGGTCGCTGATCCCGACGACTGCTTTAATTTAACTGTCTTCTTCCCGTGCCCGAACAAATTGGACTGGAACTTCTTTTGAGTGATGCAAGTGGTATACTACCCGTACTTTCCTCTTTATTAGAAATATTTTTATGATTTCACTTAAATAATTTGGGCTTGCCGTTGTATTCGATTTACTGTTCATACCGTTATTTCATAAATTGTTGTTTGTAGGTGTACAACACCGTATTCGCGAAGAGTGGACCCTAAATGAGGCGTGCTTAGTTTTTAAGTTTTTTGAGTATTTTGAACTCTCGGTGACCAATTTTGGCTCTAGCTTGGAAATCTACTAGTAGGGGGAGGAGAAATCGGCCTCCCCCAGCGGCCCCTTAGTTGGAGTGTAAGAGCGGCAGGTTGGTAGGCACCCGCCCGGGCCAAATGGGTGTGGAGGCGGGATCAGCAGGCCCTCCCCCTCCCCCTTTTCCCCTCAGGCCGGCGGGACCAGCCCCAGGCCCGGCGGGTAGGTCGGGCGAGACCGGCCCTCGGGCCGGGTCTCGCCCCGCCCCGCGGGCAGCAAGGCGAGACCGACCCCCAGGCCGGGTCTCGCCAAGACCGACGGGTTGGCCGGGCGAGACCCGCCCTCGGGCCGGGTCTCGCCCAGCCCCGCGGGCAGCCAGGCGAGACCGGCCCCCAGGCCGGGTCTCGCCCAGCACTGCGGGCAGCCAGGCGAGACCGGCCCCCAGGCCGGGTCTCGCCAAGCCCGGCGGGTTGGCCGGGCGAGACCGGCCCTCGGGCTGGGTCTCGCCCAGCCCCGCGGGCGGCCAATCGAGACCGGCCCCCAGGCCGGGTCTCGCCCAGCCCCGCGGGCGGCCAGGCGAGACCGGCCCCCAGGCCGGGTCTCGCCCAGCCCGACGGGTAGGCCGGGCGAGACCGGCCCCCAGGCCGGGTCTCGCCCAGCCCGCGAGACCGGCCCCCAGGCCGGGTCTCGCCCAGCCCGACGGGCAGGCCGGGCGAGACCGGCCCCCAGGCCGGGTCTCGCCCAGCCCCGCGGGCAGGCCGGGCGAGACCGGCCCCCAGGCCGGGTCTCGCCCAGCCCCGCGGGCAGGCCGGGCGAGACCGGCCCCCAGGCCGGGTCTCGCCCAGCCCGACGGGTAGGCCGAGCGAGACCGGCCCTCGGGCCGGGTCTCGCCCAGCCCTGCGGGCAGCCAGGCGAGACCGGCCCCCGGGCCGGGTCTCGCCCAGCTCGGCGAGACCGGCCCCCGGGCCGGGTCTCGCCCAGCCCGGCGAGTAGGCCGGCGAGACCGGCCCCCAGGCCGGGTCTCGCCCCGTCCCGCAGGGTGGGTCCCCTATTTGCTTTGGGTGACGCGTTTTTCCTTCTCTACCCCCCGGCGTGGCGGTTTCCTATTGGCCCGAGGCCTTTTGGCCGTGGGGGTATTTTGGTCATTTTTGGCCCGGCGTGGGATTTGGAAACTATAAATAGAACCCCTTGGGTGCCTTGGAGAGGATCCTTTTCGGAGCTTCCTCCTCCCTTAGCTTCTTCTTGGTAGAGTAGAGAGAGCTCTCCAAGGCGCCCAGACTAGCCCTTTGGTAAGGGAGGGGAAGAGCTCAGGTAGCCTTCCGGGTGTGAGGTGGGACCTCCGCGCTAGAGCCGAGGGTCTGTTCATAGTCTCCTAAGTCTCCGGTCCGTGACGTTCTCTCGAGGGTAGTAGGTGTGAGGTCACCCTTTCAGGGACCCCGAACTCCACAGAGGTCAATTTTGGCTTCAACACTTTGGTGCGGTGAGCGTGGAGAGTGACCAGCGCAGAAGATCTCGGGAGAGAGTCATGACGGGAGGTCAGGGAGGTAGTGATGATCTCGGCGAGCTCCCTAGCTCAGGACCCTTTGTGGGGAGGCAAGAGTTCATGGCCTCCATCCAGGGTATCATGGAGATGCTGCGAAGCATTGCTCCTCAGGGTGGCAGCTCCACCCCGACCCCACAGGAGCTAGCTCCCCCCCTCGACGAGTCGACTCCCAGGGGTCTAGGCGAGATGACCCCAGCGGGGGGAGAAGGAAGTGCACCAGGAAGAAGGCCAGGGAAGGAGAGGATGGGAGATGGGGTCGAGCGAGACCTCACTGACCGGGAGTTGTTCTCTTGCCCGACGAGTGCCAACCTCCCAGGCGAGCAGGTTGCGCGAGTGGAGGTGGCGAGACCACCCCTTAGGGGGTCACCCTTCAGCGAGCTGATCATTTCAGCTCCCGTTCCCGAGGGGTTCAGAGAGCCGGACATGACTTACTATACGGGGAAGGATGACCCCGTCCAGCATCTGCAGTGGTTCGAGGATGCCGTCTCCATCAGGCCGATGACGGATGCCTTCAAGTGTCGCCTCTTTGCGATCACGTTGAAGGAGAAGGCAAGGGACTGGTTCCATCAACTCCCTCCAAGGTCGATCTATGGGTTCGAGGACTTGAGCCGGAGCTTTCAGCTTCGCTTCTCCACCTCCAAGAAGCGGAAGAGGAGCCCCGAGTCCATCTTCCTGATAAGGCAGGGGGCCGAGGAGTCGCTGGCCCGTTACGTAGACAGGTTCCAGGGGGAGATCCTGGAGGTCCAGGAGATGCCCGGGTATGTTCTCCAGATGGCCTTCACCGTCGGGCTGAAGGAGGGCTTCTTCAAGATGAGCTTGACCCGGAAGGCCCCCCTTTCCTTTGAGGAGCTGATGGAAAGGGCGGCTGAGGAGATAGCCATGGAGGCGGCCAGCCCGGCATTTGTTAAGAAGTTGGCAGAGCTAACGGAGACGGAGTCAAAGGAGCAAGGTGGCTCAAGACATCAGGAAGGAAGAAGGAGGGAGGAGCGGAGAGCTCAGGAGGGTCCAGAGCCAGGTTGGAGACAGCAGAGAGGACCCGTTCAAGGTCCGGGAAGAGGTTACGCCTAAGATGGGGGAAACTTCCATGGGGGCCAAGGGAGGTTCAACTTCCAAAGGCAAGCCCCTAGGCAGCTCCTGCCCCCACCACAGCAAGCGATGGAGATTGGTCGAAGAGAGAGGAGGAGCCGCCAGGGAAGGAGAAGGGTCAGGGTAGAGTTGCCGTACTGTGACTTCCACCAGGTGGAGGGGCACGCCACAGCTACCTGCCCCGAGTTCCTGGAAGTGAGGGGGGCGAGAGACCCTGCCCAGCCACAGCCACCAGTGCGGGTTGAAAAGGTTCTGCCCAGAGAAGGAGGGGATGATGTTTGTGAGGACCGGGTCGATGTCGGACCCCGAGGCGGTATAGCTGTGATCCATGGTGGAGTGGGGATCGAGGCCACTCGAAAGGCAAGCCTCCATGTCATGTACCGAAGGAGCGTCGCCTCAACCTCCCAGACCCCGCCCCAGGGGGAGAAAATCACCTTCTCGGTGAAGGACCTACCGGATCATGAGGATCCGTTCTGTGATGCGCTGGTCATCCAGACGACCATCGAGGGCTACAGCGTCTCCCGAATCTTGGTTGACAACGGGAGCTCCGTCAACGTCGTTTTCAGGAAGGCGTTTGATGAGATGAAGGTAGAGCCAAGGCGGGTGTTGGCCTCGGACGAACCCCTGTTCGGATTCTCAGGAGAAAGAAAGGAGGTCGAAGGTGGAGTAGGACTCCAAGTAAAGTTGGGAGGGGCCTCAAGGAACTGCCGGTTCGTCATTGTTGACGCTCCAAGCAGCTACAACGCCATCTTCGGAAGGCCCCTCATCAGCGCCTTTCGTTGCGTGCCATCTTCCTTCCACCAATGCATCAAGTTCATCTCCGGAGGGATCCAGGTCAGAGTCAAGGGGGACTCCAGGATGGCAAGACAGTGCTACGTCACGGCTGTCAACACCATCTCTTGGTTGGCCCAGACAGAGGAGATGGAGAATGTCATGGAGAGCTTGAGCAAGATGGAAGTGCCCGAGGAAAAGGAAGCGAAAGATGGCCGTCATGCCCAGGCCCCATGAGGGTGCCTCGCTTTGCGGTAGTCTTTTCATTTTTCTTGTCTTGTAACAAGTGCTACCCCTGACCAGCCGAGTCAGGGGGACCATGTAACTTATATTTTCCCCCGTTTGAGGATGTAGGATTTGGTAAGGTTTGATTGAGATGCCTAGTCCTTTTGCTCCGAGACGGTCCCGCTGCCCAGGCTCTCACTAGCTGGGCAGGGTCGGTGGTACCTCTCGTGGATGCCTATAGATCTCACCTCGAGATGGATTCCGCTGTCAGGCTCTCACCTAGCTGGCAGGGCAGGTTGATCTCTCGGAGGGTGGGAATATCTCACCTCGAGATGAATTCCGCTGTCAGGCTCTCACCTAGCTGGCAGGGCAGGTTGATCTCTCGGAGGGTGGGAAGGTCTCACCTCGAGATGGATTCCGCTGTCAGGCTTTCACCTAGCTGGCAGGACAGGTTGATCTCTCGGAGGGTGGGAAGATCTCATCTCGAGATGGATTACGCTGCCAGGCTCTCACCTAGCTGGCAGGGTAGGTCGATCTCTCGTGGAAGCCAAGCCCTTAGCTCCGAGATGGATTCCGCTGTTAGGCTCTCACCTAGCTGGCAGGGCAGGTTGATCTCTCGTGGAAGCCAAGTCCCTTAGCTCCGAGATGGATTCCGCTGTCAGGCTCTCACCTAGCTGGCAGGGCAGGTTGATCTCTCGTGGAAGCTAAGTCCCTTAGCTCCGAGATGGATTCCGCTGTCAGGCTCTCACCTAGCTGGCAGGGCAGGTTGATCTCTCGTGGAAGCCAAGTCCTTTGCTCCGAGATGGATTCCGCTGTCAGGCTCTCACCTAGCTGACAGGGCAGGTTGATCTCTCGTGTAAGCCAAGTCCTTTACTCCGAGATGGATTCCGCTGTCAGGCTCTCACCTAGCTGGCAGGGCAGGTTGATCTCTCATGGAAGCCAAGTCCTTTGCTCTGAGATGGATTCCGCTGTCAGGCTCTCACCTAGCTGTCAGGGTAGGTCGATCTCTCGTGGAAGCCAAGCCCTTAGCTCCGAGATGGATTCCGCTGTCAGGCTCTCACCTAGCTGGCAGGGCTGGTTGATCTCTCGTGGAAGCCAAGTCCTTTGCTCCGAGATGGATTCCGCTGTCAGGCTCTCACCTAGCTGGCAGGGCAGGTTGATCTCTCGTGGAAGCCAAGTCCTTTGCTCCGAGATGGATTCCGCTGTCAGGCTCTCACCTAGCTGGCAGGGCAGGTTGATCTCTCGTGGAAGCCAAGTCCTTTGCTCCGAGATGGATTCCGCTGTCAGGCTCTCACCTAGCTGGCAGGGCAGGTTGATATCTCGTGGAAGCCAAGCCCTTAGCTCCGAGATGGATTCCGCTGTCAGGCTCTCACTTAGCTGGCAGGGCAGGTTGATCTCTCGTGGAAGCCATGCCCTTAGCTCCGAGATGGATTCCGCTGTCAGGCTCTCACCTAGCTGGCAGAGCAGGTTGATCTCTCGTGGAAGCCAAGTCCCTTAGCTCCGAGATGGATTCCGCTGTCAGGCTCTCACCTAGCTGGCAGGGCAGGTTGATCTCTCGTGGAAGCCAAGTCCCTTAGCTCCGAGATGGATTCCGCTGTCAGGCTCTCACCTAGCTGGCAGGGCAGGTTGATCTCTCGTGGAAGCCAAGTCCTTTGCTCCGAGATGGATTTCGCTGTCAGGCTCTCACCTAGCTGGCAGGGCAGGTTGATCTCTCGTGGAAGCCAAGTCCTTTGCTCCGAGATGGATTCCACTGTCAGGCTCTCACCTAGCTGGCAGGGCAGGTTGATCTCTCATGGAAGCCAAGTCCTTTGCTCCGAGATGGATTCCGCTGTCAGGCTCTCACCTAGCTGGCAGGGTAGGTCGATCTCTCGTGGAAGCCAAGCCCTTAGCTCCGAGATGGATTCCGCTGTCAGGCTCTCACCTAACTGGCAGGACAGGTTGATCTCTCGTGGAAGCCAAGTCCTTTGCTCCGAGATGGATTCCGCTGTCAGGCTCTCACCTAGCTGGTAGGGCAGGTTGATCTCTCGTGGAAGCCAAGTCCTTTGCTCCGAGATGGATTCCGCTGTCAGGCTCTCACCTAACTGGCAGGGCAGGTTGATCTCTCGTGGAAGCCAAGTCCTTTGCTCCGAGATGGATTCCGCTGTCAGGCTCTCACCTAGCTGGCAGAGCAGGTTGATCTCTCATGGAAGCCAAGTCCTTTGCTTCGAGATGGATTCCGCTGTCAGGCTCTCACCTAGCTGGCAGGGTAGGTCGATCTCTCGTGGAAGCCAAGCCCTTAGCTCCGAGATGGATTCCGCTGTCAGGCTCTCACTAGCTGACAGAGCTGGTTGATCTCTCGTGGGAGTCAAGTTTGTTACCAAGAGAAGCTCTCGCCACCCAGGCTCCCATAGCTGGCATGTCAGGTTGACCCCGTGGGGAAGTTACACTCCGCGAATACGTTGGGTTGGTTGTTTTCTTTCCGAGCTTGTGCCAACCTCGAAAAGAGCGGGGATTGTGTACAACCCCGTATTCGCGAAGAGTGGACCCTAAATGAGGCGTACTTAGTTTTTAAGCTTTTTGAGTATTTTGAACTTTCGGTGGCCAATTTTGGCTCTAGCTTGGAAATCTACTAGTAGGGGGAGGAGAAATCGGCCTCCCCCAGCGGTCCCTTAGTTGGAGTGTAAGAGCGGCAGGTTGGTAGGCACCCGCCCGGGCCAATTGGGTGTGGAGGCGGGATCAGCAGGCCCTCCCCCTCCCCCTTTTCCCCTCAGGCCGGCGGGACCAGCCCCAGGCCCGGCGGGTAGGCCGGGCGAGACCGGCCCTCGGGCCGGGTCTCGCCCCGCCCCGCGGGCAGCCAGACGAGACCGGCCCCCAGGCCGGGTCTCGCCAAGCCCGGCGGGTTGGCCGGGCGAGACCGGCCCTCGGGCCGGGTCTCGCCCAGCCCCGCGGGCAGCCAGGCGAGACCGGCCCCCAGGCCGGGTCTCGCCCAGCCCTGCGGGC
This sequence comes from Platanthera guangdongensis, assembly GCA_039583875.1. NCBI lineage: Eukaryota > Viridiplantae > Streptophyta > Magnoliopsida > Asparagales > Orchidaceae > Platanthera > Platanthera guangdongensis. Next base: position 130,802,925 of record CM077164.1, read on the forward strand.
AGCCGGGCGAGACCGGCCCTCGGGCCGGGTCTCGCCCAGCCCCGCGGGCGGCCAGGCGAGACTGGCCCCCAGGCCGGGTCTCGCCCAACCCCGCGAGCAGCCAGGCGAGACCGGCCCCCAGGCCGGGTCTCGCCCAGCCCCGCGGGTAGGCCGGGAGCCCCGCGGGCAGGCCGGGCGAGACCGGCCCCCAGGCCGGGTCTCGCCCAGCCCGGGGGGCAGGCCGGGCGAGACCGGCCCCCAGGCCGGGTCTCGCCCAGCCCCGCGGGCAGGCCGGGCGAGACCGGCCCCCAGGCCGGGTCTCGCCCAGCCCGGCGGGTAGGCCGGGCGAGACCGGCCCTCGGGCCGGGTCTCGCCCAACCCGGCGAGTAGGCCGGCGAGACCGGCCCCCAGGCCGGGTCTCGCCCCGTCCCGCAGGGTGGGTCCCCTATTTGCTTTGGGTGACACGTTTTTCCTTCTCTACCCCCCGGCGTGGCGGTTTCCTATTGGCCCGAGGCCTTTTGGCCGTGGGGGTATTTTGGTCATTTTTGGCCCATGGGATTTGGAAACTATAAATAGACCCCCTTGGGTGTCTTGGAGAGGATCCTTTTCGGAGCTTCCTCCTCCCTTAGCTTCTTCTTGGTAGAGTAGAGAGAGCTCTCCAAGGCGCCCAGCCTAGCCTTTTGGTGAGGGAGGGGAAGAGCTCAGGTAGCCTTCCGGGTGTGAGGTGGGACCTCCGCGCTAGAGCCGAGGGTCTGTTCATAGTCTCCTAAGTCTCCGGTCCGTGACGTTCTCTCGAGGGTAGTACGTGTGAGGTCACCCCTTTCAGGGACCCCGAACTCCACAGAGGTCAATTTTGGCTTCAACAGTAGGTCTTACTCGTGGCCGTATAAACCCCGTGAAGGAGTCGAACCAAAAAAGTGCGTGAGAGTCCGCGTGAGCGAAATTAACGAACTTCTCAAGGTTCAGAAGTAACGTCAGAGAGATGCACGCGCGGAAATTTGATTTGGCAGCTCGGACCCCGTGTTCTCTTTAAAAACCAAAATCGCAATTTTATTTTCGAGATCCCCATTAAATTTTGTATTAATTTTTTATTAATTTTCAGAACCCCAAATTTGAGCCTACATCAGTTGGTCAGCCCCATGCTGACCTTTATTTTCCACTCGCATGTTTTTGGTTTCCGGTGGAGTAGCTCGTAGTGGAGCTTCGTGGGCTGGACCCCAGGTTGTACCAAGGTATTAGAGTTTTTTGCTTTCTTTTGTTTTGAGTACCTTTTATTTGAAATTGATGTAAGGCCTTAAGACTGAATTTTATTTCAGTTCTTTTAGGTTAATGTGGACATTCAGGCGTTTGAGGTTATCTGTTTTAGCTTCCGCTGTTATAAAACTCCATTGGTTTGCTGTAGATTATTCTTGTATCAGTTGTTAGTATTTTTAGTTTGTGGATATTGCATGCTGTGGGGGCCCGACCGGACCCATGATATGTTGTATTTGCAGTCCAGTGATGTTACATGCAGTCTATGCAGAGTGTGCTAGGATTGAAAGGGGGCTGTTGCGAGGCGGCGATTGAGTGGACGAAGTCCTGGAAGGGGATTAATGACTGCTGAACTGTTGGAGTGAGGTGCTTTGGAAGGGGGCAGGGAGGTAATTTGGAGGGGTTGAAAGTTGGGTTTTTGGTTCAGCGAGGGGCTGGTTATACAACAAACACAAGAAATTGTTGAAGATATTATGTAGGAGCTGACGCAACAAGAAGGTCGTCTGATTCCTTGAGGCTCCGTTCGTTTGCAAGTTTTCATAGGAAGGTTTTCGTTTTGGCTCACAACGAAAAAATGATACGTTTTCATTTTGGGGCAAAATGAAAACTTATGTTCGTTTGCAGAATGGTTTTCAGGTCAGTTTTGGAGCAAAATGAAAACTTATGTTCGTTTGCCGAATGATTTTCAAGTCTATTTTGGGTCAAAACCAAAATTGATGGTGCCTTTGCACCAAAACAAAAATTGATGTTCCATTTATTTGGATATAATAAAACAACCCAGTATAACCAATGGAGTAATGGTCCATCCTATAGCTGCTCCTTGGAGGCACATCAAATGCAAACAGTTTCAGAAAGCTCAATCAGAGAAATAACATACACAATGAATCACTTTATAAGCAAATCATCAACAAATCATGGAAATTATACAATTTCAAAAGAGAGGCGTACTATGCAGCAACATATAGCTCTTTCTTGATGATAAGTTACATGAACCAGAAAGTTAACCGTTTAGAATACTAAAAAAATCACTTAATCCGAGCCCTAATCCTAACTGTGTATGCCGATAGAAAAATAAGACAAGAAATAGATCGGGGCTTCGAGAGAATGCCGCACCCTAAACCGTGCTGTGGCTCACCAGCCGTATAGCAACCAATAGATTGCCGGAGAAACCTCTGAACCGCTGGAAAAACGATGAAATCTGTGGGAGGAAGGAGGCTTGGTGCTGAAAAGCGCTGAACCGCAGGAAGTTTGTTTGCCTGAAAAAATCCGGTGAAAAACCCCACCACACCGGAGGAAGGAGGCGGAAGCGAGGCAGACGAGAGCTCGGGAGGGTTTTCGAGGGAGAGGCGGAACGTCTTGTTTCCAAAACACGGGAAAACATGCTCCCTTAGGTCTGTTTTGGGGAGAGCGGGATTTTAGAAGAAACCAAAACGACGTGTTTTGGACCTAAAATCAAAACACGGGAAAAAAATGCCAAACGAACATCAAATTTTCGTTTTGAAAAACCCAAAACCAAAGCATACCTACTAAAACACTGCAAGCGACGAAGCCTGAAGCTTCAATATCTACGATAGCCTCCAAAACCAACCCCTCCTTATTTGTTAAAACAAGCTTAGTGCAACTCTCTTGAATGACTATGATCGGCCATTTTCAATGGTTATTGGATTTTACTAAATAAAACATGAATGAAGTAAAAGAATACATAAGAAAAATCAAAATGCTGCTCCAAAGTAATTACAAATATGCAATACCTCACGCTCTAATGTCTCGTCGATCCCCATATTTGTACCTGACTTGAATGACTTCATGTCCTGATGAATGGAGATGAAAGATCTCTCAGAGGCCACATAAGAATCGATGTGGCTCTTTGGATGCCATCATATGTCATCCATGATAGTGCGTCATCTCCAATGCACCAGATATCTCCATGTTTGTCTATTGAGCGTGACTATGAACTTGCGAGCCACGTTGCCACTAATGCTCTCAGAAGTCAATTGTGTGGTGGTGGTCTCGGAGAGACCTCTGATTGCTTCAGTGAAACCATAAGTGCCTACCATTGGGTAGGCGAGGCTTAGGAGTAAGGTGAGGATATGACTGAGACTGGAGAAGGTGAGGCTCTGGGGTGAGCTCAAGGTACGAGTTTGAATACTCATATTGTTTGAAGTAAGGTATGAAAACATTGAGTACACGATGAGTACCCATACTTTTAGGGATGCCGAGCACACATGTGTTCGTTACGATCTTTCTTATGACTGTGTAGGGACCCATCTGCTTGACATTCAATTTTTTTGTAGGCCTATTCGGGCGCCTCTTCGCACGGATTTAGACCATCCTCTACTCTCGTACGCAAAAAATCTGCTTCCGCTTGTGGCTATCTGCATAAGTTGTATACATTTCATTACTGATGCAACTTTGCATCAAATCATCTCACGTAACTCGTGCAGATGACGAACAAAGGATTCATCAAGCTCGTGCAAAACAGAGACTCTATAGACTCATGCAAATAGAAAACAAGAGAAACACTAGACTCGTGTAACTGATGCTAATTAAGAACAACATACACAACACACTTTTTTGGTGGAGGTTTGGCAATGAGCTGAAGGGCTCTAAAAAGGGGTGGCCTATCTGGACGCTCTTTGGATGGGGAGTAAAAGAATTTGTCAAGTGTGCGACAAATGGGTCTTAAAAGTTGTGATTCGTCAGAAGCCTCAGTAGGCGAAAACGGCGGAACTTGCAGAACTCCTCGTTGGAAAGACGAAACTACATATTTATAAGCGAAGCAGGATTTTGACCAACGCACAAGCAGACACACGACCAGTGGTCGTGCGCGAAGGAAAAGTCCACTACTCGTGCTTGAAGGAACCTGGGCTGGATTAAAAAATTAAGATTTTGGGGGAAATTATTTGCCTCGCATGACCAGTGGTCGTGCTATTATTACTCGTGCGTACACTCGTGCGACCTTTCAGGTAATTTTTTTTGAAGTAACCGCGCACGACCAGTGCTCGTGTGCAGAGGGGGCCACTGCTTATGCAAGAAGGAAAACACACGGGTAGTGGCCTCAATGAAAATTGGCCGAGACGCTCGAGGATAACACCACAATCACTGGTACCTGCAGGGAATACAACCAAAATGTTCAGAAAAGTATAACCACAGCCACAACAACGTCTACTATATAAATAGAAAATAGTGAGGGAAAATATCTCTCTCAAGCATGAAATTCACAAAATAACCCTTATCTAGCACAAGTAGGCTCACAGGACTTTCAATTAAATTATGAGGATTTTATGATGCAAATAACTAAAGCATGAGCGAAAAAAATATGAAAACCAAGCTAGAAAGGGGCCAACAACACTATGAATTTCACTCATCAGTGATCCTCCGTGGTCTCGATCTATGAGGCCACATTGACAGCATCGAGCCCGCTCCGCCCTCACCGGCTGCCAGTTCTGCATGCTCCTCTTCCACTGCTAGCACAACCAGTTCCGGCGTTTTTATTGGGCGAGGCGGAGCTCAGACGACTCTCACGCAATAGCCGTCATCTGTCAGTCTCGTGAGCTACCAATTCGCATGACCGTCTATGAGTTACCTGCGACCAGGACAATGTGAGATAACTTGCGTCGCCTCTACCTTCCATCTAGTTAGGCCCTGCGCTACTCCTTATTCCAGACCCTTGGTTTCTGCTAGCAGTGTGATCAATCTGTACAAGCTTTCTTTGCTAATCCCCTGGACCTCTAACATCAGGTTGATGAGATGACACCTTCCCCATGCGTTACTTGCACTCAGTGCGTTCTTACTTCCCAGGATCACGACTTTCAACGCATGTATGAGTTTCTTATGCGCCTATGCACCGAGTTCTAGCCTGTTTGAGCACAACTTCTGTATCGGGATCCTCCGCCATCTCTCAGTGATACCTTGACCTTGGTTATTGTTGAGGAGACTCGTCTCCACTCCTTGGACACCGCTGCTCCTCCTGGTATGATGCTTAATGCTGCTTGGGCTGCTCCTCAGCTTCTACCACAGTCTTCTCTTGTGAGTGCTCCACTGCTACCCTCACCTGGTTATAGTGCTTCGATGCGCCCTGTTCCTCGTCCTTCTCCTCCGGTGCCCTCTGCTGCTTAGTCCGATGCTCCTACTTGCATGCCTGTTCATTGCCACTACTGTCAGTGTCTTGGCCATATCAAATCTGTATGCTGCAAGCTTCAGAGGGCTCAACGGTCTGGACTTAGAGTGCCCCTGGTGCACATTCATCTCATTTTTCTGCTCTGGCGCAATCACTCTTTATTTTGAGCTTGCCCAGCAACTCTCTCACGATTCACCGCCTCGCTCCTCTGCCTCTGTGCTCTTATCGGATGCTTCTGTCGCCTCTGCTTCTCAGCCAGCTGCCTCCGCCCCTACAAGTATATCTCCCTTCGACAGGTTGCTTGACTCTAGAGCCTCTTTTCATATGACCCTTGATGTCATCCATCTTTTGTCCTGTTAGACTGTCTCTTCTGACCTTAGCATCATGGTAGCAGACGACACTATTCTCCCCATCACTAGCTGTAGCCTCCTTTATACCAGCCATTTCCATGTTCCCGATGTTGCCTACATATCGAAGTTATCCATGAACCTTATATCTAAGTTTTCCATGTTTCCAATGTTGCCTACATATCTAAGTTATTCTCCCCATCACTAGCAGCAGCAAATTATATTGTTATTTTTGATGTGTTTGCGTGCCGTGTGCAAGATCATCTCATAGGGACACTCCTTGTAGATGACCGTCGCCGTAGTGGGGTGGATGTCCTTGATTGTCTCCATCTTCCATCCACTCTATCATCACCGGTGACTTCTATATTATGTATTCCTTCGATGGGCTTCTCTAAGTGGCATCACCTTCTCGGTCATCCCAGTGGTTCGCGTCTAGCTTCTCTCATTAGTCATGGTTGCCTTGGTCTTGTTTTTGTTGATCCGTCCCACTTGTACGAGTTGTAAGCTTGGTAACCAGCTACAACTCACCTATTAGTCTAGTGAGTCTTGGTCTCAACGGTCTTTTGATTTACTTGATTCTAATGTATAGGGTCCCGAAACTTTTGTATCAAAGGGAAGACACCAGTACTATGTTCTCTTTTTAATGACTATTCTCGTTATTGCTAGGTCTTCTTTATGCATTCTTGTTCTGATTTTTTTCAGATTTATGTTACTTTTTGTGCTATGGTGGACACCCAGTTTTCAATTTTCATACGTATTTTTCGTTCCGACTCAGGAGGAGTACTTCTCTCATTTTATTGCAATCTACTAGCTACTCACGACACTATCCCTCAGCGAACACTTAGTTTTCCGATGCTTCAAGTGTATGGAGCCTGGACACAAATCTTCTGAGTGTCCGCGACGCCACTTCGTCGCAATTACTGATTCCTCTAATGGCCGTGAGCCAGAATATAGTCTTCTTTAGTGACTCCAAACCTGAGCCCGAGCCCGAGTCTGATAACATTATTGAGGTCGAGGGAGAACAAGGTGAACACTTAGTTTGTGTCCTTCGATATAGTTTGATTTCCCCCAGTGTGACCACTGAGCGTGATTTTCAGAGACACGACATTTTTCGCATTACTGCGCGTATTTAGGGACATTTTTGTTCCATCATCATTGACAGCGATAACATGGAAAATTTTATTTCCCAACGTATGATAAAGAAGCTAGGACTCGAGACACACCCCTTGGAGCGGCCCTACCACTTATCTGAGGTTAATAGTCACATGATTATGCCCGTTACTCACCCTTGTCTCGTAGAGTTCTCTATTGGGGATGTGTATCAGGATTCTGTTCTAAGTGATGTTTCCCCCATCGATGTCTGCAATATCTTGTTAGGTAGAGAATGACAGTACGATAGGTGCGTCGTGCATGATGGTGTAAGGAACTCTCATTCCTTCGATCACCGTGGGCGCAAGATTGTTCTTCTTCCTCAGAAGAATAGTCTTGTTCCTAAGGCTCCTGGGAGGATCTCGTCACCATCTCCCTCACCTTCCTTAGTTACCACTACACCACTATTATTTAGTGCCACATTTCTGCCTGGACCCCTACTCCACGAAGACGCACTTGGCTCCGATGAGTCATCCATTTTAGATGATCTGCCAGCACCACCACACGTTGATTTTATATTTGGCGATCACGTGTTTGTTCGCACCACTATTACGTGAGTGCACGTGAGCATTTTGCGCTTCATCAAATGAATTTGAATTTTTTAGCGTTAGCCTTATGAGGGAAATTGAAACGTTTAAAATAATTTTTTCTCCTAATAAAGACACGATTTAACGGATTTCTGTGGTTGATTTTAAATGACCAGAATGTGCTCAATTTAAAAATTTGTGGTGTTAGTTAGATGTCTGTTGGTAACGATGTGTCGATAGTTGATCTTGGTTTTGTGGACTTTCGTAGGTGTCTAACAATAGTTCGTATGATGCAATATGTTCTAATAAATCCACAAGTTGATCATGATTCCTTTTGGCCTTGTCTCTTTTTCTGTTTTATTGGCCCACTTTCTTTCTCACTTTGTCGTACTCACCTCCTTTCAGCTTTGATTTTTATTAAATAATTGCATGTAATGCATGAATTTTTGACTGCAGTTTTCGAGAAACTTTGAAAACTATAACTTCGCGGTTGATTTCATCGCCTGGAGTTATATTATTCCAATGAAGATGAGTTTTCTGTTCCTTTTAGGAAGGAGGGTTTGCCAAAAGTTGTTGTGCGGCGGTGATCGATCTACCATGGTGAGGCAGGGGCAGTGCATGATCCAGATCGTTGTTTGGAAGCTTCAGTGATTGGTTCCATCACAGTATAGACGGGGTCGATGTTATGCCCCTTGCACTTGGATCGTGTCACCGGAGGAGCTATGGTGGTGGAGGGAGACGCTGGCGATCGGGCGAAATAGGCGACGATGGGGTGTCGGCTAGGACAACATTGGAAAAGAAACCCGTGGGGTTTAGAGAGAGAGAGAGAGGAAGAGGGAAATAAAAGAGTGAGAGAGGAAGAAGGAAATAAAAGTGAGAGAGAGATTTTAGTTCTAATTTTCTTCTTAACAAACAAGACACAACCGACCACTTAAGTAGGTTCCAACTGTACAACCCGTATTCGTCGAGAGTGGGTCCTACCACAGCCAGGTCAGCAGAAGTCAAGGTCAACAAGTCAAGGCAAGAGTTAAAGTCAAGACTCAAGATTGCGGAAAGCCTGGGCGAGTATAGGCGAGATCCCCTCGCATACTCGCCAGGTAGGCGACTAGGCGAGATACTCGCCCAGCCCGTGCGAGTTCCTCTGGAAGTCTCCGAGTCTCCAGGGGGTGAGGTATAAATATGACCCCCCTCCCCTTGCATTTGCCTATAAATAGGACCCCAGCGGTACGAGGTGAAGCACTTGAAATCCTCGGCAGGATACTCGCGCGCTTCAGTTTTGGGATACTAGCTAAATCTTTGGATTCCTTTTCCTTGGAGAGCAAGTCGCGACCTTGCGACCTCGCCAACTAGCTTCCCTCGTACCCAGTTCGGCCATCCTTGGTTGAGAAGGGGCTGCTCCTTTAGAGCATCCAGGTACGTGGTGGGACCTTCCTGCCGCAACATCTGGGGTCTTGTTTGACCCGATTCTTCGTTCTAGTCATCTTTGCCGTCTGATCTAGCTTCCGAGTCAGTAACCTTAGGCGGCTTTGATCCGAATTCTGAGGTTGAGATTTTTCCTGGCTTCAACACTTGGTGCGGTGAGCGTGGATCGCAGTAAAGGAGGAAAGTTTGGAAGTTTGAGTGAGATGGCCATTGGTGGCGAGCAAGGAGAGTTGGTCGGCAACTCGGCAGTAGGAGGAGACGCCGCGCGAGGTGGCGAGTTTGTAACAGTGGCTGCGTTTGAAGAGTTCGCGAAGAACATCGAGCAAACCATTCTCGCCGGTTTCGCTCAGCGACCAGAGGTCACGACGACTTCTCCCCGTCGCCTAACGCCGCTAGAAGAGGAAGCGCCGCCGAGGCGAGCTGGAAAAGAGCCCGCTTGGGCGAGGGAAGAGCGACCGATGCAGTCGCGTCATTACCCGACGAGTAGCCAGGGGGTCCGTTTTTGGGATCCAATGTCGCCGACGAGGTGCAGGGATACTCGACATTATGGCGAGTACGACGTCTCCAGTGAGGATGAAACTCGTCACCTCCAGGGAGGGAGGAGCCCCTTCTGTGACGAGTTCCTTACCGCTCCAGTTCCGGAAGGGTTCAGGGAACCCGTTCTCACTTACTACTCCGGCCGAGACGACCCTGTCAGACACCTCCAGTGGATTGAAGACGTCGTCTCCATCCGCAACATGTCCGATGCCTTCAAGTGCAGGTTCTTCTCCATCACCCTGAAGGGGAACGCCAGAGATTGGTTTCATCAGCTACCGGCAGGGTCCGTGTACTACTTCTCAGATCTGCGTCGAGACCTTTTGGCAAGGTTCGCGACTTCGAAGAAGAGGAAGAAGGAAGCGACAACCCTCTTCAAAATCGTCCAAGGGCAGCATGAGAGTTTGGGTCATTACATCGACCGTTTTCAGGAGTAGATTTTGGAGGTGTAGGAGGTGGACAGTTTTACCTTGATGGTGGCCCTCAAGTTTGGGTTGAAGCAAGGTTTGTTCAGTCTGGAGATGAGGTCCAATCCCCCGAGATCTTTTGAAGAAATGATAGAGAAGGCGAACACCTTTGTTCGAGGGGAGGAGAAGAACAAGGACTTCCTAGCAAGGTTGGATGGGGAGATTGCGACGGAAAGGAGGGGAGCAGGACCTTCGGGGTCAAAGTCAAGGAGGACGCCGGAAAGGGGAGAGGAGAAGAAGAAGGAAGAACCAAGGAGAGAGGAGAGAAGGAAGAGAGAGGAACCCAGGAGGGTTGAAGAAAGGAGGCAGGAGAGGCCTCGAAGACAGGAAGAGAGAAGGCCGGTGGAAGCTCGAGAAGAAAGGGGGGAAAGGCGATTCCAGTATCCAGAGAATCGCCCCCAATGGAGACCAGCAAGGCAGCAGTACCAGGAAGAGATGAGGAGTGGAAATCGGCAGGAGGGAGGCCGAGGAGGAGGAAGGAGGGAGACAATGACCATCGCTCGCCAAGACAACAAGCGGCGCCGGAGGGAGCAGCGAGCGATGCGCCAGGAGGCAGAGATTTCCCTTTACTGCGATATTCATCGGGTAGAGGGGCACGGGACCTTGACTTGCCCCGAGTAGGGCTGATATCGAGTCGAGTTCGAGCGATTTTGACTCGGCTCGAAATCGAATTTTTCGACTCGAACCCGGCTCGAAATCGACTCGAACTCGAAATTGATTCGACTCTGAGCCGGCTCGACTCGAAATCGATTCGACTCCGAGCTGGCTCGAATCAATTTCGAGTCGGCTCGAAATAATATTTTTTTATTTAAAAAATTTATTACAGATTTATACATAATAGTAAATAGTGTTAAATAATTTTATTTAATGAACTATAAAGAGTTTAAGTCTTTAAGAGCATCATCAAGGAATTTTTTTTAAAATCACAATAAATTGGAGATGCCACGTTAAGTAGTTGATCATTTAAAATTTATACTGCTTGAATTTTACAAGAAAAATTATTATTATATATAACTTATACATTTCAGAACAATTATTTTCCAAATAACAAGGCAAGAAAAATCCACATACCAAATAAAAATGACTCAAATCCCATAATAAAGAAATTAAAAATTAAACAACTTCCCCAATAGAAATATTTGTCTAAAAGTATCACAAAATAACAAAATAAACAGTTCATACTCCATACTTCATATGATATAAGTAGCTCAATATAAATCCATAAACATTAAACAGTCCAACAAAATTCATAAAGAGTCCATATTAGATAATCACTCCCAAAAATATTAAGTTTTGAGTTGATTGTGCTATGAAGGTCTAGACTCTAGAATATGATATCCGCTTCTGCTCCTTAATCTATAAGAAAACACAAAAGTTAGTAAATCATAACAGAGCAATCAATTTTAAAATTCTAAGTTTATAAAATAACAATATTGCTACAGCTTTTACACTGCCAGCATAGAAGCTATGGAAAACTAAAGTTCAAGTGGTTAGATTATTAACTTCTCCAGCTTTTGAGTCAAATTAATCACCATTGATTTACAACATACCATGACAAATTTCTTATCAAAATGCAATTGCATACTCAAAAGTCAAAACTTCAGCAGACAAAGCAGTAGCTTCTACTTCTTATAGAGATATATCTCAACTTTTGACTAAAGGATATGGAACGAATCAGTTCCTTATAAAAAATAAACTTCAACAAGACAAGAAAACTTAAAAAGTTCAGCTAATGTCATATAAAAAGGGCTATATTTCAAGAACCAATAAAGAGTATAGCACAATAGCTTCTGATGTTGATCAATACAAAAGTGGAATCACCTAAAATTCACATAATATTTCCTTACACCTGCTTATCAAGTGGATATGAAAGCATGACAACCAAAATTAAAAACAAAAAAATTGAAGTACAACAAAGTCATTAGTGAGTACCTTCTATAATCGCTTCCCAAACATCACTCCAAAGATACAATAGCTTTGTAGGGTAGGAGTTGATAAAGCAGCAAACCTGTTACCAATCATGATGATAATAGTCATATATGTATTATTAGAAGATTTGCATAAAGCATTGGTAAGTGCGATAAAAATAATATTTCACAAGTAAATTATGATATCATATTTAAAATTTTCAGTACATGACTACAGGTTCAGTATAAAATGCAGACAGGATACCTGCAAATATGAGAAGTACAGCTCAAGTTGAAGGTAACTTAAATAACTCGAAATTATCTAAACAGTCGAAAAGAGAATACCTTAATGTATATCTAATCATTAGTAGAAGTCCCGATGATCTCATCTGGTAGAGAACTTGTTAAATCATCCACATCAAGCTGTGATTGCAAAACACAAATCAGAATTAAATAATTTAATCGAGGACTAATTAAACCTTTCATGAGTAATAAATAAAAGTACTTACATTGGCACGATGCTTATATTGGGAACGAATCCAATTTGAAGAACACACTAGAGCATTCACTGTTTTGGGATTTAGAGCACTTCTATAATCATCAAGTACTCTCCCTCCAGCACTAAAAGCTGATTCGGAAGCCACCGTTGTGATAGGTATTGTGAGAATATCCTTTGCCATCTTAGAGAGCTTCACATATTTCATTGAACATACTTTCCACCATTCTAAGACATCAAATTTATCTCTACTCTCAAGAGGAGGTTGTACCGGTGCTTCCTCTAGATACATTTCAAGTTCATTTTTAAGAGGTTGTGTCGAAGAGCTAGAACTCAAGAAATCATCAAAGCCAAGAAGAACAGAATTTGTTATAAGTTGTTGATAAGTTGTTGCACTTGAAAGTCCCATAACTCCCACTCTGCTTGAAGAGGATGATTCAGAACTGATAATTGTAGTGTTATGTTCGGTGCTACCGCTATCACAATAAGTGGAAAAAGCTCAAAGAGGCTATCTTTTACCGCATTCACTTTTTGAACCGCTTCATAATTATTGTACAATTTATTGAAAGCATAAGTGATGAACAACAACTTTCTTCGAGTATCAAGAAATAATAGCAAGAGACATAAGTAAATTGCAATCACTCCAATATTTGTCAAATTTGATTTTCATTGGTTTGACCATGACACGTACAAATTCATCATTAGATGTTGAAGATTTGTCCAATACTTCTTTGATAGCAATCAATGCAGGCAAAAATAAGTTGCATGTTGGATAAGATGTTCCTGAAAATAACTTTGTTGCAGATTCAAAGACTTCTAAAATATTCTTAATTTTATCAAACCTTTGCCACGCTTCTTCAGGAAAGTCCCACACCAAACCTTTATCTTTTCTAAAGAAATCATGAATGACAAATCTAAAATGATAAGCACTATCAAGCATGTAATATGTACTATTCCACCTTGTTTTCACATCTGAAGAAAGTCCTCGTGATGTAGAAACTCCTAGTAATTTGGCCGACTCAGCAAATGATTTAAGGCGTGAAGGTGACTTCCTTATGTATCCCACAGCTTCTCTAACAATGCTAATCAATGAAGAAATCTCTTTTAAACCATCTTGCACAAGAATGTTGAGTATGTGAGCACAACATCTAACATGAAACACTTTGCCGCCTAAATATAAGCGATTGGAACTTGCAAAACTTTGTTGTAAATGCCTTGCAGCTATATCATTCGCAGATGCATTGTCAAGAGTGATGCTCATTACCTTTTTTGAATTCCCCACTGCAAGATTGACTCACGAATTGCATCATATATGACTTGACCGCTATGAGGTGGATCAAGGTATAAGAAATTAATAATAGAATGTTGGAGCACCCAATCAAAATCTATATAATGAACAGTAATACATAAATAACCAATAGATTGGTTTGATGTCCAACAATCGCTAGTGAGTGCAACTTTATCCACCCTTTTAAGAACCTTCAAAAGCTTGTTACTCTCAATTTCATACAATTTCATGCAGTCATTCTTCATCGTATGTCTTGAAATTTTTACATGATTAGGATTTAGAGCTTTAGAGTAGACATTAAAAAATGGTTGCTCAACAATTGAGAATGGAAGTTCAGCAGTAATTATGAACTTGGCTAGCAGTTGCCTAATGCTAACCGAGTCATAAGATCCAGACACACAAATGGGAGGCATTTGAATATCATCATCTACCATATTAACTCTTTCTTGATTGAACGTGGTTTGATTTTTCTTAACCTGGATAAGCTTATAACAGGTTTTAATATGTCTTGCACAATTTGAGGTGGATCCAGACAATTGATACTTGTATGTTTTGAAGCAATGTTTACATTGCCATTTGGAGACAATATTTCCACTTCTATCCTTCATTTTTTCAACTTTGAAGTGCTCCCACACTTCACTTCTTTTTCTTTTTCCTTTGTTGTCCTTCTCAACTTCTGTAGATTGTTGGCCTAATGAAGGCTCAGTGGGAGTGGGAATAGTGGAGATGGTTGCAACTTCCACATCTCTAACATTAAGATCAGTGATGATTGCATTTGCGTCGGGATTTATGAATTCATCATCCTCCACCGGTGAGGATGACGAGTCACTATAATTCTCTATTAAATTCATAATATCTGAATAAATAAAGATTTGTTAAATTCTTAATATCTAAGACAAATATGATTGACTATGCGAAAATAGTAATAATATTCATATTTGAAAAAATAGCCACAATATGCCTCATCTATTAAATTAATAATATCCATATCTGAAAAAAAATTGTTAATATTATAAAAAAGAACAAGTTTTTGTTTAACTACTAAGTTTAGAACAATGAAAATCTACCGAAATTATACAACTTAACAACAATATAAAGTGTTTCTCATTCATATTTTAGCACTAACATTGCAATAACCTTTTAGCCATAGAAGGAACGATTGAACATTTATGAATATGATGGTTTGCCCAAGAAGGAATTAAGGTGTAGAACAATGCAAAGTGAATAAATGAGCTTTGTTGGTTCAGAATCAATTACCAAGTTCGAGCTTCAAGTCCGTGTCAACAACGAGTATAGTTATACCACAATAATCGAAGATAGAACACCAAGAGTATAGTTATACCACAATATTGGAATCTTGATTAAGAAATAGTATAAGGATCTGTCCTGAATCATCAAAATAAATTAAACAATTAATTCAGCATCTCAGCTGATAATACCAAATGAAACATATACACACTAACATCAACGAGAGCACAGTTATACCCGATCATTAATTATATCAAATATGCCCTCACTAGCAAGATCACTGAAAAAGGAAATAATAGTTAAAAAAATTAGAAAACATAATTTGAATTAAATGTCAATCAAAGCTAACACAAAAAATAGTGAACTACTCTAACTAGAGCAGCCGAAGGTAATAGTTTAATACATAATGAAAAAAGGTTGGCAGATAAACAAGGACCCAATCCCATCACTCAAATAAACAATGCTAGAAATTTAAACATTTCTTGTTGGAAGATCATGGTAATTCTTAGAAACCAATTCTCTAATTTAGTAACAAGCATATTTAGAAGCCAACTAAAATGATACATTTGTAGAATAGAAAACTAAAATGACACGGTGATGGCGGTCGTAAACACATGGTAAAACCATCATTCGTTAAGGATCACCTAACAAACATCATCTGTTTGACCACCACCACCGTTCATGAACGCCACCACCGTTCATGAACGCCACCACCGTTCATGAACGCCACCACCGTTCATGAACGCCACCACCGTTCATGAACGCCACCACCGTTCTTTAGATGGATGTTAATGAATGGCAATTTAACCCCCATGTTCATGAACGCCACCACCGTGCCAAACAGAGCCTTAATCTTCAACAACTTATTATATCAATAATGTTAATAACTGCTATGTTAATAAATTATTTTTTGCAGTTTTCACTTAATCCATTTCTTCTCTAGCAAGTCACACAGAAATGCTATGTTTCTAAATCTTTCCTAAAACATCAGACCAAGCTCGTTCACGCCTTAATCTAACACCTTACACAGCAGCTAATATGAAGAAAAGGGGGAAAATCAAAATGGAAGACAGATGGAAGAAACCTTAAGCAGGGAGGAAGAAAAAGGAGAAAATCGAAGATGGAGAGACTAAAAATAAATAAATGCATACCTTAATGACTGGAGAATCAAAAAGGAAGGTTGGTTGTGCTGTCTAGGCCTAAGGAAAGAATCAAAATCTGGTTCTAATTGGAAGAAATATGGTGTTGCCGCCGTGCTGGCTTCTCGGCGTTCTCGCAACCTTGCAGTTCAAGGTCGCCCTAAAAAGGCTGGAAATCTGAAGTCCAGGAATACGGCGTGGCGCCGGGGGCCGGAGACGGAGGAATCCTTCAGCAGAAGAAGGAAGATGCTTGCAGACTTGCGGTTGAACACTTAAAATGTTGAGAAGGAACTCAAAAGTCGGGAAAAGCTGGAGAAGTCTCTGCCTTGCGAAGAAGATGAAGGGCTGAACTCTGAAGGAGGCAAGGCGCTGGGCGCATTTGTCAAAACTCAACAACTGTAAAACCATAAATGATTTCTATTATCGAGAAAATACTGCACTACGCCACAACCAATATTAATGATTCACTGCTGACTGACAGTGCACAGTTGCACATTAATGAATCCGCCGGTCCTGCGCCAGTGCGCCGGATTTTCAAAAAAAATCATTATTATTTAATATTTAAATTCGAGCCGGCTCGAAATCATAAATCGAGCGACTCGTGATTGGCTCGAAATCGACTCGAAATTAATTTCGAGTCATTTTGATTCGAGTCAAAATGATTCTAATCATTTTATTTCGATTTCGGTTCGGCTGAAAATTCGAGCGATTAACGAGCGATTATCGAGTTTCGATTATTATGCTCAGCCCTAGCCCCGAGTTTTGGGAAGCAAGGAGAAGGCTGGAAGCGGGAGTGGCAGAAAGAGAGCAACAGAGGCAGAAAGCCCCGGTGGGGCAGGTGGCATTCCAAGCTCCGGCAAGGAGGAGGAATGAGGACCGTGTCGACCTGGGAGGTCGCGGGGAAGTGATACATGGCTCAGGAGGTGGGCATGTAGGAGTGATCAATGGAGGGGCCGGCTTGGAGCTTCCCGCAAGGGGAGTTTCCACCAGATCTATCGAAAGAACGTCGCCTCGACGTCACAGACCCCGCCGCCATTAGAATTAATCACCTTCTCGGAGGAAGATATGTTGGGGAATGAGAATCCCTTCCATGATGCCTTGGTCATTCACGCCGCCATCGAGGACTTCACCGTCGACCGAATCCTCGCGGACAACGGTAGCTCGGTGAACGTCATCTTCAAAAGAACCTTCGTCGGGCTTCAGGTGGAAGCGTCCCGGGTCCAAGCTGCAGATGGACCGCTCTTTGGCTTCTCAGGAGAGAAGAAAGAGGTAGAGGGAGCAGTGGAGCTACTGGTTACGCTCGGTGGGACGTCGATCCGATGCCACTTCATCATCGTCGACGCACCGAGCGGTTACAACGCCATCTTCGGGCGGCCTCTTATCAACTACTTCAGGGCCGTTCCGTCGTCGTACCACCAGTGCCTGAAGTACTGCCGCGGAGATGTGCAGATCAGGATCAGGGGAGATCCCAAGGCTTCCAGGGAGTGCTACTTGAATGCCGTCAACACCATCAGCTGGATGGGTGACGCGGAGAAGCTGGAGGAGTTGCTGGAGAAGGAGAAAGGGTTGTGCGCTGCTGAGGAGGTGGAGGAGATAGAGGTGATCTCTCGAGGGGGAGAGCCGAGACTGCTGAAGGTGGGGGGATCCTTGCCACTTGGGGGGAAGATAGAGATGGCTGCTTGCCTGCAGGACAACGTTGATGTCTTTGCATGGAGCGCCGCCGAGATGCCAGGGGTGGACACCGATGTTGCTTGTCATCGACTCAACCTGGATCCCGCGGTGGCCCTAGTTCGACAAAAGCAGAGGAAGAGCGCCGCCATGCTGGCCGAGCCGATCAGGGAAGAGGTGGAGAAGCTGCTGAAGGCAGGGTTTTTCTCGGAGATCCAGTATCCAGGCTGGGTCTCCAATGTTGTAATGGTGAAAAAGCCTGGAGGGGGCTGACGTTTATGTATCGATTTTTCAATGTTGAATAAAGCTTGCCCGAAGGATTGCTACCCCTTGCCTCAAATCGACGCGCTGGTTGATGCCGCCGTCGGGTTTCCTGTGATGAGTTTTCTTGATGCTTTTTCAGGGTATCACCAGATCCGGATGCATCCCCCCGACTGCCGGGACGTCTCTTTCATAACCAGCGACGGCTGCTATAGCTACAAGATGATGCCCTTCGGGCTCAAGAATGCAGACGCAACTTACCAGAGGATGATGAATCAAATCTTCAAGTGGCAGAAGAGGCGGAACTTGGAGGTTTATGTGAATGACCTTCTCGTCAAGAGCAAAAGCATCGCAGAGCATATAACGGATCTGGTGGAGACCTTTGCTACCCTGAGGAAGTACAAGATGCGACTCAATCCGGCCAAGTGCGCCTTCGGTGCAGGAGGGGGAAAATTTCTAGGTCACCTCCTCACTCCCAGGGGGGGTGGAACCTAATGCAGAAAAGGTGAAGACCATTTTGGAGATGGCGTCGCCAAGGGATCCTAAGGAAGTTCAAAGGCTGACTGGAAGGCTGGCAGGCCTCAACCGTTTTTTGTCCAAGTCAGGGGAGAAGTGCTCTCCGTTCTTCAAGACCCTTCGGGGAAATCAGAAATTCGAGTGGACGGCGGAGTGCGAGGAGGCTTTCGAAAAGCTCAAGCAACAGCTAACCCAAGCTCCTCTCCTCCAGGGGCCGCGGGGTAATGAAGACCTCTTCCTCTACCTGGGAGTCGGGGCGGAAGCAGTTAGTTCGGTGCTGGTTCGGGAGGAAGACAAGAGACAGCTTCCTATCTACTATGTTAGTAAAGTGCTGCGGCAGGCGGAGACGAGGTACCCTATTTTGGAAAAGTTGGTGTTCGCTTTGATGGTTTCGGCTCGAAGGCTCCGTCCGTATTTCCAAGCTCACTCCATCAGGGTCGTCTCCGATCATCCTATACGGAGTATCCTGGATGGAGTGAAGCACTCTGGAAGGCTGGCAAAGTGAGCGGTGGAGCTTAGCGAGTTCGATATTTCTTACTCTCCAAGGGTATCAATCAAGGCGCATGCGGTGGCGAATTTCCTTGCCGACTTCTCGGCCGAGGTGGAGGGAGAGGAAGGCTCTTCTAGCACGGTGTCCTGGAAGATGTTTGTGGATGGGGCTTCAGGCAGATATTCCGTGGGAGCCGGAGTCGTGCTCGTAAGCCCTCAGCGAACCAGGATCGAGCAAGCAGTTGAGATCCTCTTCCCAGTTACCAACAATCAGGCGGAGTACGAAGCCATGGTGGCCGGCTTGCGTCTCGCCAAGGAGCTGACAATTCGAGATATAAGAGCCTTCACCGACTCGATGATAGCCGCGTCCCAGATCAGAGGCGAGTTCGAGGTGAACGATCCGATTTTGCAGCAGTACTTGATCAAAGTAAAAAGTTTGATTGAGGGGTTTCAATCTTTCTTCGTCGAGCACGTGCCCCGAGAGGAGAATTCAGAAGCTGACTATCTTGCCAAATACGGTCCCCGGGCTGGGGCGATCGTGACTGAACTTTTTCGACCATCCATCGAGGAAGGGGAGATGATGGAGATCGAGCAGAGGGCATCTTGGAGAGATCCGTTCGTTTCTTTCCTAACAACGGGTCAGATACCTGCCAGCGAAGGAGACCAGAGGAAGTTTCGCTACAAAGCCGCCTACTATTTGCTTCAAGAAGGAGAACTCTACCGCAAAACCATCTCAGGTCCTCTGGCTCGGTGCCTGTCAGAGATTGAAGTACCTCGTATACTGGAGGAGATTCACTCAGGAGAGTGTGGCAGTCACTCGGGAACTCGCACTCTTGAACAAAGGATTCTAAGGCATGGGTACTTCTGGCCCACCATTAGGAAGGATGCAGAGGCCTTTTCCAAAAAGTGCCTCCAGTGCCAGCTCTTCGCACCTCTTCAACTACAACCAGCTCAGTATCTTCGCTCGATCACAGCTCCATGACCCTTCGCCATCTGGGGGATGGACTTGATCGACCCCTTTTCTCAGGCCAACGGGCAGAGGAAGTTCGTGCTTGTCATGATCGACTACTTCTCCAAGTGGATCGAGGCAAAAGCCTTGGCCAAAACCACGTCGCAAATCGTGAACTTCATTTGGGGGGAAATTACATGCAGGTTCAGGATTCCTCTAGCCATCGTCACCGACAACGGGCCGCAGTTCGCCAGTTTGGAGTTGGAGGACTTCTGCAAGCAGCTAGGGACGGATCTTCGATTCGCCTCTGTGCATCATCCTCGCAGCAACGGACAGGTGGAGGCAGCTAACAAGTTGATCATCAACCTTCTGAAGAAAAAAGTCACTAACTTGAAGGGCAATTGAGCGAAGCAGCTCCCCTCGGTTCTCTGGGCTTTGAGAGCAACTCCAAACTCGGCCACGGGGGAAACTCCTTTCAAGTTATCCCACGGGTCTGAGGCGCTCATCCCAGTGGAATTCGAGGTTCGGAGCCCGAGAGTTATAGCAGCTGGAGATGGCGGCGAAGAATGACGCTTAGAAAATGAGGACGCCCAAAGACTCACTGGATTTCGCAGAGGAGGTTCGTGACTTGGCCTCCATCCTCCAAGAGGAGATCAAGCGGCGCATGTCCCAGCACTTCGACAAAAATGTCCGCCTAAAGCATTTTCTCGCCGGAGATTTGGTGATGAAGAAAGTGGACGCCGCAGGAAGAGGAGCAACAGTGGGCAAGCTGCATCCAAATTGGGAAGGTCCCTTCATTGTCCAGGAAACCTTGGTCACCGGGGGCTATTATCTCCAGGATCAGGTTGGAGAGCAGTTGCGAGGTACTTGGAGCGGGGATGACCTGAAAAGGTTCTATCCTTAGCGGCCAATGATGTATTTTGTTTGTACATACTTTTACATATAAGCAATGACAACTATTCTTCTTCTGTTCATCCTGTTTTTTATCACAAGTTTTCTGGGAACTCAAGGTTTTGCTTCATGATCGATCCGAGAAGCTGACCGTCAACTGGTTCCCCCTGGATAGCCCAGTTCGGACGATGGGACGATGCCTCGGGATATAAGCGTCCTTGTAAGACCGAACCCCTGCATTGACGGTCGA
Organism: Platanthera guangdongensis; assembly: GCA_039583875.1. Lineage (NCBI taxonomy): Eukaryota > Viridiplantae > Streptophyta > Magnoliopsida > Asparagales > Orchidaceae > Platanthera > Platanthera guangdongensis. The sequence continues at coordinate 130,823,823 of CM077164.1, forward strand.
GATCAGCTCCCCACTTACATGTCGGCCTAGCTACCCCCGACTGCATCTCTCCTCCGACTGGAGGAACTAGCGGGAACAGGTCTGGACCCCAACCTCTCGGATTTGAGAAAGGATCAACCTGGCCAAGCTTTCCCTCCAGTAGCCAGAGAGCCATGATAGGCCAAAGGAAATATGTTAGCCGCGAGTGCGTCCGGTAGGACCCTCGGAAGAACATAACCCCTCGCTCTTGCGTTTACGCTCATAGCCAATTGGAAGAGCTGAGAGCGATCGCAGCGGTTAAATTGGGGAACGTGCCTTCGACCTGTTTCTCGTAGATAGCCTAGCTCGGACGATGAGACGATGCCTTGGGACATTAGTGCCCTTGTAAGACCGGACCCCTGCACTGACGGCCGAGATCAGCTCCCCCTTTGCATGTCGGCCTAGCCACCCCCGATTGCATCTCTCCTCCGACTAGAGGAACTATCAGGAACAGGGCAGAACGCCAACCTCCCAACTCGACGTCGGCGAGATCGTCGTTCGATTTCTGATTTCTTCACCCTCAAAGATATCGATGCGCTTAATCCATTTTCAAATTCTTGAAGCAGCAGGAAAAAATGTTCCAAGTCCTCGAGTGGCAGGTCCTCGTAAGTCCAAGTCCCCGCACGAGCTCCTCTCCTGCATATTGACCACAGACCTCCTCGAGTGAGATCGAGATCCTCGCTGGAGTGATGCCGTAGTCGGAGACCTCTGTACGAGCTCCTCTCCTGCAGACCAACTACTTGCCTCCCCGAGTCGACTCACACCACTCTAGTTTAGCAGGGCTCCTGAGAGCTGTCGACTCCAACAATGTTCAAGTCCTCGAGTGGCAGGTCCTCGTAAGTCCAAGACCCTGCACGAGCTCCTCTCCTGCATATTGGCCACAGACCTCTTCGGGTGAGATCGAGATCCTCGCTGGAGTGATGCCGTAGTCCGAGACCTCTGTACGAGCTCCTCTACTGCAGACCGACTACTTGCCTCCCCGAGTCGACTCACACCACTCTAGTCGAGCAAGGCTCCTGAGAGCTGTCGACTCCAGCAATGTTCAAGTCCTCGAATGACAGGTCCTCGTAAGTCCAAGTCACTGCACGAGCTCCTCTCCTGCATATTGGCCACATACCTCCTCGAGTGAGATCGAGATCCTCGCTGGAGTGATGCCGTAGTCCGAGACCTCTGTACGAGCTCCTCTCCTGCAGACCGGCTACTTGCCTCCCCGAGTCGACCTACACCACTCCAGTCGAGCAAGGCTCCTGAGAGCTGTCGACTCCAGCAATGTTCAAGTCCTCGAGTGGCAGGTTCTCGTAAGTCCAAATCCCTGCACGAGCTCCTCTCCTGCATATTAGTCACAGACCTCCTCGGGTGAGATCGAGATCCTCGCTGGAGTGATGCCGTAGTCCGAGACCTCTGTACGAGCTCCTCTCCTGCAGACCGACTACTTGACTCCCCGAGTCGACCTACACCACTCCAGTCGAGCAAGGCTCCTGAGAGCTGTCGACTCCAGCAATGTTCAAGTCCTCGAGTGGCAGGTCCTCGTAAGTCCAAGTCCCTGCACGAGCTCCTCTCCTGCATATTGGCCACAGACCTCATCGAGTGAGATCGAGATCCTCGCTGGAGTGATGCCGTAGTCCGAGACCTCTGTACGAGCTCCTCTCCTGCAGACCGACTACTTGCCTCCCCGAGTCGACTCACACCACTCTAGTTTAGCAGGGCTCCTGAGAGCCGTCGACTCCAGCAATGTTCAAGTCCTCGAGTAGCAGGTCCTCGTAAGTTCAAGTCCCTGCACAAGCTCCTCTCCTGCATATTGGCCACAGACCTCCTCGGGTGAGATCGAGATTCTCGCTGGAGTGATGCCATAGTCCGAGACCTCTGTACGAGCTCCTCTCCTGCAGACCGACTAATTGCCTCCCCGAGTCGACCTGCACCACTCCAGTCGAGCAAGGCTCCTGAGAGCTGTCGACTCCAGCAATGTTCACGTCCTCGAGTGGCAGGTCCTCGTAAGTCCAAGTCCCTGCCCGAGCTCCTCTCCTGCATATTGACCACAGACCTCCTCGGGTGAGATCGAGATCCTCGCTGGAGTGATGCCGTAGTCCGAGACCTCTGTACGAGCTCCTCTCCTGCAGACCGACTACTTGCCTCCCCGAGTCGACCTACACCACTTCAGTCGAGCAAGACTCCTGAGAGCTGTCGACTACAGCAATGTTCAAGTCCTCGAGTGACAGGTCCTCGTAAGTCCAAGTCCCTGCACGAGCTCCTCTCCTGCATATTGGCCACAGACCTCCTCGAGTGAGATCGAGATCCTCGCTGAAGTGATGCCGTAGTCCGAGACCTCTCTACGAGCTCATCTCCTGCAGACCGACTACTTGTCTCCCCGAGTCGACTCACACCACTCTAGTTGAGCAGGGCTCCTGAGAGCTGTCGACTCCAGCAATGTTCAAGTTCTCGAGTGGCAGGTCCTCGTAAGTACAAGTCCCTGCACGAGCTCCTCTCCTGCATATTGGCCACAGACCTCCTCGGGTGAGATCGAGGTGCTTCCTGGAGTTATGCCGTAGTCCGAGACCTCTGTACGCGCTCCTCTCCTGCAGACCGACTACTTGCCTCCCCAAGTCGACCTACACCACTCCAGTCGAGCAAGGCTCCTGAGAGCTGTCGACTCCAGCAATGTTCAAGTACTCGAGTGGCAGGTCCTCGTAAGTCCAAGTCCCTAAACGAGCTCCTCTCCTGCATATTGGCCACAGACATCCGCGGGTGAGATCGAGATCCTCGCTGGAGTGATGCCGTAGTCCGAGACCTCTGTACGAGCTCCTCTCCTGCAGACCGACTACTTGCCTCCCCGAGTCGACCTACACCACTCCAGTCAAGCAAAGCTCCTGAGAGCTGTCGACTCCAGCAATGTTCAAGTCCTCGAGTGACAGGTCTTCGTAAGTACAAGTCCCTGCACGAGCTCCTCTCCTGCATATTGGCCACAGACCTCTTCGGGTGAGATCGAGATCCTCGCTGGAGTGATGCCGTAGTCCGAGACCTCTGTACGAGCTCCTCTCCTGCAGAACGACTACTTGCCTCCCCGAGTCGACTCACACCACTCTAGTCCAAGTCCATGCACGAGCTCCTCTCCTGCATATTGGCCACAGCCCTCCTCGTGTGAGATCGAGATCCTCGCTGGAGTGATGCCGTAGTCCGAGACCTCTGTACAAGCTCCTCTCCTGCAGACCGACTACTTGCCTCCCCGAGTCGACCTACACCACTCCAGTCGAGCAAGGCTCCTGAGAGCCGTCGACTCCATCAATGTTCAATTCCTCGAGTGACAGGTCCTCGTAAGTCCAAGTCCATGCACGAGCTCCTCTCCTGCATATTGGCCACAGACCTCCTCGTGTGAGATCGAGATCCTCGCTGGAGTGATGCCGTAGTCGGAGACCTCTGTACGAGCTCCTCTCCTGCAGACCGACTACTTGCCTCTCCGAGTCGACCTACACCACTCCAGTCGAGCAAGGCTCCTAAGAGCTGTCGACTCTAACAATGTTCAAGTTCTCGAGTGGCAGGTCCTCGTAAGTCCAAGTCCCTGCACGAGCTCTTCTCCTGCATATTGGCCACAGACCTCCTCGGGTGAGATCGAGATCCTCGCTGGAGTGATGCCGTAGTCCGAGACCTCTGTACGAGTTCCTCTCCTGCAGACCGACTACTTGCCTCCCCGAGTCGACCTACACCACTCCAGTCGAGCAAGGCTCCTGAGAGCTGTCGACTCCAGCAATGTTCAAGTTCTCGAGTGACAAGTCCTCGTAAGTCCAAGTCCCTGCACGAGTTCCTCTCCTGCATATTGGCCACAGACCTCCGCGAGTGAGATCGAGATCCTCGCTGGAGTGATGCCGTAGTCCGAGACCTCTGTACGAGCTCCTCTTCTGCAAACCGACTACTTGCCTCCCCGAGTCGACTCACACCACTCTAGTTGAGCAGGGCTCCTGAGAGCTGTCGACTCCAACAATGTTCAAGTCCTCGAGTGGCAGGTCCTCGTAAGTCCAAGTCTCTGCACGAGCTCCTCTCTGGCATATTGGCCACAGACCTCCTCGGGTGAGATCGAGATCCTCGCTGGAGTGATGCCGTAGTCCGAGACCTCTGTACGAGCTCCTCTCCTGCAGACCGACTACTTGCCTCCCTGAGTCGACCTACACCACTCCAGTCGAGCAAGGCTCCTGAGAGCTGTCGACTCCAGCAATGTTCAAGTACTCGAGTGACAGGTGCTCATAAGGTCCCTGCACGAGCTCCTCTCATGCATATTGGCCACAGACCTCCTCTGGTGAGATCGAGATCCTCGCTGGAGTGATGCCGTAGTCCGAGACCTCTGTACGAGCTCCTCTCCTGCAGACCGACTACCTGCCTCCCCGAGTCGACCTACACCACTCCAGTCGAGCAAGGATCCTGAGAGCTGTCGACTCCAGCAATGTTCAAGTCCTCGAGTGACAGGTCCTCGTAAGTCCAAGTCCCTGCACGAGCTCCTCTCCTGCATATTGGCCACAGACCTCCTCGGGTGAGATCGAGATCCTCGCTGGTGTGATGCCGTAGTCCCAGACCTCTGTACGAGCTCCTCTCCTGCAGACCGACTACTTGCCTCCCCGAGTCGACTTACACCACTCTAGTTGAGCAGGGCTCCTGAGAACTGTCGACTCCAGCAATTTTCTAGTCCTCGAGTGACAGGTCCTCGTAAGTCCAAGTCCCTGCACGAGCTCCTCTCCTGCATATTGACCACAGACCTCCTCGGGTGAGATCGAGATACTTGCTGGAGTGATGCCGTAGTCCGAGACCTCTGTACGAGCTCCTCTCCTGCAGACCGACTACTTGCTTCCCCGAGTCGACCTACAACACTTCAGTCGAGCAAGGCTCCTGAGAGCTGTCAACTCCAACATATGTTCAAGTCCTCGAGTGGCAGGTTCTAGTAACCCCGAATCCCTGCACGAGCCCCTCTCCTGCGTATTGGCAAACGACCTCCTCGAGTTAGACCAAGTTCCTCGTTGGGATTATGCGAGCAGCATTGGGCGAGTATGCACGCAGGCAACGGCGAATATGCGCGTATGACAACGGCGAATATGCGAGTATGACATAGCAAAGTGCGAGTATGACATAGCAAAGTGCGAGTATAATATGGCGAGTAGCTACCCGCGAGTACCGGGGTGCGAGTTATGAAGAGAGACTACGGTCGTGTGAGTTTCAACTACGCGATTATGAATAACGCCTGCATACAAGTAAAACGTCATGAACACTCGTCCTCCCCGAGCCTACAAGCATAGCGAGTATTATCAGCAGACAAGCGAGTAAAAAATCAACAGCATGGTAACTTAAGCTTGTATATATATATATTTCTCTTTCAAAATTACAAGTTACAAAAGATCTGTTACAAAAAAGATGCTAACTATTTTGTGCGAGTATGAGAAATATCAGCGAGCAACTAAGACTCATCGTCGCCAGTATCAGGCCGATATTCCTAATCTCTAATGTTGGCGTCCTCTTCCTCGCCACTTTCATCGCTTTCCTCCTCGCCGCTGCCACTGCCGCTGCTGCTGCTGCTGCTGCTGCCGCTGCTGCTGCCGCTGCTGCTGTCGCTGCTGCCAGAGCCCGACAATGGTGAAGGCAGGTGATCTGGCGAGAATGTCTTGGCGAGTAGCTCAGGGATGAGTTCGTCAATTGTGAACACCTTCTCCCCCTCGTTGAGCTTCCCGCTAATCCTCAGCCTCGCGAGCACAACGTTGCCTGCCGCGCGGGCTATCTCGCGGCGAACCGACGACCTCTCCTCCCACAAGATGCGAGATCGCTTGATGGCGTAGTGAGGATCGTCCTCCGACCGCGGCTGAGGAGCAGAGGAACTCGCGCCGGCTTCTAAAATGGCCAGACGAGATTCCATCTCGGCCGCGCGGATTTGGGCTGCCTCCAGATCAGCCCGAGACTTGGCGAGTTCCGCCTCGTACTCAGAGTGCTTTTTGGCGGTTTCTATCTCGGCAGCCTGCGACAAAGAACGAAGTCTGCAAAAAGAATCAAGTGTGACAACATTGACATCGCGCGTACGGGCGACTTACCTCATAATCTCGCCAGCGAGTGGATTCCATGCCGAGATCAATCGCCTTCTTACTGACGATCTTCAAGGCTTTAGTCCTCTCCAACATCCTCCTCGCCGCGAAGTGATTTAGTTCGACGACTCGTGCGAGCGTGCAGGCCGCTTGCTGGGCGAATTCCTCCTCGCTAAGATCCAGCATTGACTCGGCGTCGCCTCGCTCGTACATCGCGTGGAGGACGGCAAAGGCCTCCCCCTTCTCCTCCCCTTCCTCCGCCCAGGAGGGGAGGTTGGTGCTCAACGTCACCAGATGCTCGTACGCCGACCAGGTCACCAACGGGCGACCGTAGGCGTCCACCGCGTCCAGTCCCATGTTGAAATTGGGGTGGAAGTGGGGAAGCCGAGCATGGAGCGGCGAATCCTGGTCGTCAAGATGCGGCGACGACAGCTTCTGTTTTTTGGTCGCAGGGCCCGACGACCTGGCTTTGCCTTTGCCTTTGGCGAGTTTCTTCTTCTCGCCGATATCAGCCGGCGAGTGATGCTCAAGAAGCGAGGTGGCGATTTCTTTGGCTGGAGGAAGCGGCCTCGCCGGGAGCACGTTCGACTCTGCAAAAGGCCGAGTAATGTAAACAAACAACTATCGCGACGAGTATGCAAAAGACGTTCCTCGCTAAGACTTACTTTCATTGTAATGGACCTCGAACAGTGTATTGACGTTTAGTTGCCAAAAAATAGCATCGAACCGGCGACCTCGGAACAATTCGACGAGCTGCTCGCGCACACTCTCCAATATCGGTGGAAGGAAGACGACATCAGCAGGCTGGTGCGGCCTTCCCTGGACGTCACCAAAGTCGCCTTCAACGACGACTAGTGTCTCGCTCCAGCGATGTACCTTATTCGCCGTCCCCACCAGAGTACAGACATGGCTGCTGAAATATACCACGCCCTCGGCAGTCGCGGCGAAGGCGAATATTTTGCGGAAGATGGAAAGATCAAAAATGATCCTCTCCTCCTGCAAATAACAAAGGAACCCCATGGTGATGGCGACGCCGTTGGGGTTGATCTGCGCGGGGAATATGCTGAAGTATCGGAGAATATCGCAATACTCCGGCCACAATGGAAGTCGCAGATCGGCGTCGAAGTGGCGAAGGGGGAGGACAAGCGCGCCCTCTATACATGTGTTTAGTCGCTCGCTGTGACTAGGATGTCGGGCCGAGTATCCCTCCGGCAAAAGTCGCTCTCTAAAATTTTCTAAGTCCCGCTCTGTTGTAATTGACTTTTTGAAAGCCGCATCAGCGAAATTGGCGGCGTGGGTTTGGCGGCGAGCACTGACATCGTCTCCAACCATCTTGCGAGTTCTAAACAAGGGAGAAGAAAGAAGAGCGAGGAGCAAAGCAAAGTCGCAGCGCACGAGTACGTAAAGATACTCGCGAGCTAGGGGTTCAAAATCGCAACAGCGTACTTATGTCCTACCTACCCCCTCTATTTATAGGCGCCGGGGGGGGGGGGTATATCTTCCTTATAGCGAGTATCAGACAAAGTCGTGCCCTGAGCGAGTAATCCAATGCCGATTGCATAGGTCGCACGAAAAGGAAAAACATTATCGCAACCTGCAGAACAAACTCGGCACAATCCAGACAAGATATCACACTGAAAACAGAGAAAAGTAAATAATGGTGCGAGATCGAAGCTCGCTTATTACAAATCAGTAAATGTCCACAAAGTCGCACTTGACGAGTTTCAAATTAGAAAAAAAGAAAATCTAAGGCCTAGGCCTCTCTGGGGGATGGGGATGTCGCCCGGCCCAACCCATCTCGCGCGCCCGCCGGAAGTGCTCCGTCGCCATCGCTATCGCGTCATCACCGAGCCGCAACTGCTCCTCCATCCTCGTCAACCGGCCGATGGAGCCCATACTCGCGCGAATGCCGGCAACCTCGTCAAGGATAAGCTGGAGGCGATGGTTGTTAATCGCTAGCTGACGATCATTCTCCTGTACCATGTGGAAGCGAGATTCATAGCTCTCCAACGTACTCTTGAGCTCTTCCATTTTCGCCATCCGCACTTCCAACGATGATATTCGGCGATTAGGCTCGCAGATCGCCAGCTGATCGAACTTGCTCTCCAGCTCCAGGTAGGCGCGAGCAGCAGCATGTCGATATTCCATGCCCGGTAACCCTATGGCGTCAATGAAGGCCGCCCCTGGAGTCGCCGGCCGATCTGACAGCAAATGAAAGTCGCCAGGTTATACAAGGTATTCTAAGTCAAGGTCAACAAATCAAGGCGGAGTTAAAGTCAGGACTCAAGATCGCGGAAGGCCTGAGCGAGTATAGACGAGCTCCACTCGCATACTCGCCAGGTAGGCGACTAGGCGAGATACTCGCCCAGTCCGTGCGAGTTTCTCTGGAAGTCGCCTAGTCGTCAGGGGGTGGGGTATAAATATGACCGCCCCTCCCCTTGCATTTGCCTATAAATAGGACCCCAGGGGTACGAGGTGAAGCACTTGAAATCCTCGGCAGGATACTCGCGCGCTTCAGTTTCGGGATACTAGCTAAATCTTTGGATTCCTTTTCCTTGAATAGCAAGTCGCGACCTTGCGATCTCGCCAGCTAGCTTCCCTCGTACCCAGTTCGGCCATCCTTGGTTGAGAAGGGGCTGCTCCTTTCGAGCATCCGGGTACGTGGTGGGACCTTCCTGCCGCAACATTTGGGGTCCTGTTTGATCCGATTCTTCGTTCTAGTCATCTTTGCCGTCTGATCTAGCTTCCGAGTCAGTAACCTTAGGCGGCTTTGATCCGAATTCTGAAGTTGAGATTTTTCCTGGCTTCAACACCAACGTGCCCCCCATTTGGGCTTACTACATACGGGTAAAATACTAATAAAAAATAACACAACATAAACAACATAAGTTTAAGATAACTGACGTCGTCATACAACATAAACAACATAAGTTTAAGATAACAGCTTGTCCTCAAGCTGGATCAAAGGGAAAAGTAGTGGCCTCTCCTCCTGTTGCGTCATCATCGGGAGGATTATCCACTTCGAGCCAAAGTAAGCGTTTGCATCGATGTCCCAGTATGAAATGGTCATCACAATTGTACACAATCCTTTCTCACGACGTTCGGCCATCTCGGTGCGGGACAGACGGCGTCGAACCGTAGGCCGCGGATGTATTGTCCCGGGATGTCCGACAAGCTGGCTTGAGAATAAGAGCCCTGATAGTCCCGACGTCCCAAAAACGGACGATCTAGTAGCAGTCGCCGTTCGCAAGCCCTAGCGAGGCTCATTACTGTGTTGAGATCACGAGGCAAAAGGAACTCCACATCCCAACGTAATCGCTCGTGGAGGCCTGCGGTGAAGTGGGCAACTTGCTGCTCCGGTAAGACGGATGTTGCACCAGACAGTAGCATTTGGAATTGTTCCAGGTAGGTGTCGATGGAGCCATCCTGTTTGATGTTCGCCACATCGCCGAGTGGGTTGCCCTGTAGGGCCGAGCCGAACCGAAGGGTGCAAGCTGTGCTGAAATCTGCCCAGGAAATGTTGGGATGTTCCCGCAGAAGTTGAGTGAACCATAATTGTGCGGGGCCGAGTAAATTGAAGGAAGCGATGCTGACACATTTTTCATCTGATGTGCGGTGGTTTGCGAAAAAAATATCGCAACACGTAAGCCACAGAATGGGGTCTTCGCGGCTCTCGTAGATGGGAAAATCCATCCGAATAGTACGTGCGTAGGAGGGATAGTCCATACCCGCAGGAGCGACGGAGTCCGCCAGGCTTGCCGAAGGGTGGTGGTCGACCGTAGCCAGAGACGGAGGAGACGACATGCCTTGTAAGGCATCCAAACGGGCGTTGAGGGCGTCCATCTTGACGTTCTGAGTCGCAAACATAGAGTGGAAAAGAGCTATGAGGTCAGCGAGGGTGGGAGGAGCATCTGCCATCGGAGATAGTGCAGTACGGTTGGTGGGTGGTGTTGGAAGGAGGCCGGCGGAAGGAAAGAGACGCGGAGCTGTAGGGATGGGGCTGGAAGACCGGGCGGCAACCGCCAAATCGGCCGGAGTGGGGTCGCCGACGCTGGACGACGGGCCGGCGAGCGGGTTGGGCTGGTCGTGGGTTGCCGATGGACTGGAGGAGTGTTCCCTTGCGCAAGAGGAAAAGCAGGCGGGATCGGCGGAACGTGCGACACAGTCGCGCGATTGCGGGTGCGGGCGAGCGAAGGTGAGGCCCTCTGATACCAAGTTGTTATGCCCCTTGCACTTGGACCGTGTCACCGGAGGAGCTATGGTGGTGAAGAGAGACGTTGACGATTGGGCGAAATAGGCGACGATGGGGTGTCGGCTAGGGCAACACGAGAAAAGAAACCCGGAGGTTTAGAGAGAGAGAGGAAGAGGGAAATAAAAGAGAGACAGATTTTAGTTCTAATTTTCTTCTTAACAAAACAAGTCACAACCGACCACTTAAGTAGGTTCCAACGTGCCCCCCATTTGGGCTTACTTCATATGAGTAAAATACTACTAAAAATTAACACAACATAAACAACATAGGTTTAAGATAACATGCGTCGTCACACAACATAAACAACATAAGTTTAAGATAACTGACGTCGTCACGCCTCATAACAATCGAGCTCCTTCAACCCCAGGAGAATTGATGCAACCTGAAGTGCATCGTTATTTTAATTTTATCGCATTTTATTTAAATAATTTGTAGCGCATATCGTTGCGCAGGTTGTCCTTTATTTTCCATGTATTGTTGTGTTTTGTATGGTGTCGTGTGTACAACTTATTGGTGTGACCGACCAATAAGATCCTAAATAAATTTGATCTGTCAAATTAGAACTAGGGTTAATTCGGGAAAGCAAGAAATGCAATTATTAAATAATAATTTAATCTGAAATTAATTCCGGTACTCGTGTATTTAATTTTAGATTTAAATTTTAAATCTCTTGTCATTCCCCCTTGAGAATCACATTTAATTCCCCTTCATTCAAACAGCCCGTCCACCCTATTTTTCCTCTTTGAACGGCTGGCCTCCTGTTTTAAATTCCATTGAATGACTTTTGTCATTTACTGTAGCCAGATGAAATACCTTTAACTACTGTCCATTGAAGATCAATTGTAAGAAGCGTAACCTTTTTTTCCATTATTATATTTAGGGCCGCCTAGAATTCTATTTAGTGCCGCCTGCTGCCTGTACGGGAGGGAGTCGAGATTGAATCGGGCAAAGCTTAATCTTGTCTGCCCGGTGATGGGGAGCCATCGGATGCACTTGGTGGAGCTCGCCGCAAGGCGGGGCCCACATACATGTACTCGCGCAGGAAGACTTGATCGGATCGCCGATCGGACTCCGCGGTTGCGTCCGGGACGTCGCCGCGAGTCAAAACGCTATATTACTTTATATCTTTTGAGTTTATTTTGGTGTATTTGATGGGTTAACCCACCGGCCAATCATAGCCGTTGATTGGGGTTGCCCTAAGTCATGTTTTCTTATAAATAGGATGCTAGGGGGCTGATTTGGGGTATTGTAGAATTTGGAGAAGTGCTTTCCCGGATTCCTGCGATCCCTCCTCGGTGCCGACGCCGTGGAACCCTAGGTGACGACTCCTAGGCCGCCAAACTTCCCCCAAAGGTAAACCCTACCCCCTCCTTCATTTTCCATCTTGTTTCCCCCTATTCCTCCACCGAAAACCCCCTAAATCTCCAGCCGACCGCAGCCGGTCTGCAGCCAAGCAACCGGCCAGAACCCGCCCCTTTTCCCCCCCTGTCCGCCGCCGCCTGGGTGCCAAAAACCGGCCGCCGGCCTTGCTACCAGCCCCAGCCCCTCCGCCCCTCTTTCCCTCCAAAACCGGCCCCCCAAGGGACTTTCCAGTCCTAGCCGACCACCCCTCCCCCTTCCCCTTCGTGGATCCACTTCCCTCCGCTCCGAAAACCCTAGATCTCTTTCGATCTAGTGCTACCACCCTCCGATACATTATTCCCTCCACCCAAACTTTCCATTTTTGTTCGGATCCGCTCCAAATCATCGGATCTATTCACCCCCGGCCCGGATCTACTCATTTGTGGCCGGATCCGCCGTCTACCATCCGTTACCGCCACTTTTTGCCAAAGGCAGCCACCGCCATCGCCGCTTCGCCTCCGGTTCCACTTCCGATCGCTCGTTTTGCATCCGGTTCGTCAAATCCTCCATCGCCTCGGATCAGCCCACTGCATCGTGAGTATTTCATGTTATTATGTTTACACTTGACATTTGCACTTGGTTGTTTATCTATATTTGTGCCGTGATTATAGTTTGGTAGTTGTTGTCTTATATGCTAGTAGTTGTTGTGGAATTAGTTGCCGCCGCTTGCTAAGGCCCTCCGCGCGGAGGAAGCCGTTGCCTAATTGCCAAAGTTATTTAATTGTTTCTTTATTTCGGTTAATTGCGTGACGTTGCTAATTTTCATTGCTTAAATTACTAATCGTTGCTATCCGACTGTTCATTGCATGTAGCATTGCATTCGCATCTCCCCTCACATGTGCACGTAGGGTTCTAGCTTCCGAGCACCACTAGCCTACCCCTACATCATTTGGTATCAGAGCCAGGTTAGACCACTTGCATGCTCCGTAGTGGTAGGACTTTTAGAGTAAGCATGGTAGAACCACAGAACACTGAGGACCGAGCGATCATTAGAGGTGGGAGTGATTCGACGCCTCCTACACACCCCACGTGTGGACGAGGACTGGCGACGCACGACCATCTTTTATACGTACTTCCCTAGTGCAGGCGGTCCCTGCAAGCTAGCCATTGATGGTGGGAGTTGCGTGAATATTGTAGCCCAGAAGGCGCTTGACCGTATGCAGGTGAAGGCAGAGCCTCACCCCCATCCGTACCGTGTCGTCTGGGTTGACAAGACGGCGATTCAGGTCACCCAGCGTTGCTTAGTCCCGATCACCATTGCGTCCTTTCAGGACAAGGTCTGGTGCGATGTTATTCCCATGGACGTCGCTCACGTGTTGCTTGGCCTCCCCTGGCTTTTTGATCGTGATGTCACGTGCTTCGGCCGCTCGAACACGTGTGTCTTTTATGATAAGGGGCGGAAGATCACGTTGACACCCACCCAGCCCCGAGATCGACCCAAGGGTGTGGTAGAGTCATCTCCGAGCACGAGCGCCTCGCGACCACTGCATATTCTGAGGCGAGGTGAGTTTCTGCGGGATAGTGCGGAGTCCGACGTTATTTATGTAGTCGCTGCTACCCAGGTTACTGAGGACGCCCCAACCGATTTCCCACTCGCGGTGCGTCCCCTGTTAGGCGAGTTTGCGGACATTATGCCGGACGAGCTCCCCGATGAGCTGCCTCCCCCTCGGGACATTCAGCATGCCATTGATTTAGTCCCGGGAGCTTCCCTCCCGAACCTGCCCCACTACCACATGCACCCGGATGAGCACGCTGAGCTCAAACGGCAAGTTGACGAGCTTCTTCGGAAGCAGTTCATTCGCGAGAGCATGAGTCCTTGTGCGGTCCCCGCCCTTCTTACCCCTAAGAAGGACGGTAGTTGGCGTATGTGCATCGACAGCCGCGCCATCAATAAGATCACGGTCAAGTATCGCTTCCCCATCCCACGACTCGATGACTTACTGGATACTATGTCCGGTGCCCAGATCTTCTCCAAGATCGACCTCCGCAACGGGTACCATCAGATACGAGTTCGCGAGGGGGACGAGTGGAAGACCGCATTTAAGACCAATGACGGTTTGTATGAGTGGCTAGTCATGCCATTCGCGCTATCCAATGCCCCGAGCACATTCATTCGAGTTATGACGCAGGTGTTGCGACCCTACATGAGCAAGTTCCTGGTGGTGTACTTTGATGACATATTAGTCTACAACCAGACTCAGGCCGCACACTTCGATCATTTGAGACTTCTCTTCGGCACCCTCCGTCAAGAGAAGCTGTATGTGAACCTGAAGAAGTGCGCCTTTCTGTCCGAGTCCGTCCACTTCCTAGGCTTTATTATTTCCTCCACTGGAGTTTCCGTGGACCCTGAGAAGGTCAAATCTATTCGAGATTGGCCTGTACCTAGGAATATCCACGAGGCTCGTAGCTTTCACGGGCTTGCCACCTTCTATAGGAGGTTTGTCCAGGAGTTCAGCACGATCATGACCCCCTTCACGAGCTGTCTCAAGAAGGGAGAGTTTCAGCGGACCCCCGCAGCCACTAGAGCCTTCGAGGAGATCAAGGAGAGATTGACGACAGCTCCCGTCCTGAGGTTACCAGATTTCAGTCGCGCCTTTGAGGTCGCCTGCGACGCGTCCGGTATCGGTATAGGTGGCGTATTGAGCCAAGAGGGACACCCAGTTTCCTACTTTAGTGAGAAGCTGAATGACGCAAAGCAAAAGTACTCGAACTACGATCGAGAATTTTATGCTATTGTCTAGTCTCTGCGCTACTGGCGACACTATCTCCTTCCCCGGGAGTTCGTGTTGTATTCCGACCACCAGGCCCTCCGTTACCTCGATTCGCAGCGCAAGCTGGGCCACCGACATGCGAAGTGGGTTGAGTATCTGCGGGATTTTCATTACGTTCTCAAGCACCGCGCGGGTGTTGAGAACAAGCCGGCCGATGCGTTGAGTCGCCGCGTGTCCCTATTGCAGACGATGACAGCGAGTGTGCAGGGACTTGAGCGACTGATGCTCGATTACCCTACGTGCCCTGACTTTGGTGAGATTTATACCGCCCTATCCCGAGACCCACCTGACCCTGTTGAGGGATACCAGATTTACGAGGGATATCTGTACCGGGCTTCCCGCCTATGCGTTCCTCAGACGTCTTACCGAGATTACCTGATTTGGGAACTGCATGCGGGCGGAGCCGCGGGTCACTTCGGGCCAGATAAGTCCATAGCCCTTGTTGAGGACCGTCTCTACTGGCCTAGCCTCAAGAAGGACGTAGCTCGGGTTGTGCGCCACTGCCGTATCTGTCAGACGGCCAAGGGAAATAAGCAGAACACCGGCCTTTACACGCCCCTACCCGTGTCACACCGCCCTTGGGAGGACATCAGCATGGATTTTGTTCTCGGACTCCCTCGCACCTTACGGAAACACGATTCCATCTTCGTGGTGGTTGATCGGTTTTCGAAGATGACACACTTCATTGCTTGCCGCAAGACGGTTGATGCGACCCACGTTGCATCTATATTCATGAGGGATGTCTTTCGGTTGCATGGCCTGCCCAAGTCGATCGTGTCTGACCGCGATGTGAGGTTCATGAGCTACTTTTGGAAAACCCTGTGGCACAAGACTGGTACTATCCTTAGGTTTTCCTCGGCATATCACCCACAGACGGACGGTCAGACTGAGGTAGTGAATAAGAGCTTAGGGAATCTGTTGCGGTGTCTAGCTGGTGAGCATGTAGGTAGTTGGGACTTAGATTTGCCGATCGCCGAGTTTGCCTACAATAGCTCAGTCAATAGGTCCACCGGGTTGAGTCCATTTCACGTAGTTTCAGGATACGACCCTAGGAAACCTATAGACCTTGTCCCGAGCCCTCTAGAGTCCCGCCCTAGTGAGTCTGCTGAGTCATTTGCACGTCATTTGCATGATTTGCATGAGTCGGTCCGCCGACAAATAATAATAAGCAATGATAATTATAAAGCCCATGCAGATAAGCGAAGGCGAGAGCAGATATTTAATGTAGGCGATAAGGTAATGGTGCGAGTCCGCCCCGAGAGGCTCCCTTCAGGGTCTGCCAAGAAGTTAAGCGCGATGCGAATAGGTCCATATTCCATTATTAGTCGTATTGGGACCAACGCCTACCGGCTTGACATACCGGCCAGTATGGGAATTCACCCCGTGTTTAACGTTGAGGATCTGACTCCATACTATGAGCCTCATGAGTGTGTGGACCCGAGCGAGGGGGATGCTCAGCCACCCCCACCACCTGCTAGCCATCCTAGCCCATCCACTATTGCCACCCACCCACCTGGGATTTCGTCCCCTTTGGTTCCCCCGCAGGCACCACCGATCGCATCGGGACCCACCTTCCGAGAGGCGAGAGATGAGAGCGTCACAGAGATCAGATCCCACCAGTTTGTTCCCACCTCGGCCGGACCGCGTTGCCGCTACCTGGTACATTGGCGGGGCCGACCTGACACAGATGATACTTGGATACTACCGGCAGAGTTAGATCGGTTCGCCCCCGGACTTCGACTTCAGTACGATCATCTCCATTCATCGGAGATGAAGGCCTTTCAGTCGGGGGGAGTTGATGGGGAGCCATCAGATGCACTTGGTGGAGCTCGCCGCAAGGCGGGGCCCACATACATGTACTCGCGCAAGAAGACTTGATCGGATCGCCGATCGGACTCCGCGGTTGCGTCCGGGACGTCGCCGCGAGTCAAAACGCTATATTACTTTATATCTTTTGTGTTTATTTTGGTGTATTTGATGGGTTAACCCACCGGCCAATCATAGCCGTTGATTGGGGTTGCCCTAAGTCATGTTTTCTTATAAATAGGATGCTAGGGGGCTGATTTGGGGTATTGTAGAATTTGGAGAAGTGCTTTCCCGGATTCCTGCGATCCCTCCTCGGTGCCGATGCCGTGGAACCCTAGGTGACGACTCCTAGGCCGCCAAACTTCCCCCAAAGGTAAACCCTACCCCCCTCCTTCATTTTCCATCTTGTTTCCCCCTATTCCGCCACAGGAAACCCCCTAAATCTCCAGCCGACCGCAGCCGGTCTGCAGCCAAGCAACCGGCCAGAACCCGCCCCTTTTCCCCCCCTGTCTGCCGCCGCCTGGGTGCCAAAAACCGGCCGCCGGCCTTGCTACCAGCCCCAGCCCCTCCGCCCCCTCTTTCCCTCCAAAACCGGCCCCCAGGGGACTTTCCAGTCCTAGCCGACCACCCCTCCCCCTTCCCCTTCGTGGATCCACTTCCCTCCGCTCCAAAAACCCTAGATCTCTTTTGATCTAGTGCTACCACCCTCCGATCCATTATTCCCTCCACCCAAACTTTTCATTTTTGTTCGGATCCGCTCCAAATCATCGGATCTATTCACCCCCGGCCCGGATCTACTCATTTGTGGCCGGATCCGCCGTCTACCATCCGTTACCGCCACTTTTTGCCAAAGGTAGCCACCGCCATCGCCGCTTCGCCTCCGGTTCCACTTCCGATCGCTCGTTTTGCATCCGGTTCGTCAAATCCTCCATCGCCTCGGATCAGCCCACTGCATTGTGAGTATTTCATGGTATTATGTTTGCACTTGACATTTGCACTTGGTTGTTTATCTATATTTGTGCCGTGATTATAGTTTGGTAGTTGTTGTCTTATATGCTAATAGTTGTTGTGGAATTAGTCGCCGCCGCTTGCTAAGGCCCTCCGCGCGGAGGAAGCCGTTGCCTAATTGCCAAAGTTATTTAATTGTTTCTTTATTTCTCGATCCGCGGATCAGTTGGTGATGAGAGGTTGCTTGAGGGCCTCTTATCTAGGGGGTGCGGGATCGAGATACGGCCTCAACAACCTGTCGCGCGGTGCTGATGCCGTGGCGGAGAGCTGGTTGGGGTGTACGACCCGCGGGCCTGATAAAGCTGCCTGGTGCTGACTCCAGGTGGGCCCCTTGGTGGTGATGCCAAGGTGGCGGGCAGGTGGACTCCTGGTCCCGCATCACCCGGTATTACCCGTGTAAAGCTCGTTGTTTTCTCCTCCCCATTCCCGACGACAACTCTTCGCGACCCGACGACGACATCTGGGGTTTCCCCCAGTTCCGTCGACCTCGTCCGGTTTTCCCCCCGGGCTCTTCGAGCCGCCAACATCCAGTTTTGCCATCCGCTGTCAAGTTTTTCTCCAGACCGGAACTTATCCTGGAGTTATCCCTGTTGAATCCGCTCCTGGAGTTCTCCTTGCCAAACCAGATCTTCTCCAGTCCGGTCTGTGAACCCCCTTTCAGAGCTCTCTTCACTATCCAGACCCGAGCCTTGTGACCACTACTCTTTCTCTACACTTCTATTTAGCAGGGACCCTTGATTGCCCTGGAACTTTAAACCACTAATCTCATCCCGCATTTCACTTACTATTAGTCTAATTTCATGAATGCGTGAAAGTTTAATAATTTTTCCGAGCTTGCTTGCCTCAAACTCAACCTTATTTTTATTTGCTGTAAATTTGTTAAATCGATTGTCTCTCTCTCTCCGTGTGATGCTTGTGGACGTTTTGGATTTATTGTTGAATAAGTGTAAGTGTTAGTCGCTTACGCGGGTTTGCAAAACTTTGACTTAATTATCACATGTCTTAGCCCGCCATGTCTTGAGTACACCGCAAAATTTTAAAAGGAACACAATTAACGTTTTTTAAAAAAATCAATTTCAGATCTCAGTCTGCATCAGGATATTATTTGGCTCTGTCTTCTTGAGAACCTTGGTTTCTCTTCTCCAATTCCCACTCCACTCCTTTGTGATAACACCAGTGCCATTCAGATTACTCTAAACCTGATGAAACACTCACTCTCCAATCATATTGGGGTGGATGCTTTCTTCCCACGTGAGCAGTATGATCGTGACACTCTTGCTCTTACTTTGTTCCTTCCAAGCAACAACTTGCAGATTTGATGACTAAGCTGCGACACAGACCCAACATGCCTATATATTGTCCAAACTCTTTGTGTATGATCTCCCGTGAATTTGAGGAGGTGGGAGGTGTTAGATATACTATATTTTTCTATGTGGTAGACATATCATAACGCACCTTGGGTGTTGTGATCGCCCTTTCATGTACATGTATATATACACTTTTGTGATGTGAATATGAGTTTTGGTCATTCTCTCATTCAATCGTTCTATTATCCTCTATCATTCTCTAACCAACCGGCCTCCCAATTGCTTTGGCAGGCCACCACCTTTCCCTTCCTTAATCACCCCATTCTCCACTTTCTATAACTGCTTATGTTGGATCTAAAAATGTCACCAACTCTCCGCGCGCTATTCCTGAATCGGGTGGTCAGCAGAGGAAAAAGATGTTTGTAAGCGATCAGTTACTAGCCCTGCGGACGGTTTAAGCGAGCAAAAAAGAGTGTGAAAAGGAGATGCCGCTGACAGCGATGAATACCAGGTTTGACCCGTTGCGGCGAATGTCTTCCTTGCGAAGGGTCTCTTGATTATTTGTAAAGAGATTACAATAGAGTACGAGCGAGTACAAGTGGGGAAGAAGAGAGAAGACTTGACTAGACTTAGTGTCCGCACCAACAACTAGACAGATTCTTGGCTGAGTCCGCATGTCCCATTCAAGCACCCTGGTCCCTATCTATACTTGAGGGAAGGCTGCTCGGGCGATGCGCGAACCGTCGGGCTTTTAATGCTTTAATAATTATGACAATAAATGCGCAACCGCCCGAGGTATACAAAGAGTCGTGCGACGAAGATTGAGAGAAGAGACCGCACGTCACCGCGCGGTTCCATCGAGATTGATGCCGAAGAGACCTGTCCGCATGGGCTCTAGGAGAAATGCCCGCCGCGATATCTGGTCTGAATTCACCGAGCTGCTCAGGGAGATACCGCCTACCAAATGCACATGCCGGGGTCTCCCGAAGAGTGACCCCACCAAACACTGCCCGCTTAAGCAACATGCCAAAGCACATCCGCGGGCATTCAGAATGCCTGCCTGAAGACCTCACGAACTCTAGAATGGTTGCTGGGTAAGATGTCCCTGCATGTCTGATGCTCTCCTCGGCTGTCGTAGGATTTGAGTTAACATAATCCCCACGTTTTTTTGACAGACCGCGCAGGCTCCAGAAAAATAAATTGGTAACCGCAAAGGCTGCGTCCCGAATACCACGCTGCCTGTGATCTATAACTAGCGCAGGATGACCCACCTCTCTTAGCCACTTTACCCTTGATTCTTCACTCCTTGATCGTCTGTTCGGTGAAAATGACCGGGATAAAGCAGGATGTCCTGAAAAAGCTGATGGTAAGTACCAGTGAATTAGCCAAACCTCCTTGCCACGAACTACCGCTAGAAACTTGCTGAACGAAGTGGGTCCGCAAGAACACTTTCGGAAAGCGGTGACCAGGAGAGCCCGCCCTGTCAGAATGCTTGCGGTCACTGGGAGCTCCCCCCCCCCCCCCCCCCCCCCCCCCCCCCCCGAAAATCGCCTCCCCTGAGGGAAACCTCAGAGCGGTGATAGACCGGTTGAGAGGGACCATCATCCGAAATGCCGTCGGGGAAGAGGTGCTGACGAGGGCTCCGTCCCTCCCGCGGATGATCGCCACCGGGAGTGTGCTGAAAACTGACAGCTTGGAGTTCGACGCCTTCAAGGGAATGATTTCCCGCATGACATTTGAAGAAGCCGGCAAGAGCCGGGAAGACGCCACAACGAAGGGTCCACCTTGGATGGTGTAGCTGGAGGAAAAGGCCGTCAGGATACCTGTAGAGGATAAGTGCCCAGAACCATACCTGAGGGCGAACTGCCGTCGAAAAGGGCAATGCTGGCAGGGGTCGCCGATGGACAAGTCTTGGCGGGGAGACGGCCGACGCGAGGTCGCACAGACACCCTTGCCTATCAGTCAAATGCTCGTAAGTCAACCATCATTCCCCCTGTGGTAGGGCGAGTCCTGGCGAGCAGCCGCATAACCACGCACAGTTTGCAGGTCGGCACAGACACGAAGAGCTTCTGCGGAGGGCCTACCTCAAGCGTACGAACTCTGAGATGGCTAAGCACCCCGTCTTTGGTTCCACGCGGGCATCAGTCCCACTGCGGATTGACTTCCATGTCTTTGGATCCTCTGGAGGCAGCTATCACACGTCCCGTCCGCGAATGTTTGCGACCACCCCGATCGATGTCTTTGGAGACAAAGACGCGGAAGCTGAGGAACCACTGCCCACGACGAGGGGTATGTTCCTACAAACCATTTCATGTTATTTATATAACCAAAAACTCATTCTTTGCTAACCTGCGCAGTGCCTTCTTGCGTTGGGGAGGTGCTCGCAACGTCCTTACGCGTTATGCTAGACGCCTTGACGCGGGCTCAAGCACGGATCGCCCGACTGGAGGCGGAGTTCGACAAGCTGAGGGCGAGGATCGATCGTCCTGACGGGCAATTTTGTCCGCGTTCCACCATACTTCTTTGTTTTTCCTTTCGCCTGTAACTGTTAGTACTATAGTAATAATGAACTTACTTTACTTCTTGGTGTCTCTTTTCCCATTATGAATGGCATTTGCGAATCAACACCAGACGATATGTGATCGCGCGGCTGAGGTGTTTCTGAGAGCGTGACCGCGAGCCAACATCCCTTGACGAGATGTCTGTTGACCCCACCATACTTTTTCTTTATTCTAAAAACGCGAGTCATCTCTTTTAAAATGGAGCGAGGTCCTGCTCCTCCCAAATCTCTGTGCGCAATTGCTTTTTTGAAAGATAATCCGCCTCGCCCAACATTGGATCGCGCGAGCTTGGCGATCTTTCTGTCGAGATTTCCGATGGGCAGAGGGTTGTCCGGGCGTGTCCCGAAAAAATGAGAAGGTGAACTCAGTGTTCAGGACCTAACTCGCGAATCCCCTTGATCATTTTGAGATGGGATGGACCCTCCCCGCCTTCTCCGAGGTGGCAGAGATAATGAGTTATTTTGGGATTGTTCCCGCTCAGTTGTCTCCGAACTCAGTCGCGATCATAATATCTTTCGTGACTTACCTGAGGTTGCAGCGGATATCCTTCTCCCTGGAGGTGTTTCACTCCCTATTTCGCACAAAAGATCTTAAGTGCGGTCAACTGCACTTCAGCTCCGACAAAATGCAAATCTTGCATGCGATGAGCATCCCCGTGGGCTGGCGATCATGTTTTGCCTTCTTTAAAGGCGACCTGGGTCATGCCCGCTCTTCGCGCGGAGAA
The DNA here is from genome assembly GCA_039583875.1 of Platanthera guangdongensis. Lineage (NCBI taxonomy): Eukaryota > Viridiplantae > Streptophyta > Magnoliopsida > Asparagales > Orchidaceae > Platanthera > Platanthera guangdongensis. The sequence continues at coordinate 130,845,718 of CM077164.1, forward strand.
GGTCTTCTATCCTCCCTCCCTCTCTTATGTTGCCATGCGGATCATTTGCTACTTGGAAAAGGAATACTTGGACACGCGTTACTATACCCATCGGGTGAAGGAAGTAGAGTGCTTACCTACAATGTAAGTCTTTTCATGAAATTCTAAATACTCGCGTGCACCTGGCCTGAATACTTTGTATTTTTACAGTTGCTCCAAACCGCAAACTATGACAGGCAATATCAGGTCAGTCGCCGAGAAGCAGCCCCCCCCTCAGATAGCGGTCGCCAGCACATCCATCCTCCTGCCTTTGAAGCCAAGTCCGCGCTTCGAATCAATCGTCCCTCCAGTCATCCTGGGCCCTAAGTTCGTCAAGATCACCACCCAACTACCCCCCATGGAGGGAGACCACGCGACTTTACCATCATACACTGACAGTCGCGGGATTGACCTGTGGTTCGGCCGACCGCAGGAAGATAGAGACCATCCCTGCGGGGGACTTATCCTCAATGGCCGCCGTGGCAAGCTTGTGGGCTCTCTCCTACAACAACGCGACCTGGAGTCTTCTGGGCGACGCATTGGCGACCATTGCCCGCCTACGAGAGAAATTGAATGTAAAGGTCAATTATGAACACTACTTCCCCTTCCTTACCTGTACGAGAAGACTCATCCTCCCGCGAACTCTTGCTGTCACAGGAAAAGAAGGCGGTAGAGGAGCCAAGATTTCGACGGGAGTTGGGCTGGCTCAGTAGCCATTCGCCGGAGACGACGATCCGTCTCCTGTAGGAGAATGATGCCTTGAAACCGAAGTACGCCAACGTCAACTCTGAGACCCTCTTCGCAGGACACCCCGATGTGATGTCTCCGAGCTCAAGGGAGGACTCTTCGTAGCACCAATCGTGGTCCAAGTGAATACTCTAGCTTGGAGCCAGCCGCCGTGCCTCTTTACTTAGCTTTCCTTTTGTCTCTGCAATAGATGTTAGAAACATTATGTAACTGTATGAGAGGTCTAGTATTTACTATTTACCTGGTTTTAAACTATTATTTTAGTTCCATTCCGACATATAATGCTTGCTAATAGGGAAACAACCGTATTCCGAGTGTCCGCTTATCAAGATTAGACAACCTAGGCGACTTCATTCTGAACGTCTGCCCATTTGAAAGTCCAGGCGACCTCACTTTGGGCGTTCGCCTATTAAGATTAGAAAACCCAGGCGGCCTCAGTTGAGTGTCCACCTATTAAGATTAGAAAGTCCATGCGGCCCCACTTGAGTGCCTGCTTATTAAGATTAGAAGACCCAGACGACCTCAGTTGAGTGCCCGCCTATTAAAATTAGAAGACCTAGACGACCTCAGTTGAGTGCCCGCCTATTAAGATTAAAAAACCCAAGGGGCCTCAAAAGTCCAGGCTGCTCTAGTTGAGTGTCCGCCTATTAAGATTAGAAGACCCAGACGGCCTACTTTGAGTGTCCGCCTATTAAGATTAGAAAGCCTAGTCGGCCTTAGTTGAGTGCCTGCCTATTAAGATTAAAAAAACCCAGGCGGCTTCAGTTGAGTGCCCGCCTCTTAAGATTAGAAAGTCCAGGCGTCCCCAGTTGAGTGCCCGCCTATTAAAATTAGAAGACTCAGGCGGCCTCAGTTGAGTGCCCGCCTATTAAGATTAGAAAACCCAGGCGACCTCAGTTGAGTACCCGCCTATGAAGATTAGATATTCCAGGCGGCCCCAGTTGAGTGCCCGCCTATTAAGATTAGAAGACCCAGGCGGCCTACTTCGAGGGTCTTCCTATTAAGATTAGAAAGTCCAACCGACCTCAGTACTGGCCCTACTGGGTGCCCAGGCCGGACAACTATGGCGGAGCGTACGGTCTTTTGCCGAATAATTCCTGGCCACGCTCCGCGCGTTGCCGCGCGTGCGCCGAAGCGTTGCGAATCATCAAGCGGATGCTTACTAGACAGATATCGACGAAGTGTTGTGAATTGTGCAGCTAACACTTGCCTCGGGAGACGAGAGGGACCTCTTATGCTCCTCTTGAGGAGTTCTCCGCTACTCCATGGTGTTCGCTTGTCAGAGGTTAAAGATTCTAGTCGGGCATATGACATCCGCATGGTTCTTGTCCGCAAACAACGTCGAATAACGTTGGAGGAGAATAAATCACCTGTTGCTCGGAGCTTGTCCTCGAAAAGGAAGCAATAACAATAGCAATGCCTCGATCAATGCACGGTTGGTCAACACATCCGGACCTGCCACATATGCCGCTCGGGAGTATCTCCAACGAGGACAATTATCGTGGTGTTATGGTGGGGGAAGTTACTCACACCAACAGGAGGGTCGGAGGCCTGATGGCACAGGTTTGAGATGTCCGGACACGTCCAAAGTGGTCCAAACAGATGCTGATAATCACACACGGATGTCAATCCCAGATCTGTTTTGGTTTACTTCAAAGGTCAGGTACCTCAGGTGAGCACATATCTCGCTTCGCTTGAGAACTCATCAATTATGCAGATGTTAGGCTTTAAGACATGCAAACATGCAAAAGTTCTTGCAATAACAGTATGAAGGAGGAGCATAAGGGAAATATGACACCGTAAAATTTTTGGCTTGCCGTACCGGATGCTAAAAGAACGGATTGACCCGTCCGTCGTCCTTAACTGGAGGCGGAACGTATTCCTCCGTTGCATATGCAAGCTAGGTGTCCTTCACCGGAAGTGGAACGTACTCCTCCGCCTCTCCTGTAAATTGAACGTCTCCAATAGGAAGCGGGACGTACTCCACTGTGCCTGCAGACTGGATGTCTCCGACCCGAGGTGGCACGTACTCCTCCACCGAACTTGCCGATCGGATGTAGCATTCTCGAGCCGTCCTTGGGTCGCTCCTGACCCTAAATTACTTTTTCCCCCAACGGGAACCTCAGGACCTGATGGTAGATTGATGCAATGGCTTGGAAGTCGTCCAGGAGAGACCTCCCGAAGATTGCATTGTAGCTATTGGGTGCATCAATGACCAAGAAGAACTCCTGCTGGGCTATTCTGCATAGGATGAAGGACAGGTCCACACTCCCATCGACCTCTTTCTTCTCCCCTGCAAAACCATAGAGCGGGCCATCACAGGCTTTCCGTGGCTCGCTCTTATTCATCACCTCATATGCGGGCTTGAAGAGGATGTTGACAGAACTGCCCGTAACTACCAGGATTCGGGCTACAGTATAATTTCTCTGAACGGCCTTGATGATGACCACATCGTAAAAGGGGTTGATGACCAAGGGGAGATCCTCCTCGAATGTTACCATCCCGCGAGGATGCGGGGCCAGCGATGTTGAGGCTACTTCTCTCCCTTACAAGAGACCCAGGCTCCCTTTGCGGGAAGACACCACTCCGGCCCTACTGTGTATATAATTGATGCTTCCTAGCGGGCCGACCCCCTATACCTCTACACACTCTTCCCCCACACTTTCTCCTTGCTCGATGGTGTTGCATCTCAGCCTCTCCCCAACCTTTTATTTCCCTTTCCGAGACCAGGCTTTTTTGGCCTTCTCTGCCCGCTTTTCTGCAAGCAGGTATTCCAACTTTCCTTCCCTAAGTAGTTTTTCCACCACGTCACAAAGGACTCAACAATTCTTGGTATCATGCCCCACATTTCGGTGGAAGTTGCAGTAGAGGTTCGTGTTCCTACTTCCGAACCCTCCTTTCATAGGCCTCGGGGGCCGGAAATCCGGCTGTTGCTAAAGTATCTCTACAACCTCTTCCAGGGGTACTCCTATGTCGGTGTACTCTTGCACCTCGCTCCACTGCTCCGGGGATGCTCCCAATTACAATGGTGGGTTACCATTGCCTTCATGCTGTGACTGAGAGTGCCCTGACCTCATCTGTTGAAAGGCCCGAGGGCCTGGACGGCGAAACTTTCTCCCCCTCGATCTAGGGGACCGATGCTACTGGTTGATAAAAATATTTTTTAGAGAAAAACTGGAGGGCGGTTGAAAGAATTAAGCGGGCGCTTGCCCCCCAGATCAGAGAGACCCACGATGAATTCTTCATTTTTGAACTCTCCTTCGATAAACTTGTTTGCCCTCTTGACCAGCTCTGTATGTCTTTGGCTTCTTCTCGCTGATCATGAACTTGGACAATCCCGACCGGAGGTCATTAGTAAAGGCAACTCTGTAGACCTGTGGGTCCACGTCTGGAACTTCCATGATCAGACTCTGGAAGTGATCAATGTACTGTCCCAAAGTCTCCTTCGGTACTTGTCGGATCTGGAACAGAGCGTCGATATCTGCCCTTCGCCGTTTGGAGGTGACAAACTTTTGCTGAAAATCTGTTCTCAACTCTCTGAAGGAAGTGATCGAACTGGGAGGGAGGCTATAAAACCCCTCCCTCACCTTCCCGTCGAAGGTGGTGGAGAGCAGTTTGCAGCACAGACCCTCAAAAAGCAGCTGTAGAGACACTGTGTCATCGAATGCCTGTAAGTGGGAAGCATGATCCTCCTTCCCCGAGAAGCGAGGAAGTTGTGGCTCCCTAAAGCTGTTGGGGGATGTTTCCCCACGTTTCCTGGGACAAACGACATGTAAACCTTCACTCCCACAACTGGCTCCTCGTCCTCAAAGTCTAGGACCCTTTCTGGATGATCCCGGGCGGCTTCTCAGAAAAGCTGACGGCGGGCGCGAGCTCCCTCTTGTGGTTGGAGCTGGGGCGGATTCCCTGGCGGTGGAGACCGTAGATGAGTGGGGGTTACGGGCTCTCTCGGAAGTTCGGCACCCTGCTCCTTCTGCTGCCCCTGGGCGACTAGTTGATTAACTAAGCCGAGTAGACCCCCGAACTCGGCGTGAGTGATGGCCGGCTGCTCGCAGCCCAACGGTTGTCCTCCCGCCATGAGAGTGAATTCGTTGGCTGGATGGTATTTGAAGGTCGCGGGGGCGAGCACTGCCGCTATTCTTCGATTGTGCGGGCGGTTTCACCAATTGCTTGGTCCACGCTCACCAGACCAAATTATGTTGGAACAAAAAATGTCACCAACTCTCCGCGCACTAACCCTGGATTGGGTGGTCGGCGGAGGTAAAGGTGGTTCGCAAGCGATCGGTTACTAGCCCTGCAAACGGTTTAAGCGAGTAAAAAGGAGTGTGAAGGAGATACCGCTGACACTGACAAACACCAGGTTTGACCCGCTGCGGCAAATACCTTTTTTGCGACGGGGCTCTTGATTAATTGCAAAGGGATTACAATAGAGTACGAGCGAGTACAAGTAGGGAATAAGAGAGAAGACTTGACTGATGCGAACTTAGCCCAGAACCTACCTAGTTGCCGGTGCGGACACTAAGTCCAGTCATGTCTTCTCTCTTCTTCCACACTTGTACTCGCTCGTACTTTATTGTAATCCCTTTACAATTAATCAAGAGATCCGTCGCAAGGAAGGCATTCGCCGCGGCGGGTCAAACCTTGTGTTCGCCGCTGTTAGCGACATCTCCTTTTCACACTCCTTTTTACTCACCTAAACCGTCTGCAGGGCTAATAACCGATCGCTTGCGGACCTCCTTTTCCTCTGCCGACCACCCGATCTAGGGATAGAGCGCGGAGAGTTGTGGACATTTTTGTTTCCAACAACTTTAACTATCCCCACTGCAAATGATCACCATAACTACCCACAATTTCTCCCATAACTAGCTACCCGCCCATTACTACTCTATCGACCTTGTTCCTCTCACTCCATAACATTCTTAATCACTTTCCACAAAGAAACCACCCACTCAGCTTTTAGAAAGCCACTGGTGCACCCATCCAATCACCAAACTCCAGTACAGGAAACTGCGACCCTCTCACTACATCAACCCACTATATTCGACGCTTTTCCTTTATTTGAACCCATCCCAGCCTGATATCCCCGTTTGAATCTCCAACACTTCTATTTCCCCTCCTCCGACTCACTGTTCCTACATGTTGCCAATTCTCATAGAACTCCGAAATTCCCTTGCCGAGCCTCTCCCAACCACATTCCAGCCAGATGGCAGTCCTCCCTGCCCCTCTCAGCCCCTGAGCAACCCCACCACCCACTCTATCCATGTACAACCCTCCAACCTCCCTCACAGTCCCTTCAAAAGCCCAACCGACAAATTTCTAACCCTCCTGGACCATTTAAACATCATCACATCCATCCCCGACCTCCTATGGATGTGTACGTTTTTATTTGTAGTTTATTTCTGGTTCATTTTGTAAGGATTGATACCATATTATTGTGGATGTATGCTCATAGTTATTTTATTGCTTAAAACTATACAACTTGTTGCATTTTATTTAAAATCTCTCACACAAATTCAAAACCACAAGTTTTCTTTATTGTATTATAATCAATTGCCTTATATGTGTGCTGGCATCAAATATTCTTTGCTATTCTTAGTTATCATCAGAATTGTTGTCAAGTGCATGTGCTTCCACACTAGATCCTACTCGAGTTTCCCCGTTAGAAGTGTCATTGCTCGTTGCATGACATCTCAACCATACATAGTGTCCATGGGTGATTGTATCCCTGATACGATCACGGATAAATTCCAGGAGGAATCCGGCGAAGGGAAGGGCCGACGGGGGTGTGCGAGAGTGAAGGAGGATGAGAAGAGACGTAATTAGGGAGCAACCCAAACAACCTTCATACATTCCAAGATAAATATTACATGGTCCGTCAGCCCTCTTATAGTGGCGAGGAGCGAATATAAAAGGAAATACTGGAAATTAGGAAATACTGAAATTAGAAAATACTGAAAATACTAAAAATGAGTCAACAAACATAGAAAACTATTTATTATTAACTATTCTTCGCGGTCTCGGTGGGCCCTTGCGATATACACGCCCAGCGCGTGTAGAGTTGTCATGGTGGCTCGTCGTCCTGTAGTTCCGTAACATTTGGACCCATAACACTCCATCCTTCCTTCAAAATGAGCTTGCCCTCAAGCTCGTGTACCAAGCAGATGGTCGGATCATCTGGTACCTTGAACTCCCTCCAGAACAAGGCCAGGTAGCGCGTAACAGTGGCGGCGGTGTTGGTGAGTAGTGGCGGCGCCATCAGAAGGACAGACAACTTCCGCAAGGTCGGTGGGGTGGTGGTGAGTAGCCTCCACAAGGATGTCAGAGACGCGACGACCGACAACAAGAACACATCCGTCGGGGGCAGCGGGGATGGGGTGGCAGAAGAGGCGGCGATGCGGCCGGTGGAAGTGGAGGGGCATGGGCCGACAGGGCAAGAGACGGGAGAGGAGACAGTGAGATGGCCGGAGGGGGCGAGAAGACTGGATCCGACGGAGTAAGAGCCGGTAGAGGGGGCTGCGAGTTTACCAGACGGGCGGCAGAAGAGGCGGTGATGCGGCCGGGGGAAGAAACAGAGGGACGACCACCGTAAAGAGAGGTGGTGCATTAGCAACTGTGGAGAGATGTGGCATGGTCGAGAAACTTTTGTATGGTGCAGGAGGCAACCGTGGTTTAGACGGCTTAGCGTAGGGAACCTCGGGGGGGGGGGGGGGGTTACAGAAGCCCGTACGCTGTACACGAGAAGACGATTGACTTTGGCGTGGAGGGAGGCGCATGTGGCCAGGATTTGTGTAGCTAGGTCAATGAAATCTAGCTGAGGGTTGGTTGTCGGCGACAACAAGAACAGCGGCCCGATAGTGGTGGATTTGGCGGTGGCCATGGTGCCCAGGATGTAGGCTGGATGTATTGTCGGCGATGTCCGTGGCGACACAACAGTCGGCACAGCGGAACAGAGGCCCAGGGCAACGGATTGGGCGGCGGCCATGGTGCCCAGGATGTAGGCTGGATGTGATGTCGGCGATGTCCGTGGCGGCACAACGGAACAGAGGCCCGGGGCAGCGACCTTCCTGGAGCGGAGCGAGGCCTGGCGCCGAGAAGAGAACAATGTAGAACAGAGGCCCTGGGCGGTGGAAGATCTGCGGGCTGCAGCAGTGGGGTTGTACGGCGTGCTGGGGCGCGGCGCTGGAGGAGGGTTGCAGCGGCGAACGGTGCGACGCGGGTTGGGGCGTGGCTGGATCATCCAATTGCTGGACGAGGCGGAGTGGCAGATTGGGCCGGATCGAGTGCGAAAAGGACGTCAGAGGCCGAACTGGTTGCTGGAGGAGGTGGAGCGGGCCGATCCAGTTGCTGGAGGGCAGGACTTGGCGGATCGGCGCTGGTGGCGTGATGCCGTAGGCGGATCTGGGTCGTGGTGTCGCATGGGTGAACCGCGCGTCGGCTGGGTCGCATGTCGTGCGGAACAGAGGCAACGATCAGGCTTCTTGTCTTTCCTATGGCGACGGAGATCGGGTGCTGTGTCGCGGAAATAGGGCTGTGTCGCGATGACGCTGGTCGGCGGGGATCGGGTGCTGTGTGGGTCAGTGGATCAGGGAGATAGATTTCTGAATTCCTTAGGCAAACTCGAGCACCGACGGCGAGAGTGGACGGTGCGGCAGGTCAGACCAATTGATACGATCACATATAAAATTCAGGAGGAATCTGGCAAGGGGAAGGGCATGCGGGGATGATCGAGAATGAAAGAGAATGTGAAGAGACGAAATTAGGGAGCAACCCTAAAAACCTTCATACATTACACGATAAAGATTATAAGGTCCGTCGACACTCTTATAGTGGCGAGGAGCGAATATAAAAGGAAATACTGAAAATTTGGAAATACTGAAATTAGGAAATACTGGAAATACTAAAAATGCGTCAACAAACATAGCATCATATTTATTATTAAATATTCTCCGCGGTCTCGATGGGCCCTTGCAATATACGCGTCCGACGCGTGTAGACATGTCATGATGACCCGTCGTCGTGTAGTTCCGTAACATTTGGACCCGTTACAACCCCACTATCATTTATTTTCCTCCGGTGCTTGGTTCCATGATTTTTATAGTTTTTTTTTCAATGAATGTCAAGCATAGACTGTAATATAATATAAATTATGGACTTATATAATGTAATATAATATAATATAATGTGGATGGAAAAGTAAGAGACGAAAGGTTTGCAATATTTCTGTACTATATATAACTTTTCAGGGGACTTCAACATTAAACAAGTAAATGAATTTGAACAATACGAATAACATAAAACAAACTAAAGTGAAATAAACAAAACAAAACTAGAGTTATCCAAAAGACATAAAAATAAAATAGAAAAAATGAATAGAAATATAAAATAAAATACGAGAATATAAAAATGAAAGAAAAGTAAAAGTAAAATAAAAATAAAAATTTTAAATATTGTAAAATACATAAAAAAATATAAAGGAGAGAAAGATGATGTAAATAGTATATACAAATAATTTTTTTTTCATGGGAGATAACTGTGATTCGGCTTAAAATATTGTCAGCATTTGACATTGTACATTTAGAACATGCACAATAGCCAGAATACCATTCCTCTAGTAGCTAAGAAAAGTATTTAAGAAAAAGGCATTGTACTTACAGGGGAGGACCCACACAATTTGTTTTTAAAGAAATTAATAGTATTAGACACGGCTTAAAACTGTGGCTAATAGTTCTTCATCTTATCTATACTATTTAATAAACAAACATCGCCTCGCTATAGTACTGTCATCGGTCGGTTCATGCTTTTTTAGATTGCCAAAATTGCCCCTGGCTATCGTGGCTAAAGCCCGATCTTCCTCCTCATCCTGACACTTCCGCCTTCTAAACCTTTTCCCCCTCTTTTTTCTCCTCGGTCAGAGCATGGCGGTGTGCACCGGAAAATCCAGGCACAAACTCTGCATTCTCCTAATCGGTGAACCCAAACTTGACAAAGACACACCCACAAACCTCCCACTAGAAATAATCATTTCGATATGTAATACCAAGTGATCTTGTATGACCGTCATGCTTTATGCTTTATCTTAGGAAGACCCTTTGTCAGTGGATTTGCTATGTTGTCAGCTGTCGGTACTTTGAATATAGGTTCATGTCATCTCGATCGACTATCTCTTGAATGAGATGAAACTACCGTAGTATGTGCTTGGAGCGCCGATGAGATCTAAGTTCCTTAGTTTGGACAATTGCACCATTGGTGTCTTAGTAGATTTCCACGGGATCAATAATTCTAGAAACTACATCTAACTCGCCGATGAATTTCTTAATTCATATAGCCTCCTTCGTCGCTTCAGAAGCAACAATATACTCGGCCTCTGTTGTTGGATTGACAACTGTTTCTTGCTTCGAACTCGTCCAACATACAACACCTCCATTGAAGTAAAACAAAAAAACTTGATTGAGACTTTGAGTCATCTCTATCAGCTTGGAAGCTAACATCCGTATAACCCTTTACAACGAGCTCTTCCCTACCATCATATACCAGGAATACATGAGTGACACCAATTATAGAGAAGATGTGAGAAGCTCAATTAAGATGAACCAGACACGTACAAAGGAGAAAATTAGAGGTACCGGTTTGACGTTGTGAGAGTTTAGCTACTAGGCATGTTAAACAGCTGAGGGGTAGACCAAAAGACTTGGAAAAACTACAAGGAAAGACATTATTTACTTAGGAAATAGTGAGATTGTGAATAAAGATAGGGCACAGTTGCGACAAATGATTCATTTAGCCGATCCCACTATGGTTAGATAAAAGCTTGAGTGTTGTTGATATAATAATAACAATTATATTAAAATATTTTGACACATCAAAATTTATCTCAAACCTCTTGTTTTTAAGTTGACTAATAAAAGAAGAATGCTCTAAAATTTAACAGTACTTTGAATCAAATCAAGCTCGATATAACAAAAATTATAATCTTTGTGTAGAATACTGCTTAGAATTCTTTCGAAGTTTCTGCCTAGCACCTATGTAGCACATCAGATAAAGTTTCTTAAAAAAAATCATTTTTTGATCTAATATTTGAGAACTACCCGGTTTTCCAAAATCAGGACCGGTTGGACGGTTTAGCGGTTTGATAAGTGATTCTCCGATTCCTGAGCGGTTCTCGGCTGTAACGGTTCTTAAGCCTTATCAGACCCCGGTTTATAGACTTGTTCACAAACAACTTTTTGGTTAATTTGGTTATTCAAATATTCTCCTAAACACATAGCATTAGGCTTTGACATGCATGCTCTTGTTGGTTTGTGCTTGCAGAATGTATTCATTACGTCTAATGGAGCTTGGAAGCTAGGAGGTTTTGGCTTTGCAATTTCTATGGATGACGCGTCTATTGGCTCGACAGAAACACATGCATTTCGTTATCCAGTAAGATTTTTACGGCTAGTAAACATTTGTGGATAACACTTTCTGAATAGCCTCTTACTTTTCTCTTTACATTTTCTGGTACACTTAATACACCGTTTCTGGAAATCAACTGAGCTCTAGGATACCATCTTTTTCGATCTTCTTGGCTTGAGTTCATTTGATATAAAGAGATTATTAGACTAAGTGTTTGATCTGCTTTTTTAAAAGCTGCTTGATGATTACTTGTGTTGAAATGAAAATTTCAGGAATATGATACCGAGGACTCCATTTTACCAATTCAACCATCTCTCAATTATACTGCTCCGGAATTGCTTCATAGCCAGTCTATCACAGTTGAATCTTCTGCTGATATTTTTAGCTTTGCATGCCTTGCTTACCATTTGATTGCTCGAAAGCCGCTTTTGGATTGCCATAATAATGTTAAAATGGTGAGTGTTTTAACCTTATAATGAAACAAAAATGACAATTGCATCTCCAGCTGTCATAGACTATATGCAGTATGTTGCCTTCTCTATCCGTAGTTTTTTACTTTAATGTATACTTATCAGTCTTTGTTGATGACCTTGCTTACCATTTAGTTGCTCTAAAGTCGCTAATTGATTTCCATAACATTGTTAAGATGGTGATTTTTATAATGTTATAATAAAAGAATGTTAGAACAAATTAATTATTCATGTTTTTTTTTTCTTGATGTATTATCCTCTATATATATAGTCTTTTATTATTCAAGTCATAAAATCAATTCCTCACGTTTGACATGGTATCAGAGCGGGTTTCGCCCTAGCCTCCGCTCGATCCCGCGTCCTCTCCTCCGCTTCTCTCCCACCGCCGTCGCGCAACCCCGCTTCTCTCCCACCACCTCCTTTCTCTGCCCCGCTTCCCTCCGACGCCCGTCCTCAGCAGCACTGTCATTGTCCGCCGATTAGCGCACGAGCCGATCGACGCCCCGGATGGCCACTCCTCCGACAACCGTCTGATGTGCGCCGTTTTTTAAGAAAAATTTCGCTTTTCCTTCCTCTACCTACTAGGGGGATCAATTAATCACTGCACTAGATCTCCCTATATCTTTGATCTTGGGATCTTCCTCTCCCTTTGCTTTCTCTCATGAAAAGGGCTTTACCTACTCCTTCAAGCCTCATTTGATTTCAACACTCAAGGATCTCTTACTCTAGGATCCGTGGCGGCCCTATTGGCAGTGTCCGTCATTTTTTTCCGGCATCACCCCGTTTCTGGCGATCTTCTAGAGGCTGTTTTTTACCTAATCCGATTATTTTTTCGGCGCATCGTTGTTCTCGAATTTCATTATGTCTGACGTGGTTGATTCTCCTGACGTATCACAAGCCGCTGGATCTACTCGGGTTTGGCATAATCATATGACGTCTCAGATTACCACGATTCGTCTTGATACAACAAATTACCTGTCATGATTGTTGGGTACATTGACCACAATGTCCCAGTTTTGAAGATCATAAGTCAATAATATACACAAACATGTATTTAATATTTGTCTAAATTCATATGTGCAGTGTGTTTATAATTTGTGATTAGACAGATTAACAGTGTCAGAACTATGACTGGATAGAAGCCAACATGGTCAAGGAAGTCAGAAAAATGATAAGTCCATAAGCATTGAGTGGCTACACATCACTCAACGCCTGAGGCCAAAAAGCGTTGACAGTTCAACTATCTCTCAAAGCCTCTATGGAGAAGCTCAGAAATCTACTAATTACAAAAGTGTCGAGTGAAAGACTTACACTCGACATCTTATCAAAGAAAAGCTGTTAAGTACAAATGCGTCGAGTGAAAGACTTGCACTCGATGCCATCTCAATAAAAGATGTTAAGTACAAATGCGTCGAGTGAAAGACTTGCACTCGACACCATCTCAGTAAAAGCTGTTAAGTACAAGAGCGTCGAGTGAAGGATTTACACTCGACGTCTCATCGCAGAAAATCCGACCAAGTGCAAAAACGTCGAGTGAAGGACTTGCACTTGACGCCTACTCAATAAAAAGCATTAAGGACGAATGCATTGAGTGAAGAAGACTCACTCAACGTCTTTGCAGTCTGATAGAAATTGGCTAAGTGTTAAAGCGTCGAGTGAAGGCTTGTCACTCAACGCTTCTGGAGATCATTGTCATAGTACAAATTCGTTGAGTCACAAGACATCACTCAACGCCTGTACAGAATCAGAAATATTCTAAGTCATTTGGCGCCGTGTCAAATCTGATGACGTCATCCTTAAATTCAAATCAACGCAAATCTCGCTCTAAAAGACAAAGACCGCCGTATTGATCGGGAAGCGATATCCTGGAATGAATCCTCCATTAAAGCCGGCCATACTGCTTACCTGAGGAGGAAATAGCCGTTGTTGTCGAGATATAAAAGAGATGTTGAAATCATATTTTCACAGTTTCTTTTTGACGAGGACTTCTTGCGAAGAACTTTTGCCAATCTCTCAAACCCTAATTCTAGCAAAAGTCGGCTGGCAGTGCTAAAGTATTTTCTGGGTATCTTCATGCCTGCAATACAGAACAATCATTTTTCTCAAGCTTGAAGAAGAAGATGAGCTTTGACAAAGACCGCCATATTGATCGAGAAGCGATGTTCCTGTTGCGGTGGAGAAGGACTGTCTGCTGTACAGTCAAGGAAGAAGAAGCCTCTGAAATTTATTTCCGGAGTCATATTACTCAAACATTTATTTTCTTGTAGGATCTTGCTGAGATCTGAGTATACACCTAATTTATAAAAGCTGAGTTGTAGGACTGTAAGCAGTCTCAGTGATAGGAGTGAGCAACACTCTGAGTTGTAAGATCCCGTGTAAGATCTGAGGTAGGGCTTGTGCCTAAGATATGATCTCTGTGTAGATCTGAGGTAGGAGATCAACTGGGTCTCTGAGTTATTGGTGTTGTAATACTCTGAGTTGTAAGGCTTGTGCCTGAGGTAGGATCTCTATGTAGATCTGAGGTAGGACTGTAATCAGTCTGAGCTGTAGGAGTGAAGTGCACTCTGAGTTGTAAGATCCAGGGTCAGATTTGAGGTGTAAGATCAGTTTGTTTTAAGTAAAGGAGGAGTTGGCGGAATCTAGCACACTGCTAGATATGTGAAAGGAGAAAGTTGATGTACCCTAGATAGGGAAACCGCTATAAACTTTATGTGTTTTCTGTAATCTTGAAAGCTAACAAACTAACATCAACACACAACAAGTACATAATTCAAAAAGATTTAAAACTTCTAAAACAAACCTATTCACCCCCCATGTAGGTGTTCATCTTCCCTTATAAAGACTTTCAATGGTCTCGATCTATTGCCTTGGCCCCTAAGAGTCGCCGTTTGTTTGACCATGTTAACGAGAGTATTTAGGAGCCAGAGAGGACTGTATCTACGCGGGCTCAATGAAAATCAAAGAACTCTTTGGTTATGTCATGGTTGATTAATTCTGTGCAAGAGGCTATTGCACGGAATTACCTATTCTTGGATACCGCTGCAAATATTTGGAGTCGTGCTGAATCTACCTATTCCTGTAAAGGCAACACTGCTTAGATATTTCATCTACGGAGAAAGATATTCCTCCTTCGACAGGGTGATCGATCACCGTCCGCCTATTATTTGGAGTTCACTCAGCTATATCAGGAGTATGAACATTTTACCTCCCTCGACCTTGTCTGCACTGTTGATGTTCTTCTTGTTCATGCTCATGAAGATCGGAACAAGGTGTTTGAGTACATGGTTTACACCGGGACTTTGACCAAATTATTGTTCAGATCCTTGGTCGCATTCCAGTTCCTTCATTGTCAAAGACCTATAGTATTATTGTCTTGCATGAATATGACCTCCATCAGTGTAAGACCTCTCTCCCAGAACACAAAACACGGCCGAGGGGAGTCTTATGCTTAAAACAGCCGCCTTGCGGTAACATAATCACACATGCTAATCTGTATCACAAGATGCTTATTCTGCTGACTATTTCCAATATTACATTGTCAACCCATCAATAAAAGAAAACACAGAAGCCATGATCCACAAGAAACTCAAAAGAGTGCACAATATATTTAAATGCCGCAGGAATCAACGAGTTCCTGAATATACGGAGTACAAGGTATATCAGAAAACTACAACCAAACTATAACCCCTCAATTCATAACAGAAGGTATTGCTGATAAAGCCGCAACATGTCTCCAAGTCCTATCTCCTTTACCTGGCTGTCACTCTTCCAGCTAGGTGTGCTCCTTAAAATAATGGCGTTACACCATTAGTCATAAAGAGTAAGTGACTTCACATTCTCTTCCCCGACGACTCTTAGGCACCTGGAGGAAGGAGAGAAAAAGAGCTACAATATACACAGTAATATATATAACAAAACAGGTAACATGATGATATTCTTAAATTAGCAATTATTATATCAATAGTTTAATAAGCAGGTAATCAACTCGTGTAAAGTGGTACAACTAAAATTAGCAGTGTAGTAAGCAACAAGTAATAAAGGACTGAATTGAACTTAACTTATAAAAATGCCCATACAGATATATAAGTTAAGATTCTGATAAACTAGAATGCAACTCATCATATAAAAGAGCCCATATTAATTTATATGATGATGGTCTTATGTGGTGTGATGCAGTGCAATGGATGTATGATGACTCACTCATGTTACTCACACACTCTAACTTGCTATGTCGACATAGACCTTAGTTCCCAATTATCGATGGTAGCTAGCCACTCCGAGCCTCTCGTCGTGGCCGGACAGTGGCAGTGGAACGAGCTTTTCCACTACTATGTTGGTATGCACACTACCAGAACTAGACCTCACGCACAACTCAACGCTAAGAACCTAACAACGGAGCCCCTGCGTACTACGACACATAATGAGTCTTTGAGAAGTAAGCACCAAAGAGCACAACCCAACTGGCCTAAATGACACAGAAGTGGTCCTTGGTAAGTAAATACCAAAGAGCCCAGCCCAACCGACCCAAATGACACAGAAGGGGTCTTTGGGAAGTAAGCAACAAAGAGCTCAGCCCAACCAGCCAGAGTCTACTCGTCATCTTCCGTCGGTGTGACGACCGACAAGCCCATAATCCCTCCACAAGTAATCCTCCTATTAGGATCAATATGCAACAATATATCAACATACAGTCATATATTCCCATGATCATGCTGTGCTTTCAAGCACCCAAGGACTTCCACTGAGTCCTTAACACATCATTCCGGGATATAAACATATCCCTTGAAGCTATAAAGAATGCAAGGACCTCCAACTAAGTCCTTACATAATATATCATCCACCAAATTTCACCATGTGCTACCAAGCACTCAAGGACTTCCAACCAAGTCCACAGTACAATTCATCAATTATAAGTTTAATCGATGCTAATTAACACCCAAGGACCTACCAACCAGGCCCTTAACATTACACCATAGGATATAATCATATTGTTGGAACCAGCTTTCTAGTCCCGCCTAAAGTTCGAAACTGAGGATGCAACCCACACGTACTCTTCTTGAACTACCCTCCTGACGTGAGTCGGAGACCTGAAAACAGACCGAGGGGTCTCAGCTCGGAGGTCCCACCTCTTTCCCGGAAGAACTGAAGATCTTCCACTCCCTAGCCAATGCTGAGCTAGGTGCCTGTGAGGAAGACAGTAGAAAGGTTCAACAATCTTCTCAGGCACCTTATCGGTCTATTTATAGGCCTCTGAATCTGATCTGCAAATATCACTTCTGAACTAACCTGAAATGACCAAAACATCCTGGGCTGGGTCTGCCAACATCCAAACTCCGCTGTTCTGGAGGGCTATACGCAGACCTCCAGAGGTAGACGTGTAACATTACTTGGGGCAAAAAGGTAAAATCCCCCCTGGGGGTAAAAAGGTAAAAACATCTCTTCTCCCCTGCGGCGAGTGGGGAAAAGACTGACGGGCGAGACGACTCTCTCTGTCCGTCTCGCCACCCTCTCGCCCTATAGGCCATCTCTCCTCCTGGGCGTCTCGCCTAGCTCAGAGAATCTCCCATCCCGCTTCCTGCAGGTGGGCCCCCTGGTATTACTCGCCTGTTTAATTCATCTCGCCAGTCCCCCCTTCCCGCTCATTGAACCACCTCTCGCGAGCCCAAGGTTGTACACATCCTATAATCTACACCAAGTCATCACTGCTACCATAGTGAGTTGTTGTAACTCTAACTCAGTTGGACGAGGTAAGTCAGGAAATTACTCTCTATGATCCTATATGACTACTTATGTATTAGTGACATGTTTAGGTTCATTTACAATGTTTGCCCAACTACACTAATAGCTAGTTCCACCTCATGCTAGAGTCACAACATGCCTTGAATATTTCGTGAACAATTATTAAACACATTATAAGCATGTTTCCAAATTTTCGATTCAACTGGGCATCATGATAATTCAAGCTAAGCATAACATTTATAACAAAATATTTAATGGATGAGTTATTTCAAAACTAAACCCTCTGAAAATTCTACCATACATCACATATAATATTTTGATTGTTTCCATCAAGTTTCATCTTCATCAGATTTCACAACAACTATTTATGCCACGACAAAGTTTTATGATATGATTGACAAAATCTCAACAAATATATAACCAAAAATTCTGAAACTTGACGATCACAATATTCTCATACATATAACTTCCAGATTTCATGAACAATTAGTATAACACCAAAACATTGTATGTGCGCATCACCGTTTACTAAAATGGGATTTCTGGGAGCTACAGTCCACCAAAATTAATGTTTTACCCTATTCTGGAAAGCTCTCTCCAAGGCCTACAACTCTCATATTGAGCCCGAGGTCAAAGTCTAAATGTATCAAGCCTAAAATCGGGTTTGAGCCCGACAATGCATAACTGGATAGAATTTGTCCGGTTCTTCAAACATAATCTATTTCCGGACAACATTTCGAATTGAGCTATAGGGTGCTATATGGATCCCAGAAAATGTTCAACCACGCTACAAAAAGGTCTTTCCGAGTGCTATAATTTTCGTGTTAAGCCCGAGACCTAAATATGGCTGGAACATGCCTAAAAAGTGGCTTGAAGTCAGCCGCACGCACAAAACAGATTCTGTTATTAAATAAACAACAGTCTTTGCACAGATCTTGAAGCAAATCTAATGGAGGCTGATCATCATCTTCCTCCAGCCGATGTACAAGATAAGTCCAACCCTCTCTTCTCCAATACTCCCTCTCTAGACCACCAATCTTCACGAGATCCAGTCCTATCTCTCCATATTGAAGATAGTAGATGATTGAAGTTATTATTACCGAGAACCACGCTCTAGAACGAAAGTTCTAGTGTGTTCTCTTCCTAGAAATCTCCATGGGTCTCACTAAAATCAAGCTCTCTTGAGCCCAATGTCTCTCCTAATTTCAGATCTAAAAATTTAACACAGTGGGAGAGGGGAGGAAGCTCAACTGATTCGCGGCCATGGATCAAGTTTGTCTCCTTGGCGGCATGATGGTGTTGGCTTATTTCAACTTCAGTTCCTAGGCTTAATTCCTTCAAAAAATCCTTCAACTTCTGCTTGAGAGTTAAGGGAGAAGACAAAGAACCAAGTGAGGGAGAGGAGAGAGCTTTATAAAGAAAACCCACGTATGGCTGTCCATTAATGGGGAGTTATTTCCCCATGCCTTGACTAATCAACATTGTCTACGTGTCCATTTTCTATTGGGCATTTGGGCGGTTTTCACTCTTGAACAACGCCTAAAATTAATTTTGGGAGGTGAGGGGTCATGCCGCTTCGTTTCTAGCGATTTTATAATCTTTTGCAAGGTACATACACCCCTAGATCACACTCGTGACCTACGGCGTGTCAGCCAATTCTGTCTTCCAGGCTTCACGTGCCGACACATGTTGTTACGACGTCAATTTACTAACTCACATCCATGACTTGGATGAAGCCACGCCCGTCTACTTCATGCAACTGACATTTCTTGCAGTCGATATTTCGTCAAGTCGATATTACTAGGTCATGCCCGTGACCTATGTGAAGTCACGCCCGTGAACTTCATGCAATCTACATTTCATGCATTCGGTGTAGTCATATTTCATCAAGTCGATGTAGTCGATATTTTACTTAGTCATCCAGACGTTGCAGTCAATATTTTACTTAGCATCCAGACGATGCAGTCGATATTCATCCAGACAATGCAGTTGATATTCATCTAGTCGATGCAGTCGATATTCATCCAGTCGATGCAGTCGATATTTTGCTTAGTCATCTAGACGATGCAGTCGATATTTTTCTTAGCATTTAGACGATGCAGTCGATATTCATCCAGTCGGTAAAATACTTAGTTAATTTTTCATCTTAACCACTTTCCTTTTTGTTAAAACTCTCATGATGACCCTGACTCAACCATGGCCACCCCACGGCTTGGGGGCTACTCTTTAGTGTGGGTCAACCCGTAGTGGCAGAACACTCACGGGCCTAGCTCAAATCGGGACATTATAAATCCAATATACGAAGAATCAATTTTGTCACTGAAATTTACGTTGGGGCTACGGAGTGGAAGGTCAGATTATGAAGATCAACTTCGGAGTACACTTGAGGAGATCAACTGTCTAGCTTGTTTGAACCCCCACTCAACACTAGGAGAGTTCACAACTTATCTGCATCGCATCACCCTCAATTTCTCCCATGTGTACTTTCATTACACCTCATGATTTTTACTTATGAAATAATGACTCTCCTAATACAAGACATTATCGTGCAATTAACATTATCATAGTCGCGTCAACATGCCCCAGATAAATACAACTTTTCGTTCCCGATGAAGATCCTCGTTGCGTGTACAGATAGAGACTTGTAATTTTTTTAACATGATCAGATTCTTTATCTCTATCGAGTACGCATGAGTAGTCAATCAACTCGGTCGTTTTGATTTTTTGAGTTTTTGCATTTACTAAGACCAGACACAAGGTCCAGCAGGTCATTGACCTTAACAATTCAAGAATTCATATCCTGGGGGTCAAAACCTCATATGATCAAATAGTTCTTAAATATTTAAGAATTTCAAAGGTCACCTTCGTGAATCTTCCGGTTATACATCGAGTAATCATTTTTTTAACATTGATGCTCACAAAATGACTTTCAATCTTTCTCCTCATGGGGTTTGTTGTGCTAGATGTATGGGTAAAATCTATTCCAACCCACAAGATCTGTTACGAGTCGACCTCGTCATAAGGAGGATCTCATTAACACCTAGCATTTATCATGTAATTCTACCATATACACTTTTGTTAATCAACATTTATTTCCCAAAATCATGAATCTTCCTAGAGGTGGTCATAATGTTTTCAACTTGTGTTCTGATTCTCAATATTATCAGTCATAATCAAATGATCATATATATAATATACATCTAAATTGAGCATGCGATCCGCTAAATTTCAAATTTATCGGGAATTGGGATCATTATACTTCCAGTGTCATGTCATGGATAATTAATTATAATTGCTCCAAAACATCATGAACTTTCACCACTCATCCTTTAGTTCACATAATAATCAAGTTTCACAATCACTCCTCACCTGCCATGACGTTACTCTATTTTAATCCACAAATTTTCAAACATGATGTTACTGCTTCAAGGATTTAAGCTTAAAAAGCTTTTATATTTCCAATAGTTCTAAAACTCAAATTTGTTCATTCGATAATGCTTAACAATTAGTCCTGATTGTATTACCAATCATTGTCCAGGCTCAAGAAGTTGGTGAATCTATGACCCCATACCTCGCATGGGTTGCCATCACATCATTTGCCTTTAAGAACGCAAGAGCCTGAGTCAAGTACCACTTTTGTCTAACTTAGATCCTATTTAAACTTGCAACGAACTCAGGGCTCTTGCCACTTTTCTTTTATGATCTAGATAATTTTAGTTAAAGAACTTTTTAATTGTGAACATAAACCTTGTCCAACAGTTGGGTTACAATACAAAGACTATAAAAATCTAGCTTGTTGAGGCAATAATGTTACACTACTCCTACTTATACATATATTCTTCCCGCGCTCCCAAGTTGCCCCAAATTTTGATCCTTTAGAGGCAATTTGCTCAATCTCTTGGTGTAGTCACAAATGCACTTTACACAAGGATGATCATCGAGCATTAAGATATCCCCACTTCTCCTCCGGTGGGGTGTTAAGTAATTACCCTCTTCTTTTAACTTAAACATCTGAGATAACACTCAATATCTCTTTGTGAATAGTATATCCTCAATGTACACGCTCCTTCCTTGTTTCAATACTATCCTCCACATGATATCAACTTGTATGTATGTATAAAATTCAGTTATGGTCAATAATCTTCATAATTCAAATGCCATTGAAAAGCCAACCACGAAGTAGGAGATCAAATGCTCAACTTTTACGGTAATGATCAAGTCGCATCCTACGTTCATGAGAGCATGTACAAATAACATCCATTTAACATGTACACATCATATATGTTTTGAACTTGACATGTATCATTGTAGCAATGTCCGAGAGGATTTCCCTTCAAAATGAATTATGTAGACTACCAAAGGTAAGGTCATGATTCACTACATGATAACTAAATCAAATCAATTCCAAACGCCCAACAATCCCTGCCAATGATTGTTCGTGACATGTTTATTCTATGATTACGCTTTTGAGGTTTTCAATCACCAAACAAGCCATATTAATCTTGTTGACTTCTTCATGTATTATTTTATTAAATATAATCCCTGGGCTTAGGAAAGTCGTGGTCCTCCAACAATTCCATCAATTTTGGAGCTCTTCCTAGGGTGAGTATGATGATATGTATCAAGTTTCAAGTTTTTTTTCCAGGTAATTATCAAGAGAATACTTCAAGATGCAAGTTTCTACCATCCAAACATCAAGCATGAGTGACCCTTTTCTCCTCTATATTTTATCACAGATCAACTATAGTTTATAGGTGAAGCCGTAAATATTTTAGTATTTTATCAATTTATTGACCATTCAATTTCCCTAACATCCCTTATGTAAATAATTCCTATAATTACAAAGTCAAAGGAAAATGTTTATCAATAATCTCCAAACTTCCAGAGATGGTTTATCATCATACCTCTCACACCTATACAAAATTTCATTATATCATCATGCAGGTATAAAATTTCTCATGTATGTACAAAATTTCATCATGCATGTACAAAATTTCATCAAGTCCCAACTCCCAAGCTATAATGTTATCAAAAGTTCATGTTTAGACATGTATGGATGTATACCCCAAAGGGTTAACTTATTACTTCTCTCGTTTACTTATCCACATAGTTTTAGGGTAGTATAAAGATAGAATAATCATCCTTGAAATGTTCTCTTCTCTTATTCTGTTAATGAAGTTTCTATCAATCATAACATAGTGTTACCAATACACCTTGCTTGGGATGAACTAATTCTTCAAGGATCACAGACTTTTAATGATGAAACATTGCGACAAATTTCAATTCCCAGGGAAACCCCATTCAATGCGTCACTAGCCCAATAAACGAAGGAATAAGCACTCATAATTCCTGGGCTGAGTCTCTTCGACCACCAAAATGGTACATTCATCCTATATATGCACATAATTCTTAGGGCATACAATCCCCAACTCGAATCTTTATCTTAAGACTCATTGATATAATCCATTCCTTAGGTCCTCAGAGCTACCATTTACGACAATGTTTTCAAGGTCAATATGTGACCAAATCAAAAGAAGTGGGTATTTTCTGGATTCAAATTCTCATTTGACCCCAGGTATCTGTCATGATGATTGCTTCAATATATTCAAAATGGGAAGCATCAAGTTATCGAGAAGATAATTAGGCTTACAAGTCTCCTACTACTCCAATAGTGGATTATAGGAACCAATTTTCCTCGGGATGGTCTTATTAGTTTGGGTAATGTTATAATGTCACTTAATGAGCGATGTAGGAACATCAGAGTATAAGTCTTGACCACCTACTCTTGCATTAAACTCTTCTCTTAGTCACTTTGAGTATCCTCATACCTTAACCAGATCTTTACCTGAGGTCAATTTTAGACTAGGATACGCCACGAAACGTTTTGGTAAGTCAAAACAAAGTGGTATAATAGTTAGGTTGGCACTAGTTCTAAGGATTAGTGGACATACTTAATGTGAATTTCACATGGGCACACCACAGCTTCCGGTGCATCAGTTTGTCCTTAAATTGATTTATCGAGTGGGGGTGGCCTAGTGGTTTAATAGACTTCTCTATCTCAGGATTGTTGCAAGCTGATACCATTGCAAGACCCCCTCCCGGAACACATAACACGGCCGATGAGAGTCTTATGTCTAAAACCACCGCCTTATGGTAGCATCAACATACGGGCTAATTTGTACCACAAGACGCCTATTTTACCGTTTATTTCCAATATCACATTGCCAACCCATCAATAAAAAAACACAAAAGCTACGATCCACAAGAAGTACAAAAGTGTCCACAATATATTTAAATGAAATAGGAATCAACAAGTTTTTGAATATACAGAGCTCAAGATATAACAAAAAACTACAATCCCTCTTTCGTAACAAAAGGTATCGCTGCTAAAGCCACAATATGTCTCCAAGTCCTATCTCCTTGACCCGGCTGCCCCTGCTCCTGCTGGGTGTGCTTTTAAAAATAGTTGTGTAACGCTGTTACTCATAAAGATTAAGTGACTTCACATCCTCTTCCTCGACGACTCTTATGCACCGGGTGTAAAAAGGGAAAACAGAGCTACAATATATACAGTAATATATATAACAAAACAGGTTACATGATGATATTCTTAAAGTAGCAGTTATTATATCAATAATTTAATAAGTAAGCAGGTAATCAACTCGTGTAAAGTAGTATAACTAAAATTAGCATTGTAGTAAGCAGCAAGTAAATGACTAAATTGAACTTAACTTATAAAAATGCCATACACATTTGTAAGTTAAAGATCTGGTAAACTAGAAAGTAACTCATCATATAAAAAACTCATACTAATTTATATGATGATGGTCTTATGCGGTGCTATCTAATGAAATGCAATGCAATGAATGTTTGATGACCACCCATGTTACTCACGCATTCTAACTTGCTATATCAATATAGACCTTAGTTCCCAATTATCGAGGGTAGCTAACCACTCAGACGCCTCTCGTCGTGGCCGAACATCTGCAGTGGAACGGGCTTTTCCACTACTATGTGGGTAGGCACACTACCAGAACTAGACCTCACCCACACCTCAACGTTAAGAACCAAATAACGGTGCCCCTATGTACTACAACACAGAATGAGTCTTTAGAAGTAAGCACCAAAGAGCCTAACCTAACTGGCCTAAACGGCACAAAAGGAGTCTTTGGTAAGTAAACACCAAAGAGCCCAGCCCAACCGGTCCAAATGACGCGGAATGGGTCTTTGGGAAGTAATCAACAAAGAGCTCAGCCCAACCAA
The DNA here is from genome assembly GCA_039583875.1 of Platanthera guangdongensis. Classification (NCBI taxonomy): domain Eukaryota; kingdom Viridiplantae; phylum Streptophyta; class Magnoliopsida; order Asparagales; family Orchidaceae; genus Platanthera; species Platanthera guangdongensis. The sequence goes on from CM077164.1 coordinate 130,870,347, forward strand.
CCAGTGTCTACATGCCAGCTTCTGTCCGTGTGACGACCGACATGCCCATAGACCCGCCACAAGTAATCCTCCTACCCGGATCAATATGCAACCGTGTATCAACATACACTCATATATTCCCATGATCAGGCTGTGCTTTCAAGCACCCATGGACTTCCACTGAGTCCTTAACACATCATTCCGGGATATAAACATATCCCTCGAAACTATGAAGAACCCATGGACCTCCAACTAATTTCTTACATAATATATCATCCACCAAATTTCACCACGTACTACTAAGTACTCAAAGACTTCCAACCAAGTCCACAGTACAATTCATCATTTATAAGTTTAACCGGTGCTAATTAACACCCAAGGGCCTATCAACCGGGCCCTTAACATAACACCCTAGGATATAATCATATCCTATAATCTACACCAAATTTCAACCTCCAATTGAGTCCTTACATAATATACCTTCCACCAAATTTCACTACATGCTACCAAGCACTCAAGGATTTCCAACCAAGTCCATAGTACAATTCATCAAGTATAAGTTTAACCAGTGCTAATTAACACCCAAGGACCTACCAACTGGGACCTTAACATAACACCATAGAATATAATCATATCTTATAATCTACACCAAGCCATCACTGCTACCCGTAGTGAGTTGTCGTAACTCTAACGCAGTGGGACGAGGTAAGTCAGAGAATTACTTTCTATGATCCTATATGACTACTTGTGTATTAGTGACATGTCTAGGTTCACTTACAATGTTTGCCCAACTACACTAATAGCCAGTTCCACCTCATATTAGAGTCACGACATGCCTTGAATATTTAATGAACAATAATTAATCACATTATAAGCATGTTTCCAAATTTCCGACTCAACTGAGCATCATGATAATTCAAGTTAATCATAACATTTACAACAAGATATTTAATCGTGGAGTTATTTCAAAGCCAAACCCTCTAAAAATTTTACCATACATCACATATAATCTATGTTATTAAAGGCGCGCCTAAGGCTCTATGCTTAGAGGTTTGCGCCTCCGTACGCCTTATTTGCGCCTTTAGAATATAAAAGATGTGTCTGTGTGAGATTTTTGTTATAAATGTTTTTCTTCAGAAATTAAGAAAAATATAATGTAAGAACTCATTTTTTTTTCGATTTAATGTTTGTGAAAGGTAATTGTGTGTTGAGACTTAAATATGATGCAAGTGAGCACGTTGATTCTATTTTTAAGAGATATAAACGATAATAATGAATGATTAATTAGTAGAATAGTTGAAGAATTTGATCGAGAAGCTGAAATGATGTTTGATACTGATTATTTAAAATATATGTGGTTATGCCTTGCCTTTTTCAGGCGCGTGCCTGCCCCTTGAGCCTTGCGCCTAGGCTCCAAGACCCATTACGACTTAGTACACCTTGTGCCTCTAATAACTAAGAATATAATATTTTGATCGTTGCCATCAAGTTTCATATTCATCAGATTTCACAGCAACTATTTATGCCACGATATATTTTTATGATATGATTGACAAAATCTCAACAAATATATATCCAAAAATTCTGAAACTTGACATGGGTGATCACAATATTCTCAAATATATAACTTCCAGATTTCATGAACTTCTGACTAATAAAATGAGAGGAATTAGTATATCACCAAAACATTGTACGCGCGCATCGTAGTTTATTAAAATGGGGTTTCTGGGAGCTACAATTTACCAAAATTAATGTTTCACCAAATTATGGAATGGTCTCTCCAAGGCCTACAACTCTCATGTTGAGCCCAAGGTCTAGGTCTAAATGTATTATGCCAAAAATCGGGTTTGAATCTGACTGTGGAAAACTGGACAGAATTTTTCCTGTTCTTAAAACATAATCTATTTCGGGACAACATTTTCAAATTTAGTTATAGGGAGCTACATGGCTCCCCAAAAAATGTACAACCACTCTACAGAAAGGTCTTTTCGAGGTCTACGACTTTCATGTTGAGCCCGAGACCTAAATCTTGCTGGAAAATGCCTAAAAAGTGGCTTGAAGTCAGTCGCGTACACAAAACAGATTATGTTATTAAATAAATAAACAATAAACTTTGCACAGATCTTGAAGCAGATTGAATGGAGGATGATCATCTTCTTCCTCCAGCCGACGTACAAGATAAGTCAAGCCCTCTCTCCTCCAATACTCCCTCTCTAGACCACCAATTTTCACGAGATCAGGTCTTATCTCTTCATATTGAAGAGATCAGATGATTGAAGTTATTATTACGACGAACTGTGCCCTAGAACAGAGGTTCTAGTGTGGTCTTTTTCTAGAAATCTCCACGTGTCTCACCAAAATCAAACTCTCTTGAGCCCAATGTCTCTCCTAATTTTAGATCTAAAGATCTAGCATCAAGGGAGAGGGGAGGAAACTCACCTGATTCGCGACCATGGATCAAGTTTGTCTTCTTGGCGGCATGATGCTGTTGTCTTCTTTCTAACTTCACTTCCTAGGCTTCATTCCTTCAACAAATCCTTCAACACCTGCTTGAGAGTTAAGGGAGAAGACAGAACCAAGTGAGGGAGAGGAGAGGGCTTTATAAAGAAAACCCACGTATGGTTGTCTATTAATGGGGAGTTATTTCCCCATGCCTTGACTAATTAACATAGGCCACGTATCCGTTTTATATTGGACATTTGGGCAGTTTTCACTCTTGAACAACAACTAAAATTAATTCTAGGAGGTGGGGTGTCATGCCGCTTTGTTTCTAATGATTTTATAATTTTCGCAAGCTACACGCCCCTAGGTCACGCCCGTGACCTAGGGCGTGTCAGCCAATTTCGTCTTCCAGACATCACGTGCCGCCACCTGCTGTTACAACGCCAATTTACTAAGTCACGCCCGTGACTTGGATGAAATCACGCCCGTGTACTTCATGCAACCGACTTTTTTTGCTATCGATGTAGTCGATATTTCATCAAGCCGATATTACTAGGTCATGCTCGTGACCTATGTGAAGTAACGCATTTGAACTTCATGTAATCGACATTTCATACAGTCGATGTTGTCGATATTTTATTAAATCGATGCAGTCAATATTTTACTTAGTCATCCAGGCGATGCAATCGATATTTTACGTAACATCCAGACGATGCAGTCGATATTTTACTTAGTCATCCAGTCGATGCAGTCGATATTTTACTTAGTCATCTATACGATGGAGTCGATATTTTACTTAGCATCCAGACGATGCAGCCAATATTCATTCAATCGATAAAATACGTGGTTAATTTTTTTATCTTAACCACTTTTCTTTTCTTAAAGCTCTCATGATGACACTGACTCAACCATGGCCACCCCACGGCTTGTGGACTACTCATTAGTCTAAGTCAACCCGTAATGACACAAAACACTCACGGGGCCTAGCTCGAATTGGGATGTTACAGTCAGTCTTGGAGTTCAAAGGTTCTGTTCTTGCGGCGTCTCATTCTGGAGGCACCACTACTCGGGACTTTAAGCCCAGGCCCTCAGACAAAGACCACCTGATTTGTGATTATTTTGGTCAGAGTCGGCATACACGCGACACTTGCTTCAAATTCATGCTCTCCCTCCATCGAGACGTGGCATGGTTCCTTGTGGGGGCCGTGGTGGACGTGGTCGTAGCCATTCCAATTTCAGCTCTCCTCGCTCTGCTCGCATGACTGAGTTCATTGATGATAATATAGATAACATTTGGGATGACCCCCATACATCAAAATGAACAACACCAAACAGAGTGGTATTGAGAGAAGATAAATGCGATGAACTATGTCTCACATGTTTTGATATTTTACAAACATCACAGGCAAAAGTTTGTAAAAATGGTAAAAAAACAGGAAACAATTTCTAAAGATAGGTAGTAGACAGATGTCCAAGCCGCATGCGCCATTGACAAACATCATCAACTGTAACAGTGTTACATGAGAGAGCTTGAGGAGAGGGCTGAAGATCCAAGTAATACAGACCATCGCGATTCCTATCACTGTAAATGTTCTGCTTCGTACCCAGTTCCTGAAAAGCACAAGAATCAGGAAAAAAGGTCATAGAGCAATTAAAGGACCGAGTAATATCACTGATAGAAAGTAAATTGCGAGGAAAAGAGGGAACATGAAGTACAGATGACAGAGAAATAGAACAGGAACATGAAATATGACCCTTGACAGCAATGAGAGACAACAAACCATTAGCAGAAATAACGTTGTCTTTATCATACAAAGGAGTGTAAGAGATAAAACCTGAGCAGGAGCCGGTCATGTGGTGAGTGACACCAGAATCAATCACTCACTCAAAGGAGGAGGCAGTGACGACATGAGCACTCGACATAACAATAGAGACAATGGAAGTGGCGGCACCAGGAGGCTGAGCAGGTTGAGAATACAATAGGAGGAGGAAATCATCCATTTCATGGGCAGTAAGCTGCCCGGGAAAATCACTGAAGGTCCCGTCGTAGACTTTTGTAGAGTCAGCAACATCATGAGTAGTGTCTACTGCTGGGATGGTAAAGTTTTCGGAAATGATAGCACCACTAAGCGGTGTGCGTAGCTCTAGAAAGGGCCCGTCTTATTCTAATGTGGATATGCACTTGTAACCAGGGGAAAACAAATCTCAGTGTCGGGTTTCCCCTTTGCAGATTTATTCTAAGGTTGACCAACAACTATTTCATTTTATCATGTTTTTTTGTAGGGAAATATCAAAAGGATTTCAATGTTGAACTTGAGGACAAAGTTATACTACATTTGTGAATGCGTAGAAAAAAATGACATGGGACTCTTTGGTCAAATTAATTGCATTCATGGAGTGGCTGGCCTCGAATCTTCTAAGAAGGACAGTATGGGGAGAGTCTACCAGCGAGAGGTTGCTTCCACCTCTCAGATCGCTCCATCTCAGGGAGATGCCATCTTTAATGAAAAGGATCTTTCCTAAAGCTGCCAAGCTCTTCAGCGATGCAGTCATCATAGTAGTTCTTGAAAATTATTCAGTGTCTCAGATCTTATTCGACACCAGTAGTTCTGTTATTGTGCTCTTTAAGCCCTCCTTTGATGCTATGAACACTGGAAAGAAGTTATAGGCTTGCGGTAGATCTCTCTACGGGTTCATCGAGGAAAGAAAGGAGATCGATGAAAACGTCACCCTTTTCGTCACCATGTGCGGAGTGACTCATCAAGGAACGTTCATTGTGGTAGACGCTCCTAATAGCTACACCGCTATCTTTGGACGACCTCTCTTGAACGAGTATCAAGACATCATCTTCACTTACTGCCTAAAATTGAAATTTTGCATGGGAGGGTCTGAAGTGACTCCATATCTCCTGAGATTGCTACGTGAGCTCCGTCAGTATAGTAATAAGGTGGCCTGCTCCGTCAATATAGTAATAAGGTGGCCTGCTTTCGGAGAACAAACTGTTATAGTCTACATTGTTCCCCTCGTAATCAGGAAGGATGCCAAAGTCATTGCCAAAGGAGCCAAGAGAAAGGTAGACGAAGCAGAAGATAAGGAACTTGTTCTCGCTGTCAATACTAAACTTGAAGCTAAAGAACAAAAACTCTTGGTTCAGCATTTCAACTACTTCAACGTCTTTACCTGAACACAGAAATCGACTATCTTTGTGGAATTTATCTGACCAAAAGATGTTAAACTTCTTGAAGACAAACTTTATTGACGAATCCTTTGTTTTTGCCCCAAAGGGGTATTTAGCACTGTAATGATAATTATATTGGATAAATAAAAAATGAATACTTTTTACCAAGAAGTTAATAAAGCTTGATCCATGAGTTTTTGTTCTCCCTCTTGAGTAGATCCCATTGTCGATTTAGGTTAGACATTCCGAAGCTGGAGATATAGTGGCGAAGAAGTTCGATGCCACCAAATCAACGAACTCAACCTTGAGGCTCGATCCTAATTGAGACGAGGTCACCATTTGCCACAATAGCACTTCAAAAATAAATGATGACAATTGTTGTTTGCAAAGCTACAACAAGGGTGACATTAGGAATACTTGCGATGACAACGACTCGTAGCATCGACATGCACAACCACCATATATCACACCTTAACTGTAAGTTACTTTTTCTCAAGACAAACATGACCCTCTCTATTATAATGTTCACGAACCCTTCATATAACTCATAGATTCCGTCTTAAAATGATCCACATACTGGTCACATGATTTCTTCGAGTCATGCCAATTTTCCTTCCTCGAGTTAGTTTCTCAAACTCGTGTTATACATGATGAATCCCTAGTTCATAGTTTTTAACTCTCACAGGTACTTACATCTCCTTGTATTGAGTTTGTTGGGTCATACTTTTTAACTCTCACAGGTACCTGCTTCTCTCATTACCCCGATCAATTGCTGTAAAATACACTGCCATTACTCTCGTTGGAATTATTTGCAACTTATGTACATGGTATGCTGATCTAACAAACGTGATCACTTGGTACTGCCGTGCATTAAGAGAGCACTCACTGAGACTAGAAAACCCTTCTTGAGCACAGAGCCTGTGCCTGAACTTTTGTGCTCATATCACATTTGTTTCTAACAGATACCTTATACCCAATTGGGTGCTCTCTAGTTGTTTGGCACTAGGGAGTTATAAAGTGCATTTGAGAACCTAATAATTTCCATGTTATTCTCACATTCTAGAACTCGTGGTCACTAAGCATAAATTTTAGAGCTCTGACTTATATCCTCATTTTGCAGAACTGCTCAACAATATCGGTAGATCGTAAACATTTACTAAAAACACTGATGATCATTCATCTAAGTTCTTGCAAACACATTTCAAACCAATTAGAAAGACGTATAGCAGGAGTTAGTGATAAGCAACATGTATGAAATTCCTTTTTTTGCTATTAAACTTGTTACATTTATAGAAGTGATTGGAATTACAACAATATCCACAAACTCACAAAAACAAAACACATCCACGTATTGCTACGGAGGTGTCACAGAACTTGCCGAAGCCGCATTAAACCCAAAATACCTATGCTTTATAGACCCGAGTGCATCAGGTTCACGAGCTCTTGCTTTAGCAGGGTTCGAGGGAACAAAATGCAACATTGAAAAGGACATTTGCGAGCTCTTGCTTCAACAGTGACCGAGGGATCAAAATGTAACATATCATGAGAAGCGTTCACGAACTCTTGCCTCATCATCTCAAGGTCTTTAATTTTTTGAATGACTTCTTCAGCAAAATCACGACCACATCTCATTTCTTCGGTTCCTTCTTTGTTCAACATCTTGTCCTCTCACAGACACCTTGCAATATCTCTATGAACCAGTACTGATAATTTCTAAATGGAGTATAACTCTATTTATAGAAATTTTAGATGGAAGTCGAAACATCCTCGTAGAATTTAATTCTCACTACTATCGCGCCTCACCCTTGAACTTAGCAATCACGCCTCTGGAAGCTTTGTTCGCGAGCTCCAATTTGTAGTCAAACTTTCAATCAATAAAATCACACACGGCTAAAAGTTTGCGTTGTGCGAAGCCTCATCCCGTCTTCCATGATTCTCTCTCCTAGCCATTTGTAACACATAATAACCTCGAGACGGCAGTACCCATGATTTCCATCTTTTAGCATATAAAGTGGGACTAGGGAACTTTTCACGCCACTAACAAAGAGGAGCAAAGTGAGCATCTGATTAGATGGGTAGAATTTGATTTTTCTTATTTATAATGATGACACAAGATATTTAAATATCGGGAAATATTTTCACTTAATTGCTCGATATTTCGGGGTAAAAATCTTATAGATCAGGTGAAATTTTGTAAAATAAATCAGTGTTGTATTGTTCCACTTATAAAATTGTTATGTTGGTTGATATTCATGTACACACACACACGCACATGCTAGATAAGGAAGTATTATTTTTCCCACATATAATGTTATTGAACTTGTTACTGTCCTTATTTTTCTTCTGAGTTTGGAAATTCAAGTATTATAAAAAAATGCTAAAAGCTTTAATCATTTCTTTTACCTATTTGTTCTGCTGTTGCTGACTTCTCTGGTGGCAAATTAGGAAATTAGAGAAATATGTATTTTATTTATTTATGAGTTTTACATGTTTATGAGACGGTCTTATCCAATTCTTTTTATGCCTGCTTTTTGCAGTATATGAATAGCTTGTCATTCTTATCCACGGATGCATTCTTATCAATCCCTCAAGAGCTGGTTGTGGATATCCAAAGAATGCTATCCATGAAGGAGACTTCAAGGCCGAGTGCATCAGAATTAACAGGTTGCTGTCATATTATTTTTCTGCGATGCTCTCTATATATTTTTAACTCCGTTCTTTTATCGTGCATGCACTCTATTAAATTTATTGCCATTTTTTGATTGACGCTCTATCCTTGATTTCTTATTCTGTGGAAATGTTCGATAATGTGGGAAGTCATTGATTTGACTCCTTCATATTTAGGCTTGAGAGAACAAGACAGTCGCGCTAATTATGAGCGGAGTTTTGGAAAATAAAACACACAGAATTTGGGTAATTGTGTTTTGCAAATCCCCATTTGTTCTTGGCAATAACACTACAATAGGAATCCATATGTGTTATGGAGTTGGCATTTGCAAATGTCCAGCCCCAAAAATATATCTTTGGGATGGGGGGAAAAGGTAGCCATGAAAGTGTTGAGTTTTGTTTGAGCATCTCATGCACATCGAAATTTACAACCCATATATTTGACCATGCAAAAACCAATAGATCAAGAACTGAGAATATACCTGCGACAAAATCAAATTTTGAGAAGAGTAACTGTCATATGAAAACTAAAAAGGTAGAACAAGAACCACGTCTCTACAGGTATCCACATGAAAGCTGGAAACACCACGCAATCCGTCGGGGTTTGGAAGATGATCGCCCTTCTCTCGGAATACTAGTTCCGTTTCAGAGAAACTTCCCTCGCCTTTTTTCTTTTCTCTCGGATCTCTTCGGGAGAGATAAAAAATGCAGTTGCATGTTTTTATAAGAGTCACACTCTTTGAAAACCTAAAACACACTACTTATGACAATTTCATAAACCATCCATAATCTGCATCGAGAGAGACTGATGGGGGATATAAGATTAGAGTAATAATTTCCAATTTGATGTATGTCGATTTCCCAAATCAACGTGTGTAAAAAATTGTTCTATTAATTGACGTAAGTCGATTTTCCAAATTGACGTGCCTCGATTTCCCACATCGACTTGCGTCGAATTCCCACATCGACATGCATTGAATTCCCACATCGACGCGTGTCGAATACTATCTCATAATATAAAAATTCTGTTAAGTGCACATCAAATCGATGTGCGTCAATTTCATAAATTGACGTGCGTCGAATACCGCCCGACTACTTATCTACTCAACGTGCATCGATTTCACAAATCGGCGTACACCCAGTAGTCTCCGGAAATGTGTTTTTTGTTAAATGCACACCAAATCGATGTACGTCGATTTCACAAATCAATTTGCGTCGAATAGTTCGTTTAACATCCTTTTTGAGACCAACACGGTATATAATTACTCCTAATCATTATTTAATTAAATATTAATTAATTATTATGGACTTGATTCTTCACTTGTATCCAATAAAAGTAAAAGCCAACATGATCATTTATTTAATTTCCGTACATTCTTAACTTGCGACTAATGCAAACTTGGCAAGTGAACTGATCGTTCAAGTAATATGAAATAGGGAGTAAGTTCCCAAGTATCGATCTCATAAGGAACACATCGAGGATTTCAGCGTGATTTTAGAAACTTAATTGTAAAAATAAGAAAACTCTAAAAGCGTTACTTTGAGTGATTTATTCTACAACTACTTGTAAGAAAATGAAATTATGCGGGTCGCCGACACCGCAAAACAACATAAGAACTTGTGTGGGTCGCCTTCACCGCGTTGCTTAACATGAAATGGAGTGAGGGTTTACGACGCCTCTTCACAACGAGCATCAAGCTAAAGCACAAAAGCTCAACTGCTAACCAACTCGCGACCTCATACTAAGCATAAGCAATATTAACATTTTCACTAAAACTTAAAGTAAGTGCATTTAAACATTAAAACGTGTTCATACAAAGTATCCTCATCGAAATAGAAGAGCATTTCCTACCACAATCCTAAAGGGGCGGAGGGGAAAAGGAGAGATATAAAAGGAGATCAAGTCTTTACCGTGGAAGGGAAAGAAGTCCACCGGGTTGTCAATTCGAGACCTTTGCACGTTCGTCGGTTGCGTTCGGGGTTCGAGAGAGCTGTCACCACTCCTCGGTTACTCGTCTACTTGATCGTCTACTCCGTTCACGTCACCCACAAGCACCACCCTGATTTTCGGAGAGGGAGTGGAATGCCTTCACTTTCAAGATCTTGATGATGGAGAACCACTAGACTGGTTGGCTCAACTACGCGAGGGGCTCCGGGTCAATGGATGGAAGATTGGTTGGGCACGGGTAAATTTGGATCGCCCAAATCTTTCGTTAGAAGCATAACATAACTGCGCACACGGGATTGCATGCACGCTCACGGGCGTGCGAGAATTCTGCACGCCCAACCTCCGTTCGACAAGGTGAGATTTCTGGTCGATAAAGGGGGCGCACGGGTGTGCAAAATTCCGCACGCCCGACCTCAGGTCGATATCACTACAGCTCAGGTCGACACAGGGGGGGGGGGAGCGTTTGGAAATTCCGCATGGGCGTCCACAAGATAAATATAACATGGTCTCTCCCGAATCGCACGAAAAATCCACATCTACAAACACAACCCTGCCATGTAGTCCAAAAATGCCTTCTTTTTTAAATAGGGGCTAAAACTAGGCATAAATAGTACATACATTTGTGGAATAGATAAGAAACGCAGGGAGGAAACACAATAAAAATTACACTCATCACACCCCAGACTTATATGTTTGCTAGTCCCTAAGGAAACCATTTTGCAACCAGGGATAAAAAGAAAACAGGCTAAGCTAAACATGTATGTGATGAGTGAGCCGAGAAGTGCTTTGCTCGCCAACAATAGGAAAATTCCTAGCGGACGTCTCTATGCATAAATAAATATTATAATTTTTAAAAACTAGTATGCTATGCGCACTAAACACTTCATAAAAAGAAAAAAGAAACTATCCTCAGATCTAACGAGGAGAGAGTGATGAAGACACTCAGATCGGCATTATCAGTACAAAGCTACGAGGTATCCTCCAAAGAAAGACATTAATGGCGATGTGCATAAGCTCGCCCGATTGCACCCTCTCCACTATACCGGTCTAATTTAGTCGAAGAATCAAAAAGGACCTTATTTAGGACGAAACTTTAGGCTTGAGTTTAAGGTATGAATATCAAAGATAAAGGCTCATCACACTTAAATCAAAAATATGAGCTTGCACCAACATAGTAACCACACACAAAGATGGAGACATGACAACCCTAGACTTGGACTTTTATATGTGGGGTCACGCTCACCAAGACATATACAGAACAAATTTTTTTTCTTTTTTTGTTCATTTAAAACAAAATTTCTTTTTCTTTTCATTCCACTCAAACAATGTTCATCTAATAGATGCACAACGAATTTCTATCATATCACAATAAACCATCATGCACATAAATCGATAAATTTTTTTTTAAAAACGAGCTCAAATTTAAGCGTGCACATGTGATATGCTTTTGGGCTTTGGTGAAACAATGGTAGAGGTGAAACAAGTGAAATGATGTACGACTCAAGAGGGCTTGTAATCATTAGCGAGTAGGACATGGTACAAAAGCTCGAACTATCCAAATAATGGCCTATATCATTTTCACTCAACTAAATTGACCTATGCACATGTTTCAAGGCTCGCTCGGGGCGAGTTCTAGACATCAAGAATGGATACCCTCTCACTTTGCCTCGATAATCTCTCTCTTGTACTTGTCACACACATCCCCTCACCGATCGGCGAACGAGATCATCTTTTAATTATATGTGGTTATTATGCGCCTATACAAGCTAGAAAAATATAAGATCAGTTATGCATAGAAAATTACGCTAATTAGAATTCGTACTCGTGTACATGTGCACTACACTAGAACTTTGCACGAGCCTCCATACACTCATTTATTCACTATTTAAAATAACTATTTTTAATTCAATCCCCTGCACTGAAATGTGACTCACTACGAGACTTGACAAAAATCTACGTGATGTGTACGTGCAACAGTGTGTGCAAATGAGCATGAAAATAAAAATATGGAGCAATAAAATAACGTTTGGATAAAGGATTTACTCCATGATGTGCGCGTGGTAATCGAGACACTCCCCCAGACATAAACAATGTTATATAATAAAGTTCAGTATTGAAATAAAGTTTGAGAGAACGGTTCGTTACCCAATCAACACTTTTATCCAAGTTTCTATTAAAATCTGCTCCAAACAATGTGCACTGCAAATAAATTCAACATCCAGGCAACCGAGAGCACGAAAACCTGTAGATACGTGGTCTCCGACAATAAAGAATATGTGCAAGGGGAAAATAGCATTAAAACATAAAAACAATAGCCGCAATGATGCTAAAAACAAAACACAACTAATCTGGGGGGGTCTCCCAACAGTGCTTTTGTTTAACGTCCTTAAGCTGAACGCAAATACCTGTTTTAGTAGTTATAGTTCAAAGTATAACATAAAGTTTAGCAAAAACAACAACAAACACAAATAACAAACTGAGGAATTATCTACGAATCAGCTGTACGCTGATTTGTGATGATTCTCTCCGGCCAACCAAGAAGGTCCAAAGGTGAAAACTTTGGATCCCGCAAAGTAATAATTCTTCCCGCCTCTAGCCTCCTTCTCGTGTCGTAGGGCAGTAAATCGTGGCCTATTCCTTAGTCCCTCTTTCTTCTTTCTCTCCACACTAGGAGATCTCCATCTTTTAACCATAACATGTTCAGGAACCATTTCACAACTATTCTTGGGCTTCATCCCTTCTACATGTGTTGGTAGAAGATATCCCATTTAACAGTCTTCTTCAATTGTTTATAGTCAGATTTAAAAATAAATGTTTTTTCTTGGTAGCTTACGGCAGCCTGCCTCGTACGCTTCTCATCACCCTCGTACTTCTCTTCTTCCGTTCCAACATCATCTCTTTTCTCATCCAGCTGTCCACAAACTTCTTCCTCTAGCGGCTTGACAACCTTGTCTGGTTCCCTTGTCCACTTCTCTTTCTTCTTTTTCACCACTTCAACAGCAATCCCTTAGACATCCTCTACTCCTTCAATAGTACCTGGGCTGCACAATGCAACACTACCATTTTCATCAAACTCTTCACCTGAGATATCTATCTTCTAAGATACATCGAACTCAACAAACAATTCAGAAATGTTGATACACTGCTCTCTAGAAGGAAGAGAGGTGCGTCCTTCGGTAAGATGCAGAGTGACACCAAGTGATTTCAGAAATGGAGCCCCCAAAATTGAGGGAGAATCATTCTCAACAAGCCCCAATATCTGAAAATCAGCAAGGATGGTCTCTCCTTATAACGCTATCGGGATGTCATGTGCTTCGACCACGGTCTCAATAATAGCTATGTTGGCTAAAACTAGTGACATCCGTTCATTCGTGCTCCGGATGAGAGCGAATTTCTTGACATCTTGCAGTGGTCCCTACATTATTAATTTTATAAGTCAAGGAAATACTCCCCTCAACCTCTGGGGCTGACAGTGAGAGTGCTTTGCTTTTTTCCCTCGGGTTTTCTTCGTTGTGCTTGGTAGGGATCCTTGTGCTCGTTCTGAGAGAACTTGGGCCAACTGCACCATTTTAGTTTCTAGGTTTTAGATGGAGGCACTTTGGTTCACCAACGTTGATTGGCTCGCTTTCACAATCTTCTCCAGCATCTCCTCAAAATTATTCTTCTTAGGAGCGGACATTAGTTGAGGGCATTTGCAAATTGCGGAGGCCGCGGTTTGCTTCCTAATTCTTGCCCTTCTTGCCGGTGTTGCCCCGACTTCTACCTCTGTCTTGGTGCATTTTGGATCCACGAGAAATTAAGATGATTCTGCCACCCCGGGTTATACGTGTTGGAGTAAGGATCATTCCTGCTTTGATTCCCTACATAATTGACAGTTTCATCAGAATAAAATATGGTAAGATCAGATGCAGGATAACTCGTAGGACATTTAAATGAATGATGCCCGAAGTCTTTGCATTTTCAAACCGTTGTGCTAGCTGCTCAGTCAAACTACTTGTTACTGGGCACCAACTTCATATAGGACCACCGTACACCTAGTAGTATTTTGCCTTGAAGTCCAATATGAACTATGAGATCAAATTTTCTGAGTGAGCTCAAATGCCTCCTCGGGGGTACGGTTCATCAAGTTGCCTCATGCAACACCATCTGTAGTGTGGGTCCAAAGCTAAGTAGAAGATTTCTACTAGAAACCACTATTAGAACTCATGTCGGGGGCACTTCCGCAGTAGGTCTGTGAATCTCTCCCAGGCCTCGACCATCGACTCTTGATTCGCTTGACGGAAGTTCGAGATCTCCCGACAAATGCTAATGAATCTTCTCTGCCTGGTAGAAATTGTCCAAGAACTTCTGTGCCACCAGGGCCTCACAAGTAGCATCTGTCTATGGGTGATGGTGTGGAGCCAAGAATTATCCCGTAGAGAAAAAGGGAAAAGACTTAGCTTGCCCACATCATCCCCAATGCCTGCGTAAAGGAAAGTTGCGCAGATCTCAGAGAAGTGATGGAGGTGCGGGTCTTCACTTGGTAGCTAGGAGATTTGTACGTTGCTCTGGATCATATGAAGAATGACCGACTTGATCTCAAGTTGATTATTGGTCATGGCCTGTCCAAATATAGGGTAGACACTCCCCACCGTTGGGGTTGTGTAATCATGTATAGTGCGTGGCCTCAGACGCATCACCTCCGGTTTCTCCTGGGCTCGGTCATCGGGGTAATCTGCATTTGCATTCTTTCTAGATGCTTGCTGAATAATATTGTTCTCCATCATATGGAGTTTGGACGACTCGCCGCTGCTGCCGCATGGTGCGCTCTATTTCTGGATTAAATGGTACTAGGTTGCCAAGTTTTCTTCTGTCCATAAGAAAGAAATTAATTAGACAAAATAAAGAAAAATTTCAGCAGCTATACAACTATTACAACTAATTTTCTCAATCGCGAAAAACATCGCAACTGCGTTCCCCCGCAACGGTGCCCAAAATTTATTGTAAACTCGGCAAGTGCATCGGTCGTTCATGTAATATAAAATAAGGATTAAGTCCCCAAGTTTCAATCTCACAAGGAACACAACGAGGATTTCGTCGCAATTTTAGAAACTTAATTGAGAAAATAGGAAAACAATAAACGTGTTACTTTGAGAGGTTTGTTCTACAACTACTTGCATGACAATGAAATCATGCGGGTCGTCGGCACCCATCACAACACAAGAACTTGTGCGGGTTGCCTTCACTTCTTCGCTCAATAGGAAATGCAGCGAGGGTCGACCACACCTCTTCGCAACGAGCATCATGGTTAAGCACAAAAGCTCACAACTACAAGTGGCCTCAAATACTAAGCATGAATAATATTAACACTGTTACGAAAAATGAAAGGAAGTGCATTTAAACATTAAAACATGTTCATACAAAGTATCATCAACAAAATAGAAGAGCATTTCCTACCACAATCCAAAGGGGGTGGAGGAGAAGAGGAGAGATACAAACAAAGATCAAGTCTTTGCCGCGGAAGTGAAAGGAGTCCACTGGGTTGTCAATCTGAGGCCTTTGCATGTTCGTCTGTTGTGTCCTGGGTCCGGGAGAGCTGTCCCCACTCCTAAGTTACCCGTCTTCTTGAGCGTCTACTCCGTTTACGTCACCCTCATGCCCCACCTTACATTTCGGACTAGAGAAATGCCTTCACTTTCAAGATCTTGATGATGGAGAACCACAAGTTTGGTTGGATCAACCTAGAAGAGGAGCTCGTGGTCGAAAATTGCAAGGAAACTGTAGAAATGGAGACAGTCAACCTTGTATATATGTCCACTTGGTACAAATACAATGAATGAGTACAAATATATAGATGAGAGAAAGAGAGAGGAAAGTCCTATACACAATGTGGGACTAAAGAGAGGAGAGAAAACCAATAAAGGCTATACAAATGGGCCTAGTTTAAGTGGGCTTTTCCAACACTCCCCCGCAAGCTGGAGCGTATAGGTCATATGCACCCAGCTTGGACAAACACTGGTAGAACATGGTATTTGATAAGGCCTTTGTGAGGATGTCGGCAACTTGATCAGTTCCTGGAACATGCTTTAATTCAAGTTTCTTCAATTGAACCTTCTCACGAACGAAGTGACAGTCAACTTCGATATGTTTTGTGCGCTCATGAAACACCGGATTCTTTGCGATGTGTATGGCGGCTTGACTATCACAAAACAGAACAGCAGAGGAGGGGAGTTTTACTCCTAGGTCAGTAAGGAGACTTTCAAGCCATGTGAGTTCTGAGACAACCGAGGCCATCGATCGGTATTCAGCTTCTGCAGAGGAACGGGCTACCACAGCTTGTTTCTTACTCTTCCATGTAATAAGATGACCACCAAAGTAAGTACAGAACCCACTAGTTGACCTCCGATCGTCCAGGGAACCCGCATAGTCGGCATCAGAATAGGCAACCAATTCGGGAGCAGAGTCGGAGGTTTTGTAAACCAGCCCTTGACCCGGAGCTCCCTTAAGGTATCGAAGAATCCGTTCAACCGCTTGGAGATGAGAAGTCCGGGGGGCATGCATGAACCGACTGACAACCCCAACTGCAAACGATATATCCGGCCTTGTGACTGTTAGATAGATCAACTTGCCCACAAGGCGTCGATAGTATTCCGGGTTCAGAAGCAGCAAATCGTCATCCGAAGCATGAGCGCATAGTTTGTGATTTGCCTCCATCGGGGTACAAGCTGGCTTGCAACCAGACTGACCAGCATCTTTGAGAAGATCGAGACAGTACTTTCGTTGGGAGAGCACCAACCCGTCCGGCCGTCGGGCGATCTCGAGACCAAGGAAGTAGCGAAGTTTCCCCAGGTCTTTAGTCTGAAAAACAGTGCTCAGATGTTGTTTGACGTCTTGAATCCCCTTTGAGTCATCTCCAGTGAGAAGGATGTCATCAACATAAACCAACAGAAGGACGGTGCCAGTGGCCCGGTGTCGGGTAAAAAGGGAAAAATCTGCAGAACTCCGAGTGAACCCCATGTCCCGAACCACCTTGCTAAACTTGTCAAACCACGCCCGAGAGGACTGTTTGAGACCATAAATGGACTTTTTGAGAAGACATACCCGAGACTCCCCCGTGGTCTCAAACCCGGGCGGTTGGCGCATGTAGACGGTTTCCTGAAGGTCGCCATTCAGAAAGGCGTTCTTGATATCGAGCTGATGAAGGGGCCAGTGGCGGTGCACCGCGACGGAGAGAAGAACGCGGACAGTGTTGAGCTTGGCCACCGGAGAGAATGTTTCCTCATAGTCGAGGCCCTCCTGTTGGGTGAAGCCACGGGCCACAAGACGGGCCTTCAGTCGGGCAATAGTGCCATCCGGAGCATGCTTGATGACGAACACCCATTTACACCCAACAGGGTGCTGACCGGGAGGTAAGGGAACCAAGACCCAGGTCTGGTTGGCCCAGAGGGCCGTCATTTCTTCGTCCATGGCAGCCCGCCAGCCAGGATGGTGAAGCGCCTCCTGCAAAGAGTTAGGAACCGAAACAGAGGATAATGAGGTGGCAAAGTGAAGAAGAGAGGGAGAGAGGCGATGGAGAGAGACGTAATTTGCCATGGGATGAGCGGTAGAGACGGGAGCCGGAGCAGCAGGGAGCAGAGCACCAGAGGGCGAAGCCGACTGCAGAGGGGCAACGGGATGAGGAGAGCGACGAGAATAGACCCGGATAACCGGGGGTGGGGGCGGACAGGAGGCAGGGAAGGTAGAGAGGATGAGGAGTGAGGAGCAGGAATGACAGGACGAACGACGGGATCTGGACTCAGAGCGATATCGAGAGCAGGGAAGAATGGAAGATCTTCACGGAAAGTTACGTCAGCCGAGACAGTAACCTTGCGGGTAGCAGACGAATAACATACATAACCCTTCTGAGTGCGCGAGTACCCCACAAAGATATGCTTGGTGGCACGAGGGTCCAATTTGTCCGTGGAGGGACCGAGGTGGTGAACGTAGCAGGTACACCCAAACACCCGTGGAGTAACGGGAAACGACGGAGTTGTGGGAAAGAGGAGGCTGAAGGGAGTAGCAGACTGGAGGACGGAAGACGGGAGGCGGTTGATGAGAAAGCACGCCGTGGAGAGCGCGAAGTTCCAGTATGGTTTGGGAACCTGCATCTGAAGCATAAAGGAGCGAGCGACATCAAGAAGGTGACGATTCTTGCGCTCGGCGACTACATTCTGTTGTGGAGTGTACGAACATAAGGTTTGGTGAAAAATGCCGAACTCAGAGCAGAGAGTGGCAAAGGTATGGCTGGTGTACTCCCGCGCATTGTCATTACGAATAGTGCGAATAGGCGCAGAGAACTGAGTGCGAGTCTCAATTATGAAAGCCCGGAAGGCGCGGGGAAGTTCAGAGCGATCGCGAAGGAGATATAACCACGTCATGCGAGAGTAATCATCAATAAAAATAAGAAAATAGCGATAGTCAGAAATACTAGTAAATTTGTACGGACCCCATATATCGGAGTGTACTAAAATAAAAGGAGCGGAGCTCCGAGTACAATGAGCAGGGAACGATGAACGGGGCTGTTTGCCCAAAATACATGTGTCGCAGCGAAAAGCAGGGAGAGTAACATCAGGAAGAGCCTTCGGAGGACTGGAAGAGGAGCATGTCCCAGACGGCGATGCCAATCCGAAGAGGAGATAGAGGCGAGGACAGTGGGAGAGTCGTCAAGAAGATAGAGCCCATTCTGCAGCCGTCCTCTACCAATGATAGTCTGCGTCTGCTGATCCTGTATGAGAAAAGAGGAAGAAGTAAATGTCACGGAGTAATTAGAATCAGTAGTAAGGCGACCAACAGACAGTAAATTGAAGGGAGAGCCCAGAACATGTAGAGCCGAGCGCAGGAGGAGAGAAGAGGTGAGTGAAATATCAGCACAGCCAGAGACTGGAACCGACGCCCCATTAGCGACAATAATGTACTTCGGGTGAGGTGAAGGCAAGTACTGAGGTGGCTTAACAGAGGTGATATGATGAGTGACACCAGAATCAAGGATCCAGCGCGTGCCAGAGGAGAGGCAGACGATACCTTCATTGGAGATAGAGGCAGCAGAGGCAACCGAGGCAGGCGGACGACTGAGCAGACCATGAAGATGCTGGAGCTGAAGACGAACCTCGTCGAGATCAGTACGAGGTGAAGCAGAGTCGGTAGCAGCAACAGAGGCTTGCGGACGAGGAGGTCGGCCATGTTTGCGATAGCAGGTGGCCTCAAGATGTCCATATCTACCGCAGAACGAGCACCGAAGCCTAGACCGGCCACCCCGACCCCGGCCGCGAGAGTCGGAGCGGCCGCCACGGGCAGAAAAGGGGAGAGGCAATAAGGGAGCTGGTGCCTGTTGAACAAGGGCCGGAGAAGGAAGTCCGGGCACATCCGGAGGCGGGGAGACTTTGAGAAGCATTGGGCACACATCGGAAAAAGATGGTGTAACAGTAGAAGAGAGGATGTGAGCCCGGACACTGTGAAGATGAGGTGGTACCCGAGCCATCATCATGGCGATACCCACAGCTTCCTTTTGGGTACGTTGAGCAGCAAGATCTAAAGTCGGAGGCTGATGGTGGATCCAAGCCTCAACCAGAGACCGGGCCTGAGCAACAAAGTAGGTCAGGTCGGTTGCGCCACTGCTATCGAGAGCCTGGAGAGCAGTGATGATGTCATATAGATGGTGGAGACTATCCTTGCCAGAGTAGAGGGTGTGGAGCTCGTCCCACATGCCTTTGGCCGTCTCATGATACATGGCCAGGCGATAAGATTCGCCATCAAGAGAGTTGAGAAGACAAGTCTGCACACGACCATCATTGCGTAACCATTCCTCAATAGGGTTCCCGATCACGGGCTGAGTCAAGTGATGAAGGAACCCCTTTGACTGCAGGACACGGCGAACCGAGTGTGCCCATTCCACAAAGTTCTTCTTGCCAGTGAGAGAAATTGTAGTAATCCGAAGCTCGTCGCGGACTAAGAGAGAGGCCGCGGCGGATTGGATAGGCCGAGGCGGACTCGATCAGACCGCGGCGGACTGGATCAGATCGCGGCGGATTGGAGCAGACCGCGGCGGACTGTAGCGGGCTGAGAAGAGAGGACAAGCAGAGAGGCCGCGACGGACTGTAGCCGGGGAAGCACGACACGTTGCGGGAACAAGAGAGCGACCGCAGCGGGCTGGACCAGTCCGCAAGACTGAAAACACGCAGAGGCGAGCCCGCGGCGGACAGGGAAAGGAACATGGCCACCTGAAGAGGAAGGAGAGCAGCCGCAGGCAGGAGAGAAGTGCGGACAGAAGGAGGCCGCCGCGCTTACGGCGGACGGAAAAGAGCAAGAAGAGGAGGCGAATACCGAGTTCGCAGCGGACAGAAGGAGACCGCGGAGCGAGGGATCGAGTGCGCCGATGTCGCGCCGGACAAGAAGAGGCCGCAGCGGACTATGGGAAGCAGTGGACCCCACAGAGTGAAAGAGAGGGCTATAAAGAAGGGCCTGAAGAGGTGGGAAGAGGAGTGGTTCCACGGGAAGAGAGGAAGCAGTTTGGACAAGGGAGGCCGCAGGGGGGACGCGACTAGGAGGCGCGGACACACATATGCAGACCGCAGAGACCGCAAGCCGCAGGGGGATAGAAAAGGGAGTCCGCAGGAGTCCGCAACCTGGCTCTAATACCATGTAGAAATGGAGACAGCCAACCTTGTATATATGTCCACTTGATACAAATACAATGAATGAGTACAAATATATAGATGAGAGAAAGAGAGAGGAAAGTCCTATACACAATGTGGGACTAAAGAGAGGAGAGAAAACCAATAAAGGCTATACAAATGGGCCTAGTTTAAGTGGGCTTTTCCAACAGAAACAATGCAGAAAGTGTCTCCCGAAATCTCCCATTTCGGTGGCTTGCACCCTAGATTATATATTAAAACAGGGCGCAAGAGCGTGCGACGCAGGCACACGCACGTGCGAAAAGTCACCGGAGGGAAGATTGGTTGGGCGCCAAAATTACGCTCGCGCGTTTACACGCGCCCGCATGTGCGTGCGTGCGGAAGAGACACACCGGTAAATTCAGATTGCCCAAATCCTGCGTTAGAAGCATAACATAACTGGGCACGCACGATTGCATGCGTGCGCACGGGCATGCGAGAATTCCGTTCACCCAACCTCAGGTCGATATAGGCAGAGCTCAGGTCGATAAGGTAAGAGGTATGATCGATAAAGGTGGCGCATGGGCGTTCGATAATTCCGCACGGCCAATCTCATGTCAATAACACTAGAGCTCATCCCGACAAGGTTAAAGCTCAGGTTGACATGAAGTAAAATTACTTTTATCTTCGAATGTTTTATGTCCGCTTCTTTTCTTGGAGCGATCTCTTCAAAGAATTTATCTCAAGCATAACAGATTGCGATGATTATTCCCTAAATTTCCCCTCTCCTTTTATCTTCTCATTCCCTTTTGTTAATTTTACCATCAAAACATTCTTCTCTTCAAGCGATCAATTCAATGAACTCATCTCATGTATAGTATATTGCAATGATTCTTCCCTCGTCATCCTTTCTTTTACCAACTTTCTACACTCAAACTCTGCAACAATCAGGGAGGTAGAATTCAACTAATACCTGTTCCATGGACCAAAGCTTTTCTTCCAAATACTTCGACTTTATCCTCTTCTCCCCGTGATCACCCTGTCTCTTCCAAATACTTGTATCACCCTTGAATTAAGATCTCCGGATCCGATCTTGTGGTTAAGAGAGCCTACTTTTCCCTAGGGGTTGTATCCTAAACTTGGTTGAGATTCCTTAAATTGTGTTCGCTGCGCAGTAACACCCATCCAGACACAACTCAGCTAGAATTGAATTGCAGTTGTGTAGTGGTAGGCTGATCCAATCTCTTGTGATGGTCTTCAAGTTTTTGGATCTCTCGCTGATATCTGTCACACCCTCAATCATTTCCTGTAAGATCCATTACGGTTGCTCTCGCTTGAATTGTTCGCGACTTGCTTGAGTGGTATACTGATCATGGTTAAAAAACATCTGTAATTCACATCAACAGAGATTTGACCACTACTAAGGGACCTTTCTGAGGACAAGCCTTCGAAAAGAGCATGGATGGCTTATGCCCAGTTGGATATTCTTTCCGAGGACAAGCTCTGTCTAGCATAGATGCCTTATGCGCAATTGGATAATCCTTTCTGAGGACAAGCTCCAAAGACGCCTTACACCCAACTGGTTTTCCTTGGCGGTTTGACCCTCAAGATCCTTTTAGATCAACATATAGAGCGAGGCAGTTGTCCTTTTGGATCATCAAATACATCCTTTAAGATGTTCGCATTACTCAAATATAAAAGCTTCGACATCTTATAATCAACACCTGAGAGCTTCATTACAGATAGTTTATCGATCAAATGCCACTGGTGTTACTGTTACCATAACAAGAAGTTTTATTTTTAGTAGATGTAGCGAGACCATCGCTGGTATTCGAAGATGGTTCCTAACAGAGATGATAAGTCAAGTACTTCTATATATTGACTGGTATTCACCATATTTATAGTTCAGATATCATCCCAAGAAGTATTCACAACATCATTTCTTTCAACACAAATATTTTCCTATTGGGTAATCGTGGACTGTCATATAATGTACTCACATTCACAGTTTTCCATCAGTGAAACAGACTTGGTGAATTTTCTTGAAACATATTAGGAGGTATTCACCAAATTCATCGGTTGGTGATATTTCAAATATTCACTTCTTCTATTTCCTCGAGGGGATTTCTATTTTGAGTCTTAAATTATACCTGTTTGACGGTATTCATAGCATGAGTTGACTTATTCTAGGGTGTTTGACATTTGGTGGTCTTTTCTTAATTGATGATGCATGCCCTCACCACGGGAGTACTTGCTTTAAGTTATTTATTATATGGAAAATTACATCTCTCATTTTAACTGCAGACAGTCATCTAACGTATTCACTTTAACAATTCATCTATGACAAAATTGATACAAATCCCGCGAAACTGTTTTTAAAAAGGGTTTTCACGAATGTTTATCTACCATCTCGCCGTGGCTGTTCATTTTCCCTCTTCTGCTTCATTGATCATCGGTGCAAGGTTAATCTTATGGAAGTTGCGAACTATAATATCTGGTAATCACAAATCCATCTGTGTGGATTTATTCTCGGCTACTTCAAACTGGAGGAAATTCCTCTCATTCATCCTCAGGAAGTCACCCACGCTTACTATGAGCATTCATGACATGAGCATCAAGCCATGAGTAAACCTTAAATATTGGCCATGTAAAACTATTTGGGGAAAACCGTAGAAGGTCAAAGTTTGTGTAAATTGAATCAGAAGTTTGATTATAACAAGTATTCGTGGCGAATTAACACTCACCAATGAGGTACTCGCATAATGTTCATCAACAATAACAACACTCAAGCCTTTATCCCACTATAGTGGGGTCGGCTATATGGATCCTTTGTCGCCATTGTGCCCTATCTTTTGTCATAATCTCACTAATGCCTAAGTACATTATGTCTTTCTTTATAGTTTCATTCCAAGTCTTTATTGGTCTACCCCTCCCTCGTCTGACATGCCCAGTGACTAGACTCTCACAACGCCTAACAAGTGCCTCTAATGGTCTCCTTTGTACGTGTCCATACCATCTTAGACGAGCTTCTCTCATAATGTTCTCACTTAAGAAAAATAAATACAAAGTTTCAAGACTAAAAGAAACAAGTATTCCTATTCAAGACAACGTGATATAGAAATCTCCTTTTCATCGCTTCCGTAGATACGACCAAAAAAGAGAAATGAAAGAATGAAACTAGGCATCCTCCGCTGACCAACTGGTATTGTCTGCATTGCCAGATTCACTGCTCAAGGACTCAATGTCATTGTCGGCTTGACTGTTAGCCGGTGACTTGTCCTCACCTAGAAGATTTGGGTAGAGCTTCACAGAAGTTGTGCCGTCGAGTTCCGGATTAAGCATCCCTCTGTTCTCGAGCTTCTTGATAACCCCATCAACATCGAGCTGCGAGACCCTACTCACTTCCTTGAGATATTTGGAGCTCCGACATAATTGGAGTCGGCCATTCTCTTCATCTTCGTGCGCAACTTCTGCAACAATAGAGTATTCTAATGTTAAAGGATGCAAACTCAAAGAACTCCGAACTCGCAGGAACATGAAATGTCCTTTCCTTTTTTGGTCCCTCAAGAGCTCATTTTCCCTCCCCAAATACGGAGCTTGTGCAATAGTTGAGAGATCTGAGCACTTGTGTGATGGTTTATAATGAGCCTCTGCATCATATTTCTCGCCGCCGCATTTGGGAGGTTCAGGAGGTCGATCTTTTGCACCTCGTCGACTTCCTCTCTTGTCTACAACATATGCAGAAATTCAAAAGCATCTTCTGAGTCCCTGTAAGATGGGGACGGTAGCTTACTAAAAAACGCTGCGTCTGTTCGTCCCACAGAATAATGGGATCGTTCGCCGAGTCCATCACCCTCGTGGAGGCTTGGGGAAAATTATGCTCGGTTATCAAAGGAGAGAACCCTTCCTTGGTTTGGCGAGCTCGCTTCCTCGGCGTGGCAAAGGACTCGCCAACATCCGGAGTAACTTCCTCTTCTCTGCATAGCTATTCCTTTGGACTCGACGAATCTAAAATTTGGCTCCAACTCGTCCTTAGGGTCGAAGTACCATTCGGGCCCGGTGAAGATGGTTGTTTGGCAGGACGAGATTCACTATACTAAAAGAAAATGTTAGATCTCGCAACAGAGTGGAACCACGAGTACTTGAAGAACACTCCCTTAGCCTCCAAACGCTTGATGTCAGCGGCTTCATCGATAATGGCCATGCTGTAATTGACATCAAGGAGGTTGTTGGCTATAAAATCATCGATCTCCATTTCCACAACTATCAAAGCAGTAGTCAATTAGTTCCTCTCCGATCTCGTCACCGTCTTGGACCAAAATCTCCAAAAAGCGAAGTGTTGAGTCTAATTATTGTCCTTGTTCGGGGCATTCAACATTCGAACGTGCAACCCAATGAAGAAAATAGTTCCATATTTGCGATACCAAACGAAAAATAGTTTTCGAAAGACCCCTATACTCCACGATGCCTTCTCCATTCAAAGGTATATGGCGAAGGAGGTTAGAATGAGATAGGAAATCTGAACTATTTGTGCGGGAATGACTCCATAATGTTTGAACACAACGACGAATACAGACCATAATGGTAGTCGCAAACCAAAGCGGAAGTCATTAAATGGGATGACGACTTCACCCTCAGGGAGCTTATTAATAGGATTATCGGGAGAAGGGAGTCTCTCCTTAACCCACACTGGAAGATTGAAGACCCCGAGGATGCTTGCGAGTTCTCCCGCGTTGCCTAGAGTTGATTTGAACTTGTGCTTCATGCAACAGTCAACTATCTCAGTCCTCTTGGACGAGCCTTATGATATTGAAGTTGTGCAATCATGTAGTGAATCTTCCCAGCCTCTTTCTTCGAGCAAGTACTCGCCGACGTTCTGAGGGGCATTGATGTCGCAGGAGGGAATGGTTGAAATGACTTCTACACCAGTTGTCTCAATCGCGAGGTCTTCTCCGATTGAGCCCTCTGCTTAATCTCCAGCGCCTGAAGTGTCCTCCATAGCTTGTCATTGTCAGATTACTTGCCAGTACTCTTCCTCAGTGCGGCCTCCCTGTGGAACATCCTCACTGGGAGGTATCACAAGTCACACTTAATTGTCAAAAGAAGATCAGTTCAAAGTTGAAGAAAGAAAATTCACGGAACCTAAAAACAACCAGAATAGATTGAACTAACTCGAAGTACTCATCAGATGACGAGTCTCTCCAGAGGATATTGCCTTCCCAGTCTTTGGCAGTCCCGTGGTTTGGACAATCCTCTGCTGAGCAGGGTCGGTGGCGGTGAGTTGCTCCTTCTCGAACGTTTCCTTTTTGAGATTTTCAGCTCCTCCAGTAGCTTGACCTCGTTGTCCTTAAGGAAGATACTATTTTTTGATGGAGGCTTTGGCTTTAGGGCCAAGGCTTTCCCCTGAGCCTTGAAGAGTGAGACAAAATCTATCTTACTCTCGGTCTCGTCGACCCTCCGCTCTCCAAATTGTTTTCCTTGTCCCAAAGTTCCTGTTGGACACGAATGGACTCGCTCCTCCCGGAAATTGATGTCGCCACTTGCGAGTTAATCACCTTAGAGGCAGCAATAAAGACGACAACGAGACCTTCGTCCTCCTTTTTCCTCGCGGTGTTGGTCGCAACATCTGAGGCTTTACCCCTAGTCACAACCTCCTACATGGGAACTACCGGCTTCGCGTGCTTTCTCAGCATCAGTAGCTCTAGTTTACTCTCTACCGCATTGGTAGCCTTCTTCGCGGTCGTTTGCTGCTTCGTCCGGTTTTTCGCTTCTCTTCCTTCTCTTGATTCTTCTTCTCCACATCAACGCCAACAACCTCCTTCGCCTTCTCCTCAGTAGACTTCTTTTCCTTCACGACCTCTTCTTTCTTCTTGCTCTCCACTTCCGTGACATCCTCTTCCTTTTTCTTCCTTTTCTCCTTCTCAGCCTTTGCCATCGCTGCCTCAGACTCCTTAATCCGCTTCTGGAGCGCTTTCTCTTGCTCCAGCTTTTTCACTGACACCTTTGCAACACTTGTCTCTGTTGGGTCCATTGATCCCAATGTCTTAGATTTGTAAAAAGTCAAACAAGTCAATGACATACACATAAGATGTATTTGATGTGTGTTTAAGTTAATGCATGCAGGTTAGTCCTCATCACATTGATGAGACAGGTGGACACCAAGTAGGCTGCTGGTCAAGAAAAAAATTCTAATAAGTCCACAGGTATTGAGTGGAGCAAGCTCACTCAATGCCAGAAGCCAAGGAAAGATGTTGGTTAACAAGTAATTCTGCTAAGTCCACAGACATTGAGTGAAGCCAGTTCACTCAACGTCATATGTCAAATAAAAGCTCTGAGTCAGTTGTGGATAGTCAAAGGCTTAACATCAGCAAGCAGAAAATTCAACTAAAGTCCACATTAGTTGAGTGATGTCAACTCACTCAACGCCATGCAGCTTATTCGCCGAGTAAAGCTCATTATGTCAATGAAAAAGATTCTAAGTCCAGAAGCGTTGAGTGAAGTCAGTTCACTCAACGCCATGCTGCAGCAGTCAAAGCCTATGAAGAAAGAAAATAGAAAAGTGGCCATGTCCACAGGCGTTGAGTGATGTCAACTCACTCAACGCCAGTCAACAAAAAGCGTGAGTCATGCTGCTGCAGTCAAAGCATAAAGAAGAAAGAAGACAGAAAGAGACTAAGTACAAAAGCGTTGAGTGATGAAACTTCACTCAACACTCTCAACGCCATATAACTAAAAGCGTTGAGTGATGAAGCTTCACTTAACGCTCTCAGCGCCTAAGATGCAAAATGGTTCTGGAAGTTGACTAAGGGTTTTGGCGTTGAGTGAAGAACATTCACCCAACGCTCTCAACGCCTGTGTTGATTCTGAGAAATTGGTTAAGTCCAGAAAGGGTTACGTCAGCATGAGTCAGCAAATGTCAGCACATTTCAAATTCTTTGCGGGAAAGATGCAGTATGCCTTTAATGACGCCGATGGCCAGCTGTTCAATTTTCTATGAAAAAGGAAGGTGATATATCAACAATTAAAGCTGGGCACACATCGGATAGAGCCGTTGGTCATCGTTCTATAAAAAGAAAAAGAGTGCCAGACAGTAAGAAGGATATCCTTGTTCTGATTATATAGAGCTTTCATAAGTCTATACAGCAGCAGCAGCCTTATTCTTGTATCTGCCAGCCATAGTCTGACTTGGGATGTAGCTGTAGTTTTTTTGATTCTAACTCACCTGATTTTGTTTATAGACTTATGAAAGCTCTATATTGCTTGAAGCAAGCCCCTAGAGCATAAGGATAAGATCCTCCTATTCCAAATATATGTTGATGACATTATCTTTGAATCTACTGATGACAACCTTTGCAAGAAGTTTGCTAAACTTATGTAAGAGAAGTTTGAGATCAGTAGTATGAGTGAGCACAAGTTTTTCTTGGGACTCCAAGTTAGACAGACTGATGATGACTTGTCCATATCCCAGTTCAAGTTCACCCGGGAGTTAATTAAAAAATATGGTATGAAAAATGCCTCTACCATAAAAACTCCCATGGGGTCAAGTTTGCTTATAGACAAAGATGAATCAAAGAAACCTGTTGATGAAATTTTGTATAGAGGAATAATTGGCTCCCTTCTACACCTCACTGCTAGTAGGCCTGACATCATGTATGACACATGTGTCTGTGCTAGATATCAGGTCTGCCATAAAAAATCTTACTACTCTGTTGCGAAGAGGATCTTGAGATATCATAAGGGCACACC
Organism: Platanthera guangdongensis; assembly: GCA_039583875.1. NCBI lineage: Eukaryota > Viridiplantae > Streptophyta > Magnoliopsida > Asparagales > Orchidaceae > Platanthera > Platanthera guangdongensis. The sequence continues at coordinate 130,898,935 of CM077164.1, forward strand.
AGATTTTGGCCTTTGGTTTCCTAGAAATACGACTTTTGAACTAACATGCTATTCAGATGCAGATTTTGCAGGTTGCAAAGAGGACGGTTAACGCACTTCTGACACCTGTCAACTCTTGGGAGTAAGACTAGTGTTTTGAAGCAGTAAAAAGCAAACAAATGTTTTCATCTCAACAACAGAGTCAGAGTACATATCAATATGCAACTGCTGTGCTCAGTTGCTGTGGATCCAACATCAGCTCCAGGACTATAACCTACAGGTAAGTAGAACTCCTCTATATTGTGATTCTACTAGTGCCATTTCTATTGCTAGGAATCCTGTCTCATACAGTAAGACTAAACACATAGAAATTAAATATCATTTTATTAGTGAGCATGTGAAAAACGAAGTCATCAGTTAGAGTTTGTCCCCACAGACAAGCAAGTGACTGACATCTTTACTAAGCCACTAGATGAAACAAAGTTCAACACCTTCAAGTTTGAGTTAAGTATGTTGAACTTGGTCTAGCTTCAGTTTCTCCCTATAGTATTTTTTTGGTGCAGGATTTATTTCTCTTGCAGGAGATGGAAACCTTCAGTGGTAAGGAGACCAAAGTGTTAATCAGTAAAATGATGATAAAAGGTGCCTCTGTTGAGGGGGAGCAAGTTCAGCAGCTGCAGGAGCAGATTCAACCTCATGAAAAGAGAAAGCGAACAGCTGCACCAATGGGATCATCTACAATCGGTTACGGGGAGAAGGAAATCAAGACATGCCAGCTCCTCCCTGAATATTCTACAGAAGTAAAAAACGGGGAGAGAAGGAATTATTCAAGTAATAACACATTTCTAGGCTGATCAAATGATCAAGTGGTATCAAAGCCAAAAGGAGATGATCAATATCATGCAGCAAATTCAGAGGGAGAAAGAAATGTTCCCATGCAGCATTCAAGTGATGACACACACCATGCAATAAAACAGGGGGAGTTAATGATGTTCACCATACAGGCAGGAGATGTGGAAACCTTCATAGATCCGTTATGTTATAATAGCACATTTTATTGCTGCATATGTTGTGTATATCACTGACTAAAGAAATTTGAAAAAGGGTTTTGACTTATTCAAATAAAGAGAGATTGTTGGGTCCATTGATCCCAATGTTCCAGATTTGTAAGAAGTCAAACAAGTCAATGACATACACGTAAGTTGTATTTGATGTGTATTTAAGTTCATGCATGCAGGTTAGTTCTCATCACATTGATTGGACAGGTGGAAACCAAGTAGGCTGCTGATCAGACAGAAATTCTACTAAATCCACAAGCGTTGAGTGGAGCAAGCTCACTAAACGCTAGAAGCCAAGGAAAGATGTTGGCTAGCAAGGAATTCTGCCAAGTCCACAGGCGTTGAGTGAAGCCAGTTCACTCAACGCCATATGCCAAATAAAAGCACTGAGTCAGCTGTGGACAGTCAAAGGCTTAACATCAGCAAGCAGAATAATCAACTAAAGTCCACAGACGTTGAGTGATGTCAACTCACTCAATGCCATACAACTTATTTGTCGAGTAAAGCTCATTATGTCAATGAAAAAGATTCTAAGTGCAGAAGTATTGAGTGAAGTCAGTTCACTCAACGCCATGCTGCAGTAGTCAAAGCATAAGAAGAAAGAAAACACAAAAGTGGCCAAGTTCACAGGCGTTGAGTGATGTCAACTCACTCAACGCCAGTCAGCAAAAAGCGCTGAGTCATGCTGCTGCAGTCAAAGCCTAAAAAAAAAGAAGACAGAAAGTGGTTAAGTACAAAAGCATTGAGTGATGAAGCTTCACTCAACGCTCTCAACGCCATATAACTAAAAGCGTTGAGTGATGAAGTTTCACTCAACGCTCTCAACGCCTAAGATGCAGAATGGTTCTTGCAGTTGATTAAGCGTTTTGGCGTTGAGTGAAGGTCATTCACCCAATACTCTCAACGCCTGCGTTGATTCTGATAAATTGGTTAAGTCCAGAAAGGGTGACGTCAACATGAGTCAGCAAAGGTCAGCAAAGTCAACGCATTTCAAATTTTTTGCGGGAAGGATGCAGTATGCCTTTAATGGCGCCGACGGCCAGCTGTTCGATCTTCTATGAAAAAGGAATGTGATATGTCGACAATTAAAGCTGGGCCCACGTCGAAAAGTGTCGTTGATCATCGATCTATAAAAAGAAAAAGAGTGCCGGACAACAAGAAGGAATTAGGGTTTTCTGATTACGCATAACGACGGATCTTCGTCTTCTTCCTCGCCATTATCGTCGAGCCTGAAGCACAAGTTCTGATCAGTTGACCTGAAAGCTAAAACAGATAGCTGCTGTGATTTTCATCAGTGACATCAATATCAGAAGTGATTTCTGAGTAAGAGAAAATGGAGAAGCGGAGCTTTGATATTTCTGCAGTCAAGGTTAGCTATTTGAGGAAGATTCAAAACTGTCAAATCCACAATCTTCAACAACAAATCAGATTCTGAGTTACTTCCAGCACAAGCAGCCCAGAACTGAAAATCTTTTAACTTGTTGCTATGAAGAAGCTAGGCCAGAGAATTTCTTAGCCCAGGAAGTAAGATACAGGGAAACCTCTCTGGTGTCAATCATCTTAACCTCACTTCTTATTTCTGTAGGATCCAGTCTTGGATATGAGTGTAAGATTCTTGTGTGAATCTGAGTTGTAGCCATGTGTTATAAAGGCTGAGGTAGGATCTAGTTTGAATCTGAGTGTATGGTTTATGCCTGAGTTGTATGATCTTTTGTATCTGAGGTATTACTGTCTTTCCAGCCTGAGTTGTAGGGCCTTTGAGGCCTGAGGTAGGTGATTGTTTAATCACTGAGTGGTAGGGCTTAGTGCCTACGTTGTAGGTCTTGAAGGAGACTGAGTGGTCCCGCGGGATCGTGTTGTAAGCTCCTTGGAGCCCATTATTGGTGAAGAGCCTTGTCTAACACACTGTTAGAAAGACGGGAGAGGCAGTGGACGTACCCATAATCTGGGGAACCACTGTAAAATATCTGTGTCTTCTGTGTGTGTATCTTGAAAGCCAAACAAACTAATCACAAAGCACAGGATAATCAGGCATAGGTCTAGATAACTTAAAAGAGACCAAAAACCTATTCACCCTCCCTCTAAGTGTTTAGCTGATCTTGAAAACAAAGACTTTCAAGTGGTATTAGATGGGGGTTGCTAAAAGAAGACTTAACAGTGTGAGTAGATCTCCAAGGTTAGCTACAAGTCTGTCCTTATGGGTTCAGGAGTGAACTATAAGGAGCTGAGTGCTATGAAGCTTCGAGTCTGCAGGAATGAATGGTTTGACATCTAGAAGGAGAGGGTGAGACTGTTCATGGAAGTAGCTGACCCTAGGATCTTTATTACAGTCACAGAGAGACCTTTCATCCCTATGAAAGTCTCAGTTCTGGATGCAAATGTCCGGACACCCAAGACCTATTCTGAAATGACAAAAGATGAAGTCATCCTTGCCACTATGGACAAGAGGGCAGTATGGCACAAAATATTATAGTTAGTGACATAAATGACTCCACCTTCCAGAATTTGGTGCACTGCAAGACCTCCAAGGAGATGTGAGACACATTAGTGGTCTACATGGAGGGCACAGAGAAAGTCAGAGATGACAAAAAGTCCATGCTCAGCCAAGAGTATGAGGCTTTCAGACAGAACAAGACTGACAGTATAACAGAGTACTATGAGAGATTCTTTAGGATAGTCAATGAGCTGTGGACTTATGACAGAGTTTTCAACACTTATAAGCTGAATGACAAGTTTCTCAGGTCTCTAACTAGAGACTGAGATACTAAGATCTGTACCATCAGAGTGGTGACAAAGCTTGCTGACACTCCTCCACCAACACTGTTTGAGAAGCTGCTGTCCTATAAAATGCAGCTGACTGTCAGGAAAGAGCAGGAGAAAAATAAGAAGTCTCAGGTCAAAGAAAAGTCTGTGGCCTTCAAAGCTGAAACCACTAGGAGAAGCAGAAGAAAGACTCCTCCACCAAAGAGGGATGCTGAGTCTGACTCAGAAAGGTCAGAGACAAGCACATCAGACTGCCACATGTCTGATGAGAACTTTGCTGCCTTCTCCAGACAGTTCCAGAAGTTGATGAAGAAGAAGCATTGGAAAAGCAGACCTTCCTCCTCACATCACAGGAAGAAATCCTCCAAGGAGGACTGGTATGGTTCTAAAGCTGATAAACAGATTTCTACTAATATAATCTGTTATTGCTGCAGCAAGACAGGACATGTGATAGCCGACTGCCCAGTAAAGAGAATAGAGAATGGTGAGAAGAAGCACCACCATCTGCACAAGGGCAAGAAGGAAAAGTCCTTTGTGATTAAAAAGCAGAAAAACTGGATTGACTCTTCCTCTTCAGGATCAGATAATGAAGAAGAGGAATCCTACATAGGACTGTTTTCTGCTGCAGAAGAAACTAATGAAGATAATCCTGCCGGCAGGATTGGAATCAGGGCCCCTCTTTCACAGTCAGATTGTGATTTAGAGGTGGATGAAAAAGAAGAAGAATACAGCTGCTGCCATGGGCTGATGACTATGACTGTTGAAGAATCCAGGCAGGACCAGCCTGTTCAACAAAAGGTACATTCTCTGTCTAAGTATTCTTCTGAGTCAGGATATAAGACCAACCCAGATTCTGAAGCTCATTTATCGAGAGATGAAGGAGACTCTGAATTTGAGGAATATCTCAATTCTTTAATTGACAAATATGAGGTCCTTATAAGTGCTTTCAGGAAAAACAAGTTGCTGGCTAAGAAACAAGCTAAGCAATTTTCTTCCCTTTAGCTTGCTGCTTCCAAGCATGTTGAATTAGCTTCCCTGCTGTATCTAAAGATGAAGGAAATCAGTGAACTAAAAACTATTTCCTTCATTCAGATAGGCACTATAAAGTACCAGAAAAATCGAATAAGAGACCTGGAAGAGCTGCTGGGGAGGGAGAAGAAGATAGTGTCTAATTATTCAAAGCCAAGTTCAGTGCTGCCTTGATAAACTCCTTCACCTCCCAAAAGGGTAAGAAAGGGTTGAGCTTCAAGGGACACACAAGAGTTGCCAATCCCAAAGGAAAGGGCGAAGCTCCAGTGCAGCCAATAGCCTCCAAGCTACCTATTCCATTCAAGAGAGTTCTGTTACCTTCTAACATGTATGACCAAGAGAGCATCTATGGTCACTGAGAGAATGATAGACCCACTAGTGTGAACAAAAATGTTCTACACTATGGTGGTACATATAACAAGGGTGCAAGTGCCTTCAAGACAACCCATGAGCAGATCCAAATGACCCATCATGGACCATTTGTGTTTGTTGCACTAGCCCCAACACTCAAGAGTAAGGCAGTAGTCTTTTCTCAGGATCTCCCAACCCACAATCAGAACAATGGCAAGTCTGTCAGCAGACTAGACCTGGGTATATCTGAGACCATCAAGAGTATGTCTTCTAAAAGGAAGACTACTGTTGGTAGGAGTCATGATATTCCAAGTACTTCTACTGCCAAACACATCCCAAGTCAGACTGTGGCTGGGAGATACAAGAATAAGACTGCTGCTGTACATTCTGGACTGAGACCTGCTGACAGCACAACTACAAGACCAGCTCTAAAAAGAAGGTACAACATTTATGAGTGTTGGTGCTGTGGCAAGGTGAGCCACTATGCTATTGATTGCTGACATAACCCGAGTGTGGCCAGAGCTAGAGTAAGCTTACCTGTCAGAAGAACTGCAGGTAGGCATGATTATTATCAGACTAACATGGACCTAGAATCAAATAAGAATTGAGGTCCTAAGGTTTACTGACTTATGTCTTGCAGGTTGGTCCAAGTACCCATACCCCTAAATGGTACTTGGACAGTGAGTGTTCCTTGAAGTTGACTGGAACAAGGAGGTTGCTGAATGATTACACTCCAGTAAAGAATGAACCCAAAGTCATCTTTGGTCGATCAGATAGGAGAGTGACAAGATGTTATGGTAAGATCTCTAATGACATAGTCAGTATCACAAAAGTAACCTATGTGGAAGGGTTGCAACACAACCTGATAAACATTAGCCAACTCTGTGATCTTGGCTATGATATAGTCTTCCACAAGGATGAGTGCCACAATAAGAGGTTAAGTGACTACGATGTCATCTTAACAGTCACTAAGAGTGAAAATGTTTATTGCTTAAATTTCCTATACTTAGTTAAAGACTCTCCTATATTCCTGGTGACAAATGAGTAAATCTCATATTGTGTACATGACGGAAGAGATTAGCTCATTTGAACTACAAGACCACTGAGAAGCTCTTTAGTGAAGAGCTAGTAAGAAATGGTCCCAAGTTGAAATGCACTAAGTAGGGTATCTGCTCTGCATGCCCAAAGGGTAAACAGACCGAGACCTTTTTCAAGAGCATTGAGACCAAAGACTCATTGGGGTGCATGTACCTCCTGCATATGGACTTGTTTGATCCCTTGACAGTTCATAGTCTTGGTAGAAAAAATTACACCCTTGCGATGGTTGATGACTATTCTAGGTTTGTTTGAGTGTTCTTTCTTAAGAGAAAGGATGAAACCCTTGATGTCTTCAAGACTTTTGTCAAGCTGATACAGAATGAACTAGACAGTTCTGTGGTCAAAATATGAAGTGAACATGAGACTGAATTTCAGTCTGTAAGCATGACAAGTTTCTGTCAAGAGCAATGAATTCACGCAGAATTCTCCTCTCCTACAACACCACAGCAAAATGGAATTGCCGAGAGGAAAAACATGACTCTCATAGAAGCTGGAAGGATCTTACTGAATGACACAACTCTCGCAGAATATTTCTGGGCTGAGCCAGTAAACACTACATATCATGTCCTTAACAGGGCTTCTATTACTAAAAGCCACAAGAAGACTTCATATGAGATCTTAAAAGGTAGAAAATCAAACTTATCCTACTTCAAGATCTTTGGTAGCAAGTGCTATGTGCTGAACAATGGAAAGTTCTATGTGACTAAATTTGCTGCCAAGTCATATGTAGGAATCTTTGTTGGATACAACAACCGCAGCAAGACATATAGAATCTACAACTTGACAAGTCAAGTTGTAGAAAAATCAGTTCATGTGGTGTTTGATGAGTCAAATATGATTAACAGTGAATTGCTCAGCTCTTCTCCTAGTACTGCAGGTACAGAACAGTTGATGGACATGCTTACCATCAAGGAAGATGATCCAGCAGTCCAAGACAAGGATAAAGATGAGTGTAGTCCAGAGGAAGCACAAGACTCACAAGTTGTGGATGAAGAACAGCTAGCTGGAGACAATGAAGAACAACAAGATGAAGCTCGATTGCCTCCAGCTGTCAAACATCTAAGGGATCATCCAACTCACCAGATCTTTGGTGATGCAAGCCAAGTAGTCCAAACCAGAAGCAAGATTATCAACACAGTACTCTACTCAAGTTTTCTGTCACAAGTAGATTCCAAGAAATTTGAAGAGGCCAACATAGACTAATTCTGTATTGAAGCAATGTAAGAGAAATTGAACCAGTTCAAAAGATGTAAGTTCTGGAAGCTGGTTCACAGACCAAAAGAACATATTGTCATTGGAGTCAAGTGGATTTACAAGAATAAATTTGATGAAAATGACATTGTAGTGAAGAACAAAGCTAGACTGGTGGCTAAAGGATACCGACAAGAAGAGATCGATTTTGATCAAATATTTGCCCCAGTAGTCAGATTGGAAGCTATAAGACTCTTTCTTGCATTTGTTGCCTACCAAGGATTCAAAGTCTACCAGATGAATGTGAAGTCAACCTTCCTGAATGAGGACTTAAAGGAAAAGGTATATGTTGAACAACCTTCAGGTTTTGTTAATTCTAACTCACCTGATTTTGTTTATCGACTTAAGAAAGCTCTATATGAGTTGAAGCAAACATCTAGAGCATGGTATTATACCTTGTCTAGCTTACTTATTGAGAACAAATTCATAAGGGGAAAGATAGACAAGACTTTATTTCTAAGGGAATCTAAGAGCAAGATTATCATAGTCCAGATATATGTTGATGACATTATTTTTGGATCTGCTGATGACAACCTTTGTAGGAAGTTTACTAAACTTATGTAAGGGAAATTTGAGATGAGTACGATGAGTAAGCTCAAGTTCTTCTTGGGACTCCAAGTTAGACAGACTGATGATGACTTGTCCATATCCCAGTTCCAGTTCACCCGGGAGTTGATTAAAAAATATGGTATGAAGGATGTCTCCACCATGAAAACTCCCATGAGGTCAAGTATGCCTATAGATAAAAATGAAACAAAGAAACATGTTGATGGAACTTTGTATAGAGGAATAATTGACTCCCTTCTATACCTTACTGCTAGTAGGCCTGACATCATGTATGCCACATGTATCTGTGCTAGATATCAGACCTGCTCTAAAGAATCTCACTACTCTGCTGCAAAGAGGTTCTTGAGATATCTTAAGGGCATATCAGATCTTGGCCTATGGTATCCTAAAAATAGGGATTTTGAACTAACAAGCTATTCAGATGCAGATTTTACAGGTTGCAAAGAGTACATGAAAAACACTTCTGGCACCTGTCAGCTCTTGGGAGGAAGACTAGTGTCTTAGAGCAACAAAAAAACAAACAAGTGTTGTAATTTCAACAACAGAGTCAGAGTACATATCAGCAGACAGCTATTGTGCTCAGTTGCTGTGGATCCAGCATCAGCTCCAGGATTATAACCTCCAAGTAAGTAGAACTTTATATTGTGATTATACTAGCGTCATTTTTATTGCTAGGAATCCTGTCTCACACAACATGTATTTGATGTGTATTTAAGTTCATGCATGCAGGTTAGTCCTCATCACATTGATTGGACAGGTGGACACCAAGTAGGCTATTGATCTGGCAAAAATTCTACCAAATCCACAGGCTTTGAGTGGAGCAAGCTCACTCAATGCCAGAAGCCAAAGAAAGATGTTGGCTAGCAAGGAATTCTGCTAAGTCCATAGGCGTTGAGTGAAGCCAGTTCACTCAACGCCATATGCCAAATAAAAGCGCTGAGTCAGATGTGGACAGTCAAAGGCTTAACATCAGCAAGAAGAATAATCAACTAAAGTCCACAGGCGTTGAGTGATGTCAACTCACTCAATATCATACAGCTTATTCGTCGAGTAAAGCTTATTATGTCAATGAAAAAAATTCTAAGTCCAGAATCGTTGAGTGAAGGCAGTTCACTCAACGCCATGCTGCAACAGTCAAAGCCTAAGAAGAAAGAAAGCAGAAAAGTGTCAAGTCCACAGGCTTTGAGTGATGCCAACTCACTCAACGTCAGTCGGCAAAAAGCGCTGAGTCATGCTGCTGCAGTCAAAGCCTAAAGATGAAAGATGACAGAAAATGGCTAAGTACAAAAGCGTTGAGTGATGAAGCTTCACTCAACACTCTTAACGCCATATAACTAAAAGCGTTGAGTGATGAAGCTTCACTCAACACTCTCAACGCCTAAAATGCAAAATGGTTCTGACAGTTGACTAAGAGTTTTGGCGTTGAGTGAAGGTCATTCACTCAACGCTCTCAATGCCTGAGTTGATTATGAGAAATTGTTGAAGTCCCAAAAGGGTGACGTCAGCATGAGTCAGCAAAGGTCAACAAAGTCAACGCATTTTAAATTTTTTGCGGGAAAGATGCTGTATGCCTTTAATGGCGTCGGCAGCCAGCTGTTTGATCTTCTATGAAAATGGAAGGTGATATATCGACAATTAAAACTGGGCTCACATCGGAAAGAGCCGTTGATCATCGATCTGTAAAAAGAAAGAGTGCCAGACAACAAGAAGGAATTGTGTTTTTCTGATTACGCGTAGCGACGGATCTTCGTCTTCTTCCTCGCCATTATTGTCGAGCCTGAAGCACAAGTTCTGATCAGTTGACCTGAAAGCTAAAACAGATAGCTGCTGCGATTTTCATCAGTGACAGCAAGATCAGAAGTGATTTCTGACGAAGAGAAAAAGGAGAAGCAGAGCTTTCATATTTCTGCAGTCAAGGTTAGCTGTTTGAGGAAGATTCAAAACTCAAATCCACAATCTTCAACAACAGATCAGAATCTTGATTCTGGGTTACTGTCACGACCCGTCTCAACAAGATCATAGTGCGCTTCGGGCGGGTCGTGATGCCACAGACATGCAGAGAAGAAACATGCCTGCTAAGGCGGAACCAGAAATTCTACAAATAGTTTTTAAATTAGATATTTTTGAAAAAAGTTTTAAAAGATATTGATGCGGAAGCCATACATAAATAGTTAAAAAAGTTGTTGTGCATGCATTTCTTTTATAAAAAACTATGTCACAAGCAGTGCTAAAATGAATGCAATTAGTTACAATTGTAGAAAATGCATAAGAGAAATGAAGTATTACAATGTTTCACCCTACTAGTTGTCCTTGATACAAGAGAAAATGTCTGACAATAACTAGTACATGGGTAAAAAGAAAAATCCAACAACAAAATAAACAAAATACATAGAAACTGCTGATACATTTAAAAAATGAAACCTCCGAACAAGGCTGTATCTGGAAGAAGAAATAGCTCAGGAACCGGGCGGCACAGTCACGAAACCTAAGACAAATCCAAACAAAAGGAAAGTGGCTCAGAACATGAATATACATGAAGAATCAAATTAATTCAGTTGCACAAGAGTAAGCAGAGGAAACAAGAGATTAGTGAAACAGTTTTCTACACGTAGCAATCTACTACCTGACAAGTAACCATGTCAAACAAGATGCTTTTAATTTAATGGCCTACTCCAGAGTTTAGCCTAACTGCAATACCATAAGCGGAAAACATTGAAAGGTGAAGGTGTTGTCATTTGGTGTACAAGATTTCAGTGTTTGAATTGACGCAAGGCTTATCAACAACGGTGCTTGCAATGGTTGACTAATGGTTTCTGTTACCAGCTAGTCGGGAGCTTGATTCGACGCGTCACACCAAACCAACACTCTCCTCTCAATGTTCGCCTAAGATATTGGGCAATTTCAGGAATTCATAAATAATTAGACGGTTTCCAGTTTATAAGAGACTACTTCATAAACAAAGTGAAGTAAATTAGATCTCATGTTTGCAGACGAGAGAGTGTCTCTACTTGCCTTAAGGTGATTTCGAAAATGGTAGTGACAGCTAAGTGGCGCAGGCGAGGTTAAATGCTTGAACTAAACCTGTTCGAGGTCAAAAATACATTCCAAATTGAATTAACAAGTTTATTATCTCCGCACATGCGTTTAATAATTGCTCCACACAAAAGGAGAGGTGTTTAGGAGTTTACCTCCCTCGAAAGTGAGGGGAGAAGAGTCTACCGCGAGGGATCGGGAGTTTTGGCGGCGTTTGGAAACAAGAATCCCTAATTCGAAGAGGGCTTGGAGTGATTCCACCACCTAGACCCGAAGAGCGGCACCGGAAAACAAGTAAAACATCGAGGTTAGAAGGGTACACGACAACCCCAAGAGGGATCGACGTAAATGCATCAATTGGAGAGGGATAATTATTGTAACAAAATTCACGATGAGGGGTTTCAATGGAATTTCTTACCCAAGGAGACAAGATTGGGGCTCCAAAATCCACGAAGAGGGGTTTTGAGCGAAACCCTAGGAGATCTCTCACGAAATCCACCGGCCGGGACGAGGAGGAGCTAGGGTTGTCGGAGAAGAACTCTGCCTTTGCTCTCACTGGCCGGAGGAGGAGAAGAGGAAGGGAAAAAGGGGTGTCCGTCCTCCTTGGAAGCAGCCGGCCAAGAGAAGGGTTGCTGCGGGAGTTGCCGGCCAAGGGAAGCATCTGATACGGCGGGGAAGCAAGAGGAAGGGGCGTCGGGCCTGGAGGAGGGATTTGCCGGCCACGAGGAGGAGTCTCGGGGCGGCAGGAGGCGATGGCGGCAGATCCGGGGCTGTCGGGGCGCGGAAGCGGAGTCGGGATCGGGGATTTGCGGCTTGCGGTAAATGTTGCTGGCTCGGGTTTATTTAAGGGAACGAGGAGGGGGGGGGGTAGGTTTAGGTGTTTATGAGTCTTTCTTTATTATTATTTATTATTATTATTATATTTATAATGGGGGTTGTTACATTCTCCGCTACTTAGGAAGTTTCGTCCCGAAACTTGCATGAGAACTCTCTGAATGAGACTAAACAACGAAGTTTCAGATGACATATACTTCAAACAGAAGTTCGCAGATTAACGCATGAAACATACTGAAATAACAAGGAAGTCGAACTTAGAGTCGTACCCAGAATCAAGAGAAGAGTTGTGGATAGTTGCTGCACATATCAGATTCGAGTTCCCGGGTGTACTCCTCGGACTTGCCATGCAGCCAAAGTACCTTCACCATCGGAATGGTTCTCTTGCGAAGCTTGCGTTCTTGATATTCGACGATCTTCGAAGGCTCGATCGGATAAGACAGATTGGCTTCAGGAATCACTGGAACTTCTTCAAGAACACGATTTGGATCGTGGATATATTTCCGAAGCTGGCTGACATGAAAGACATCATGAACACCGGCCAAAGAAGTAGGTAGCTCCAGACGGTAAGCAGATCCCCCAATACGTTCTGAGATGGAGTACGGTCCCACAAACCTCGGGCTGAGCTTATGATGGCGACCGAACCATTTCACCCCAGGAGTAGGAGAAACCTTCAGGAACACTTGATTGCCCACAACGAATTCTAACGGACGGCGGCGCTGATTTGCATACTTTCTTTGTCTCTCAATGACACGACTGAGCTGAAGACGAGTTTTCTTGGTGGCTTCTTCCATTTCCTGAAGTAACTCAGGGCCCAAAATCACCTTTTCGCCGACTTCCGACCAATAGAGCGGGGTCCTACAACGACGCTCGTATAGTGCTTCGAGGGGGGCCATTTTGAGGCTCTATTGATAGTTGTTGTTGTAGGCGAATTCAACCAAGGGTAGATGTTCATCCCAAGCTCCCTTGTAGTCCAAGATATAACAACGCAACATATCTTCAAGAATTTGATTAACTCTCTCAGTCTGCCCATCAGTCGTCGGGTGGTAAGCAGTGCTTAGGTTGAGATCAGTGCCCAAAGCTTCCTGAAATCCTTTCCAGAAATGCGATACAAATCTCGAGTCACGATCAGAAACGATTCGCAGAGGAATACCATGGAGTCGGATAATCTCTGCAACATAGATCCGGGCCATCTTCTCGGTGGAATGACCCTCCTTATACGAAATAAAATGAGCCACTTTAGTCAAGCGGTCCACAATAACCCAAATCGCATCATGCCCTCTCGCAGTGCGAGACAATCCAGTGATGAAGTCCATAGAAACATCTTCCCACTTCCATTCAGGGGTAGGCAAAGGCTGCAAAATACCACCAGGACGCTGACGCTGAGCTTTCACCTTCTGGCATGTAAGACATCGAGAGATAAAACGAGCGATGTAATTCTTCATACCAGGCCACCAAACGATCTGCTTCAAGTCATGATATATCTTGTTGTTGCCCGGATGTCCAGATGAGCGAGACTCATGCGCTTCTCTGCAGATACTATCAAGTAACTCAGGGACATCAGGAATGCAGAGTCGACCTCGGAAATGAAGAACATCATCAGAGATGGAGAAATCCGGAAGAGTCCCAAGCTCAACTTGCCGACGAATGCGCTGAAGTGCGGGATCAGATGGCTGTAAATCCTTCACCTGCTCTACCCATAACGGATCAGAAATCCCCTCATAACCCAAAATGCTTGATTCGACGCGTCACACCAAACCAACACTCTCCTCTCAATGTTCGCCTAAGATATTGGGCAATTTCAGGGATTCATAAATATTTAGACGGTTTCCAGTTTATAAGAGACTACTTCATAAACAAAGTGAAGTAAATTAGATCTCATGTTTGCAGGCAAAAGAGTGTCTCTACTTGCCTTAAGGTGATCTTGAAAATGCTAGTGAAAGCTAAGTGGCGCAGGCGAGGTTAAATGTTTGAACTAAACCTGTTCGAGGTCAAAAATACATTCCAAATTGAATTAACAAGTTTATTATGTCCGCACATGCGTTTAATAATTGCTCCACACAAAAGGAGAGGGGTTTAGGAGTTTACCTCCCTCGAAAGTGAGGGGAGAAGAGTCTACCGCGAGGGATCGGGAGTTTTGGTGGCGTTTGGAAACAAGAATCCCTAATTCGGAGAGGGCTTGGAGTAATTCCACCACCTAGACCCGAAGAGCGGTACCGAAAAACAAGTAAAACATCGAGGTTAGAAGGGTACACGACAACCCCAAGAGGGATCGACGTAAATGCATCAATTGGAGAGGGATAATTATTGTTACAAAATTCACGAAGAGGGGTTTCAATGGAATTTCTTACCCAAGGAGACCAGATTGGGGCTCCAAAATCCACGAAGAGGGGTTTTGAGCGAAACCCTAGGAGATCTCTCACGAAATCCACCGGCCGGGACGAGGAGGAGCTAGGGTTGTCGGAGATGAACTCTGCCTTTGCTCTCACTGGCCGGAGGAGGAGAAGAGGAAGGGAAAAAGGGGTGTCCGTCCTCCTTGGAAGCAGCCGGCCAAGAGAAGGGTTGCTGCGGGAGTTGCCGGCCAAGGGAAGCGTTTGAGACGGCGGGGAAGCAAGAGGAAGGGGTACCGGGCCTGGAGGAGGGATTTGCCGGCCACGGGGAGGAGTCTCGGGGCGGCAGGAGGCGCTGGCGGCGGATCCGGGGCTGTCGGGGCGCGGAGACGGGAGCGGAGTCGGGATCGGGGATTTGCGGCTTGCGGTAAATGTTGCTGGCTCGGGTTTATTTAAGGGAACGGGGGGGGGGGGTTTAGGTGTTTATGAGTCTTTCTTTATTATTATTTATTATTATTATATTTATAATGCGGGTTGTTACAGTTACTTCCAGCACAAGCATTCCAGAACGGAAGATCTTTTAACTTGTTGCTGTGAAGAAGCTCGGGCAGAGAATTTCTCAGCCCAGGAAGTAAGACACAGGGAAACCTCTCTGTTGTCAATCATCTTAACCTCACTTGTTATTTCTGTAGGATCCAGTCTTGGATCTGGGTGTAAGATTCCTGTGTGAATATGAGTTGTAGGCCTGTGTTATAAATACTGAGGTATGATCTAGTTTGGATCTGAGTGTATGGCTTAAGCCTGAGTTGTATGATCCTTTGGATCTGAGGTAGGGCTGTCTTTCCAGCCTGAGTTGTAGGGCCTTTGTGGCCTGAGATTAGGTGATTGTTTAATCACTGAGAGATAAGGCTTAGTGCCTGAGTTGTAGGTCTTGAAGGAGACTGAGTGGTCCTGCGGGATCGTGTTGTAAGCTCCTTGGAGCCGAGTACTAGTGAAAAGCCTTGTTTAACACACTGTTAGAAAGACGAGAGGGACAGTGGACGTATCCATAATCTGGGGAACCACTATAAAATATTTGTGTCTTCTGTGTGTGTATCTTGAAAGCCAAACAAACTAATCACAAAACACAGGATAATCAGGTATAGGTTTAGATAACTTAAAAGAGACCAAAAACCTATTCACCCCCCTCTAGGTGTTTAGCTGACCTTGAAAACAAAGACTTTCAAGTGGTATCAGAGGGAGGTTGCTCAAGGAAGGCTTAACAGTTAGAGTAGATCTCCAAGGTTAGCTACAAGTCTGTCCTTATGAGTTTATGAGTGAACTATAAGGAGCTGGGTGCCATGAAACTTCCAATCTGCTGGAAGGAAGGGTTTGACATCTGGAAGGAGAGGGTCAGACTGTTAATGGAAGCACCTGACCCAAGGATCTTTATTGTAGTCACAGAGGGATCTTTCATCCCCATGAAAGTCTCAGTTCTGGATGCAAATGTCCAGACACCCAAAACCTATTCTGAAATGATAAAGGATGAAGTCATCCTTGCCACTATGGGCAAGAGGGCATAAAATATTATAGTTAATGTCATAGATGACTCCACCTTTAAAAATCTGGTGCACTGCAAGACCTTCAAGGAGATGTGGGACACCTTAGGGGTCTACATGGAGGGCATAGAGGAAGTCAGAGATGACAGAGAGTCCATGCTCAACCAAGAGTATGAGACTTTCAGGCAGATCAAGACTCACTGCATAGCAGAGTGCTATGAGAGATTCTTCAGAATAGTCAATGAGCTGGGGACCTATGACAAGGTTTTCAGCACTTATGAGCTGAATGACAAGTTTCTCAGGTCTCTAACTAGAGACTGAGATACTAATATCTGTGCTTTCAGAGAGGTGACAAAGCTTACTGACACTCCTCCACCAACATTGTTCGGAAAACTGCTGTTCTATGAAATGCAGTTGACTAGCAGGAAGTAGCAGGAAAAAAACAGCAAGTAGAAGTAGAAGAAAGACTCCTCCACCAAGGAGGGATGCTGAGTCTGACTCAAAAGAAAAGTCTATGACCTTTAAAGCTGAAGCCACAAGGAGAAGTAGAAGAAAGACTCCTCCACCAAGGAGGGATGCTGAGTCTGACTCAAAAAGGTCAGAGACAAGCACATCAGACTGCCACATGTCTGATGAGGAATTTGCTGCCTTCTCCATGTAGTTCTAGAAGTTGATGAAGAAGAAGCATTAGAAAAACAGACCTTTCTCCTCACATCACAGGAAGAAATCCTCCAAGGAGGACAAGTTTGGTTCTAAACCTTGTAAACAGATTTCTACTAATATAATTTGCTATTGCTGCAATAAGCCAGTGCATGTGATAGCCGACTTCCCAATGGAGAGAAGAGAGGATGGTAAGAAGAAGCACCACCATCAGCACAAGGGCAAAAAGGAAAAGTCCTTTGTGGCTAAAAAGCAGAAAAGCTGGACTGACTCTTACTCTTCAGGATCAGATGATGAAGAAGAGGAAGCCTACATATGACTGTTTTCTGCTGCAGAAGAAACTAATGAAGATTATCCTGCCGCCGGGATTGGAATCAGGGCCACTCTATCACAGTTAAATAATGATTCAGAGGTTGATGAAGTAGAAGAAGAAGACAGCTGCTGGCATGGGCTGATGGCTATGACTGATGAAGAATCCAATCAGGATCAGCCTGGTCAACAAAATGTATTTTCTCTGTCTAAGTCTTCTTCTGAGTCAGGCTATAAGACCCGCTCATATTCTGAATCTCATTCATCAAGAGATGAAGGAGACTCTGAATCTCAGAAAGATGTCAATTCTTTAATTGACAAATATGGGTCCTTCTGAGTGCTTTCTGGAAAAAACAAGCTGTTGGCTATGAAGCAAGCTAAGGAAATTTCCTCCCTGCTGGATCTAAAGATGAAGAAAATCAGTGAACTAGAAACTATTTCCTTCATTCAGATAGGCACCATAGAGTACCAAAAAAACCAAATAAGAGGATAGCGACTAGTTATTCAAAGTCAAGTTCAGCGCTGCACTTGATAGACTCCTTCACCTCCCCAAAGGTTAAGAAGGGATTGAGTTTCAAGGGACACACAAGAGTTGCCAATCACAAAAGAAAGGGCAAAGCTCCAGTACTGCCACTAGTCTCCAAGACTTCTATTCCATTCAAGAGAGTTCTGTTACCTTCTAACAGGTATGGCCAATAGAGCATCTATGGTCACTGAGAGAATGGTAGATCCATTAGTGTGAACAAAGATGTTCTACAGTATGGTGGTAGATGTAGCAAAGGTGCAAGTGCCTTCAGGGCAGCCCATGAAGAGATCCAAATGGCCTATCATGGAATATTTGTGTTTGGTGCACCGGCCCCAACACTCAAGAGTAAGACAGTACTCTTTTCTCAGAATCTCCCAACCCACAATCAGAACAAGGGAAAGTCTGTCAGCAGACCAGACCTGGGTATATCTGAGGCCATCAAGAGTATGCCTTCTGAAAGGAAGACTACTGTTGTTAGAAGTCATGATATTCCAAGTGTTTCTACTACCAGACACATCCCAAATCAGACTGTGGCTGGGAGATACAAGAATAATGCTGTTGCTGTACATTCTGTACTAAGAGCTGCTGACAACACATCTACAAGACCAGCTCTAAAAAGAAGGTACAACATTTATGAGTGCTGGTGCTGTAGCAAGATGGACCACTATGCTTTTGATTGCTATACACCACCCGAGTGTGGCCAGAGCTAGGGTAAGCTTACCTGTCAGAAGAGCTGCGGTAGGCATGATTATTATCAGACTAAAATGCACCTAAGAGCCAATAATAATTGAAGTCCTAAGTTTTACTGACTTATGTCTTGTAGGTTGGTCCAAGTACCCATACCCCTAAATGATATTTGGACAGTGGATGTTCTAGACACATGACTGGAATAAGGAACTTGCTTATGGATTACACTCCAGTAAAGAATGGACCCAAAGTCTTCTTTGGTAGCTCAGATAGGGGAGTGACACCAAAGTTATGGTAAGATCTCTAATGACATAGTCACTATCACAAATGTAGCCTATGTGGAAGGGTTGCAACACAACCTGATAAGTATTAGCCAACTCTGTGATCTTGGCTATGATATAGTCTTCTAAAAGGATGAGTGTCACATTAAAAGGTTAAGTGACTAAGAGGTTATCTTAACAGGCAATAAGAGTGAAAATGTTTATTGCTTAAATTTCCTATGCCTAGATAATGACTCTCTTATATGCCTAGTGACAAATGAGAAAATCTCATATTGTGTACAATGACACAAGAGATTAGCTCATTTGAACTACAAGATCATTGGAAAGCTCTTTAGTGAAAAACTAGTTAGAAATGGTCCCAAGTTGAAATACACTAAGGAGGGTATCTGTTCTGCATGCCAAAAGGGCAAACAGACCAAGACCTTTTTCAAGAGCATTGCGAACAAAGACTCAGTGAGGTGCTTGTACCTCCTGCATATGGACTTGTTTGGTCCCTTGCCAGTTCATAGTTTTGGTAAAAAAGTTTACATCCTTGTGATGTTTGATAATTATTGACGTACCCATAATCTGGGAAACCACTATAAAATATATGTCTTCTGTGTGTGTATCTTGAAAGCCAAACAAAATAATCACAAAGCACATGATTATCAGGTATATGTTTAGATAACTTAAAAGTGACCAAAAACCTATTCACCCCACATCTAGGTGTTTAGCTGACCTTGAAAACAAAGACTTTCAGTCTCCTTTGCCAATGCTTCGAGGTCTTGCATTACCTATTTGATTGGCCTATCATGAGGCGTCCTCCCCAGTTTGAGGCCACCATTGTACCTACTTGTTTTCTCTTGGGCTTAAAAGATGGATACCTGATACATAGTTATAGTGAGTTTCAGTGCCTGATGAATGGTATGCCACTTGGGTTTGACGCAGGCCCTATGGATTCGATAGAGAGTGCATACAAGAGATCCAATGCTCCTATAATGGTTTGTCCTTCCCCATGTACCGTAAGAACCTAGTTATTGACTCATTTATAAATTCTCCTTTGAGCACAAACTCTTCAGAGTCTCCACATTGTAGTGATGAGTCATGTCTAGATTAAGAGTGTAGAGTATAGTATTGACCTTATAGTGACTGACTCACATATTTTTGACGACTCTCCCGATATACTGGGAGCAGTACTCGTCGTATATATGACAAGTTTTATTATATCTCTCCCAGTGAGCCACCTGATGAGTTATTCTTTTGTGTAGGTATTCAACACATCCTATAGTGACATCCCAGTGTCAATGTTTCATACATTTTTATGTTTGTTCGCCGCACACTTGACGCGTATTTCTACACTCCAATTAGAGAGCCTCCTTATATGCCACCACCCACTATGGGCATACTCATTGAGTCAGTCGAGGTTGAAAGTGCTCTAGATGGCTCAAGGACCTCTTCGATCATTACCAACACTCTAGGGACATTCGTCATATCATACTATCAGATCTTCTTGTCGATGTCACGAGTGATGATTTATGTGATTATTGCACTCACTATAAATTTTCAATAATGTACCATGTGAGCCTCTTGACTATGTACCCCTCTTGGGTGTCCCTTATAGTACCACAGTGTCTCTGAGTAAGAAGTTGATATTGTCTATTGTTCATCACTCACATTTTTTGCATGATCACATACATGTATTACATGTCTCGCCTTCTTTGTTTCATTCACATTTACTGCTTTGTATCACTTGAATTAACTATATGAATTTTTTAGGCGTAAAATTGCAATAGGTAAATTTGTTTATAAAGTTTATCCTGACATTCACGGGTGAGAGCACAGCATTAAAGAAGACAAGCAATGATAGAATTACGCCAGAAAAATGTAAAAAAGATGAGTAATAAGTTTTATAGGAAACCATGTGTTTAGTAGCTACCGAGTCCATGACACATGGAGGACTAACTTTAGTTCTTGAGGCGCTAAATGATTTTGAACTTAGGTTCTTACCAGACATAGGGGTGCAAGTACCAAATGGCTTGCTGAGGGAACCAATAAGGGTTCACAAACTTTCTAACTCATCTTCATTGAGAGCTGGGATATCATCAACAACTAATGAAAGCCTCCCCTTCTGTCAGTGGATGTTGTGATTAGGAATTCGATCCTTAAGATAGTTTGCTCGTACCGAGCATTTCTTCTAATTGCACGATACACCCGAGCTTCATAATTTGCTGCTAGCCACCATATTGACTCAGTCTTACATTGGATTTGTTTAGTTTGACAAACAATTGCTTGTCTCCTTGACCTTATTCATGGAAACATTGTTCCTATCTTGTAACTCCTTTGAACGAGTGAAAGAAAGTCGTTGGATAGATAATGGAAATTCCCACCCACATTCCCTGATTATTAGATTAGCACTACCTGAGATATTTTCTCTATGACTTATAACTAGGCATTCAGGCCATCCTGCATTTCCAAAACTCCTTTACCCTCTCCAATGGGCCATGAAGTAAGCACGCTGGTGGAAGAAGAATTGTCCAATTCTTGATGCACCTTACCCTAACAACTGTCTACTCATACAACCGCTCTGAGCACCCCATTTCCTAAACTTGCCACCTCCATCAATCTCCCACGTCTTGAGCCAATATCAACTCCTCGCTGTAATTGTATATGTTACTCTAAAACTCAAACCAATGCCCCAAACTCCTCTGGTCCTCTCTCGTCAATTGTATATGCAGCTCAAAAGTACAGAGTTGTGTTTTTAATCTCACCACCAATACTCGACCCATGAGTTCCCAAACCGCCTCCTATCTTTTCTTGTCAGTTGGGGTCATGACTAAAGGGCTTACATGCGTACAGATTCATGCCACTTTGTAGGTATGGATGTGGGGGAAGAATGAGTGAAGTATCCTGCTCATGGGAAGAGTTACTGGACTGTGGAGTTAAGAGCAGTTCTGGAATGGCTTGGGTGAGGGTCTGACTTCTCGGGAAAGGTGGGATTAGGTCACTGTTACTCGGGAATGGTGGACAGACTTGAGATGGGCCGGGGGAAAGGTTGTCGATCATTGTTGTGGTGGCTGAAGATGGATGCAATACTGGGATGATCTTCAGCTGGGTACGGAAGGCGTGGCTGATTGAGATGAGGTCACTGGAACAGTCGGAAATACAGGTGTGGTTTCCAGACTTTTCTTCGCAAGTTAGTAAGTTCCTTACTGTTTATTAAAAGTTCCATTGCTGTTTGGAAGAGATTAATAACTGATTTTAGTGGATGCTTGTGATATGATTGCTCTTTTTATTCAGAAGTTTGGATTGCTTGAAATCTATATTGCTCTGTGAAGCTCCCTCTAATAATGCTGTCGGAGAGAAAAAATACTGCTGTTTGGGTGCTGGTTTTACAAATTTTGAGCTGATTTTGACCAGTTTTGACCTTACAGTCCTAGCTTTGCTTGAAACGATCAAAAGTTTGTGGGAGATGGCTGTTTGGAGCGTGGTGGCTTTTGGTGCAAAGTTTGTGGGACATGGCTGTTTTGGGGCGGGCTGAAAAACAACAAATTATATGTGCAGTAGTTTGCAGTTGGCCACTACTATTGTTCAAGGACAAAATTTATACTAGTTATTGTTCTCCAATAGCCCCTGTGCTCATCTAGTTAATGTGGCAAACCTAGTTACACTCAGATGCCATGATGATATTTAGATGCAGATCTGTTTACCTGAATTATTAATAATAACTAAAGATATAAATTAAGTATATAAAATCAATTTATCATGCAAACTTTCAAATGAAAAACAATTCGAGTAAAATAAGATTTCAATAAAATATGGAAGAAAAAACACAAACTCCACAAAGAATAAAACATGAAAAAATTGTTTCTTCCTGGGTTTCTGTTTTTGCATCTAACCTCCTTTTCAATTAAATATATGTTGTAGAATCTACATGAAATATTGATAACAACTATAAAAATTATTGAAGGATATAGAATCAATTTTACTCGCAAACCTACACAATTAGTGAAAAAAAAGTAGAGTAAGTTAAGCCTGCAATAAAGTTTGGTTGAAGTGTAGAAGAAAAACACAATCTTACAAAGAATAATGCTTGGAAAAAAGAATTCCTCCTGTGTTTTTGTTTGTGCATCTAACCTCTTCTTTAATTGTATATGTAGTAGAATCTATATGGATTTTTCCCAAGAATAGCTTGGAGTTCTACTTCAAGGATTAAAAAGAATTATTATTTTCCATTTTAGATATATTTTAATGTTTTGCAGGTTCTTCCTTTTTCCGTGATGACACTAGGTTGCGCGCTCTCTGCTTTTTAGACCATTTACTTGTAAGTTTGACTTTATGATTTTAGCTGAGAACATTTCAAAGAAATCAATTGTGTAATTTGGTCATTTTTGTTTATTTAATATTCTAATTTAATGGATCCGTAATACAGGAGAGGGATAATATGCAGAAAACTGAGTTTTTGAAGGCATTATCAGACATGTGGAAGGATTTTGATGCTCGAATTTTGCGATACAAGGTAATGATGGAGAAATGAGATTGAGCATTTTCTACAAAGAAAGCCAAGTGCTTGATACAAATAAGCACGAATGTATGAAGATTATGAACAAATTTTGATTAGGTTGTCTTTATAAATTCACAAAATTACAATAACAACAACAACACTCAAGCCTTTATCCCACTATAGTGGGGTAGGCTATGTGGATCCTTTATCGCCATTGTGCCCTATCTTTTGTCATAATCTGACTAATGCCTAAGTACATCATGTCTTTCTTTATAGTTTCGTCCAAGTCTTTATTGATCTACCCCTCCCTCGTTTAACATGCCTATTGACTAGACTCTCACAACGCCTAACAGGTGCTTCTAATGGTCTCCTTTGTACTTGTCCAAACCATCTTAGTCGAGCTTCTCGTTTCTTCAGGGAGATATACATAGTAACCCAGGGAGATCGATTGATCCAAGAGTATGGTGCAGATCTAGAATGACCGTGGGCAAATTATGATCATTTCTAACCAGCTATGTGTTGCAAAGATCCTGAGTGCATGAAAAGGGAGCGAGAAGCTCAACGAAGGACTATGCACTTTATGAGGGTTGAACCCAGCATCTGAGCTATGACGTGCAGTGCTGCTCGCTGAGAAAAAGATTTCCTCCATAATTGAGACGATCTCGACCCTGATACAAGAGGAGAGTAGGATTAAGCTTCAATTTGGTGCAACGGGAATCCCAGGACTGAAGTATGCACCGGTGGTCACCAATTTAGGTCACATGGGACATAAGAGTGAGACACGATAGTGCTTCAACTTCTGTGAGATATTTTATCTAAAGCAGGCTTGTCTTAAACCACCAAAGGAGCGGGGTGCAGGTGGATGATGATAGTTTGGGAGTCGTGGTTGTGGCCGTGGGGGTCGCAGAGGCGGTGATAGAGGAGGCTACTCGAAAAATCTAATGATAGGAGTGGAAAATGCAGCCGGGGGTATGATTGATGTGGGTCACTTTGAGGAGTTGGCGATCATGGATGCGTACTCTCAGTTGATGAGGAGAAAGTAGAAGGGTGTGGTTGATGATGCATTTACCTCATCTTCATACACGGCTAACATTGTTTCTTTTACTTACTCAACCATCGGTACTTGAGATTCACTTGCTCTCGCATCTATATCCACCATTAGATCACCAAATTAGATAATCGATTCTAGTTCTTCTCGGTATACCACTAGGGATGTTAGGGAGTTCTTTTTGTACACTCAATTAGTAGTCTTAGAGCCCATCCAGTCTGACGTTGGTACAACTCAGTCAGTTGTTCGTAGGGTACTGTGCAGTGTACCAACACTTGACTCTGTCCAATAGTTTCCATGCTCCTTCCTTTGGAGCGAATTTCTTATCCATCAGTGCCATATTATCCCAACTAAAATGTGTTCTTTCGTTTGATTTTCTAAAGGCGATCTTCTAAGTGAAAGAGATTGACAGGAGACTTGAGACTGACATATAACTTAGTGGTTTGTGGTACCTGAATTGGGAAAGTATGAACTCAACTCTTTCATCCATTGTATAGGGTGCTAGAGGAGTTGGGAGGAGCGTGGAGGACTTACTGCTTCTTCATGATCAACGTCAGGGTCATCCTTCTTTTGCTGTTTTGAGTCAGTTGTATCCTCTTTTGATTGAAAAAGCTAATCAATAAAAGTATGTATGTTATGCGTGTGAGTTGGAAATACATACCAGAAACTGTTATTCCAGTTCTGGTAGTAGAAGTTTGTCTTTTTAACTTAGTACATTCTGATGTTTGGGGACCGTGTCTCCCACCTATTGTGAATGAATTTTGATATTTTGTGTCTTCCATTGACTAGTTCTCTCATATGACTTGGCTTTTGTTGATGAATAACAAGAGTGATGTATTGACCTGCTTCAGAGATTTTCACTGAGGTGTTCAAACTCAATACATTGCAGTTGTGGAGGTGTTGAGGTATGACAATGAGACAGAGTACACCAACATGGCGCTTGGGGAGCACTTGTCATCACAGTGAATCAAACCTCAAACCACTTGTCCATACACACCGGAGCAGAATGAGGTAGCCGAACTGAAGAACGTGTATCCTTTTGAGTTGGCTTGGAGTATGATGATTTTGATGATGGTGCCAAATTCTTGTGAAGGAAAGCAGTTCTTTCATTAACCTATTTGATCAATAGAATGTCCTCGCTGGTATTAAATTGGAAGAATCCAATTGAGATACTGAGAGGTAAGAATAAAAATATTTTTCTTCTCAAAACCTTTGGTTGTGTGTGCTTCGTGCAAGACAATAGACCAAATGTGAAAAAATTTGATCCAAGAGCAGTGAAGTGTGTTTTTGTTGGGTATTCATCTACTCTAATGGGCTAATGTATGTTGGAGTCCGGCAGAGAAGTGGTTGTTCTTTAGCAATGTTGCAGATGTCGGATGTCGGGGACACGTCGGTTGGGGTTTTCATGTCGGTTTTTGTTGGAATATTTATTATCTTGTGATGTTTTGTAGTGATGTTATTATTGTATGTGTGGGCTATATATACCCCATATTATATGGAATAGAAGTAATTTTCCTCCCTAATACATTTTCTAACATGGTATCAGAGGCTTAGGGCTTCCCAATCCTCTCCCGCAGCCGACTCGCCTCCGCCTGTGCTCGCACGCCCGATCCGCCGCCGGATCGATCTCCCGTTCCCGCTCCGCCTTCTTCCGTCTTCTCCCTCCGCCGGGCCTCCTCCTCCTCCCAGGCGACTGCGCGGATCCTCTCCCGCATGGTTTCTAGTTCCCGCTCGTCGGTCGCCCGTTTCCGGTTTTCTTGCCCGGTCGGCCGCCTAGGGGGACTTCTCCTTCCTTTTTTTGCCTTGTCTCTTGACACCGGAGATGCAATACTCCCTTTGATGCCATTTCCGGTGTCTCTCCTTTTCTTCATCTCCTTCCTCTTTCTATGAGGTAGCCCTAGTTTCTATCTAGGAAGTTCCTCTCCTGTCTCCCGGTGCTCTCGATTTCTATTCTTGATCAATATGCCCGGGACTGCTGGATCCCCTACCGTCTCTTCCACTACCGGTGCTTCCCCGGCCCCTGTGACACCCAGTGGCTTCTCCCGTCCGGGACATGATCACAACACTCCTCAGATTACGACGATTCGCCTGGATGACACAAATTATCTCCCGTGGTCTCGGGCCATCCCTTGCTTTGAAGAGCCGTCGGTTGTTTGGGTATGTCATGGGTACCACTCCTACTCCTCCTTCGGATTCTCCGGATTGGGTGCAATGGGAGTCGGAGAACTCCCTCGTCATGTCATGGCTGACGAACTCCATGATTGACTCCATCGCCCGCAACTACTTGTTTCTGGATACTGCTGCTGATATTTGGCGGAGGGCCGAGGCTACTTATTCTTGCCGGGGCAATGCTGCCCAGATCTTTCAGCTCCGGCGAAAGATCTTCCTTCTACGTCAAGGAGATCGTCCCCCGTCGGCCTTCTACCTCGAGTTCACTCAGTTATACCAGGAGTACGATCACTTCGACTCCCTCACTTTGGTGTCACCTGAGGATGAGATTCTTTTCCGCGCGCGGGAGGATCAGAACAGAGTTTTTGAGTTCCTCCACGGCCTGCATCAGGACTTCGATCAAATCAGTGTGCATATTCTTGGCCGCTCCCCTTTGCCCTCTCTTCCTGAAGTGTTCAGTCTGGTTCAGCAGGAATTTGATCGACGACAGGCTTGGACTCCTGATCCTTCTCCTGACAGCTCTGCCTTGGCTGCCCAAGTTGGGCCTCGAGGCCTCCGTGATTCCAGACCGAAGCCCAGTGACAAGGATCATCTGCTCTGTGACTACTGCGGGAAGTCCCGTCATACACGGGAGATGTGTTTTCGTCTTCATGGGTTTCCGGCACCCCGTGGTGGCTCCTCCTCTCGTGGCGGTCGTTGTCTTGGTCGCCCTTCCGGGCGTTCTACTCCGCCTCGCTCAGCGCATCTATCCGAGGGTTTTGATGAGCTACAGCCTCCACCAGTCGTGTCTGCTCCTACATTGACCCTATCAGCCGATGAGATTCTTGCATTCCGTCGCCTGATGCAAGGACATTCGCTCGAGCCTCCTGCCTCCTCTTCCTCCTATGCCCATCAAGGGCCTCCAGGTGCTCATGCTGCTTCCACTCGCCTACCTACTCATTGGATCATCGACTCTGGAGCGACGGATCATATGACCGGCTCCTCCTCAGGTTTTGTGTCCTACCTCCCGTTGTCTGGTCGGGACAAGGTGAGCATCGCTGATGGATCCCTCTCTCCCATTGCCGGCAAGGGTTCCATCCCGTGCTCCTCACTTTCTCTTTCCTCTGTTCTTCACGTTCCTAACTTTACCCGCAATCTCCTTTCCATTAGTCATTTAACTAATTCTATGCACTGTTCGGTAACATTTTTTTCCTTCTTCTTGTATCTTTCAGGACCTGAAGACGGGCACGGTGATTGGAACTGGTAAACTGATGGATGGGCTCTACGTGTTCGATTCCTCCACTCCGCTCCCTCCTCCACAGGCCTTTCATGCGGACCAGGCTGCTACTTTGGAGTCCTGGCACTGTCGGCTGGGACATCCCTCTCCCCTTTATATGAAACGTTTATTTCCTGCTTTCTCCTCTGTTGTACTTGATAAATTTCATTGTGATGCTTGTGATCGTGGGAAACATCACCGCACTTCATTTCAACACGTTTCTTCTCCCAGTACTGTGCCTTTTCATTTGATACATAGTGATGTTTGGGGTCCCTGCCAAGTTGCGTCTATTTCCGGTTGTTGTTGGTTTGTGACATTTGTTGACTGTTTTTCGCGTACCACGTGGGTTTACCTGATGCGGGCCAAAAGTGAAGTGTTCCCTTTATTCCGGCGTTTTCACAAAATGGTCTCCACCCAATTCGCAACCCCTATCAAAATTCTCCGCACCGATAATGGTCGGGAATTCATGGATTCTGCTTTCGAGCAATACTTGGCTGAACATGGGATTATCCATCAAACATCCTGTGTCTCTTCCCCTGCTTAAAATGGGGTGGCCGAACGAAAAAACCGCCACCTCTTGGATGTTGCCCGGTGTCTCCTCCTTCACATGCATCTTCCCAAGTACTATTGGGGTGATGCTGTGCTCACCGCGGCGTATCTTATCAACCGCATGCCTTCCCGTGTCCTGGATTTCAAAACTCCTCTCACCCTGCTGGGCGTCCCACCTACGACGCTTCACCCTCGTGTCTTTGGATGTGTTTGCTTTGTCCACATCTACCACCGCTCGAAACTTGATGCTCGTGCCCACAAATGTGTGTTCATAGGATATTCTCCTACTCAGAAAGGGTATAAATGTTATGACCCTATCGGAAAAAAGGTCTTCATCACCATAGATGTCACTTTCCGTGAATCTGAGAGCTATTACGGGTCCCCACTTCAGGGGGGGTCTCCTGCTACATCGGAAGTGAGTCCCCTATCGTCGCTTGACACCGTCCCTCTTTTTATACCTCCGGCATATCACCTCACTCTGCCAGTTCCCGCCAATCCCACTCCTTCGTGTGCCCCACCTATAGAGACTCAGGTACCTAAACCTTTACAGGTGTACTCTCGTCGCCCCAAAGGTTCGAACACGCGGCCCGCCATCTGGATATCCGACCTCCCACCGGATCCGTCGTCAGGATCCATCATCCCTGCGGAAGGTACTTCTACTCGACATCCTCTATCTCAATTCGTATCTTACTCATCTCTAACGGCCTCCCATGGAGTTTTTGTTGCTTTCCTGTCTTCTGTTTCTATCCCAACTTCGTGGCAGACTGCTATTTCCGACGACCGGTGGAAATTAGCCATGATCAAAGAAATGGATGCCCTGGAGAAGAACAACACATGGGATCTGGTTCCATTACCTCCTGTAAAGAAGGTGGTCGGATGCAAATGGGTGTTTGCCGTCAAACAGAACCCCTCGGGGGTGGTGGAACGATACAAGGCACGACTGGTGGCGAGAGGCTACTCTCAGACGGAGAGCATTGATTACCAGGAGACTTTTGCTCCTGTGGCCAAGATGAACTCGATCAGGATCCTAATGTCCTATGCTGCTTGCAAAGGGTGGCAACTTTGCCAATTAGATGTGAAGAATGCCTACCTTCATGGCGATCTAGAAGAAGAGGTGTACATGGCCCTTCCTCCGGGGCTCACCCCACGTGGATCCACAGGGACAGTGTGTAAGTTGAGGAGGCCACTATATAGCCTGAAACAATCAGCCAGAGCATGGTTTGGAAGATTCCACAAAGCCATGTGTGGGTTCGGGTACACCCAGAGCAATGCCGACCACACTCTGTTCTTTAGAATCAGCGGAGGGAAGTTGGCTGCCCTAATAGTTTATGTGGACGACATTATAATCACTGGAGATGACAATGTGGAGATTCAAGCCCTTAAAGAGAAATTACCAAAAGAATTCGATGTGAAAGATTTAGGGAATCTCAAATACTTCCTTGGTATTGAAGTTGCGAGGTCAAAGCACGGCATTTTCTTATCTCAAAGGAAATATACACTCGACCTCCTTGATACTACCGGGATGAGTGGTTGTCGACCAGCCGACACCCCAATTGAGGCAAATAATAAGCTAGGCAGGGATGATGGCGAACCGGTTGGCGATGTCACGGGTTTCCAAAAGCTTGTTGGGAAATTGATCTATTTATCGCACACCCGACCTGATATTTCTTATGCTGTGGGAGTCCTCAGTCAGTTCATGCACTCTCCAAAGACCCGGCATGTTGACGCTGCACATCGTATCCTCCGATACCTCAAATCCTCACCAGGGAAAGGCATTCTATTTTCCCCAAATGACGAATTGACTGTTGAAGTCTATACGGATGCGGACTGGGTTGGCTCGCCATCAGATAGACGGTCCACATCTGGATATTGTTCCATGGTCGGGGGAAATTTGGTTAGCTGGAGAAGCAAGAAGCAACATGTTGTTGCTAGATCGAGTGCTGAAGCTGAGTTTAGGGCGATGACTCATGACATCTGTGAAGGTGTATGGATCTCAACCATCCTGGGGGAACTTGGGCTAAAGAGAAGTGAGCCGGTCAGGTTGTATTGCGATAACAAAGCGGCTATCTCTATCGCTCACAATCCAGTACAGCATGATCGCACTAAGCACATTGAGATCGACAGACACTTCATCAAGGAGAATATAGATAGAGGGATGGTAGTTACCCCATTCGTGCCGTCCGATCAACAGTTGGCTGACGTCCTCACGAAGGGTTTGAGCGTCAATATGTTTACTCATCTTATCGACAAGTTTGACATGGCTGACATCACACACCCAACTTGAGGGGGGTGTTGGAATATTTATTATCTTGTGATGTTTTGTAGTGATGTTATTATTGTATGTGTGAGCTATATATACCCCATATTATATGGAATAGAAGTAATTTTCCTCCCTAATACATTTTCTAACAGTTTTTTATATATCGGGGGATATATTAGGGATATTTCATATATCAGATTTTAATATTTAATTAATTATATATGTAATTAAATGTTATTTTTTTAATTTTTTATACATGTCACAATACTAGCTATTCTACAACCTATTAAACTTTTAAATATTAAAAGTTATATGTAACATCTAATATACAACACTTTAAAGATGCAAATTTGCAAAACTTTTGATTTTAAGATCAAAATTTCAAAAATCAAATTTCAAACATACCTCATTCTTCATCACTTAAAGACTCATCTATAGTCGGCAGAGTAGATAGAATATGATCTTCATCCGAGAACCCTCTAGATCTCCCTCGTCCGCTTCAGATATTTTTCTCTTTCCCCTGCTTTGATAACTAATTGCCACTTTTTTGCTTGTAACTAATTTTGAGGTCTCCTTTCGTCATGATCAGCGTCGACTATATTGTCAATTTGCGCTCATGTCAGCCCCTCTCCAGGAAAGACTTCATCATCGCCATTTTTATCTTCATCCTCCTCATGATCAACATTCACCATCCACTCTTGTACCATTCCAGAATCAATATTCTTAGCTGCCAATGGATCCCGAGATGTCTCTGAATATTTCAACTTCAGCAAAACATTGAATTTTACAAATACTAAATCATTCAATCTCTTGCTATCAAGTTTATTTCTCTTTTTAGAATGTATCTGCAAATTTTTTGTAAAAAATTAAATAATGCATACAATCATATAATAAAATATTAATGTTTAACTATATAACTAAATTAATGTATACTATCTCAAAGGTGCTGCTCATCTTCTTCTCCAATCTGCTATCAATCAACTTCCATATAAGAAGATATTTGTTCTCTTGGTAATCGAGAACAACAACAACGTCTTCCCTAGTGTTTTTAATATCCCCATATAACCACCCCATGGATGGTGTATCCCCGTCGACTTTTCTCAAAACATTCACAAATGGTGCGAATATACCAACAACTAACTCGACATTCGCCCAAAATTTAGCGCTCATCACTATCATTGCAGCCTACCATATGCAAAATAAAATATTAAGAAAATACTATAAAGGACAACTTTCAAAACATATATTTTAAATGAAATGAATAAAGAGATAATAGTTTTACCTGCTTCCCCCGACACTACTGGCCAAATTTGTTGCAGCCTACTTTGCAGATGTGAATAAATCACTCAATTGATTCTTCTTCTCTAAGATGCTCTCTAAAGATAGAAATGCTGTAGCGAATGTAGTCACACCTGGTCGAATAAGCTCAGGAGAGTCCAAGTCCTTTGTTGACTCTCTAAACATATCGAGCGAGATGGTGTGACCATAGATTAATATAGAGAGTTAGCGGCCAAAGGAGATAACACTCTTTATTGACTTCAATTTTCCTATATCTTGTAACAATAGATTAATAGTGTGAGCCGCATAACAACTCCAAAAAATCGTAGGCCTTTTCAAATCCATAAGCTCTGCAATAGCCATATTATTGGACGCGCTATCCGTCACAATCTGCAAGATACTGTGCTCTCAGGGCTATCAATCGCCTCATCCAAGAAGTCAAAGATGAACTTTCCATCGTGTGTGGAGGAGGAGACATTCTTCAAAATCCAGAATGCCACTCCGGAACTACAATGTATCATGATATTCATCACGCTCCTACCCTTCCGATCTGTTCACGCATCGGTCATGATAGTGCAACCATTCAATTTGCAGGTCTGCGTGAATATGCCCAACATCTCCTCCGTCCTCTCCACCTCCCCTCGCAAAATTTTGTCTCTCAACTCATAAAATGTTCGGATCTTCATCCCAGGTCCGCATAACCCAATGGCGTGAGCCATCTGCTGAAAGGATGAATTACATATGACGTTAAACGAGATCCCGTTTTCATATGCCCATCTACCTATGTACACGACAACATCATCTCTGGCTTTCTTTTTTGTACTTACTCTCTATCGTGCTCTGTTGAGAATCTTTTCCCTTGGTAGATTCGGCAGTTGAATGAACAAATTGGTCCATTGGACCCTTTGAACCTATGCTCCTACGTATGCTAGTGTACTCTTATTGATCATCATGGACTCCTCCAACAACCACCTCATTCAAAGTTGCTTGAAACTTTGCACTTTTAGCTCTCTTACTCTCTAAATTTGAGTTTAGGGCCGAATCTGCTTTAGCCTTAACGTCGGCGGGAACCTGAGGGCATGACTTAACATTACCCTTCCACCCAGCCAAGTGATGCTTGAAATGTGTAATTCCGCCATTCACTGTTTGCTTGCAGTAGTTGCATTTGATTCGGTTGGTGTCGTTTGCAACCAACTTCTCACGAAATGCCCAGAACGGATCTCTACCGGTTGGTACCAGTGATACGGGAACCTCACTTGAACCAGTAGAAGAAGCCATTCTAATAGGGAAAGAAATGAAATTAATATTAGTTAGATGAAATGAAAAAATATTTTACATGATTACATCACGAGAAAAATTTCTAGTTGAAAAAAATCAACATCATAAAAGCCCAGTAACTTCATTAGATCGTTAGATCTTCAGATATCTTTTATATTATTCACGCAATATTTTATTTATCTGACAACATTTTGCATTCTCGGTAATATACTAGTATACAAAGTTATAACTATCATTTAAACTTTCAAAGTATCTAACAAAATGAACAAAGCATTCAAGTATCATTAAAATTTTCAATGCATCTCACATTTTATTTATCAAAAGACACAAAGCAGCAAGACAACTAAAAATGTGTTTGGATATACATGCATCATTGATTGCAAAATGAAGTTGGATAAATAACTATTAATAGAGGTATTTCAAATCATTTGTTGATTAATAAACGTGTCAGATAAAAATAAATCAGCAACTAATAAGACAAATAACGCAACATCACAGCCACCATGCTACAACCAACAAGGCAACCACAATTAAAACAGCGGACCGACATGTCCAACAACATGTCTCCGGTTCTTTCTTCTAGCCCAGAGAGCATGCACAGGGCAATCAATGAAAGCTTCCAGCAGCAACTAATAAGACAAATAAAGCAACAGGGAAGCCACCAACAACTAAATGGCTCGACCCACAAAGCAGCCACCATGCTACAACCAACAGTTAGCACAACAACCAACACACAAAAAAAACAAAATGCAGAGCGATAGAATGAGAGGGGGAGGTAGGGAGAAGAATGAACAAGCCCAGATTGCACCAGCGAGCAGGGAGAAGAAAGAACCAGTGAGATAAAGTACCGACAGCGCGCGCGCGCGAGAGAGCACCAGAGAACTAGAGAACAAGAGAACCAGAGAACCAGAGAGCACCAGCGAGCAGGGAGAAGAAAGAACCAGAGAGATAAAGTGCCGACAGCGCGCGAGAGAGGGAGAGCACCAACGAGCTAGAGAGCACCAAATAACTAGAGAACCAGAGAATCAAAGAGCACCAGCGAGCAGAGAGAAGAAAGAACCAGAGAGCTAAAGTGCCGACAGCGCCCGAGAGAGGGAGAACACCAACGAGCTAGAGAGAACCAGAGAACCAGAGAACCAGAGAGCACCAACGAGCAGAGAGAAGAAAGAACCAGAGAGATACAGTACCGACGACGCGCGAGGGAGAGCCAGGGCTGGAGCAACAGGGAGAGCTAGGGCAGGGCGACGAGATGAAATGAAATGAGCGGGGTCGGGGGAGTTAAAACAGTAGCCCGACCCCACTCATTTCATTAATAAAATGTAAAACTAATAATTAAATAAAAAAATAAATAAAAATTTAATTTTAAAAAATGCCCGATATGGGCGTTTTTTGGGGCAGGTATGTCGGTTAAAACTGACATGTCGGTCCGCTATTTTCAAAATGCCACAAATAAAAATTACACCGGTTTTGTGTCGTTTTTGCTCTCAAACCTTCATGTCGGACATGTCGGACATGTCAGCCGATATCCACAACACTGTTCATTAGTATGTATGCTACATTTAGAGAGCTTGAGCGATACTACTCTTCTCAAATTGACTTTCCCTTGGGGGACTCACTCATTACATGCAGTATAAGGAGAGAGTGAGAGGGGGATATTGAGTATCCTTTTTCCTCTTGTGCTGAGTGGGAAATCGACTGCATTGTTGGTGCATGAGGGGAATTGATCCGAGAATGGTGGACCTCAGTTTCAGGGGCAGCTGAGATTGTACATGAAGAGAAGAAAGCATAATAAGGGAATCATGCCTACAATTCCTATAACGCCACATCTGCCAAGTTCCTTGCCCCTTTTTACTTCGACTCCTTAAACGCCTACACCTTCCACCTCAAACTTAGAATACACAGGTGATATGATTTCTCTCTCTACTCCCACTAACTTACCGGTAAGGAAGTCTTCCAACAACAATCCGTGAATCTCACCTGATCGATTTGAATTTCCTCTTGATATTGCACAGTTTGTTTCTTACTCTCAAATATCGTCTGTGCAGAGAGCATTCATTGCATCCTTGGACAATGTCTCTATTCCTAAATGTTGACAGGTTGCTAATGAAGATCCAAAGTGGAAAGCTGCAATGTTAGAGGAATTCAAGGTTTTCTAATAGAACAAAACCTGGGAGTTTGTATCAATACCACAATGCAAGATAGCAGTTTAGTGTAAGTTGGTGTTCACTGTGAAATAAACCCGGAGAATCTGGTTGGGCGCTACAAGTCCCAATTGATAGCAAAAGGATACAATCAAAGTTATGACATCTATTATGATGAGACTTTGCACCCATGGTGAAGACGAGCACATTGTAGACATTGATATTCTTGGCAACGAATGAAGGATGGAAACTACACCAGTTCACCATGAAGTGTGTATTTCTACATGGTGATTTGTTTGAGGAGGTGTACACGGAGGTACCACCAGGTTTTGGCGTGAAACAAGTGGATGGTAAGATGTGTAGGGTCGAGAAGTCTCTTTATGGGTTAAAACCGTCTCCTCGTGCGTTGTTTGATAGGTTTAGTAGAGCTATGGTAGGCATGTGATATCAACAGACTAATGTTAATCATACAATGTTTTTAGGCGATGTGGAGTTCACAGTACCTTGCTTGCTGTGTATGTGGATGATATGATTATTATTGTTGATGATGAAAGTGAAATTGCTCCGCCAAAGACTAGATTGGCTAAGGAATTTGAGGTAAAAGTCTTGGGGCAGCTAAAGTATTTACTTGGGATTGAGATAACTCACATTGTCGAGGTGATTGTTCTATAATCTATCTTAACAAACATATATGCTAGATCTACTGACAGAGACAGGTATGCTGCGGTGCTGGCCTGCAGTTGCTCCCATTGATCAGAAATCAAAGGTCAACGTTGAGGAAGGAGAGCCAATCGATAGAGAGAGGTACTGTAGGTTGGTAGTCCGTTTGATCTATCTAAGTCACACATGTCCCGACATATCTTTTGCTGTGAGCGTGGTGACCCGCTATATGCATGATTCTACAAAATGTCACATGGATGCTGTGTGCTAGATTCTAAAGTACTTGAAGAGTGACCTGAGAAGAGGTTGATCTTTTGGAAGAATGTGGATTTGAACATTGTGGGATATTGAGATTCAGATTGGGCTAGTGTTGATGACAAAAGGTACACATTAAGACTTCATTTGGTTTAGCGGTGACGGTTCGATCCGGCGGTTGGAAACGGAGTGTTCGAATCGGAGGGGGAAGGTGGCTGCTCCAAACAGTGCTTTTTGGGGGCATTTATCAAGGCGGGCGGGTGGAAACGGAGCAAACGCCGCCGAAGATTCATTTGTTTACCCTATTTCCGGCGGCGTTTGCCCAAAACGGAGCAGCGAAACACCCAAACAAATAGAGCCTAAGATATTGCATGTTTGTAGGGGGCATTCTGGTCTTTTGGAAGAGCAAGAAGCAAACTGAAGTTGCTAGATCTACATCTGAGGTAGAGTACATGATCATGACCTTAGGTGTATGAGATATGTTATGGTTGAAAGCCCTGCTGGTAGATGTCGATGGACCAAGGTGTGTAAATTGCATTGTTGTGTGACAACGAATCAGTCATTAGCATTGCAAAGAACTCCGTTCAACATTACAGAACCAAACATGTGGAGATCAACATGTTCTTCAACAAGGAAAAACCGAATAGTGGTGTACTAGAGTTGGGATATGTTACTAAAGAACAAGTGACTAATTGTCTTGTTAAGAGACTCTACCTGTTTTATCTAATTTGTGTGACAAAATGTGTTAGTTGATATCTTTCTCGCACCTTAAGGGGGAGTGTCAGTATTTAAAATGTTAATAGACCCGAATGTGGGCACAATAAGTCAATATCATTGAATCTCATTTTTGACGTCAACCCTTGAGGTGAGGTTCTCTTTATGAGTCCTCTCCTACAAGAGATCCAAAACTTAACTGTTAATTGTTTCCGTGTTATTAGTTTTCTTTTTGTTATGTATTATATCACTCCTTGTCACTTATATATATATATAAAGGAGTGACTCGTGCTTAAGTAATTAATCTATTCATTTCAGCCATAATGGTATTGGCGCCTCCGCAACCCTAACCCCGCTTCGCCGAAATCTTCCGATCGTGTCCCGTTTGCTCACACCGCCTGCCTGCAACACCGAATCTATTTCTCCGCACACGCTCGCCTGCCCGCTCGCTCTCGTTCTCCCGTTCCTCCTCTGCTCTTTCACAGTTCTTCCGCTCCCGCTCTGCCGCCGCTTCGTTCGCCCGCCGCTCGCTTCTGGACGCCAAATCCCGTCTCCTCTATCTGCGTGAGGGATGAGCCCACGAGACAGTAATTGGAATCCCTGGTGTCTCATCTTTCTTCTGCGTGAGGGGTTGATCCCTCCGTTCACCTTCCATCCTTTCCTCGTCGCTTTCACCTTCAACCATCATGGTATCAGCGCCTCTGCCGCGCTAACCCCGTTTTTCTCTTTCTATGAGAATTTTTTAGGGCTGCTACCCTTTCTTACGTTTTATGTTTCCCATGATTTTTATCTTCGGGTTGCTATGTAAGGGAGTGTTGAATCTCCAAATATGTCCTCTGACGTGCGTGTGGAGTTCTCTCAGATGGCAACATTGGGCTCCAGCCGCGCTATCCATGACCATGCAACTCCTTAAATAACCACCATGAAACTCGATGACACAAATTACCTCCCGTGGGCTCGGTGTAACACTCTTGCTCTTAAAAGCCACCATATGTTTGGCAATGTTACCGGTACTACGAAAGCCCCTGATCAGGCTTCTCCCAAATGGTCTCATTGGGAGTCAGAGAACTCCCTAGTGATTTCGTAGCTGCTCAATTCTAGATAGCAGTGTATTACTCAGAATTACCTATTTCTAGACACAACCGTAAATATTTAGAAAAGAGCTGAGGTTACTTATTACTGTCGAGGGAATGACGCTCAGATCTTCCAACTTCGCCGACGGATTTTCCTCATGAGGCAAGGTGATGTCCGCATTCCTCCTATTACCTGGAGTTTACTCAGCTCTATCAATAGTATAATAATTTTGATTCTGTCACCCTTGTCTCTCCTGATGTCGATGTTCTTATTTGGGCTTAAGAAGAACACAATTAGATATTCGAATTTCTCCATGGTCTGCATCGAGATTTTTATCCTATTAGTGTACAAATTCTTGGGTGATCTCTTCCCTCTTTGCCAGAAGTCTACTGCCGTGTTCTGCAAGAATTTGATCGCCGTCATAGTAAGGACGCATCCTTCAAGCTTCACGACTTTCCTTCTCGGGGGGGGGGGGATGGTCCTGCCTCTCGTGGTGGCCATGGTAGTAGTCGGTCTTACCCAGTTCATAATTGCTTCTATTTTTGATGGATCTATAAACAATCCAAACTCTGTCACGACATGACCCAAGAAGGAGACTTCATTCAACCAAACATCACATTTTGAAAACTTTGCATATAAGGAGTGATTTTTTAGCATTTGCAACACATTCTTTAAATGCTTGGCATGTTCACTCTTATCTTTTGAATATATCAGAATGTGATCGATAAAGACAATAACAAATTTATCTAGGAATTCCTTGAACACCCGGTTCATTAAATTCATAAAAACAACTGCTGCATTTATGAGTCCAAATGACATTACAACGAACTCAAAATGTCCGTATCTGATACTAAAAATAGTTTTGTAGATATCTTTTTCCTTAATTCTCAGTTACTAATAACCTGATCTGAGTTCAATTTTTGAGAAAACTTTTGCGTTCACTAACTAGTTGAATAAACCGTCAATGCGAGATAGTGGATACTGATTTTAGATTGTCAATTTATTAAGTTTGCGATAACCAACACATAATCTTTCTTTTTAACAAAAATGTACTGGAGCTCCCCATGGTGACGTACATGTTCGTATTAAATCTTTATCTAATAATTTTTGTAATGGACTTTCAAATTCTTCCAATTTTTAGGAGCCATACGATATGGTGTTTTTACTATAAGTGCATCTCCTTCCACCAAGTGTATAGTGAACTCATCCTCTCTTAATAGGGGTACTTCTTGTAATTCTTTCGGAAATACTTCGAGAAAATCACACGGCGCAGGAACTGCAGTCGGTTGACATCTCACTGCATTATTTTCCTTAAGAGTCACTAATATTGACTCGCATCCTTTCCTTAATTTTTTCATCGTTTTCAGTGAGGATATCATGATCTTTGAGACTTCACTTATTCTTTAAAAACTACATTGTGTCTGATTACTCGATTAAGTGTGATTTCCTTCTTATAATTAATAATTGCTTCATGCCTCGATAACCAATCCATTCCTAAAATGATAACAAATTCGGATAGGGGTAGAACTGCAACATTTGTTTCTACTGGTTTGTTATCAATTGTTAGCCACACCGTACATCTAAACCTTATATTTATCACTGTATTGTTGGGCATTATGACTTTTATATCATTATGTGACCAATAAGGTTACACATTTAAATGGTTCACTGCCGCTGTAGCTGTGAAAGAGTGGCTCGCTCCGGTGTCAAATAATACTTTCATAATATGATTATAAACATAAATCATACCTGTTATCACATCGTGTGCTTTTGCCTCCTGTTGATTAAGGTTGAAAACTCATGGTTGCACCTGCCTTTCCTCCCTGGGTTGTATGACTAATCCTGATGCTACTGATTCATCGCCTTTTTTAAGTCAAGATAATGTATGGTTGATGTTTGACTTGGACCTACTCTTCAATTCCTTCCCGTTTCTGTTTTCCATAAGGGGCATTTATGCTTTAGATGCCTCGGCCGGTGACATTTAAAACATACCCTAGATCCTTTCAGACATTCTCCTGGATGAACTTTTCCACATTTCCCACATATGGGATAGCTAGTTGTACCACTTGCTGCGGGGGTTGGCATCAGAAGACTCCTTTTATATCTCTTCCATTTCGAGCCTCCACTTTTTCCCGAGAAGGTCTTACTCTGCTCTTCCGACAATCTCTTTTGCTGAACTTCACTTCTCTGTGAGCTCTTCACATCTATTTCAATTAATTTTGCTGTCTCCACCAACTCGTTATATTGTTTTATTCTCTGGGAAATTAGATGTACCTTAATGTCTTCCGTAGACCTAGCTGGAAACGAAAAAATCGCTCCTGTTTTTTTGGAACCATGTCACTCGCATAATATGCCCATTGAGTGAACTCAATTTCATACTGAACCACTGATCGATTTCCCTATAATGAACGAAGGAACTGCTCCTAAAGAATTCGCTTCTTGGATGGCGGTACAAACCAATCATTGAATTTATTGAGAAAGTCATCCCAAGGAATATCAGTAGTCATACATCGGTAAAATTTTCCTTGTCTCAAACTATTCCACTACCTAACATCCTCTCCCTCCAAAATGAAGGTAACTAACTCAATCGACCGATCATCTCAACATCTCATTACTTTAAAAATTATTTCCATCTTCTTGATCCAGTCTCCTGTCTCCATTGGTGTTACACAACCACAAAAGACTGGCGTTCTCATGTCTAAGGACCGCTTTATTGTATATCAACCGCTTCATGAGCTGGTAGTGATGCAGTATTACCCATTCGAATGGTCTCCGCGAAAGCTTGCATAATCTCCACTAAGGGAGGGTTTGACCTTCCGGATCTATAAGTTTCTTCTGTTATATTAGCTCGTTCTCTTTCTAATTTTTCCCTTTGTCTTCTACTCATATACTTTCGGGGAAGTTCCTGAAATAAGGAATTTAAATTTAGATTTCAGGAAATATCTTAAAGTGTCATAAAGTGGTATTATTTGTCATATTTCATTTCCTTAACGTACTCACATCACCCCAAAGTTCATAACCTGGATCTGCTACCAATTAAATGTAACGGCCTCCTTAACCGCTACCGCTACAATTTAGCATAAACATTTCATAATGAGAAAGGTAAGAATATCCAGAGTACAACAATATATGATAGAGTACGAGAAATAAAATGTCATGACAAAATAAAATCATTTCATTTCATTAAATTTCTGGATAAGAAGGTACAACAACACAACATGTAGCCCTATACATACATCAAAATGGGCCTACCAACACTATATATAAACATGACTGACTCATATCATATGACTAACATGTACATACACATATGTTAAACTACAGACACTACATAAAAAAAACTGAAACTCTTCATGAGGACACTCTGAGTCTCAGCACCTCGACTTGTGATCATCCATGATGCCGAACACTGTTGTCAAAACTTCAACCCAAAGACGATTCTTCTTCTCCCGACGAGGAGAACATGGTCGACGCTGAATACTGGTGGCTGGAACCACCTCTTCGTTGACCTGTTTAGTTTTATTTTCTAATTAGTCAAAAGAGTATGTGAATTCTTACTTTTCCTCCTATGATGAATTCTTTTATATTAGAGATTCTTATTTTCTTGCATAATTCTCTTTATTGTATCCTTTCTTTTGTACGTTGTATTGAAATGAATTATCCCGTCTATTCGTATTCGTTCTTTTGACCTATGTTATAATTTTTTGATATTACTTAATTCACTTTCAATCATGGGCCATATGAAATGTAAAGTAATATTTCCCGAATTCATTACGTGTCCTTGTTTCACACGTTTATGATGTAATATTCTCCACCGACACTTGTTTCGCTCGTTCATATTACTATTCGTGCCCTTGACTCGTACGAATCATATTCATGTCGGAAGATTATTCTTCCCATCTCCTGGTTTGGGTTAACGCTTTTTATAGCCGATTGATTTGAGGTGTTCTTTCTTTTTTTATTTCTATAACTTCTTGGAGGACTAATCATTCTTTTGTCTTTCTTCGCCGCCCTAGAATATTATCTTTATTTGATTTTTTACCTCTTTTTGACTCATTAGTGAATTGACGTTTTATTTATTTCTTGTTCTACACTAATATGGATATTTGTGGCAAGTAAAATGCATAAATGATGAAACAAATACAGTTTTAACAGATGATGTGGATATTATAGAACGATGAAAAAAATACTTTTATCAACTCTATAATGAAACAAATGACAATGAATTGAACTTGAAAAATTTAAGTGAATCGAAAGAGTATATGAACTTAACGTTTTATCGTAAAATTCAATTATCAAAGGTAAATGATACTATAAAGAAGATGAAAAATGAAACAAGGTTGAGCCAAACGATATGCCCATCGAAGTATGAAATTGTCCAGGAATGAAGGAATTTTGTAGCTTATATGTTTTTTTACTAAGATACTGAAGTCAAGGAGGATGACAGACCAATAGAGAGAAAGTATCTTGGTAACTTTATGTAAAAACAAAGGTGATATACAAAATTATGTTAATTATAGAGGAATTAAATTGATGAGTCATATCATGAAATTATAGGAATGAGTAATATAAAAAAGAATAAGACGGAAGACTAACATCTCGGAGAATCAATTTGGATTCTTGCCAGGACGGTCAAGCATGAAATCTATACATCTCTTGAGGAGACTCATTGACAACTACCGAGAAAGAAAACAATATTTGCAGATGTTGTTTATCTCTTTACCTATATCTTAGATGAGCTCACCAGACATATCCAACAAGCAATACCATGGTGTTTATTATTTGCGGATGATATCATTTTGGTTGATGAGACACGCGTGGGTATAAACGCAAAACT
This sequence comes from Platanthera guangdongensis, assembly GCA_039583875.1. Taxonomy (NCBI): domain Eukaryota; kingdom Viridiplantae; phylum Streptophyta; class Magnoliopsida; order Asparagales; family Orchidaceae; genus Platanthera; species Platanthera guangdongensis. Next base: position 130,941,227 of record CM077164.1, read on the forward strand.
TGAATCTTGGCGAGACACTTTAGAAAAGAAAGGTTTTAGGTTGAGCAGGGTAAAAGTGTATATGGAGCTTATATTCAGCAGTGCAAGAAGGACGGATGACTTCGTTATTAAGTTGGGTGATCAAGATATTTCCCATAGTAAATGTTTTAAATATCTTGGATCGATAGTCCAAAAAGACGGAGGTATTGATAAAGATGTGACACATAGAATCCAAGCGGGTTGGTTGAAGTGGAGAGGCGCGACAGGGATCTTATGTGATCGTAATGTACCATTAAAACTTATGTGCAAGTTTTACCGTACTGCGATTAGACCAACTATGTTCTTTGGTTTTGAGTGTTGGGTCGTGAATTGTGTACATGAGCAAAAAATGGTAGTTGTGAAGATGAGTATGCTTAGGTGGAAGTGTGGACACACGAGACTGGATAAGATTAAGAATGAATGTATCGGGGATAAGACAGGACTAGCACCAATTGCAAAGAAAATGCGAGAAGCTCGATTTAGATGGTTTGGACACGTACAAAGGAGATCATTAAAGGCTCCTATTAGGCGTTGTGAGAGTCTAGTCACTAGACATGTTAACGACGGAGGGGTAGACCAATAAATACTTGGAATGAAACTATAAGGAAATACATGATGTACATAGGCATTAGTGAGATTATGATACAAGATAGGGCACAATGGCGACAACTGATCCATATAACCGACCCCACTATAGTGGGATTAATGCTTGAGTGCTGTTGCTTGTTCTACCCTAATGTATAAACATAGTATTGGTTATAAAAAACAAACAATTGCAAATATAGAAAATAAGAACTCACCCCTACTATCTCTTTGCCTTTCTCCTTGCACGGATCATTTCCCCCCTACTTTCTCTTTGCCTTCTACTTGCGTGGATCATTTCCCCTTTCTCTACCTAGAGAATCCATAACCAAATTAGATTACCGTTATTAGTTGATCAATTGGTAAAACATAAGGTGCTAACATAATAATCTTGGCATATTATGGCTGCCCTTATGTCTAAATGTACCTAACACACTCTATTAATCAAGGGAAATGTATAAGGGTTCATGAAATGGAACTTTGACTTCAATTCTTCATGATTGTTGGCTGACCTAACATGGAGACAAAGAGTTTTTGCCCTAATTTCATACTACACAAACATTCCACCCTAATTTTCCCATTAGAGGAACTATATAACTGAAATTAGGTTAAACGTAACATTTTTCCACCTAGGGTTTTCTTCAAAATCTTGCAAGAACATTACAAAATAAGTTCTACTAATACTCTGAAACTCAAGAGGAGAAATATTAAGTGAACAAAGGAATTTTAAGTTAACTTAAAAATTTCAAACCTTGCGAACAGAGTCTCAAATCTAAACAAACTCATGAGGAGTTGAGAGGAAGTGATTACCTTGCGTTACGAAGAAACAATGTGTAAATCGTAAGTGATTTGGGGTGTCTGGAGCGAGCGGCGTCAAGCGGCTCTTTTGCGGGTTCCGTCGGGCGTAGCAGGAAGAAATGAAGTTTGGGTTTCATTATCCTCCTCTTAAAGAAGCGCTGTTCGCGGTTATCGGGACACGCATGCCGTGAATCATAAATTAACTGGTTCAACCTCCTATTACCGGTTATTTTCTCATCCTTCCTCAGCTTTATTCTTATCCCTATATATTTAGACTTAAACATACTTAGACTTAAGATCTTTGTACAAAATTATTAGTTCAATCTACACATATTTTGCATGATGTTGATTTTTATCGTTGTTTTTGCGTGCATTATAAATAGCATAAATACATACATACATTAGTCGTACCTCTCACAATTTATGGCATCACATTATCTGTATCATTGTTTGTATAATTTCTTGTTTTGATCCCAATCTGTTTGCCTATGGCAATAAGAGATATGACTTTCTGATTTATATTTACTCTACTACTTTTTGAATACCTCTATTTTTCTTAGCTAATCTATTTATCTAAGAAGATATACATGAAGAATTTGGGTAATGAAGTCTGTGAGCAGAGTCGCCTACTTTTTTCTCGGAATATATTACCGATGTGGTAGATGTATTAGGTGATGGACATTATGGATTTCTGGTTATTTGCCAATGCTTGAATAAAGAAGAAGATTGATTTCTAGTAAGGAAAGACCTCCACCTAGAACATGAAAAATCTTAAAAGCTTATATGAATCAGTAATCGGAAAAAAAGATGACAAGAGTTGTTAGACTCTCTCGTTGCACAAGCTCTTTCACCTCGGTTGAAAAATGGATGTTATTACCTGACATGGTTCTTGTAATTACATCATTCTACAATGTTACCATAGTAAAGCTTTCAAGTGATTGGTGCTTAACTTTTCTTCCATTGCATTCTATGTCGCTGAAAGAGCCTAAAATTATTTCCATTGTATTCATAAATGGAATCACTTTGTTTTGTTACTTCTATTTAAAAATTGCCCATTACCACCATTATTCTCTCCATGGATACGATTTCATGAGGAAATTATGCAAACACGGGCATCTACATATATGTCACACATCACACTTCCAGCGCCATCTAAAAAAGCAATTCAATTATCGATTTGAAGAATTTTTGATCAATGTGAATAACTATTACTTTCTTTTTTCTTTTTCAATGTTATATATTTTGATGCAGTGGTAAGGCAGACACGGGGTGGATTCGCTCAATGCACTCCTATATGCAATGACGTGTGACTCATGTGCACAAGTGGTCCGCCAAAATTGCTAACAAATAATTATTAATTATTATAGTAAATTAGTAGGGCACATGCGTTCACAAATGTTTGAGTAAAAGAAAACAACTATTAATTTTACAAAAAAAACCCGAGGCGTAATTATTTTAAGCAACCACAGAATACGCCCTGCAAATCATACGACGAACATTACTAGTAGCAATAAAACATATAACCATCACAAAACAGTGCCAAGGTAAACAACTAAAAGGAAATGACTGTTACCACAATTTACGCGTGCATCAGCGACAACGGCGGCGACGGTCGATGGTGGACAAATAAGAGTCGTAACATACGGAGACGGTAAGGGTGTTGGAGATTTGAGATGTTGTGGCGGAATGAAGTGGATTTCACGGCAGGAAGGCTGAGTGACTGGACGAGGTATGGTGTGGAGAAGGGGCGGGTGAGGAGAATGATGTAGGTGCAGGTTTAACGGGGAAAGGGTTGCTAATAGATAGTGGATCCACGGGAGATGTATACGGCGGTGGGACAACAGGGAACTGGAGGGGAAGGCGGCTTGCTTCTGGCGTGGCTCGGGATGGAGAATGGGGGTGCGGCGGAGACGGGAGTGTGTGGTCCGGCGGTGGAGGGTGGATGCACGGGGAGGTAGAGAGAGAGATGGGATTCCTGCGGGTAGAAGCAGGAGGATTGCCGACGGTTTGCGGGTTGCAGGTAGAGCAGGGAAGGAGGGAGAGGAATGGTCGCCGACGTCGCACCAGCGGGAGGAGGCGGAGGAGGAAGGGGCCGACGTCGCACCGGGTGCATCGGGAAGGGAGGAATCGCTCCTCTTGACCGACGGGCTGGGGGAAACTTCTTAAAACTCTCGATAACCCTCAACTACAACCGTCGGGTTTATAAAACCCTAGTTTCGAACCGCTGCCTCAACTCCTTGAACCGGCAAGCAACCCTTCCCAATACAACACATATAAAACTACCCCGATCAGACGGCTCACAATGTTTGCGCCGATTAAGGACTAAATACACATCAAAATAAAAAACACAAAACATGAGAGTGGTTGGAATCGAGCATCCGGGCGCAGCCATGGACTCCGATCGCCCGTCTGGGCAGTGGATCACTGCCTCCTGCGGGTGTACATGCAGGTGGATCGTGGCGCGCCGTCATATTTACTTGAATGTTTATACTTTTTACTTGTGTTTTTTGTAGGAATATGAAGACTGTAGACAATAATGAAGACAATATTAAAGACTTTGTTTCCAATATTTTGTTTTTGGCTAACAATCAGTTTTGTGATTTTGACTTTAATGAAAGAATCAATGCGGAGCTTTTAATAATACTGTGATGCAATTAAACATTAAGTGTGCGTCTATCAATTCTTAAAATAGTGTGGTGCCTCTAAAAAGTGAGTGCGACTGTGAAAAGTACGGGCCTCTAACAATTTCCTAAATTTTAATCAATCATCTTCAATTCCAAGCGTGTCAATTCATATTCATCATCATCGCTCTTGTAATCCCCTTACAAAATGCCATCTCCATGGTCTTGCTCCCTCAATGAAGATGTAGATTCATGTTCTTCCTCCTCGAGGGCGTCTTACGACATTTATTGTTGCGAGAGTTTGATGAGTTTATATATTCTGTATTTAAGTTAATAAAAAAAGGAGCGCGATCAATATTTACTTATCTCATATTTGTCATTATATCATTAAAATTTGATATACACAATAACGTAAAATTTGGGAAAAATATTGTTTGACATTTAAACCCGATATGTCAGACATGTTAATTGACATTTGACCACTGTATTGGAGAGTTGATGTAGATGTTAGTCAACATGTCTTTTAATATGTATGTTTAGGGAGGAAAGCCGCAATAGTAGGGTTCTCGACCATAGCTCGTTCTTGCAGCAACAATAATTCTTCATTCTCTTTTATTGAAGTGAGGATTTGGTTTATAAATAATTTTTTTTCAAAATAATTAAAATAATTACTTATCAACTCCCCTCTTAATATAATATTGAGAAGGAAAATCTTCATTTGGAGATCTAAGACTGCATAAAAGAATGAAGGAAAATATACAATATGCTCTCGTTCCCTTTTTGAGATTTTTACAAATGGGTTTTAACCCTCTCTTAAGTTGAAAAATATATTTCATCATTCCCAAAATCCCAATTTGGTACACATATTGGAAGAGATGAAGAAATCGATTTGACGCAGGACGAATCTATAGGTGACGAGTGAATGATGCTCTGACTATACATGCAATGCAAATTAACACGTGACAATTGCAATGAACCTAAAGACCGTCTAATGAAGGGTTAGAGATTTCATGTGTGACTACTAGAATGCAACCCTAATGTGATATGTGAGAGATATTTTAGTTACACACAAGAAGTCTATATAAACGCACTTGCATGAACTGGCAACAAAATCAAAGTAGAGCAATAAAGTATTAAATCACACACATGATTATAGCAAAACCAAAATAATTATTTAGGCAAGAGGGTTTAGGCTTTTCTCCGCTTGGAGGGCCAAAACAAGAGCGCACGGTGAATAATTCCTTCCTGCAAATCACACATGTATCCAGAACAAAATACTACAATGCTATAGATCCAATCAAGCATAAGAAAAATATCATATAATAATGTTGAAATTCAAAAAATCCATAACAAAATACTACAATGCTATAGATCCAATCAAGCATAAGAAAAATATCATAAAATAATGTTGAAATTCAAAAAATCCATAACAAAATAAAGTTACAAAGTAAGGGGGCTGTTCGAGGAGAGAAGTTCTGATGACGGACGGCGTGATAGTGGCCGGCCTGAGAAGGAGTTCAGTGGTTGAAGTGTGGGTTTGGGGTTGGACAATTACTGGATCTAATTGGGAGGGTGGGAAGTGTTCGTCTGCAATGTGGGAGGGCATGGAATGGCCTAAAAAACAATAAATGATTTTTTGCGGGCTTCCAACAGTGGAATATGATGGCTGGGTGGATTGGCTGGTTTGAGAAATGGTCTGAATGGCTAGAACAGTGAATACAGGATTTGGAAGAAGGGGCTGCAGCAGGTATCTGAGTATTTGGTGGTTGTTGTTGGAGTATTGAGTAGTTCGGCAGGGAGGAAAGGATGCTGAAAGGAAGGTGCATGCTGAGAGGTGGCTGGCTGTTTGGAGGGGTGTGGGAGTGACGGTGGGGGGATCTGAGGGTGGAGTAAGGTAGCTAAGGGGTAGGGTTACCTTTGGGGAGCGAGAGAAGGCCTAGGAGTCGGCACCTAGGGTTTCATAAAGTCGACACCGTGGAGGGTTCACCAGATTTCGAGATTTTTCTCCCAAATCTGCAATAGCTTTAAACAGCCCTCGTCATCTTTATTTATATTAAAAAGATATTAGGGCATACCGTCATTAACGACTATGATTGGCCGAAGATGAGGTTGCCTGATTACATCAAAATAAAATCCAAAATAATAATATAATATATGGAATTTTTTGCAAATGACAAGCCGAACGCATCCATAGAGTCAGATCATCGATCTGGATCCGTAATATATGGTAAGTAGCCAATCGACCCTAGACGGGCTCAAAACTCGTCCTCCGCAGTGGGTCTGCATCTCCGTTCTGCATCATGATTTAGTGAGAATATTGGCAACCTCTTTATTTGAAGTTATAAACGGTGTGCATATTAGTCTTTGATAACTTTCTCTCTGTTGAAGTGATAATATACTTATATATATATATATTGTTATTTCATGAAACATTGGATTTTTTGATATTTACATGAGATTTTTATTATCACAGAACATTGATAAATGATTGTTGTAAATTTCATGAAAATCTTTTAGAGATATTTTCAACCACTTCAACTCGTAAGCAGTCGAGCCATACCTTTGTATTCAGCTTCTGCAAATGACTTGGACACCACTGCTTATTTCTTGCTTCTCTAGGTAACAAGATTTCCATCGACATACATGCAATATCTAGAATTGGATTTTTGATCCCCTTATTATTTCCATAACTTATATCTGAATATACTTCGATACGTAAATAATTATTTCTTTCAAATAGTTTCTTTTCATCATGATATCTTTTGATATATTCTAATATGTTTAGTACAACTTCACGATGATACTTTCTCGAAGCTTGCATATATTTACTGACTTTTCCAACAATGAAAGAGTTGTCAGGTCTAGTTAGGGTATCTTTTAGAGAAGGAGATTCCACATCCTAAAGACTGTTAATGCCCATAGGCACTAGATTCCGAGCAGACTTTGTACCATGAAAACCTATTTCTTGAAGTAGATCTAGAGCATACTTTCGTTCAAAAACAATCTCGTTGTTATTATGTTTTGCAATTTCAATTCCTAAGAGGTATATGAGTTACCCATATTTTTTTGTAATAAAATGTGCCAAAATACGTTTATTTGTTATTTTTATGACAAATTAATTATCTGTGGTGAGAAGAATATCATCCATATATTCAGTAAAAACAATTAGCATCCTGTCAGTCTTCTGTATGAAGATAGAGTGATCTGCATTACTTATGGAAACACCATTAGTAGAAACGATTTGTATGAAGGAGTTCAAATATGTTTTGGGACTTTTTTTAAGACAATAAATGTCTTTTGTACGTTATCACTTAAGACTCTCACTGAGCAACATAACCAAAAAGTTTCTTCAGATGCACTACTTTGTGCAACTTGCAATGTAAGACTATATTTTTTTTCATATAGATAGAACATTTGCCAACTCCGTACGGCGACAACATAGAAGAGTACTCGGATAATATTGATGCTAGCAACCAATGTGAATGTTTTAAAGAATCAACGCCATATGTTTGGGTTGACCCCTTAACAACTAGAGTTTTATATCTATCCATAATACCGTCAATGAGAACTTTAATGTGAAAGACCCATCTACGACCAACAATATCGCTTCAAGAGTCTAAGTACCCAGAGATGTCATGAAACAGATCACCTTGTACACAGGTGATTTCTAGCAAGGTATACAAAGTGCTTCATGGTATGTAGTAATAACAGTGTTGGTTGATATTGTAAAGACAACAAAGAAGAGTACTCATATAATATTGATATGGGCAGCCAAAGTGACTTTGTTAAAGAATCGACATCATATGTCTGAGTTGGCCTCCTGACAAATATACGAGTTTTGTATCTATGCACAATACCATCAATGAGAACTTTGATGTCAAAGACCCATTTACAACCAACAATATCGCTCAAGGTGCAGTGAGAACAAGAGTCTAAGTATCTTGAGATGCCAAGAAACAGATCTACTTGTACACAAGTGCTTTTCAAGCAAGGTGTACGAAGAGCTTTATGATATGTAGTAAGGACGATGTTGGTGGATATTGCCAAGATAAACTGACAGTAAAAAGGACTGAGATTTTTCATAAGACACAACATTAGTAATATGATGTGTATTATACCATATCCTTTTTTAGAACAATGAGAACATCCTTATCGCAATCTTGCTAATGTGAAGGAACAGTCCGAAGAGAAGAGAGTTAGCTTGAGTGCTGACATTCGAGATCCTAGAGTGTGAGCTATGGGAGCGGGAGTAAGAGAAGCTATGTGAGGAGGAAGTATATGTCTACGAGGTGGTGTGCTTAGTGTGAAATGAGGTGGAGGAACATGAATGATATGAAGGGAGGATGCAAATATAGGGTTAGGAGAGTGGTAGGGATAAGAGGAAAGATCTCAAGAGTAAGGGATCCGCCGCCCTTGGAGAAATAAGAGTTAGAATCGAAAAAATGACATCCACAGAGATATATTGATGCTTGGAGGTATGGTTAAAACGACAATAACTCTTATGAGTAGGAGAATATCCCACAAAAATATACTCGGTTGCACAGTCAGAGTGTTTGTCTCCACTAAACGCAGGAGTATGAACGATGGAAATGTAGTCGAATAGACGAGGAGCGAGGCAAAAAGTACTATCCAAATAAAGAAGAGAATGATATTTTACCATGAGGAGTAGAAGATATACGATTAATGATAAAATAAAAAAAAAGAGAATCCCTTGACCCAGTAGGATATGTGAACATTCATTTAACATAGGAGTACTCAAGCAATATCTCAGAGATGATGATTTCCCCATTACGCGACCTCCTTTTGTTGAGATGTATATACACAACTGGTTTGATGAATGATGCCAGTAGAGGTTCAAAAAGTGGAGAACTAGCTACTGATATGAATTTTCACTTGCTTGATGTCTGTAGAATTTTTGAAGGCAAGACCAAATTGAGTGCAAATTTAAATGTAACAAAATATAGAATTTTTCCACCAACAGACTTGGAGGAACTTGGATCAGAGATGTTTGAATGAATAAGATCAAAAAACATGTATAAAACTCTTACAAGGTTTAGCAAGAAAGTAAGTATGATGATGCTTGTCATATTGACAGGTTTGGTAGTCTAAAATAGTCTTGAACCAAAAAGACGGTACGAGCTAGTGAGGAAACGAAGTGGAGGGTGACCAAGACAGTGATACCACTGAAGCAAAGTTTTCTTTATGTCAGATACTGAGAATGCGGGATGATCGTCTAGGTAGTAGAGTCAGCCTCGTTCAGTCCAAATGACAATCGTCCTCTAAAATTGTAGGTCCTTAAAGTATGAACTAATTCTGGACAAAAAAAGTTTCATCCAATTCGAGAAGGGTGATAGTAATAAAACTCCAGTTCCACTGATTGGAGCATGGTAAACGACTATGCTTCTCGAGGTGAGAGAAGATAAGAGTGTTCCTAGCCATAATTCCTGGAAGTGCTAATAATTCGTGCCCCCAGAGTCAATGGGCCGCTTACCTTGGGTAACAACATGCGGGCTACCTAAAGAAGTTCAACAAAGGTATATTGCTTGGAAGTACTAATCAATGGCTCAATATCTACCGAAGAAAACCATCGTCCGGATACTGTTGTCATAGTGGTGGTGGTTTTGGGACAAGGATCGGACTACGTAGCTCTGAAATGAGCCCGAGGTCCGAGATTAGTGCACTTCGTAAAGATGATCAAGAATCCCATAATGTGAGCAAATTGGGCGAACCCAAGTTCTGTTGAAATATCATCTCTTAGGAATCTGGAGGACTTTGAATATAACAGACAAGTAATTCCTAAAAATATTTCCGTTGAATTGCAAGGTCTGCAAAGAAAGTGCAATGCTAAAGATATTTTGCTTCTCGATAGACTAAATTTCTTGATATTCAATATACGTTGAGAGAGTTGGTCGAGTTTAGAGATCCGAATAGATGGTGTAGATGCGAGATGTTTTTGCACCCATAGTGTAACGAGAGACAAGATGATCCCAAGCAACCTTCGTAGTCTTATCATGATAGATGATAGACTAATAATCATTAGAAAGACTGTTGGCAGGTCACGTGGGGACATGAGCATCATATGCATCCAGTTAGCATAAACTCGAGGGATTTTTTTCGGTGATGTTATATGTAAACCAAGTATGACTATATACAAACCAAAATCTTAAATCATTTTATGATTTTTAAAATACTATACGCAAACCTAATAAAATCCTAAAAGTAAACCTATTCCTCATTCCAGCCGCAAGCCCCTCCACCTGCTCGGTTCTTGTGTGAACTGCAATCCTGCTTCCCGCATCCCGTGCCATCCCTCCTCTGTGCCATCCCTCCTCTCGTTGCCGGCGTGTAATGGATGTCGGCCGGCGACCTCTATCCATGACCGACAATGGGACCTTGGCCGACGACCTCTCCCCGTCAACAAATATCTCCCCGAGCCATGGAAGGCAAGAAGCTCATCAACTTCATCCTCAACGATGGCCAATGTTGCTGGTGAGCCGTTCCTAAGCTTGCAGGTCCTCCATGCCCTTTTGAAAACTAAAATTAAAAAGTTTCTCCCTGCAGGAAGTAAAGTTTGTATCTTTACTGATTTTAGGCATAGCGAGGAGAGAGCGGAAAAAGGGGTATTTTTCTTGGTTAAAACCGTGAGGAAGAAGAAGTGTAAAAATTGATTCTAGGTTATTGCTGTTTAATTATTGGAAAGTTAAAACTCATTTATACAGAAAACATGCTTAAAATATGTTTGTTGGAAAACAAGCTCAATTTATTGCCTTCAGAGTAAATAATCTCCCGCAATGATTTCTCATCTCTCTGAAACCTGCTCCAGGCATTCTAAGATGTGGAAAAGCTGCAGATTGCACTAGACCAACTATCTCTGACCTAATTTGAAGAGAGGAAACCTCTTCTCATCTTTTTATTGTTCATCTAAGAAACTCATCGGTAATATAATTGATATTATGATTTTGTGAAGAAATTGTTTTTGATAATATGATATCAATGAATCACCTTTATTTTAAATTTTTAGCTGATAATTTTTTTATTGGTTGTATATAACCATTAGGTTTGTGTATAACAAAATTATTTTTGCATTGGTTTGTATATATTAAAGGTTTGTATATAGCCATATTTAGTTTATAACATCACCCTTTTTTCCTCCAATTTTACCTTCATCCGGTGCTTCTATCCCTTCAGTCCATTGTTTTGGCTTCACCTTAGTTTCTTGTACATCACGACTACTGATCCCCTTGCACGCTGCTGTTTCCTTTACGATGTCTAGGGTAGTTTCTCGTCTCCCTCTAAGGTCGAATGCAACAACTATTATTGAGTTGATAAAGAGAGCATGCTATTCCTGAATGTTTACTTATCAGATTGCGACTACGAACAAAAAGTAGAATGCGAGCAATTCTTGTTCGCTCAGGTGAAGGTGAGAGAATATCAGTAGAGTGACCGAAGGTGCTTCATGGCCTATGAGAAAATTGATACATCAGCCTAAAATGAAATTTTACCTACGACAATATATAAGAGTTTGGAGGCTATAAAACCTTGCAGTAAGCAGAGTCAATTATGACACTGGAAGATATTGTCAAGCTCTATAGATGCAGATGGAACGTCGAGTGAAGCTAGTAAATTAACAACGAAAGAGTGGGTGTTGAGTTTGGTGCTATGTGAGAGTTCAAATAATGGAATCATTGTAGTCACTTTCTAGGTTCCTCACTATATACCTTTACGAGTCCCCTCCTTAGGTTTTTACTATTGAGACTATACAAATGATTAAGTACCATTGTATCATGGTTATAGATGTAGGATGTCGAGTTAATGTCGGTTGAGGTTTTAAATGTCGTACGTCAGATTGAGGGGGATATATCTGAGATATTTACTATGTCGGATTTTAATATTTAAATAAATTTAATAGTATATAAACACATTTTTTTGTAAATAAATAATAATGTACAAACAATGTATGCTTATGAACTATGCAATAAACATACAATAATATGATTATAATGAATTAATGAGCACATGCCCACCAAAATTTGTGCAGAATCCACTCGTAAAGCGACGATCATCGAGAGAGACAACATAATCAGCATCAGAGTAAGCAATATGAGACATAAAAGAGGAAGGTTTATACATAAGCACTTATCCAAGGGCATTATTCAAATGCTTAAGAATACGTTCCACGACCTATAGATGAGAGTTTTGAGAGGCATGCTTAAAATGACTGACAACTCTGACAACAAATAATATATTTGATCGTGTGACAGTGAGATAAATAAGTTTGCCAACTAAACAATGATAGTACTCATAATTAGGAAGAAACAATTCGTTACCGGAGGCATGCATGCATAATTTGCATCCATAAGTGTGTCAGTGGGCTAATGGGCTTACATACCAAATAACCTACATCGTGAAGAAGGTCAAGGAAATATTTCGATTGAGCTAAGAGGAGGCCATCAGGTCGACGAGCAAACTCAATACCCAAGAAGTTTTGGAGAGGACCCAAATCTTTAGTTTGAAACTGTGAGGCCAAATGCTTCTTGGACAAAGCGAGGTTGGGGATGTCATCGTCTGTCTGAAGAATGTCATCAACATAGACGAGAAGTACAACTGTGCCTGTTGGATGGCGATGAATACTGAGGAAGTCGACAGAGCTTCGAGTAAAGACAATTCACAAATAAGTCAACTGAATTTTTCAAACCATTCCCACGGGGATTGCTTTAGGCCTTAAATAGATTTCTTGAGGTGACACACTAGAGACTTCCCTGTGATTTAATAACAAGTAGGTTATTGCATATACACAGTTTCCATATGATCACCATTGAAGACGACACTCTTTATGTCGAGTTGGTGCAATGACCAATGTTGATGGACTGTTAGAGAGATTTCTAGTCGGACGATATTGAGTTTGGCAACAGTAGAGAAGATATCTTCATAATCAAAGTCATATTATTGTGTGAAACCATGAGCAGCAAGACGAGCTTTAAGGCACTCAATTATCTCATCAAAGTGATGCTTTTTGGTAAAAGCCCATTTACAACCAACCAAAAATTGACCAGGAGAAATGGGACAAGGTCCTATGTGTGATTGGCCCCATAGACCTTCCATTTCCTCATTCGTTGCCTCCTTCCACCCCGGTTTCTGAAGAGTCTCCTGCACAAAAAACGGGGTGGAAACAAAGGAAAATGACGGCACAAACCTGCGAAGGGGAGAAGAGAGGCGATGCATGGATACGTAATTAGAGAAAGGGTATGCAGTAGAAAAATCTACATCTTTGTAGGGGGTCCTAGGCGAATCAACGGTTCGGGAAGCAGCATCAGTAGACGACAACAGTTGTAATACATTAGACCGAGAACGATGATGAGTGTACAGTTGTGTAGGAGGAGATGGGAGCACAGGAGGAGGCGTAGGGAGTAAGGCAACAAGCAAGAGGGTTAGGAAGCAAGGGAAGAAAAGTGTGAGTGGGAATAATCGGATGTGAGAGAGCATCAAGAGATATAGCAGGAGGAGTTGCCTAGTAGAATGGTTGATCATCAAAGAAGGTAACATTCGCAGTGATGATCTTTTTCACAATAGTAAGAGAATGACATACCTAACATTTCTGTGTACGAGAATACCTAACAATGATGTACTGGGCAGCACAAGGAATGAACTTATCGACAGGAGGTCCGAGATGATGGAAAAAATCGACACATCCAAAGACCCGAGGAGGGAGGTGGAAGGGAAGAGTGGAAGAATACAAAATGGAGAAGGGAGTAGCAAAGTTGAGGATGGTGGACGACGCGCAATTAATTAAATAACACGTGGTGATAACAACAAAGTGCCAATACTGCTTTGGAATGTGCATTTTGAACTTAAGGGAGCAAGCAACCTTCAGTAGGCGATGAATCTTCTACTCGGCGACACCATTTTATTATGGCGTATAAGCACATGTCTGATGGAAAATGCCGGGGAGGTTACATGTGTATTAAATTTCGCGACTGGCATACTCACGAGCATTGTCAGTGAAATTTTTTATGTTGCACGAGAATTGAGTACGAGTTTCAGCAATGGAGCGGAAGCACCACAATAACTCAGAGCAATCACGCAGTAAATATAACCAGGTGCTGCTAGAATGATTATCAATAAAGATATGAATGTACCGATAGCCATACAAACTAGCAGTTTTATACGGACCCCAAATATCCGAGTGGATCAAGTCAAATGGTGCAAAGATTTGAGAACAACTAGGGAGAAAGGTAGATTGATGTTACTTGTAGTAAATCCAAGTTTCACGTTGAAACTCAGTAAACGAAAAATCAAGAAGAGTTTTTCGGAGGATAGTAAAAGGAGCATGACCTAGTCAACCATGCCAATCAATACATATAACCGAGGATATCACAGAGACGGGGATGTCCAAAGTGTAGAGCCTATTTAACAGTCGATTGGTATCAATGATACACCGCGTCTGTCGATCTTGCACCCCAAAGGAAGACGAGGTAAAAGTAATGGAACAATAATGTTTTTGTGTAAGGTGACTGGCAGAGAGAAGATTAAAAGCAGAGTCAGGGACATGAAGAACAAAACATAAAGAAAGGGAGGGAGTCGCAATAACCTCCCCGCATCCAGAGACTACGGTGGTTGTGGCATTCGTGACTGCGATAAATTTAGGAGCAGGAGCATCCGTGTAACGATAGAGCTGTTGGAATAATGTGATTGGTGACTCCGGTGTCCATAATCCAAGAGGAGCTAAGAGGGAAAGAAGCGAGTCTGGCATGGAAGGAAGAGTCCGCGGGGCCTGTTGGGCAGTTAAGTAGCCTAAGTTCATCCCACAAGATATCAAGTTCAGCGCGGGAACCCTTGGACGAAGGTTGAGTTGTAGAGAGGGAAAGCCAAAAGCTAGAGTCCCCATGAAGAACAACTGGACCCACAATAGAGCATCTCCGATTAGAAGGAGCAGATGCAGAGATAAGGCACAGAACTAGGCCGCGAGCACAACAAGGCGATCGGGCGAGCATCAAGATCGGGCAGACAACAAGGTCAGGCAGTCACACAGCAGGAGGCAGTGGGTATTCGGGGCGTGCAAGCAGACACGGTTATAGTGAAAGGCGTGGTGAGTACACATGTGCTGTGGTCGCAGGAGGATATTTCTATGTATTTATTTGCAAGTGAACCTTGAAACCACATTTTCTGTATTGCTGATTCATGTCATTATTATTAGTTGGATGAAATGCTGTAGTTGCTATCTTAATGGGGTGGTTGTAATGATTCAGATGCTAAAACACATGCTCTGTAGGGAACCCAGTGCCTGGAATATGATCTCTCTGAAAAAGATCTGAAATGGTTGGCTTTAAATTTATTGCTTAAGGTCATTGACCTGGCATCCTACGTATGTCTGATTTGCGTTAAATTGATAAATGGTGCTTGAATGGTTTAGTCCTCCCCCAAGTGGTATTGTAGCCATGAATTCCTTGTTTCTTCTTTTTAAATCTATTTTATTACTCTCGTGCTTTCTTTAAATTTGTTGCTTATTAAAATAAATTGCCAACCAAAAAAATTACCGACCTTGTGTAAAGTGGATTTAAAATTTCCATTGAAAGAGTGCAACACATCAGGGGATAATTTTTTTCATTTATGTTTAACACAATCATACTAGGAAGTCTCCAAAGTTATATTAATATAGCATTTATGTAACTTCGAGAAAAGCTATAAATGTCCTCTACGTTTTCCTGTGTCACGACCTGTCTCAACAAAAGTCAGAGTGCGCTTAGGCCGGGTCGTGATGCCACATGCATGGGCGGAAAGAAAGTCCATACATGTTAGGAGGAAGCAGAGAAGTCGATAATAGGTTTTAAAATAATTAATTTGTAGAAAAATAGTTTGTTTTTATGCGGAAGTTGTAAAATATGGCGGTGAAAATTGAATGCACATGTATTTTAATAAATCACATGATATATGTTCAGATACAAATTTTCACGCAATGACAAATTTAGATAAATGAAAATGCAGATAATACTCAATTCTAGTATATAATTTATTTAGCCTAGCAGTTGTTCATGATTTACTGACTATAATTATTACATAAAAATGTCTGATAGTAAAAGAAATGAAACGTAAATACAGAACCTGAAGTTTGACGCAGATCAGTCTCGAGAATCAGGCGACACAGTCACACAGACACGAACGCTAAAGCAAATCCAAAACAAGAAAGAAAAGGTTCAGAACACTGAAATAAACAAGAGCAAAGTAAAATAAGTATGAGTAGGGAAAACAAAAATATTTGAGTTCCAGTTTTCTTCATGAGGCAAAGCTAACAAGACAGACAAGTAGAAATAGTTAAGATTATTAGCCTACTTCGGAGTATGAACAACTGTATTCGATCACGTAATAACATAAGCTGTAATCAATGAAGTGTGTAAGTGTTTTCATTTGATGCACAAGATTTTAATAGAAGTTTAAATGCAAGGCTTATCAGAAAATTTGTGCTTGCTATGACCATTTATTGATTTCCGTTACCAGTCAAGTGAAAACTCGAGTCAAAGCGTCACATCAATTCAACACTGTTCTTCAATGATTGTTTATGACATTAATGAATTTAATGATTCATTATTTGTGATTTTAGCAGGGATAAATTTACTAAAAATGAATGATCAAATCAAGAACTGACTTTACTCAGGTCTTGCAATCAGACAAGCATGAAAAACAAGATTTGATGATAGACATAAGATATAAGATTCAGTGACACAAAAGGAACTAGATATTGAGCTTTATATTTTTGCGGGTTCAAGTAGTTAAGGTTTCATTAATAGGAAGATTTTTCTAGCAAATTGCAGGGGTAAGCTGTCATGAATCGATTCAGGGATAACCGGTACTCATCTAGATTAAACCAATCTCAGACGCTAATATCTTCGAAGTAAATATGTATTTGATACGAGCATGATATAAAACATCTAAAATATATTTTTGTTAACAAAAAATCGTTATATTTATTATCGTGCCACTTATTGCTCGTGCTTAAAGATCTACCATTTTTTGAATTATATCACAAACATAAGATTTATTCATCTAAGTGAAAACTTCTATATATATATAAATCATTCTTGATCACCAACTCATGTCACTCCAAATATTTTAAACCTCAAACTATTAGCATGTCGTATTAGGCATTCAAGTTATAAATTCATCTGACTAAACGTGTATTCAAAAGTGGAGTCATAAAATCATAAGAACAAACATTTATTTGAAAGATCAAAATATTCAAGAGTGCAGTCATATAATCATAGAAACAAAAGTATTAATCTAAACTCAATGTTTGCAAGAGAGAGGGATCTCTACTTGTCTTAAGGTAGAGTTGAAACTGACGGAGGCAACCAAGTGACACAAGTAACAATTAAAGACCAAATTTAAACCCGTTCATAAACAATCACAATCGATATTTGACATAAAGGAAATTAAAGCGCTAACACAGACAATTATTTTACAAACCAAAAACACGAGAGTGTTCAGCGATTTACCTCCCTGAAGAGTGAGGGGAGAGAAGATTACCACGCAGAAATCGAGACTTGGCGGCGCTTAGGTTATGAAAACCCTAAATCAGAGAGAAATTTGAGCGATCCTGTTGATAGATTCGAGGAGCGGTGCCGGAAATCACAAATATAATGATAGTTAGACGATTATAGGAGGGAAAAAACTTAGATTCACAAATACACGCAACCCTGGAACCCAAAATTAGAGACAAAAATTGTAAATGATGCAAGAAAATCTGAATATGAGGTTTTGGAGGCAAAATCTTACCCAAAAGAAGCCAAATTCAGGCCCGGGGGGGGGGGGGGGGGTGAGGCAACGGTACCCTAGGCGTCTCTCTCGCAAATCCTCAGCTAAAACGAAGTGGAAGCGGCTGCCATGAGGAGAGGAGGCCTGCCGGAAGAAGAAGAGAGAGATTGGTTGTTGTCGGCCTCTAAGGAGGAGAAGAAATGGCTGTCGGCAGTCTGGGAAGAGGAAGGAGCAATAGGCGGCCGCCAAACCTTGCAGAGGAGAAAGCGACAGGGTAGCAAGGGGAGGCGGTGTCGACCCTAGAGGAGGCGGGTGGAGGACGTGTTGCATTCCAGCGGGGGCGGGAGAGCGACGCAGGACGAGAGGAGCAAAATAGGTAGAGGCGGGCTGCAGCTTGCGGGAAATACTAGGGGCAGAGACGAAAAATATCTTGGCTGAGATTAATAATCGGGAGAGGGGTCCGCTCAGGTTATGTGTTAGGAAAAAAACCTAGTTAGAATTGTTACAAAATTGTCATAACTTTATAAAAAATTAATATAAACCCTTTTAATTTGATTCCTTAATTATATGTTATTGCATTCTCCCCTATTTAGGAAGTTTTGTTCCGAAACTTCAAGAAGTTTTGTCCCGAAACTTCAAGAAGTTTTGTCCCGAAACTTCAAGAAGTTTTGTCCCGAAACTTCAAGAAGTTTTGTCCCGAAACTTCAAGAAGTTTTGTCCCGAAACTTCTGAGGATTCTATGAATGAGATTTTTTATGGCGAAGATTCAGATGTCGAACATTCCAATAAGATTTGCAAATCAAGACATGAAAGCTAACTATAAGTATAATGAAATAGCAAAGAGAACATGCGCGGAGACTTACCAAGATCAAGTGAAGAGTTGCAGATACTTCCTACGCATATCAGATTCAAGTTCTCAAGTATTTTTTTCAGACTTGCCATACGTCCAAAGCACTCTTACCATAAGAATGGTTCTCTTTCGATGCTTGCATACTTGATACTCCACAATCTTATAGGGTTCAACCAGTTACGAATGATTAGCTTCATGGATCACAATACTTTCTTCAATTAGCTCAAAGTTGAGAGGTAAGACTCGAGAATTTGAGAGCGAAAGATCTTTACACGAAGAGAAGATAAAACATATAATGAGGAAAATAAGTTGATTGACGATTGAACGTCAATAGAAGTGAGTCACTCTCGAGATGAAAGAGCACAAAACAACGCTGAAGTAATTCAACAGAACAAATTACAAGAATCCATCATTTCTCGCTAACACTGAGGAGCTAACTAGAAAAGGATACTAGTGGACCAAATAAAGATTGGTAGACAAACGTAACAGAAAAGTCTGATTACGATAATCAAGGACTTGAAATTAGAGATTCTAGCATATTTTATACTGTCAGGTACATAAATCATGTAATAATTATAGCATTTTCATTGGACAACTATAGGTAATGATCATGCAAAAGCAACAAGGAGATCATGCGTGATGTCAAGGAAATAGTAAATCCATGTGTATACAATTAATATTGTTGTTCTTAGGTTCACACTTGTTCAATGATTTAATATATGAATACAAATGAATGGATACACATGCCATGCTAAATGCCTGATGCGCTGGCGGTAATATTACCGTTCACGACCAAGTAATAAAATGGAGGAATAGCTTTTCCAAGTATTGATCTCACGCGGAGTGCAAGTAGGAAGCATGAATTTCGCTTTCAGAGAAATGAATGAAAGTGCTAAGTAAAATCGACGGGTTTTATTTTGGTTTTCCTACACTAAGCAGCATCAAACTAGTGCGGGTCGCCGTCACCGCGTCGCCAGTGTGAATTACTCCAAAGAGTAATAGCGGAGACGAACAAACTATCGAGGGTCGTAAACACCTCTTCGCAACGCGCGCTTCTAGCAGTCGCTAGAACGGCTCAAACATAATTTTCTCTAACAAGGAGGAAACTCATCAACATACATCATGAACAAGAAATCACCGTACAAAACCGTAACAAGACTTTGAACAAAACATGGTTAATAAACCTCAAGCATACTAGCACAAGATCAGTTTAAAGTAAATCCAAGAAAAGAGGGGATGAAATACAACCAAGCACTCGAAGACTCTCAAAGATTCACGGCCGGAAACGAGGGTTGTCGAGCCTCGTCCTAGCTCGGTCTTTGGAAGGTATCCAGGATCTCGAAGGGCTGTCACTTCCTTCTTCACACCCGACTTATTCGTGTTGTAGTTGTTGATTCAGATCGGAGCGAAATGCTTCACAAGTTCTACAACTAAGAACTCAAACAGCAGCTTGGAGGTCGGCAATGGCGATGCCGGTCGGAGACAGCTTTAGCAAGCTCTTTGGAGGAGAAAGGGTGGTCGGATCAACCATCCAAGGAGGAGAGAGAAAACGACGGCTGGAGGGGCGAGTTCCCGCTCCAAGGGGCGGAAATGGCGGGGGAAAACGAAGTTGTTCCGGTCCATGAGAAATCTGCGGCTTAAATATTAAAAGTCAGAAAAAATGGTCACGCACGGTCTGGATAACGACCGTGCGTGAACCGTGCGATATTAATAACTAGAAGGCTCCTGAAGAAGAAGAAGCGTTGACCTGTGCGTTTCCTTTGCGCACGAGCGATTAACCCGTGCGTGAAGTAATTCGCACGGGCAACGACAGCGAGCAGAAATTGCTGGCAACCGAGTGAAATTGTGCGTTTTACGAGCGCACTGGAGCTTCCGCCCGTGCGTGAAGAAGACGCACGACCAACCACAAAACAGAGAAAAACCAAAAGGTTATAGGAAAACCGTGCGTTTCCTTCGCGTACGGTTCCGAAGAAACCGTGCGTTAAGATCGTCGAGCTCAGTTTGTCGAGCTTAGCTCGACGTTTCTCCTGCACAAACAAAACGCACGATCACAAAGGACCGTGTGCTAAGAAAACGCACGACCGTGCGTTTTCCTCAAAACTGCATTCCAGACTTGGGGAAAACGCACCACCTGCACACAATAAAAACTCAAAAAGGAGGACCCTCCAGCAATCAACAAAATGCAATAAAAACTACTGGAACGAGCCATGGGGAGCACCAAGTGCATACCCACAACAATCGAATGCGCAATTGCGCACCCATGGGCTAGAAAAGTGCACTAAACGCGAAACGCAGTAGGAACGAAATATCAATGAAAACAACCAAAAAGTGAAGTGCAAAGTCAGGAAAACCAGCGCAGATGAGTCCGCAAAACCCTATATAAACAGGACTCATCACACCCCCAGACTTACCTATTTACGCGTCCCGAGCAAAGAAGATCCTTGCAGACTAGAAAAAGAACTGACTAACACAGTAATTATGATCCGGGGTACCATGCGAAGTCGAACGCTCGTGGGCGTAAAAATATAGTAGAGAAAATTTCTAAGCATACAAAATAATTTATTCTTTTCAGCATGCGTAACAAAAATTCTATGACTACTCAAAAACAGAATCGTGGTGAATCCTCCGGTAACGCGTAGAGAGAAAATAGACTATCCGCTAAGGCGAGTATTGCCAAAGATCGGGATTCGGGACAACCTCCAAAGGAATCCATCAATGTCGATGATCATATGCTTGTTTGTTCGCACTCTCTCCACGACACTAGTTTGCCTTAAGCGCAAGTCTGTATGACTTCGGGTGGTAATGGTGCTTGGGTTAAGGCGGGGTAATCAAGGATAAAAACGAAGGCTACACACAAAACCCAGCTGAGCTAGCACCACAAGAGTCTATCCGCTACCCACAAAACACGCGGGCACACCACACCCCCAAACTTAATTTTTGAAATACGGGTGTGCCCCTATGCCACAAAATATACTAACTCAAATCAGATTTTCAGTTACGCTTTTGCTTGCTCTTTTTCTTTCTTTTTCAAATTTTTTTTTATAACTTTTCTTCTTATTTCTTCTTTTTCTTATGCACAATTCCAGCAAAAAAATTCATGGGAGCACAACCACACATTTCACCAAGAACAACACCGTATCAACACCCCCATCAAGAAATTAGAAAACAATAAAGCTAGACTTGGGTGTGCGACTAGGGTCGGCTACTAGACTTTGGTGAAATAAAAGTGGAGCTGAACCAAAGGAGGGGTAGACACAACAGGGCTAGCGAGGATAATAAGATAGGAACAGGTACAAAGCTCAACCTGGCCAAAATGATGGCCTACATCATGCTCACGCTCAACTAACCTTGCACCAATGCTTTGAGAGTAGGTTGTGGCAAGTTCTTAGCCAACGAGAAAGACTATCCATCCTCCCGACTCGAGCAATACGAATCTAACGTCTGTCTACACACATCCCTAAGCTACCGTCGGATTCACACCGGATTCAGCAATTTTTGAGTAGAATAAAAAGAATTTACGCAATTAGAAAAATATAAAACTAAAAGCATGCAGAAAAATTAATTCTACTCTAATTTCTACACGAGACGGGAGCACTCGACTAGGAGCACAGCAAGTTCAACATTTTACCTCGTTTCACAATCCTATGTTAGCAAGGTAATTTTCCTAAATCTAATGAAAGAAACAAGTTTGACTCGCCGTACGCAAAAAAACTAAGTACGCGCTCATGTGGGTGCAAAGATGCGCAATGCAATGAACAAAATAAATAAATTAAAAACAGCTACTGGTATGCAAATGAAGTGCACGTGCAAAAGTAACATCGACAAGCTCTCCCCCAGACTTAAGCTATGAATCACAGCAAAATATGTTGCAGTTAAAATTAAAATGAGAAAAGAGGAGAAGTTACCCAATGCTCAGAAGATGAGCATACCAGAAGATTGACTTTAAACTTGATCAATAAGCCCACAGCCCAGACAAAATTACCTGCAAGAAGCTCATCTCCGACCAAGCAAATAATAGGCCTGCACACTCAAAAAGCTAAGCAAACAAATTAAACGCAGCTAAATTGGGTTGTCTCTCAGAAGCCCTTTTCTTTACCGTTCTTAAGGTGGACCAAATACCTGTATTAACAGTTTTATATAATGTTCATGTAGCAAAAGTTTAATATGCCGAGAAAGAGAATTCAAAGTCACACACAACATTAAGCAAATAAAACGCTAGCAGCAACAAGACAAAAGGAAACGGCCCCGGAGATCCGTCACTTTTCAGCTAAACGTCGATTTGTGATAAGTCCCCCCAGAACGCGAGATAAGAAAGAGGGGAAACCTTTAGGGCCCAAGGAAGATAAGTCTCCCCTGCCCCTACCCTCCTCCGTCCTGCGCCTGCAGGCAAAACTCTGCGCTTTGCGCAGAAGTAACTCCTTTCATTTTAATTTCATAAAGGAGGAGCGCCAGGGCGGTAAAGTCACACCCGGCTCTTTAGCAGCTAGATTAACATCCAAATCCGGGAGCGTCCTTTCTTCACCCGCTAAGGGTGAATGATCAGCCCACGATACCTATTTCATAGTTTTACAGACTTTGGCTAAACAACTTGCAGTTTCTAAATCAAAATTCTGCTCGCCCACATCCGGCGTGCACAACACATCCATCTTCGCAGCAGCATCATGCATCACATCAAGGACCTGTGTCACTTCTTTCCCTTTAGTTGTTATTGGCGTTTCAACATCTTCCTCAACCTATTCTTGTCCCGTCGATTGAAAAACTGCCTTAGCACCACAAGAAACATCATTAGATGACACGATAGTTAAGTTCACTGGTTCGACGAGGTCAATAAAAATTAATTGAGGAAGCGAAGGTGGTAAAGGTGCAATAACTTTGGGCGCAACAGTGACGCCACTAGCATCAAAATGCAACGTCGCCTCACTGGCTTTAAGGAAGGGGACCCCAAGGACGGGTTTTGACGTGTTACCCCTGGGTCCAAGCACCTGAAAGTCTGTGAAGACAGCCGCCCCATTCAAAAGCACTTCTACACCCTTCACCTCTCCATTGGTCTCAACCACAGATCCATCAGCTAGCATTAGGGATTTCCTTCCATCAGATTCGATATTCAAATTCATCTTTTCAACATCTTGCAAAGCAAGAATGTTGCAAGATGAATCGAAATCACAAAGCGCTACAGTTTCTACGACATTTATCTCACATTTAACAGTCGTTTCACAGGCATTACATTCCCCCACATCCTCAACACTCTTACCCTGCTCACGGGGATTCTTCTCCGTGTCGCGGGGAAGTGTGCCTCGGGTGCGCTCAGAAAATACGTGGGCCAATTGTCCCAATTGCGTTTCCAAATTCCTCATGGAAGCAGTCTGAGTAGCCATATTCGACTCGGCCATTTCAACAAACTTTTCCATCTGTAAAAGTAGCGAACACGCGGCTAACAAACCGACAGAAATTTGAATAATTGAAATTTTATTATCCAAAAAATATATCATTTACAAAGGTATGACCTCCCTTTTATAGTATGGAGGGGATAAGAGAGTACAAACAAACAATGTGGGACTAAACATGTACAGGGCTGAGCGGCTAGAAATAAAAGAGACCGCACAGGCCGCGCGGTTTGACAGATGTGCTAACCGCTCGGCAACTCCAGCAGGATAAGAACATGCCGCAATAGGAGACCGATAGACCGCCCGGTCTCTAGGCTTCTGAGAGAGACCGCCAGACCGCGCAGACTACAATCAGCAACAGTTAGAATATGAACCTGCTGGGAAGGAACCGCTAGACCGCGCAGTCAACAAACCGCCAGACAAGACCGCAAGGCCGCCCAGTCTAATACTTCAACACTCCCTCTCAAGCTGGAGCATAGATATCAATCATGCCCAGCTTGTCACAAATGTGGAAGAACGAAGTAGAGACCGGTTTTGTGAAGATATCCGCCAATTCTCTGTCAGAGGTGACAAACGGAGTACAAATCTGTTTCTTCAAAATCTCCTCCCGAATGAAGTGGCAGTCAAGCTCTATATGCTTTGTTCTCTCATGGAAGATCAGATTTTTGGATATGTATATAGCGGCCTTGTTGTCACAGAACATAGGAAGAGGATAGTCATAGACCTTTCCTAGGTCAAGCATGAGAGTCTGCAACCACTTTAACTCACACGTGGTTGACGCCATACTCCGGTATTCGGCTTCTGCACTGGATCTGGAGACAACAAACTGTTTCTTGCTCTTCCAGCTCACAAGATTTCCTCCAACAAAAGTACAAAAACTTGATGTGGATTTACGATCGCTTTTATCATCCGCATAGCTTGAATCTGAGTAGGCTTCAACCCTCAGATGACCATTCCTCTGAAAGATTAGCCCTTTGCCCGGTGCTGCTTTGACATACTCTAAAATCTTCAAGACAGACTGAAGATGACACTCCCTAGGAGCTTGCATAAACTGACTGACCTTGCATACAGCATAGGAGATGTCGGGTCTGGTCACCGTGAGATAGATGAGTTTGCACACCAAACGTCTGTATCTTGTGACATCAGATAAAAGAGGCGAGACATCCGTCCATGTTTTGTCTTCTCCAATAGCCATGAGAAATCGAGCCGGTTTGGCACCTGTCAATCCTGCATCTTGTAGAAGATCAAGAGCATACTTCCGTTGGGAGAGAACCAACGAGTCAAGCTTCCGAGAGATTTCTATCCCCAAAAAGTATTTCGGGGAGCCCATATCCTTCGTGACCAGGTGTTGACGGAGGTGTTTCTTCGTCAAGTCCACCGCAACTTGGTCATCGCCAGTAAGAAGAATATCATCTACATACACTGCCAAAACCACCAGTCCCGAGTCCGTTTTGCGAATGAATAAGGTGTGGTCGGCCGAACTCCTTGCAAAGCGGATGGTAGCCACAATACCACTGAACTTGTCGAACCACGCCCGAGGGCTCTACTTTAGGCCATAAATGGCCTTCTTCAAACGGCATACGCGTGTCTCCCCCTGAGCAACATACCCAAGAGGTTGCTCCATGTAGACGTCCTTCTGAAGATCTCCATAGAGAAAGACATTCTTGACATCAAGCTGGGAAATAGCCCAATCCCTGTTAACAGCCACAGAGAGAAGGACCCGGATGGTGCTGAGGCGAGCAACCAGAGAGAAATTGTCAAAGTAATCAATGCCGTAAGTCTGAGTGAAGCCTTTGGCCACCAGCCGGGCCTTATAGCGATCCACAGTGCCATCGGGGCGAAATTTCACAACAAAGACCCAGCGACAGCCAACCACATCAGTACCCACTGGGGGAGGAACAAGGGTCCAGGTACCCCGTTCAGTAAGAGTAGCCATCTCTTCATCCATATCAGATTTCCAATGAGGAATAGCAAGAGCCTCCTGGTAGGTGCGTGGAGTAGTAACAGCGGAGATAGCCAAGGACAAAACACCTGCGAGAAGGAGAAAGCCGATCATAGGAAACAACTGCCGCCAGCGGATGTTGAGTACATGCCCACACCCCTTTGCGAAGAGCAATGGGAAGATCCAGGTCGATTGGTGCCTCAGCGACCGGAGCGTCCGTGGCGGAGAAGGCTGGCCCGGGACTAGAGAGAGACGACCGCGGAGAAGAGGGAGGAGGTGTAGGGGGTGAGACGGACAGAGAAGGAGACGGAGGAGGAGATGAGGGAAGAGGGGAGACGTCGATAGGCGTGGAAGGAACGGAGAGAGGCGGTGGAGAAGTAGAGACATCAGGAGGAAGAGAGGAGTCAAGAGAGAAGTAGGAAGCATTCTCGAAGAATGTCACGTCCGCGGAGATGAATTGTTTGCGCAGAACGAGGTCAAAACAACAATAGCCTTTTTGAGTGGTAGAGTACCCCAAAAAGACACACTTGGTGGAACGGGGGGAAAGCTTGTCGCGGGTAGCGGATGGAGCGTGAACAAAAGCCGTACACCCAAAGACACGGAGAGGGAGAGGAAAAGGTTCCTTGTGGGGGTAGAGAATGGAGAAGGGAGTTTGGTCGTGGAGAACCGTGGAGGGAAGGCGATTGATGAGATAGCAGGCGAGGAGCACAGTGTAGCCCCAGTAGGAGCGGGGTACTTGCATCTGCGTCATGAGAGTGCGAGCGACATCAAGAAGGTGGCAGTTTTTACGCTCCGCCACCCCATTCTGCTGGGAGGTGTAAACACAGGTGGTTTGATGAAGAAGACCATGTTGCCGAAAGAAAGAGGAGAACTCATGACTAAGATATTCCTTAGCATTATCAGAGCGTAAAACTTTAATAGAAATGCCAAATTGAGTCTTAATCATAAAATAAAAGGTGTGCCAGATAGAAAAGAGTTCAGAGCGATCTTTTAATAGATACACCCAGGTACATCTAGAAAAATCATCTATAAAAGTTACAAAGTAGGAACTACCCCGACCAACGGTAAGGGTAGGAGCAGGACCCCAGACATCAGAATGAATGAGATCAAACGAGCGAGAGTAGCCACGGCCTTGCTTCGGCGTGAAGGAGGAGCGATGATGTTTGCCAAGCTGACACGCATCACAGTTGAGCGGAGGACTGGTCGGAGGTAAGTGGGGCAGAAGCTGGCGAAGAATCCGAGGAGGAGGATGTCCAAGGCGAAGATGCCATTGAAGCAAATCTGTAGAGGAGTGGGCGGACAGAGCGGAAACGTTGTCGAGGAAATAGAGCCCGCCGCTCTCAGTCCCAGTAGCAATCGTCCACTGGGTCCTCGGGTCCTGAAAAGAACAAGAAGTGGGAGTGAATAAGACAGAGCACTGAAGTTGCCGGCATAATGTAGTAACAGATAATAAATTGCACGGGAACTTCGGGACATAGAGAGTGTCCTCCAAGCGAAGTGACGGGGTGACTTGAACCATGCCCGTCCCAAGCACCGGGGACGGGGAACCATCCGACACACGAACCGGGGGAAGACGGTCATGTGTTTCGAGGAGAGAGAAGCAATGAGGGTTGTCAGTCATATGATTTGTAGCACCCGAGTCAATCAGCCATTGACCTTGGGTAATGACGTGGGCACTACCTGAAATCGTGACCACAGAAGCAGACGACCGAGAGGAGGCGGAGGCCGAAGAGGAAGCATCACCGGAAGGGAGAAGATGAGGATGTTTCTGCCAGCAGCGGTCAACAGAATGGCCGGTACGACCACAGTGAGAGCATAGAAACCTGGACGAACCACGCCCGTCTGAGTGGCTCCGGCCACTAGGACCCCCCCCCCCCCCCCCGGGTGAGCATAGGAGTCCTGGGAAGGAGGGGAGGCCAACAGAGGGCGCTGGAGCAGCGAAGTAACAGCGGCAATGCGAGCCGCGGTGGCATCCAAAGTAGGAGATTCCGCCTCACCCAAGATCTGCTGGCGGATCATATCATAGGAGTCGGAAAGACGGAGAAGATAACAAACAACCAGGAGTTCCTGGAAGTGTTTGTGCTGGTCGGCCAAGTCCGCGGAGAAGGGGCGATTCTGTAGGATCTCTACGCCAAGAGCCTGAACCTGCTGGTAAGCCGCAGCAGGAGACATGGAGGGGCGAGCGAAGAGGTCCGCATAAAGAGTATAAATGCGGGACGTCTGGCCCCCCTTCGAATAGAGAGCAGCTAGGTGAAGCTAGGCGGCCTTGACCGTCTCATCATGGCGAATGACGGGAAGACACTCATCAGAGAGGCTGTTGGCCGACCAAGTGCGGACAAGGGCATCACTCGCATCCCAGTCATCAAATTCAGGAGAGTTGAGAGGAGGAGGATCATCGGTGAGGTGATGACGCTTGCGCTGAGAGCGAAGAAGAAAGGTGAAAGAAACGCTCCAATCGGGATAGTTGGAGCCAACAAGCTTAGAAAGCGTGCCAAGGTTGCCCGAAGGAGTAGGAGGAGGAGGAGCTGCAGGAGTGGTGGAGGTAGAGATAACGGGGGTGGAGAGACCGGAAGTGGCCATAGAGAAGGCAGGAAACCACGCGAGAAGAAGAGAAGCCGCGGGGAGAGAGAAAAGGAGAGCAAGCCGCACGACCTAAGGAGGAGGCCGGGACACGAGAAAGAAACCGCGGCGAACAAGGACGAAACCGCAGCGGGCTAAAGAGAAGAAGCTGCAGCAGAACAGTGTCAGAACACCAGCGGCCAGGAAGCAGACCAAGGCACATGGAAGAGGTCGCGCGAACTGAAAAAGTTCGAGCGAACAGAAGAGAAGAGGAAGCAAAGGACTCAAGAGGACAGGTCGAGAACATACCGAAGAAAGGCGCGTGAACAGGGAGAAGCCACGCGAACAGCCCAGCGGTCAGAAGAGAAAACAAGCCGCGAGAACAGGTCGCGGAAGGAAGAAAACAAGCCGCACGTGCAGAGAGAGCTGAGTCAGGTGGAAAGGACCGAGTCCTCTGATACCATGTAAAAGTAGCGAACACGCGGCTAACAAACGGACAGAAATTTGAATAATTGAAATTTTATTATCCAAAAAAGATATCATTTACAAAGGTATGACCTCTCTTTTATAGAATGGAGGAGATAAGAGAGAGTACAAACAAACAATGTGGGACTAAACATGTACAAGGCTGAGCGGATAGAAATAAAAGAGACCGCACAGGCCGCGCGGTTAGACAGATGTGCTAACCGCTCGGCAACTCCAGCAGGATAAGAACAGGCCGCAATAGGAGACCGATAGACCGCCCGGTCTCTAGGCTTCTGAGAGAGACCGCCAGACCGCGCGGACTACAATCAGCAACAGTCAGAATATGAACCTGCTGGGAAGGAACCGCTAGACCGCGCAGTCAACAAACCGCCAGACAAGACCGCAAGGCCGCCCAGTCTAATACTTCAACACCATCATCTCCTCTAATGCGCTCTTTCACGACCATTGCAAATTCTGATTATAACCCGGCTGAGACGGTCGCGGCTGGCTACCAGAAGCTTGAGCATCAAATTGATGCTGGCCCCCCTGCCATCTTTGACCAGACGCATTTTGGTTCCATGAGAAATTGGGATGGTTTCTCGCGTTAGGGTTATAAGTATTATTGTAAGGCATAACACGATTTTGATTATTTATAAATTTAACATTTTCTTCACAAGCCATATCTGCCCGTTCAGCAAATAGTTCACCCGCAGGGCACTCATAAGCGTGGTGGCCAAAGTTACCATAACCCTGGCACGATATGCTCATCACATGGGCAGGAGGTGTGGTAGATCAGATCAACATCATCTTCCCATCCAAAGCAGGATGGCTCGATTCAGCGTGCAACCCCCCCGCATTTACATCAAACAAATTTCTCGCCCCTCTAGGAGCATTCCTGCCCGCTGTCCAGTACGTGCTGTGGGAGGCCGTGTCTTTAAGGAGTCTCAACGCTTCCTCAGGAGATAAGTTCATGATCGTGCCACCCGCCGCCGCATCGATCATTGCCCTGAAATTTGGCTCAATGGCGAAAAAGAATATCTCCACCAAATTCCAAGGCTCACAGCCGTGTTGAGGACAACGGCGCTGCAGGTCGGCAAATCTCTCACATGCCTCAGAAAGAGTTTCTTGATCCAGCTGTCTGAACGTGGCTATTTCCCTGCAAACATTAACAATTTTATCAACAGGATGAAACTTAGCCAAAAACATGGAAGATAAAGCTTCCCAGGTGGTAGCGGTGCGAGGCGTGATAGTATGCAGCCACGTCTTGGCACTATCCATCAGTGAAAAAGGGAACAACTTTAGTTTTACAAATTCATCCGCAATGCCCGCAGAGCGGAAAGTACCGCATATCTCAGAAAACTCAGCCAAATGTAGCCTAGGATCCTCGCTCGGCAGACCCGAGTACTGAGTATTGTTCCTAATCATATCCAAAATCGCAGGCTTGATCTCAAAATGATTATTGGCTATGGCTGGCCCGAACCCCGGATAAACACTCCCCACAGTAGGGGTAGTGAAATCCCGCATTATCCTAATGCGAGGCTGGGCCACATCCTGGTTCTCAACAATTCGTTCCCCTTGGCCGTTTCCCAAATGGACCAAGTCATCCATCCTTCCCTCAGCTACAGCAACACGCAAGCGAGCTCTCCTTGCTCGTGCAGTCTCAGGATCAGCACCCAAATCTTCGCGCCTTCCACCAGGGTTCAGATCTGTCATAAAACACTCACAAAGAGAAAACACTAAAAACATCAATACACTCACAAACGCTTCCCAAAAGAAACAAAATCCACGCAACAGTTGCACTCCCCGGCAACGGCGGCAATAACTTGATGCGCTGACGGTAATATTACCGTTCACGGCCAAGTAATAAAATGGAGGAATAGCTTTCCCAAGTATCGATCTCACGCGGAGTGCAAGTAGGGAGCATGGATTTCGCTTTCAGAGAAATGAATGAAAGTGCTAAGTAAAATCGACGGGTTTGATTTTGGTTTTCCTACACTAAGCAGCATCAAACTAGTGCGGGTCGCCGTCACCGCGTCGCCAGGGTGAATTACTCCAAAGAGTAATAGCGGATACAAAGAAACTATCGATGGTCGTAAACAACTCTTCGCAACGCGCGCTTCTAGCAGTCGATAGAACGACTCAAACGCGACTTTCTCTAACAAGGAGGAAACTCATCAACATACATCATGAACAAGAAATCACCGTACAAAACCGTAACAAGACCTTGAACAAAACATGGTTAATAAACCTCAAGCATACTAGCACAAGATCAGTTTAAAGTAAATCCAAGAAAAGAGGGGATGAAATACAACCAAGCACTCAAAGACTCTCAAAGGTTCACGACCGGAAGCGAGGGTTGTCGATCCTCGTCCTAGCTCGGTCTTTGGAAGGTATCCGCGATCCCGAAGGGCTGTCACTTCGTTCTTCACACCCGGCTTCTTCGTGTTGTAGTTGTTGATTCGGATCGGAGCGAAATGCTTCACAAGTTTTGCAACTAAGAACTCAAACAGCAGCTTGGAGGTCGGCAATGGCGATGGCGGCCGGAGACAAAGCTTTAGCAAGCTCTTTGGAGGAGAAAGGGTGGCCGGATCAACCTTCCAAGGAGGAGAGAGAAAACGACGGCTGGAGGGGCGAGTTCCCGCTCCAAGGGGTGGAAATGGCGGGGAAAACGAAGTTGTTCCGGTCCAGGAGAATTCTACGGCTTAAATAGTAAAAGTCAGAAAAAATGGTCACGCACGGTCTGGCGCACGACCGTGCGTGAACCGTGCGATATTAATAACCAGAAGGCGCCTGAAGAAGAAGAAGCGTTGACCCGTGCGTTTCCTTCGCGCACGAGCGATCAACCCGTGCGTGAAGTAATTCACACGGGCAATGACAGCGAGAAGAAATTACAGGCAACCGGGTGAAATCGTGCGTTTTACGAGCGCACGGGCGCTTCCGCCCGTGCGTGAAGAAGACGCACGAGCAACCACAGAACAAAGAAAAACCAAAAGGCTACAGGAAAACCGTGCGTTTCCTTCGCGCACGGTTCCGAAGAAACCGTGCGTTAAGACGTTTCTCCTGCACAAACAAAACACACGATCACAATTGACCGTGTGCTAAGAAAACGCACGACTGTGCGTTTTCCTCAAAACTGCATTCCAGACTTGGGGAAAACGCATCACTTGCACACAATAAAAACTCAAAAAGGAGGACCCTCCAGCAATCTACAAAATGCAATAAAAAATACTGGAACGAGCCCTGGGGAGCACCAAGTGCATACCCCCAGCAATCGAATGCGCAATTGCGCACCCACAGGCTAGAAAAGTGCACTAAACACGAAACGCAGTAGGAACGAAATATCAATGAAAACAACCGAAAAGTGAAGTGCAAAGTCAGGAAAACCAGCCCAGATGAGTCCGCAAAACCCTATATAAACGGGACTCATCAATGACCATTTCTCTTAACATGTCATGCATATTATGATCTAATTCTATCGCACTTGAAAATATTAAACTATATATATCCATTTAATATTCGCAAATGATGTATATCCTATTGAAAATTCATATGACAAAAATGTGAAGTTTGCCCATAATCCCCTTAACATTCGCGTGCATACTACTCATGCTTATGAGTGTAGTGTGTGCATGTTTCAGCCACTCACAACAAATAATTACAAGGAAAGCGAATGAATATTGCATGCATATATATATTTATATCATAAGATTCAAAAATATGTAATAGTTAAAAAATTCTTTATTTTTAAAAGCTATCTTAGCTCTGATATCAAATGTCACGACCCGTCTCAACAATAGTCAGGGTGCGCTTCGGGAGGGTCGTGATGCCACAGGTATGGGCGGAAAGGAAGTCCATGCCGGTTAGGCGGAGGCAGAGAAGCTGATAATAGGTTTTAAAATAATTAATTTTTATAAAAATAGTTTGTTTTTATGCGGAAGCTTTAAAATATGACGGTGAAAATTGAATGCACATGTATTTTAATAAATCTCATGATACAAGTTCAGATATAAATTTTCACGCAATGACAAATTTACATAAATAAACATGCAGATAATACTCGATTCTAGTACTTAATTTATTTAGCCTAGCAGTTGTCTATGCTATACTGACCATAATTATTACATTAAAAAATGTTTGATAGTAAAAAAAATGAAACGTAAACACAGAACCTAAAGTTTGACGCAAATCGGTTTCGAGAAGCAGACGACACAGACACGAACGCTAAAGCAAATTCAAAACAAGAAGAAAAATGCTTAGAACATTGAAATAAACATGAACAAAATAAAATAAGTACGAGTATGAAAAATCAGAATTATTTGAGTACCAGTTTTCATCATAAGGCAAAGCTAACAAGATAGACAAGTAATAGTCAAGTAGAAACAGTTAAGATTATTAGCCTACTTCGGAGTATGAACAATTGTATTCGATCAAGTAATAAGCATAAGCTGTAATCAATGAAGTGTGTACGTGTTTTCATTTGATGCACAAAATTCTAAAATAAGTTCAAATGAAAGACTTATCAAAAAATTTGTTCTTGCTATAACCATTTATTGGTTTCCGTTACCAGCCAAGAGGAAATTCGAGTCAAAGTGTCACATCTGTTCAACACTGTTCTTCAATAATTGTTTATGACATTAATGAATTTAAACATTCATAATTTGTGATTCTAGCGGGGACAAATTTACTTAAAGGGAAAGATCAAATCAAGAACAAACTTTACTCAGGTCTTGCAACTAGACAAACATAAGAATCAAAATTCGATGACAGACATAAGATACAAGATTCAGTGTCACAAAAGAAACTAGATATTGAGCTTTATATTTTTGTGGGTTCAAGTAGTTAAGGTTTCATTAATTAGAAGATTTTTCTAGCAAATTGCAGGGGCAAGCGGACATGTGCATCGATTCAGGGATAACTAGTACTCATTTATATTAAACCAATCTTAGACACTAATATCT
Organism: Platanthera guangdongensis; assembly: GCA_039583875.1. Taxonomy (NCBI): domain Eukaryota; kingdom Viridiplantae; phylum Streptophyta; class Magnoliopsida; order Asparagales; family Orchidaceae; genus Platanthera; species Platanthera guangdongensis. The sequence goes on from CM077164.1 coordinate 130,975,150, forward strand.
TCAAAGTAAATATCTATTTGATACGAGCATGATATAAAACATCGAAAATATATTTTTGTTAACAAAAAATCGTTACATTTATTATCATGCCACTTATTGCTCGTGCTCAGAGATTTGCCTTTTTTTGAATTATACCACAAACAAGAGATTTATTCATCTAAGTGAAAACTCATATATGTATAAATCATTCATGATCTCCAACTCATGTCACTCCAAACATTTTAAACCTCAAACTATCAGCATGTCATATTAGACATTCAAGTTATAAATTCATTTGACGAAACATGTATTCAAAAGTGGAGTCGTAAAATCATAAGAACAGACATTTATTTGAAAGATCAAAATATTCAAGAGTGCAGTCATATAATTATAGGAACAGAAGCATTAATCTAAACTCAATGTTTGCAAGAGAGAGATCTCTATTTGTCTTAAGGTGGAGTTGAAACTGACGGAGGCAGCCAAGCGACACAAGTAACAATTAAAAACCTAATTTAAACTTGTTCAGAGACCATCACAATTGATATTTGGCATAAAGAGAATTATAGTGCTAACACAGACAATTATTTTACAAACCAAAAGCACGAGAGGGTTTATCGATTTACCTCCTTCAAGAGTGAGAGAAGAGAAGATTACCACGCGGAAACGAGACTTGGCGGCACTTAAGTTACGGAAACCCTAAATCGGAGAGAAATTTGAGCGATCCTGTTGATAGCTTTAAGGAGCGGTGCCTGAAATCTCAAGTACAATGACGGTTAGACGATTATAGGAGAGCAAAAACTTAGATTCACAAATACACGCAGCTTGGAACCCAAAATTAGAGACAAAAATTATAAAGGATGCAAGAAAATCTTAATAGGAGATTTTGGAGGAGGAATCTTACCCAAAGGAGCCAAATCCGGGCCGGGGAGGGGGGTAAGGGAAGGAAACCCTAGGAATCTCTCTCGCAAATCTTCAGCCAAAAAGAAGTAGCGGCTACCGGTGGGAGAGGAGGCCTGCTAGAGGAAGAAGAGAGAGAGAGGAGTTGTTGATGGACTCTAAGGGGGAGAAGAAATGGTTTCCGACGGTCTGGGAACATGAAGGAGCAGCAGGTGGCTGTCGGCCCGTGCAGTGGAGGAGAAGGCGACAGGGAAGCAAGGCGAGGCGGCGTCAACCCTAGAGGAGACAGGAGGAGGACGCACTGGAGTCCAGCGAGGGCGGGAGAGTGGCAGAGGACGGGAGGCGCGGAATCGGCAGAGGAGGGCTGCAGCTTGCGGGAAATAATAGGGGTGGGGGGAGACGGAAAATACCTACGCTGAGATTAATATTCGGGAGAGGGGACCGCTCGGGTTATCTAATAGGAAAAAAACCTAGTTAGAATTGTTGGAAAAGCCCATGTAAATGACCCAGTATTGGGCCCATGTATTTTCTATTTTCTTTTCCTCCTATTAGTCCCACATCATTGTATAGGATTTCTTCACTCCTCTCTCCTATATATTTGTATTCTCTCCTTGTATTTTGACACACAAGTAATACATACAAGTTTTGAGCTCTCTAAACATGGTATCAAAGCCAACGGTTCCGGCTTCGCGGTTTCACTTTCTCTAGCCGCCCGGCTTGTCCTCCTCTCCTGTCCGCTCTCTCTCTACGACTTGTTCCTCTACTCGCCCGGGTAGAGGTCTCTTCTACCCGCTGTTCTCTCCGCGACTTCTCCGTTTCTAAACCGCTGCCTGCTCTCCTCTTCCTCCCTCCCGTGGATCCACCCCCCTCAGTCCCTTTTATAGCCTCTCCTCTCCACCCGTGGGCCCCACTTCCCGCTGCCTCCTCTGTCTTCCTCTTACCGCGCGACCTCCTCCTCGCGGTCTCTTTTCTTGCCGCTCGCGTTCTTACTCGCGGTCTTCCTTCTTGTCGCTCGAGTTCTTACTCGCGGTCTCCTTTCTAGCCGCCCGAGCTCTTACTCGCGGTATCTCTTCTTCTTGCCGTTCGAGTTCCTACTCGCGGTCTCCTTTCTAGCCGCTCGTGCTCTTACTCGCGGTCTCTCTTCTTACCTCTCGAGTTCTTCCTCGCGGTCTCCCTTCTTGCCGCTCGAGTTTCTACTCGCGGTCTCCTTTCTAGCCGCTCGAGTTCCTACTCGCGGTCTCTCTCTTCTTGCCGCTCGGGTTCCTACTCGCGGTCTCTTCTCTTGCCGTTCGAGTTCCTACTCGCGGTCTCTGCCTCTGCTTCCCTCTTCTGGTCGCGCAGACTCTTTTTCTAACCGCTGCGATTTCTTGTCTCTTTCTAGCCGTCTTCTCTTCTCTCTCTTGCTTGGCCGCTTGCGTTCTCTCAGTGACCGTGCGGGTTGTCCTTGCTCTCTCCCGCACCTGGTCGCGGCCTCCCGTCGGTCTCTCCCCTGTGCTTGTCGAAGTGCCTATCCGTTGCGGCCTCTTCTCTAACCGCGCGCTCTTCTATTCGCTGCGGCCTTCCCCGGCTCCATGGGATCTTACATCGACTCTACCAGACATGCGACTAATCCTCCCGCTGACCGCCCGACTTCTCTTCCTGACCTTCGAGATGAGCTGCGGATCACGACTATCTCATTATCTGGGAAGAAGAACTTTGTTCTCTGGGTCCACTCGGTTCGGCGTGTTCTTCAGGCCAAGGGCCTAGTGCTTCACCTTACTAACGCACCCCCTTCCCCTAATACAGAGGACTGGCTACGAAATGACGGCCGAGTTCAAACATGGCTCCTTAATTCGCTGGAGGGTGAGCCATACCAAATGGTCATGTACCATGAGACCGCCAAAGCTATGTGGGAGGAGCTTCACTCCTTGTACTCTGGAAAGGATAGTCTTCAACACCTCTATGACATTATTACCGACCTTCAGACTCTTGATGCTGGCGGGGCAGCTGACATGACCTCGTTTGTTGCTCGTGCCAAGACTTTGGCAGAGGACTGGATCCAGCATCAGCCTTCTACCACCGACCTTGCTGCTCAGCGCATGCAAAAGGAGGTCGTATGCATTGCCATGATGATGGCTCGTGTCCCGCTTCACCTTCAGAGCATCCAGGCTCAGGTCTTGGCCTCGGCCTCTACACCCTCCCTCTCTGATTTCTGCTCTATGCTCCTTCGAGTTTCACCACCCTTGGATTCTCCGGCACCCTCCTCTGTGGCTCTCCTTCAGCAGACCCTTCCCCCCTTACTTTCCCCACCGCCTTCTGCTCGCGGTGGCCGTTCCGGTTCTCTCGGACGGGGACGTGGGGGTCGGGGCCGCCCCAAGTGTTCATATTGCGGCCGAGATGGCCACACAAATGCCGTTTGCTACAAGAAACATGGCTATCCTCCTCGCCCCACTGCGGCTGCTGCCACTGATGGCTCCTCCTCCACTGGTACCGACCTTGAGGCCGTCCGTCTCCAGCTACAGCACCTCCAGGGGCTTCTTAGCCCTCCTCCTGCTTCTGTTGCCTTCGTCTCTACTGCAGGTATTACTTGTCTTTCCTCCGGTCCGCGTTGGATCTTGGACTCGGGGGATACTCATCACATCACCTCGATGCGGCCCCTCCAGTACTCGGATGTTCCTCATCCGAAGTCTATCACCGTCGCCAATGGGGCGACTGTTCCGTTCTCCGGCTGCGCTGACATCTCTCTTGCTCCCTCTATCTCTCTTCGCTCGGCTCTTTATGTTCCGGGCTCACCTTTTAATTTGCTTTCTGTTGGCCGCCTCACTCATGATATGGATTGCTCTGTCACATTTACTCCCTTTCTTTTTTGATACAGGATCGGCGGACGCGGACTACCATTGGTAGGGGACGACTGCAGAACGGGCTCTGTCTTCTTGATGCCTCTCCTCCTATTCTCTCTTCTGTCTTCGCCGTTGACTGACATCGCCGTCTTGGGCATGCCCCTCTACCCGTTCTCCAAAAGGCGCTGCCTGATGTATTTTTCTCGCTTTCAAATGTGATTCTTGTGTTTACGGCAAACAACCGCGTACTTCTTTTCCTGCTCATTGTACTAGGAGCGTTGCTCCGTTTGATTTAATGCACTCCGATGTCTGGGGTCCCTTTAAAGTTACTAGTATCTCTGGATACCGTTATTTTATAACCTTCATTGATGATTACTCTCGCACCACATGACTTTACCTTCTTCGTGATTGCTCCGAGCTCCCTCGCATATTTCGCGCCTTTATACAAGAAACTCGCACGCAATTCTCCAAAACTATCAAAACCGTGCGCACTGATAACGCTCGCGAATGCACTGGCCATTAATTTGCCAATCTCTGTGTAGAATATGGTATTATTCATCAAACCTCCTGTTCCTACACCCCCCAACAAAATGACGTTGCCGAACGCAAGAACCGCCACCACCTCGACGTTGCCCGCTCCCTCATGCTTCAAGTGAATGTTCCAAAAATTTACTAGAACTTTGCATTATCCACTGCATGTTTCCTCATCAACCGTCTCTCTTGCTCGGTTCTCAACTCTGTCACTCCATTCAGCCTCCTATTCCCCTCCACTCCGGCCTTCCCTATCACACCACGGGGTTTTGGCTGCATTTGCTTCATTCACCTCCTGGGTCCCTCCTCGGATAAGTTGGATCCCCGAGCCGCTAAAAATATTTTCGTCGGCTACTCTCGCACTCAGAAGGGCTACCTGTGTTACTCTCTGGTCACCCGGAAGGTCATCGTCTCTGCCGATGTTACCTTTTGGGAAGATCAACCTTTCTTTTCCCCACCTCATGCTCCGTCCTCCCCGACGACATCCCCACCACTGCCTATACCCCGACCCGTCATCCCTACTACTGCGCCTGTTTCCCTACGTCCTTCTAACCCTGCTCCTGCTCCCTCCAAGCCACCAGTTATCCAGGTTTACTCTCGCCGCCTTCTTCCTCGTTCCGCCACCCCTCTGCAGTCGGCCTCCTCCTCGGTTACCTGGCGCCCTGCTGATCAGGTATCTCCCTCTACTGCTCATCCTCTGCCGAATTATATCTCACTGTATCGCCTCTCTCCCCAACTTCACACATTTGTCACTTCTATTTCCTCCATTTCAGTTCCTAACACTGTGCAGGAGGCGCTACAACATCCCGGCTGGAAGGCTGCCATGGAGGAAATGGCTCTCTCTGGGCCAACCAGACATGGACTCTCGCACCACTTCCCCCGGGTCAGAAACCGGTTGGGTGTAAGTGGGTCTTCGTCGTCAAACATGCCGCTGATGGGACGGTTGACCGTCTGAAAGCTCGGCTGGTCGCCCGGGGCTTCACCCAACAACACGAGATGGACTATGATGAAACCTTCTCTCCGGTGGACAAACTCAACACCGTTCGGGTTCTTATCTCGGTGGTTGTCCATCGCCGGTGGCCATTACTGCAACTGGATATTAAGAATGCCTTTCTGAATGACGACTTGCAGAAACTGTCTATATGCAACAACCTCCCGGGTTTGAGACCACAGAGGAGTCTCAGGTGTGTCACCATAAGAAAGCTTTTTATGACCTCAAACAATCACCACGGGCATGGTTCTACAGGTTCAGTAAGGCTCTTCGGGAGGTTGGTTTTCTCGAAGCACGACAGACTTCTCGATGTTCACTCGCAACCGATCAATAGGGACGGTTTTTCTGTTGGTTTATGTGGACGACATCATCATTACGGGCGATGACTCACAGGGAATACTGGAAGTGAAACGACATCTCAGTACAGTTTTTCAAACAAAGGATCAGGGACCCCAACGGTATTTTTTGGGCCTTGAGGTTGCTAGACGACCAGATGGTCTCGTTCTGTCCCAGCGGAAGTATTGTCTCGACCTTCTTCATGATGCAGGTTACTCGGGCTGTAAGCCGATCAATACCCCAATGGATGTGAATCACAAGTTATGTGCTCAGGCTTCCGACTCAGATCTCTTACTTGAGAATCCTGAATACTATCACCGTCTAGTTGAAAAACTGATCTACCTCACGGTAACTAGACCAGATATATCTTTCGCAGTTGGTATTGTCAGCCGATATATGCATTCCCCGCAAAAATCTCATCTTCACGCAGTTGAACGCATTCTCAGATACCTCAAAACGGCCCCTGGTCAAGGATTGGTCTACAAGACCTCAGCTTCAGCTCCTACATTGATAGCTTACTCTGATGCTGATTACGCTGGTTCTCTTGATGATCGACGGTCAACCAGTGGGTTTTGCACATATTTTGGAGGACACTTGATTACGTGGCGGAGCAAGAAACAAGCTGTTGTGGCCCGATCATCTGCTGAGGCTGAATACCGGGCAATGACGTCTGTAGTTTCTGAACTAACATGGCTGGAGAGTCTTCTTAACGATCTGGGTATAAAACTTCCTTCACCAGCCCTTCTCCTTTGTGATAGCCAAACGGCGATACATATTGCCAAGAACCCGGTATTCCACGAGAGAACTAAACATATTGAAGTTGATTGCCACTTCATTAGAGAAAAGGTTCAAATGAAGAAGATTGATCTGAAGCATGTTCCCGGGACAGAACAAGTGGCGGATGTTCTCACTAAAGCTCTTCCCAGTACTCTTCTATCAGTGCTTGTCCAAGCTTGGTGCATACGATTTGTACGCTCCAGCTTGCGGGGGAGTGTTGGAAAAGCCCATGTAAATGACCCAGTATTGGGCCCATGTATTTTCTATTTTCTTCTCCTCCTATTAGTCCCACATCATTGTATAGGATTTCTTCACTCCTCTCTCCTATATATTTGTATTCTCTGCTTGTATTTTGACACACAAGTAATACATACAAGTTTTGAGCTCTCTCAACAAGAATTATTACAAAATTGCCATAACTTTATAAAAATTTAATTTAAGCCCTTTTTATTGGATTCCTTAATTATAGGTTATTACATCATGTAATCCAAAATTTTACGGTACACTTATAATCTGTCAGCAGAATGAATTTTAATGTTTTTTTAAGGTTTTACTGAACTTGATCTTTTCGGGGTACTCTTCTATTTGAATTATGGAACTCTTTCTTTTGCACATTAGCTTTGGATTTCATCATCCAACAGTCTCATTGATGGTAGATTTTTTTCTTTTTCATTGAATCAGTTAAGAATGTTGTTCATCAGTTACCTGCATGCAGGTGCTTCCACCTCTGTGCGCAGAGCTTCGGAACATGGTTTTGCAGCCAATGATTTTACCAATGGTTCTTACAATAGCAAAATCTCAGGTTCTCAATTTTCTTGTTACATCTTGTCTATTAGTCTTAAAGGGTGTGATTATTATCTTAATGTATATGTTCTTCTATTTACTAGGATTATGTGGACAAAAAATTACCGCTGTCATTTTAAACATATTGCCTAAATCTATTTGTTTTCCAGCATACTAAATGTGGACACGTATAAAGATCCTCTATGATCATCATAATTTAACTTTCATAATAATCAGAGTAAAAGTGAGTTATCAAAAATTTTTCCTTTCGAAAATGTGGAGATGAATAAGAAAGCTCTATCACTGCTTCAAAATGAAAATTCTACACAAGGATATATTTGCATTCGATATATTCATGGTACAAATTTACAATATACATTTGGCAACCTATATATTTTTATTGTACACAAATTAAAATTGTCAGACAGGTACTGTTTGATATAATATGCCCCTATTCGGGGCTGAATGATGATATCACATGTAACATGTTATGTTCTCTAGACTGATAGGAGCTTGCGACATGTGTTCTGCTCCAAATAATCCTCGTGGGTCAATATTCTTTCCACCCTAATGATTCTTTGATTAGTCCATTTGATACTTGTATTTTATATTTTTATATAATTTTTTCACCTTGTGTTTATTATTATTTTCTCACATTTTATACTAGATGAGTAGATTTATTGTGCATATTGATGTATATTGCTCATTTGGGCTGTTGGGACGAATTAATTGTACAAGTGTAGACTTTTCGTTCAATTTATGGGATGTAATGTTAGCTCAAGCACGCCAGTGGGGAATTTCCGCACACGTGCTCCTCTTTCCCCTTAGATTGCACGATTTCTGTCAATATGAATTTGTGCGTGCGTTATTTTTGCACGCGCGGGCATGCACGTGCAATTATGCGTGCACGGTCATTCTGCACTCTTCACTCAGATTTGGGTGATTCAAATTTGTGCGTGCTTAATTTACGCGAGCGCTTGCGCGACCTGGATGCCCAGATTTCCTGTATTTGCTTAACCCACGTGCATGTGCTCTGTTTTTCTATAATAGTGTTGCTTGTGAAATTAGCGAGGAAGAAGAACTGGAATCCGCCGTTTTCACCATTTTCTTGCCCAGAACTCTAGGGTTTTTCCCCTTGGGTCTTCTCCAGCCTCCCCAAGGATTCTAAAGGAGGGAAAGCATCGACGTAGTCCCATTGGAGCTCTTTGAGTTCGGAGCCATAAGCATTGATGTGGACGACGTGAGAGAAGACTTGTCTAGAAGGAGGTTTGCTCAGATCGGGACAAATCAGACCCGATCTACTATTTTCCCCTCACCCTCCACTCATTCTCCAACCCGAATCCGCTCCCAAACATCGGATCCATCCTTCCCTCACCCGGATCCACCTGTACATCGCCGGATCTACTCATTTTCAGCATGTTTCCTCCCTCCGCCGTTGAGGACAGCCACCTACATCGTTTTCCATGCCTCCGACTCCACCTCGGATCGTTGAACGCGCATATCCGGCTCCGGATTCTTCAGTGTCCTGGTCAGCCCACTATTTGGTGAGATTTCATTGTACTGGATTATTATTTTCAGCATATTTATATTGGACCTGATCTTATGTTTGTTGTGGATCTCTTGTAGGCCAGTTGTTTGTTAGATAATTATCGTGATTTGCAGAGTTTATTCATCGCGCACTCTAGCTTTGGCCATCCACACGGAGGAAAGTCTAAGCTTGTTTCACTTAAATAAATTATTTTTGTCTCGCTTTGAATATTCTACGTGGGTTGTTTTAATTTATTATTTAACTGTGATTTATCTGTCGGACTTGTTGCACAGCATGTAGGGTTAGGTCGCAGTTTTTCCGCAGCCTATAGATTCGTCATGCGTCACTTTCTCTAACCATTCAATATCTTTCTTTCTATTCATCTCTTTCATGCTTTCAACGACAACAGATCCTACCCGAGATTTGGAGGAGGATTAATTCGACACAGCTCAACCTCTAACATGGAGGTCATTCTTAGGCTCGGTCTGCAGATTTCCTCTTTTGTCAAAATAGAACCTCCCATCCTTGATCCCTCAAGAAATCCTGTATTAAGGGGGTGGAAACAATCTCGCCCCAAATTGCCGACACATGCATTCTCACAATGCCGACACATGCATTCTCACAATGCAAGAGGACGACAGTGGGTAAGAAAAAAATGCTCCCACTTGAATCCTAGCAATACGAAAATTGTAATTTCCTTTTCTTTGCAGAGGTTATAGATTTAGAGAAAACATCAATGGAAGTGGTGAGTAGAGGAGATCCCCCCACTTCACTACCACCAGTTTTTTCAGCATTTTTGGTCGTTGTGTTTGTGTATTTGAAAGATAAATGTGGGGCTTTTGCAATCCGAAATGGTGGCTGAAGTTGGGTGTGTTGAAAGTGGATTTTTCTGAAGTCTAAAAGCTTTTAAAATGTGTTAGGGGGCAGATTGAAGATCTATTTAGTGGCATTAAATAAGGAACCTTATCTTTATTCTTCCATCTTGCCCTTCTCCATTCTCCTCTCATAACTCTTTCAGTAATTTAAGTCAAAGCTTTTAGTTTTCCAATTCTCCCCCAGAGTAGGATGTTTTTCTTTTTCTCATGTTGCAGATCGCATTAAATTTTTGTCCCTTAAAAAATCATATAATTTGTACCTTAAAGAGCCTTTTTCCAAAATCTTATACGCTTGAAATGGCTTCCTGAGATGGGATGAACGTCTATCCGAGAGATTAAAAAAAAAGTAAATGTGTGTTTTTATTTCTTTATTTTAGCATTATTTTAATGCCTACCTTTAAGGAAAAAAAGAGCAGATTTAAAGAAAAAACATTTCTTTCGTTCATGAAAAGTACACATGTTTGTAGATTTTTTTTTATATTGTGCTCAGCATATTTAGAGATTTCCGATATCTCAGTTGTTTTCAAATTTGTAATCACAATCACAATGAAGAAGCAACACATGAAGAAGATGTAAACCAAACCATCCACAATAAAAGATAAATCGATGAACAGTCGCAGCCAATGGTCATGGTGTATGAGTGATTTAGAAGAATCACAATATAATAACAAGTCATTCTAAAGGAAGAAACAAAGAACGAAATTACTACTCTCTAAGCACGGAAATGAACGAGAGTAGAATTTCTTCCTGCTGCCGTGAAGAAAGTTAGAGCTGAGATAACTCAGCCCTAGCTGTTGACACAGAAATTTCTCTGTGTCAAATTAATTAAACCACTATTTTTTTGTAGGATCCATTTGAATCTGAGCTGTAGGGCCTTTGGCCCGAGGTAGGACAAATTTGCCTGAGCTGTAGGAGAGTTATACTCTCTGAGTGTAGGATCCAGTTTGGATCTGAGGTAGGTGATCATTTGATCACTGAGCTGTAGGGCCTTTGGGCCTGAGGTAGGTGAGTCATTCTCACTGAGTTGTAGAGCACTTGTGCCTGAGTTGTAGGATCCTTTGGATTTGAGGTAGGGCCTTTGTCCCTGAGCTGTACGAGAGTCATTCTCCTTGAGGTAGGATCCTTTGTGGATTTGAGGTAGTGCTGTCCTCCCAGCCTGAGTTGTAGGGCCGTTGGCCTGAGGTAGGTGATCTGTTGATCACTGAGTTGTAGGACACTTGTGTCTGAGTTGTAAGTATTGGAGAAAACTGAGAGATCCTGAAGGATCTGAGGTGTAAACTCTTTGAGTTGAGTTTTGAAGAAGTGCCTTGTCTAACTGAAAGTTAGAAATGTGGGAGGAGAGTGGATGTATCCATAATATGGAGAACCGCTATAATTTCTGTGTGTGCTTTTCTGTGTGTTTATTTATTGCAGGTTCTTGAAATCTATTAACTGCTAACACACCAACCTCTTAAGGAAGAATCTAAAAGAAAGTCACAAGACACCAACAAACATATTCACCCCCCTCTAAGTTGCAAGCTACCTTAAAAACTAAGACTTTCAAGCTGCCCACTTCATATGCCTACGCATCTCTTTTCGTTAGTTAAGATGTCTAAGAGCATGAGGATCAATGTTTAAAATGGACGCTAGATCATTCCATGTTGTCTGTGATGGAGAGCATGAATTATAGTATGAAACTCAAGATCCTATGCGGAGTATCAAGTTTTAGTTTTATTCAATTTCTCACTAAAAAGGCAATGAGTTCATCTTCTTGACTCCGAATGACTCCTATGCATCGGATCTACCTGTGGGAGAGGGTTCCTACCAAGTGCACTTTTATGATGCAGGACCGACGTCACGCCAGCCCTGCCACCTGGCGCCTGGAGTCACACCAGCCCAGGAGGCCCACCATGGCGTCGCACCATGACGGCTTTAATCAGGCCCGCGGGCCGTACACCCCAACCCATCTCACGAGCCCAACCACAGGCGTCGGCGGGTTGTTGAAGCCGGGATTCGATCCATGCACCCCCTTGATAAAGTATCCTCAGGCGGATACTCATCAACCAACTGAGCCGCGGATTCAACAACCATGGTTGGGCTCGTGAGATGGGTTGGGGTGTACGGCCCGCAGGCCTGATTAAAGCCGCCATGGTGCGACTCCATGGTGGGCCTCCTGGGCTGGTGTGACTCCAGGCGCCAGGTGGCAGGGCTCGTGTGACGCCGGTCCTGCATCATGAGGCTACCCAAATACATCAAAATAAATGCAAACATAGTAAAATAATATATCAAATCGATTCACAACACGAATCCGTACACATTTGTGGAGTCCGATTGTCGATCCGGGCACACGATATATGGTAAGTCGTCAGATCAGCCCCGAACGAGCTCAAAACTCTTTCTCGTCTCTGCTCCGCATCAGAAAGATGCAACCATAATATGTTTTTCAAAGAGAACACTGTCTCGGGTTTATCAACCTTAGTGGTTGGATTGGCTATTTGATTTTGAGGGCATTAAGTTTTTTGAATATCGAGAGAAGCATATATAATTGTTTGATATAATCTGTCCCTTGTGCGAGGCTCAATGATGATATGCACGCATAACACATCATGTACTCTAGACCGTCATAACCTCTTGACATGTGCCCAACTCGTGTTAATCCTCGTGCATCAATATTGTCTCACTCGTAACAATTATTTGATTTGTCCTCACTTCATGCAATCCTCACTTTAATGCTCATTTGCGATAAATAATTCTCACAAATATGGCTTACTCCCCACATTCTACCCCCTCCCCCTCAAACAACAGACTGCTTGTGAAGGTGGTTATCATAGAAAGGCTACCCTACCTCTTTTAGGCCAAAATACTAGCTTGCCGCACAAAGTCCGTGTAAGGAACATATAACCACTTATCAATAAATTTATTAGTCATAGGGAACTTGCTTGTACAACCTTCTCCCTCTACTCGACAAATTGTAATCATCACCCTTCGTGGATCTCTACCACATGCTTAACAACATCTTCCACTTATTCTTCACGTAACAAATACTTTCTTCAAACACAGTGGACTATTTATTCCCCGTCCAAAGATGAGAGAAGAGTTCATAAATTTTTATTGGAGAAGGAGACTACAAAAAGGAGGTTGAGAGAAGGAACTTTATGGTAATTGTATTGGAAGGTGGATAAACCGCAATCATAAATTACTCTAGAAGTGGGGGTGAATAGAGTTCTTAAATTTTTCCATAACTAATCACAGTATATGCCATAGATTTTGATTGTAATGTTGTGCAAGTATTAAAATTAAGAAAATAATGAACAAACATTATGCAATCCAAAGAAACTAAAATTTACAGTGGTTCTCCTTAATATTTGAGCACTCTACTCTTCTATCCCTTGGCAGAATATCCACTAAACAGTGTCAAGGTTTTTGATAAGGAGACTCATAAAACCAATACAATTGAATCTTTTGATAAAGAAGATTCTTAGAACCAATTTATAGATTTTGATTTGACCTTTCTGAAATCTTGAATCTTTTGATAACGAAGATTCACAGAACCAGTTCGTCTTTTGATAAAGAAACTAAAACCATTGAATCTTTCGATAAGATATCGAAAGTTTCAAAAAGCCAATTAGAATGACGGCTTTCCTTAATTGAATCATCATCTGTTATAATTGGATCTTAATTTTTACCATAGACTGCTCAATCTTCATTTCAAAATTGTTCTGTAGAGAAATCGATGCAAGACTTCTTGTACATCGACTAGAGGTTGACGTATGTTGAGATATATTGAAGTGAAAATATCTCAACATATTTAGACATACTTATGCTCTGACTTCACTTTCTTTTACAAGAGATCTCGACACAAGGAAGTATAATTGTTTGTCTTCATGTGTTGACTACTAGTCGAAGAACAGAGTATTTGACATATTCTTGTATACTTCTTATTGTACGTCGACAGCTTCTCCAAGCACAGACTTTTACCAAGCTTTATTCTGATTTTTTAAGTATACTGAAACATTGTCTGATCTCTTCTGAATGACTTAGGACTTGTACTTAAGACAAGTTGCCATTTATACATACATGCATTAATCCTATATCACTTTAATAACTTGATATATCGAATAATTAAGAGATTTTCTCGACAATCTCCCTCTATTTGATATACTTTTACAAGAATGAGTGATTTTAAATAATAAAAATATATAAACTTTACCGTAGATACAAGAATAAGTATATAGAATAGATAGAAAGATCTATGCATACCCACACATTTTTTTTCCTTAATTTATCAGCATCATTAAATTCTTTACATTTGGAGAAAAAAATATAGAATGAGATACATTTAAAGATAAACAAAATGATTTTATCTGTGTTTTCCCAAGAAGGTAGTTTGAGTTGTAATAAGCGTATTCTTAGTATTCTCAATATAGTCATAGTGTATTCTTCTAGCCTTTTCTGGATGTTCTTGAACCATTGTGTTGACATGACATGATGGAGATGTTCAAGACCTTTCTTTGCATTCCAATGAGTTGTATATACATAATAACCTTTCTCAATATTTCTAGCTGCCAACTCATTTATGTATTCAATAGCTTTACCAGGAGAGACTGATCTGAGAATTGAAGGTTCGACAACATTAAACTTACAGTGCATTTCTAGAATAGAAGAAGTTAGATGATTTGGTGAAAGCAATAGGCTCTAGTGGTACAAGTATACCATCTGAACCTCTCTGATACAAATTGAAAGGTGGATAAACCACAGTTACAAATTACGATAGAGGAGGGGAAAATAGAATTATTAAATTTTTTACACAACAAATCGCAGTACATGCCACACATTTTATTTTAAAGTAGCGCAAGTATAATAATTATGAAAGTAATGAACATAAAATTATACAACCAGAACACAAATTTATAGTAGTTCCTCTAAATATTTGAGTACTCAACTCTTCTGCCCCTTGGCAGGATATCCACTAATTGGTGTTGAGTCTTTTGATAATGTGTCTCTTAGAACCATTCCAGCTAAATCTTTTGATAAAGACGATTCTCAGAAGAAATTTAGAAGTTTTGACAGGTCTTTCTAAAATCCTGAATTTTTTATTAGGAAGAATCAGAGAACTAAGGCTCTGTTTGGCTTGGTGGTGGCAGTTATGAACATGAGGGGTTAAATTGTCATTTTGTTAAAGCTCTAAGGAACTTCATCCACTTTTATGTTCAGACGGATGATGTTTGTTTGGTGATCATTAACGAATGTCAGTTTAACCCATGTGTTTACGACCGCCACCACCATGCCAAACGGAGTCTAATTAGCCTTTTGATAAGAAGACAAAAATCATTGAATCTTTTGATAAAGCAAATTCACAGAACCAAGAGCTTTTTGATAAGATGATTCAAGATCACTGAATGTTTTGAAGAGAGATTCTCAAAACCCTGTTAGCAAGTTATGGATACTTGTTGTAGAAGATTGAAGCAGTAGCAGATTCCCTTTAAGAGTTCTGATTCAATAGAAATAAGGTTGAATTTGTATGGGAGGAATATCTGATGAAGAACTATTTAACCTTTCAGAGAGAATGAGCTTTCAGATCTAGAAATGACGATCTTGGTGATTGCAGTTGTTCCCTGAGAACTTCTTGATGGAGAAGAAGAGAGATGAGGAAGTTGAGAGAGAATAATTCCTCAAGATTGCTTTTATCGTTCGTGTTTTGATTATTTCATTCCTTTAATAGAGGGGAATATTTATATGTGCTATCAAAATAATTTATTGCCGGATCTGACTCAATTTCAATGATTTTTTCCTTAATTGAATCATGAACGGTGATAATTAGATCTTAGTGATTGCCTTAGGTTGCTCAATCTTTATTTTGATACTGTTCTGTAGAGAAGTCGAGGAAAGGCTTCTTGTGTGTTGACTTCTTGTCATACTTTAAGATTATAAAAGAGAAAAGATTTCAACATATGAGGACATACTTATACTCTGACATGACTTTTCTTTCTTTAACCGAACTCACCATAAGAGAAGAACTGGTTCTGTCTTTGTGTGGCGACATCTTCTCAAAGTATTAGGTATACTTCTTGATGTATGTCGACAGCTCTTTGTACACTTCTTGTCGTATGACATCTTCTTGAAGCACAAAATTTACTTAGACGTATTCTGAGTTTCTAAATTTCCTGAGTCTTTGCCTGACCTTCATGAATGACTATGAACTTATCATAAAATGCCATCTGTTCATGCGTACGTCATTTCTAAATCACTTAGATAATCTGGGATATCAAATCATAAAATGATTTTTTCCAACAATCTTCCCATATTTGAGTTGTAATATGTTATGTTCAAGTCACGGTAGTATTGTATTTTTACTTTGTTTTTTAGGTTTCCCTTACTCAAGTATATAAGAGTAAGGGACTAACTTATCAAATTATCGAATACATTTTCTACTTTTCCTTTCCACTTGGTATCAGAGGAGAAGGAAAAACCCGTGCCCTACTCCCGTCAAGGCGAAACCCGTGCCCCATCCCGTCACTCTCACCGCCGCTCTCCCGTCCCGTCGCTCGGATCGCTCATGCCGGGCGGCACTCCTGTCGGCTGCTGAGAGGAACGCCGCGCCGTTCCTCCATGAAGCAGCGCTCCTCCTCTTCTTCTTCACGATAACGCGGGTTGCACCGCCTTTTTAGCGCATTGTTGCTACCGATCCAACCTGCTGCCGATCCAGACTGTCGATCCTGTGAAGCCTGCTGCCGATCAAGTCTGCTGTCGATCCAGACTACCGATCCAGTCTGCTGCCGATCCAGACTACCGATCCCATGGAATCTGATGCTGCCAATCCTGTGTTGCTGTCCCGCTTCTGGAATTAGGTGCTGCTGATCTGTTGTGTTTCTTTAGTTGGTGTGGGTGAACCCGATTCATCAGTCTCTTCTCCGTGCGTGATCTAGTCCCCAATGGTTGAGCCTCAGCGGCCCCTTGACCACTTTAGCTTCTTGAAGATTACCACGGTTTCTTTAGATGACATGAATTACCTGGAATGTTCTCGTGCTGCTAAGCATGTCATCCGTAGTCAACAGAGGTTCGACTATATTGATGGGTCGATTACGGAGCCTCTTGTGTCTGATCCCTTCTGGAAGCGCTGGGATTCTGACAACTCTCTGGTTGTGTCTTGGCTCTTGCATTCAATGTCGCCCAAGGTCTATCAGAGCTATATGTTGATGGACTCTGCGTTAGAGATTTGGACTCGTGCTTGTGAAACTTACTCTTAGATTTGTAGCTCCACCCAGGTTTATGAGCTCACTCGCCGCATTTTGGAGCTGCGTCAAGGGTCGATGACTGCCTCATCATTCTTCTTGGAGTTTGAGCACTTGTATCAAGAACTGGACTACTTTGCACATTTTACTCTAGCGTGTACAACGGTTGCCGTCCTGTTGAAGCAACGGGAGGACCGTTTCCGTCTTCATGTCTTCTTAATGTGGTTGAATATGGAATTTGATGTAGTCCGGACACATGTTCTACCCCGTTCTCCTCTTCCCTCCCTCCGTGAGGCGTTCAACATGATTCTTGGTGATGAAGACCGCCACAAGTCTCTCAGCATTATGACTCCTCCTGATCGTTCTGTCTTGACGAGTGTTGGTCGTGGCCTCATCCCTACTCCGGCATCTTCAGTGCCTATTTGCGATTAATGTGGTCGACGGGGACACTCTCAGGAGGGATGCTTCAAACTTCATCCGCATTTGGCTCCTCTTGGTCGCGGTCGTGGTCGGGGCCGTGGACCTGGCCGTGAGAGCCATAAGCACTGTGGCTACCGTTCTCTTGACGCTGCTTACACTACTGATGTCTATGACGAGTCCCAGTCTTCGGCTTCCTCCTCTCTTACTGCTCATGAGTTGGATGCCTTTCGCCGCTTACTTCTCTCTCAGTTTGATCCGGTCGCTGGAAGCTCTACTTCTCTTGCCACTGTTGCTATGCCTAGTGCTCATGCGGCCACCAACTCACCTTCTGAATGGGTGCTCAACTCTGGTTCCACCCACCACATGACTGATTCCGACTTAGGTTTTCTCTCTTATACTCCTTTGTCTGGTAAGGAGAAAGTTATTTCTGCTAACGGATCATTGTCCTCTATTGCGGACAAGGGCAACATTTCTTGTTCTCCGTCCATATCTCTTACCTCTATTCTTCACGTTCTCTCTTTTCCTCGCAATTTACTTTCCATCAGCAATCTTACGTAATCTTTTAACTGCTCCGTAACATTCTTTCCCGATTCTTGTGTTTTTCAGGAACTGGGGACGAAGCGGAACATTAGCAGTGGCAGGTGCAATGACGACTTGTACTACCTGGACACTCCTCGTTCTCAGGCTCTTTCCAGTTCTACTGTTACTACAGAGGATGTTCACCGTTGGCATCTGCGTTTGGGATACCCATCCTCCTTCTACCTGCAAAAATTATTTCCTGTTTTTTTACCGTTTCTTCAGAATTTTTCTTGTGATATTTGTGATCGGTCTAAACATGTGCGACAGACCTCTTCACATATATCTTTTCCTAGTAGCACTCCTTTTGATACTATACATTCTGATGTTTGGGGGCTATCCCCCGTTGTATCGTTGACTGGTTTTTGCTTGTTCGTCACCTTTATTGATTGTTTCTCGATTACTACGTGAGTTTATCTATTAAAAAAGAAAAGTGACATTTTTTCGTGTTTTCAAGTCTTTCATAACGTGGTGAAAAATCAATTTAATAGCACTATCCGTGTTCTTCGAAGTGGTAACGGGGGGGGGGGGGGTATGACGTTCGTGGTTCATTTGGTGCCGACCTCTCCTCGGTCTCATCCACCAGAAAACTTGTGTTTACACATCTACTCTGAACAGAGTGGCCGAACAGAAAAATCAGCATCTACTCGAGGTTGCCCGTTGTCTCCTCTTGACGATGTAACTTCCTAAACCATATTGGGGTGGTGCGGTGCTTACTGTTGCACATCTTATTAATTATCTTCCTTCTCGTGTTCTCTCCTTTAATACTCCTCTAGCCTGCCTCTCTACCTCTGGCGTGGTTCATACTTCCCATTTGCCACCCCGTGTTTTTGGGTGCGTCTGTTACGTGCATGTGCACCAACCTCAACGTGACAAACTTAACCCTCAGGCTCAACATTGTGTCTTCCTTGGCTATTCCTCCACGACTAAAGGGTATCGCTGTTATCACCCCCCCTCCCGACGTATGTTCTGCACCATGGATGTTACTTTCCATCCTCGACTCATGTCCTTTGCCAGGGGGAGAGTACATCTGCTATGGATGATGTTACTGCTGTCCCTCTGCCTCTTCTCCCGTCATCCTCCTCTATCCCTTCACCTCATTCTACGGATGTTCCCAGAGCTCCTCCTATCCCAATACCGGACTCCTCTACTATGATCTCTCCTTTTCCCCTTGTATACCCCGTCATTCAGGTACACAGGTCACCGCCGCTCCGCCTCTACCAGTGCCGACTTCGGACTCAGATTCTGATGATGCCGACCTGCATATGCCTCTTGCCTTGCTGAAAAAGGGTAATGCTACTTCCACGCAGCATCCGATTTCTAATCATGTGGCTTATAGTCATCTTACTCCGATTCATCAGACCTTTGTCTCATCTCTCTCTAGTTGTTATTCCCAAGATATGACAGGAAGCATTGGTAATACCGACTTAGACACAGACTATGCGATGAGATGTCCGCCTTGGACAAAAATCATACGCGAGACATCTCCGCTCTCCCTTCAGGAAAGAAAGTTATAGGTTCCCGGCGGGTCTTCTCTGTTAAGCAGAACCAAGATGACAAGGTGGAACGGTACAAAGCGCGTCTTGTCGCTCAAGTATACACCCAGACTCAAGGAGTTGATTATCCGGTGACTTTTGCTCCTGTAGCAAAAATGGACTCTATTCAGATTCTGTTATCATGTGCAGCTTGTCTAGACTGAGAACTTCATCAACTGGACGTGAAAAATACGTTTCTCCACGGTGAACTTGAGGTGGAGGTTTACATGAAATTCCCTACTGGTTTTGTGAAAAAAGGAACTTAAGGGCTCATCTGCCGCATAAGGAAATCTTTATATGGCCTGAAGCAATCTCCAAGGGCCTGGTTTGGAAGATTCCTCACTACAATGCTCAAGTTTGGGTACAAGAAAGCCCAATCAGATCATACCATGTTCATCCGGGGACGTGAACAGCGTGTTGTGGTTCTCATTGTCTACGTGGATGACATCGTGATTACTGGAAATGATACAGAGGAGATCGTCAACCTCAAGACCCTCCTATCGGCTGAATTTGAAGTGAAGGACTTGGGTCGATTGCGATACTTCCTAGGCATCGAAGTGGTTGGATCGAAGCACAGTATCTTTATATCACAACGGAAGTACATATTGGATCTCCTAAAGGAAACTGGTATTCTTGGTTGTGTTCCTGCGAACACCCCTATGGAGGAAAATCATAGGATTGATGAAGATGGTGATGGTGATCATGCTGATGCATCACGTTACCAAAGATTGGTCGGAAAACTTATATATCTATCACATACACTTCCCGACATCACGTATGCAGTTGCTATTCTTAGAAGATATATGCATTCTCCTAGAATCAGACATCAAGAAGCGGTGTATCGTCTACTACGATATTTAAAGAAAACTCCTGGTCGTGGCCTCCTATTCTCTGGGAACAACAATTTGGAGATTGAGGTCTTTACTGACGCTGATTGGGCCAGTTGCCAGGATGACAGGAAATCCACAACAGTATACTGCTCCTTTGTTGGTGGTAACCTCGCGGCATGGCAGAGCAAGAAGCAGAATGTGGTGGACAGGTCAAGTGCAGAGGCATAATATCGTGCTATGGCCCAAGGCTTATGTGAGGGATTGTGGCTACGTACCGTGTTACAGGATTTAGGTTTCCCTGTGACAACTCATTTCTCCTTATTTTGTGACAATAAGGCTGCAATTAGTATTGCTCATAAGCCGGTCCGGCATGACAGGACAAAAATGTCGAAGTGGATCAGCACTTTATTAAGGATCACTTGGATAAGAAAATAATTATTACTCTGTTTGTTCACTCCAAGGATCAGCTGGGCGATTTTTCACCAAAAGCTTGGGGTGTGATGTGTTACAGATGATATCCAGAAAATTGGGATGACTGATATCTTCCGTCTGAATTGAGGGGGAGAGTTGTAAAATGTTATGTTCAAGTCAGATTAGTATTGTATTTTTACTTTGTTTTTAGGTTTCCCTTCCTCAAGTATATAAGAGTAAGGGACCAGCTTATCAATTTATCAAATACATTTTCTACATTTCCTCTCCACTATTTGATATATCAGGTTTTATAAGTTAAGTGATTTCAAATAAGAAAAAGAACGTAGACTTTAAATTGAATATAAGAATAAACACACAGAATAGATAGAAAAAAGGATCTATGCACACTCCCTTTTTATTCCTTAATATATCATCATCATAAAAGCCTTTATATGTAAACAAAGAAAGAAGAGAAAGATATATTGAGAGGAAATTCAATAGATAAGAAAAATTCATTTGAGCTTTGACTTATTTAAGATGTTCTTATCAAGAAAATTATATATATGAGTGTAGTTTTTCTTTGAGCTTTTTATAATACTTGGAGAATCTTTTTGGATCTCTACCTGGATATTCTTTTAAAGGCGTTGACATTGATATCAGTTTCCTCCACTCTTCTGAAGCAGAATCAAAAACATATGATAAACTGTAACCTTTTCTGTAAAGCTCACGAGTCATCTTTAATTAATGAAAATATTGAAATAGATTCAATAATGTGTTTGCCTTTTTGTTGCTTTTGATTTTTCTTTGTAATTTGAGTAGCTGACGTTTTAGAAACTTTAAAAGGAGTTGAAATATGAGAAACTTGATGAGTACCGGTTCCTAAGTGAAGTTCAGATGAGATTCTGATTAGTAAATTTCTGTATATCTTGAACCTTTTTGGCTTTGGAATGTAGTTATCATCAATTTTAGTCATCCAATACTTATAAGTTCTATTCTCATGAGTAATATGATGGAGTTTAACCACTTTAGACTCTCTTGTAAACCTTGATGAGAGAGCTGACTTGTGTAGCTGCAGTAGGGTGAGCATACAGAACTGCAGGACATGTATTGCTAGTATCAGTAATCTTTTCTTCAGAAGATACCATAAAGTGTACAATAACAGTCTTACAAATTTGAGAGGTTTCGATAGTCGCCCCTCTGGGATTTTGCTTCAGTAGACACAAAAATATTCTCCCCATTACAGATTGGCTCCTCCTGTGAAAGGGCAATACCAATTAAAGTGTCTAATGCATCAGGTTGTGACACCCCCTGAGTAGTTGGCAGAGACCCATCCTGTGGAGATGTCGTCTCAATATGAAGTACAACATCAACATAAGCTTGAACATCCTCATCAACTTGGGTATCAGATTGAACAGCAATTCCTGTACTTTGATCATCAAGATGAGGGGTATCACTTGGAAGTTTGCTAGGAGAGCGTGCTTTCTCCTCGATTTATCTGCAAGAGAAATCGAAAAATTCCCAGTGGTGGAAGATTAGGTATTGTTCCGAGATAGTATATTTATCTTGGTAGAGAGAGGTGATTTGGGTTTGAAGAACTAGACATTTAATAGAAAGCTGGTTTGAAGAACTAGACATTTTTTTAGTGAAATGGAGGTAAAGGTAGACATATTGGTGTGAGAATGAACAAGAGTTGTTGTAGAAGTAGAAACCCTGTGTGTATGAGTGACCAAAGGATGCGAGGTGATTGCAGAAGGTGCAGATGGTAGTGGTGTGTTGGGAGGAATGTCAATATGACATGGAGAGTTATAATATGAGCCTTAGTAGAAAGAGGTGTCCATAGAATGGATAGGAGACTTAGTACAAAATCTGGAGGATGTTCTACATAAACATTTTTATGTAGAATGTCATTGAGAAAAACACTCTTTACATCTATCTGGAATACTTTTATCTTGTTATAAGCTGCATATGTCAAGAACATCCTTATTACTTAGAGTATGACCACTGGAGCGATGGTTTGGTCATAGTAATTTTTTTCTTCCTGCCTATAGCCTTGAGCAACAAACTTTGCTTTGTTCCTGACAATAACTCCATCTAGTTTGTTTCAATAATTGAGTAATTTCTTAGTTTTTTAACTAGGGCTCATACATTGCTCCTTTTAAATTGAGTTAATTCTTCTTGCATGACAACAATTTAGTGTGGATCTTTGTTTGCATCTTCAAACTTCTTGAGCTCAACCTGAGACATAGTGATGCGGAGCAGAGATGAGCATGAGCTTTGGCCCCGTTCGGGGCTGATTTGGCGACTTACCATATATGGCATGCCCGAATCGACGATCGGACCCCGCAGTTGCGTCTGACACGTCGCCGCAAGTCAAAAACATATATTAGTTTATTTTTTTGAGTTTATTTTCATGTATTTAGTGTCCGATCCAACCGACCAATCATAGCCGTTGATGGTGAAGCACTAAGTTGTTCTCTTCTTATAAATATTGGTCTAAGAGGCTGAACCATGTTATTGCAGAATTTGGAGAAGAAGCATTCCCGGATTCCAGCGATCCCTCCCCAGTGCCGACACCATGGAACCTTAGGTGACGACTCATAGGCCGCCAAACACCTCCCCAAGGTAACCACTACCCCCACCTTCATTTCCACCCTTCACATCCTTCATCCAGCCGCCGGCAGCCCCCTATCCCTGCCCCAAACCCGGCGGCCAGCAGGAAAACCTGCAGCCTTACTGCAACCTCCGAACAACCCGCCACCACCCTGCAACCCCCCTCTCCTTCACCGACCCCAGCCTCCTTCCCTTAACCCGACGACCCACCCTTGGCCGCCGCCTCCCTCCCACGCCCCCTCCATAGCCGGCAGCCCCCTTCCTACCACCGACCGGCCACCCAATTCACCCCTCTTCGTATAACCACCTCCAAACAACCCTATTTCTTTAGATCCATTCAGATCTGACAATTTCGCTCCCGATCCGTTACTTCCACCGCACAAACTTTCCATTTTTGCCCGGATCATCCCCTAAATAGCGGATCTACCCATCCCCGGCCCGGATCTACTTATTCGTGGTCGGATCCGCCGTTTTACCACCCGTTGCCACCGTTTTCCACCGAGGGCAGCCACCGTCACCGTCGTCTCGCCACCGTTTCCACCCCCGATTGCGGATCTATTCATCCGGCCCTCCAAATCTTCAGTGTCTCGGTTCAGCCCTCTATTTGGTGATCGTTTGTGGTATTGTATTATTTTAATTCACATTTTCATTTAGTGGATTACTATATTTTGCTGCGATTCTTGCTAGTAGAAATTATCTTTGACACACTAATAATTTGCAGGAGGAAACATTCGCCGCGCGCTTCGCTTTGGCCCTCCGAGCGGAGGAAGCCATTATAGTTTGCTAAATTAAAATATTTGTTTTCTATTTAAATATCTACGTGGTGTTGAAAATTTACATTACTACAATTTATTCATCAGCATATCGATCATTAAATTGCATGTAGGTTTGGATTAGCGCGTCACCAGTGCACTCACACCTAGTGCTGTAGGTTTTGCGCACCACGTAGCCTACCCCTACATCATTTTGGTATCAGAGGTCAAGGTTATGCCAGTTGAATGCTTTGTAGTGGTAAGTCATATAGAGTTCTTAGGTTCATCCATGACTAATCATCGTCGTCGTTCCTCTCCTCCATCTGAGTATCCCGTGTCTACCTATACCCGAC
Source organism: Platanthera guangdongensis (assembly GCA_039583875.1). Lineage (NCBI taxonomy): Eukaryota > Viridiplantae > Streptophyta > Magnoliopsida > Asparagales > Orchidaceae > Platanthera > Platanthera guangdongensis. The sequence goes on from CM077164.1 coordinate 130,999,364, forward strand.
CTTATAGAGCCCCTCTAGAGTGATCTTCATGTTATCGTTATGAATATCATCGTTACCCGCACACCACTCCTAGAGATCGTGTCGACCACTCGACACAATTCCATCATGCTAGAGGCGATCACCACGACGAGAGGTCCTCACGTCTTCATCATCACACCTCTTCGCGATTTCATAATGATTTAATTGAATATCGTTCAGGTCATTGTTGCTACACATATCCTCTAGGAGAGGAGCCTGAGTTTGGATGTGAGCAACCCCCATTGCATGTTCACAGGGCCCATACGCACCCACGAGCACAATCTGATTATGTTAGGAGCTACCATCAAGATAACCCTCAGGAACCCTATAGAGGTCACCATCGGCAGGAACACAATACATGTAGAGACCTTCCTAATGTTCCACCAATAGAGTTACCTGAGGCTGAATTTATGCGATTAGTTCTTGACCGCTTTGATCTCTTAGAAGTTTAATTTGATCACCTAAGATCTACATTACGAAGAAAGCCTAGGGATTTAGGGCAAGCCACCGATGCGGCGAGTAGTGCTCCCATCGAGATAAGAGACCCGACACTTGGTTCTGATCCTTCTCAGTTTGATGAGATTCAATGCGCTTGTGATGTTGAGGTTGAACCTGATCATGACCTTATGATACATGTGGAGAGTGATACTGGCATGACTAGTGAGCATGGTCACGTGGGTGAGGACGAGCGACCTAGTGACACTGTGATGGTATACCCATCCTTTTAACCTCACATAGACCTACACCTAGACCTAGTGCCCCCTTTGAACAGAGACACGGTTCTCGACACTATATCATTTGACCCACACTTGAGTCTGGGCACCCCCTACTCTTCCCCTAGCACTTCACTCCCGAGAGTCGAGAGTATAGTTTTGATCTCGTAGTGGCTATGCCACCCATGCACGGGAGCACTACCCCTTTCGATGGTACTCTTCGGGGGGACCTTGACCTTAGTGACGAGCCTTATAACGAGACCCCTGTTGAGCCTCCTGATGATCCGCCACATCTTGGTGAGGTTGAGACTCGGGTGAGCCACTCAGGTATGACGCCTCTTTCATTATCATCTCTGGCCTTGCCCCAGAGAAAGGGACCTTGAGTGGAGCATGACATATGTAGGGCCTACCTTGAGTCCACTTGAGTGTACTCGTATTGTGAGAACCTACCTTATGACGGACGCCTCACATTCTGGATGAGTTTTGGGACACGCCACCCGCTGAGCCACCCGATGAGTTCTTTCTTGTCTGGGACGCTCACCATATTTTAGAGTCACGACTTCTAGTCGGTGTACACGATTTTCACCCAGGTGGTCGTTGTAACGACCCTACATTCTAGGCACCATCACAATTTTCATTCCATTTATCTATTTCACAGAGTTGCCACGGAATTTAACATTCAGCATTTATGAGTATATAAAAAAAGTGCAGAAAAGTAAAACATTTTATTTATATCACAAGCTCATATAGTACATCTGATCATCAAAAAGATAACCCAGCATATACATACAAAAGTGGGTATCTTACATCTGTGCTCAAAGAACAGTAAAGCATGTAAACAAGTATGAGTAGAGCAACAAATCAAAACTATAGTACTATACTACATATCATGAAACACTATGAACTACATGAAGCAGAACGGGAACTCATTATGCAGTTAATCTGGATCACGACAGACGGCTTTGTGGGCTTCTAGAACTCCAAAGACAGTGGTGATGACCTCGACCCAAATTTTATACATCTCGCGTCGATTAGGGGCCGACTAGATGTGCCAGCAGTAGCTTCCTCCTTGACCTGTTTAGTTACATTTTCTATTAGCCAAAGACTAAATGAGTTCTCATTGTTCCCTTTTTACTATGATGTCTTATTTACATTTTACGTATTTCATATTTTATTCTCTTGATTATGTTCTCTCTCGTTATATCATATTATTCGTTTTTATCATCTTCTTATTGTTGACCTTTTTCTTCTTTCGCTCATCTTTTGCTCAACCATTTCATATATATCTTTTCATGTGTGGTTTGACTTTTTTAGTCTTATCTCTTATACTTTTCCTGTTGTTATCATACAGTGTTAAGAGAATATTAACATTTCGTATCATTTATATAGCGCGCTTGCGTGTCTTTTCATATTCGCACACATTTCTTAACGTGTCTTTTCATATTCGCACGTTAACTTTCATTACATTATCATTTGGATGACATTCACCCCACCTCCACTATTGGATTGACCCTTAACTTAGCCCTTTTCTATACTTTATTCTTTTATTTCCTTTTATATTCCTCGTTCTTTCGACATAGCATTTACTTCCTTCATTCACTTTATTGTGCGTTTACTTTTAATTGCTCTTTCTTGCAACATAAACAACATAAAACATAACCATAAAACATAATTATGAAATTAATAATTATGTAATTAAGCAATTAAGCAATTATAGACGAGTGAGAACTCACCGAGCTTTTCCTTTCCCTTTCTCGTTCCTATTTCCGTCATACCGCCTTCCGCTTCCGTGTGACGCCATTGCCTACATATACCTTCCTTAACTATGTTAAGACCGTCAATTTGATATTTCTAATTCACCTAATTAGGTCAAAGACCTCTTTAAACACTTAGGGTTTTGCTGCCCTAGGTTCAACTTAGTGAACTTTCACTGTTTTAGTGAAAGGGCAGCAAGACTTAGCCTCCAAATAATTATTTGGAACCTTAGGGTTTCTCGTTTTTCAGCCCTAAACTCAAAATCCTCTTAACCTAGCTATGGTTTCATCAAACTCATGGATTTAGGCTTTAAAGTCCTTACAAAAAACTTTTTATATATCAAGGATCAAGGAGAATTGAAAAACCCTAAACCATAGGGTTTATACTAGTTTCAATCCGTGAAAAATCGTTGAAAAAGAAACAAGAGCACTAGAGAGGAAGAGATTACCTTTCAAACGGAGGAGAAATCAGAAGAAATGGAGAAGGAATGGGCTCTCGGTGAAGATCGGCGGTATGCGGCTGTCCGTCGCCTGTAGCTCCTTTTTGCGGGATCAGGAGAGATGAGAATGAATATCGACTTTCTTTGCTTAGCTATTTATCAGGCACCGCTTAACAGAAGGATGACACACACCCTCTTGGACGCGTAATACATAAATGAACCGTCGGTTCATTCCTACCTATGGCTATAAGCACACCATTATACATAATGTTAGTATAAATAATTGTTGTAATGTTAACACACCTTAATTAATACATAGATGTGGTAATATTAACGCATCTTAAATTTAGTGGCGTCACAGTTGTCTCCTTCGTGATGACTTTTCTTACACACCTCCTGGGAACCCCCTGATGTGCTACGTTCCCCGAGAGACATTTGACTCTTTACGAGCCCGTATTTGAGTATAGTTGTCTCTCACGGTCATCTGAGCACTCGTCACACATGGGATGAGTTTGTCTACACTCCACCGAAAGAACCTCCTAATAGGCCACCCCATTTTAGAGACATTTCAGACATTATTAGATTTTCCTGTAAGAAGTGTATCGTGTTTGTCGTGTTGTCTTTACATCATTTGCATTACTTGCATGAGTCTGCTGAGTATTTTACACGACATTTGCATGAGTTGCATGAGTCGGTTCGCCAACGAATAATAACAAGCAATGAAAATTATAAAGCCTATGCAGATAAATGAAGACGAGAACGAATATTTAATGAAGGCAAAAGGGTAATAGTACGAATCCGCCCAGAGAGGCTCCCTTCGGGGCCTGCCAAGAAGTTAGGCGCTAGGAGAATGGATTCGTACTCTGTTATTAGTCGTATTGGGACAAACGCCTACCGACTAGATATCCCGGCTCGTATGGGAATTCACCCGGTGTTTAATGTTGAGGATCTGACTCCATACTACGAGTCTCATGAGTATGTGGACCCGAGCAGTGGAGATTTCCAGCCGCCCACACCTCCACTCCCGTTGCCTTGCCACCCCCATAGCCCACATATGTCTGATGGTCACCACTACTCACTTCTGACACCCACCCACCTGGGGATTTGTTTTCTTTGGTTATACCGACGGCGCCGCCGATTGCACCGGGATTCACCACTCATGAGTTGAGCGTTGAGAGCTTCATGGAGAACAGACTCCACCAGTGCATTCCCACTATAGACGTTAGTGACTCTTGGGTACTTGCAGGAGAGCTTGATCGATTCCCCCTGTACTTCGACTTCGGCACGGCCATCTCCATTCACCGGAGATGACAGCTTTTCAGTCAGGGGGAGTTGATTGGCGAGGACACTTTTCAGCAACGACACATGAGCGACCTCTGGTGGAATTCTTAGAGTTTTACCCGGCATGCAGCAAGAGAATTCTGATCCCTATTCATCGGGAGATAAATTCTTTCAAGCCGGTGAGATTGATGCGGAGCAGAGACGAGCATGAGCTTTTGGCCCGTTCGAGGCTGATTTGGCGACTTACCATATATGGAGTGCCAGAATCGACGATCGGACCCCGCGGTTGCGTCTGACACGTCGCCGCGAGTCGAAAACATATATTAGTTTATTTTGTTTTGAGTTTATTTTCATGTATTTAGTGCCTGATCCAAACCGACCAATCATAGCCGTTGATGGTGAAGCCGTAGGTTGTTATCTTCTTATAAATATTGTTCTAAGAGGCTGAACCAAGTCTTTGCAGAATATGGAGAAGAAGTTTTCCCGGATTCTAGCGATCCCTACCCGGTGCCGACGCCGTGGAACCCTAGGTGACGACTCCTAGGCTGCCAAACTCCTGCCCAAGGTAACCCCTACCCCCACCTTCATTTTCCACCCCTCACATCCTTCATCCAGCCGCCGGCAGTCCCCTATCCCTGCCCCAAACCCGGCGGCCAGCGGAAAAACCTGCAGCCTTCCTGCAACCTCCGGCCAACCCGCCACGACCATGCAACCCCCCTCTCCTTCACCGACCCACCCTTGGCCGCCGCCTCCCTCCCACGGCCCCTCCATACCCGGCAGCCCCCTTCCTACCACCGGCCGACCACCCAATTCACCACTCTTCGTAGAACCACCTCCAAACAACCCTATTTCTGTAGATCCATTCAGATCTGACAATTTCGCTCCCGATTCGTTACTTCCACCGCACAAACGTTTCATTTTTGCCCGGATCCGCCCCTAAATAACGGATCTACCCATCCCCGGCCCGGATCTACTTATTCATGGCTGGATCCGCTGTTTTACCACCTGTTGCCATCGTTTTCCGCCGAGGGAATCCACCGTCACCGTCTTCTCGCCACCGGTTCCACCCCCGATCACCGATCTACTCATCCGACACTCCAAATCTTCAGTGTCTCGGTTCATCACTCTATTTTATGAGCGTTTGTAGTATTGTATTATTTGAATTTACATTTTCATTTAGTGGATTACTATATTTTGCTGCGATTCTTCATAGTAGAAATTGTCTTTGGCACGCTAATAATTTGCAGGAGGAAACATTCGCCACGCGCTTCGCTTTGGCCCTCAGAGCGGAGGAAGCCATTATAATTTGCTAAATTAAAATATTTGTTTTTTATTTAAATATCTACGTGCTGTTGAAAATTTACATTGGTACAATTTATTCATCAGCATATCGATCATTAAATTGCATGTAGGTTTGGATTAGTGCGTCACCCGTGTACTTACACCTAGTGTTGTAGGTTTTGCGCACCATGTAGCCTACCCCTACATCACAAAGCATTGAAGCAGTATCTTATTAAAGATTTTGCTCATAGTTTGTACACCTACAGAGATATCCCCAATGATTTATGAGGCGGGGTTATCGCTGAAATGGACTAACTCTAGTGGAATGGTGTTTGCCCCATCTTGTGGAGGAACAAAAACAACCACAAGGACATCTTCAATGACTTCATTCTGAATTTCTTTAACATGCTCCGCTGATTGAGCATTTATTTGAACAACATATTCAGAAATTAATTCAACTTCATCATCTTTGCCTTCCGGGTTGTGCACACCATGTGAACCATATTAGATTGAATAAGAAGAGGATTAGAGGAGTTTGGAGCATCCTGGTTCAATACCTGTTCAAATCTTTACCTGCAAATCATGGTTTGTGGAGGTTGTTTCCTTTCACAAAACATGTTAGTTTTATCAAAAATCACATGCATTGATTCTTCTATCTGAAGTGTACTTTTATTAAAATGCCTGTAAGCCAGTTTGATGTTGAATATTTCAAGAAGATACCATCATTAGTCTTTTTATCTAACTTGGGAAGGTCAATTTTTCCATTATTGAATATATAACATGTACATCCAAATATCCTAAAATAAGAAATGTTTGGAATCTTACCCTTTAATAACTCATTAGGGGTCTTACCATTAGTCTTATGAATGTGACTTCTATTGAAAACATATGTTGTTGTGTTAACTGCCTCTCCCAAAAGTATATAGACAAGTTAGCCTCAACTAACGATGTTCAACCGGATTCAATCAGGGTTATATTATTTCTCTCAGGAACACCATTTTGTTGTGTAGTCCTAGAGGCTGAGAGGCTATTGCTGATCCCGTCATTCTCATAGAATTCACACATCCTATGAGACACAAACTCTGTTCTATGATCACTTGGATCATAATAACAAATATACAATTAATTTTGGATGTCTAAAAAAAAACTAGCGAAAATCTTGAAGATGTCAGATTTAGTTTTTAAAAAAATACTCAAGTGAATCTAAAAAAGTCATTTACAATAACTAGTGAGTATGACTTACCTCCTAAGCAATGAACTGCAATATGTCCAAAATGTAGAATATATAGGATTCTTGGAGATTCATCTTTATTAATGTATTTAAACGAGGCTCTTGTTTGTTTCCCAATTAGTGTAACACCCGTAAATTTTAACTCAAAAAATATAATTTAACTTTTCAAGGTTTGATCTCGAGCGGAGTTGATCGATTAATTGTAATACCCGAACAACTATACATGTTTATATTTTGTAAAATAAAAATATTATGTGAATACTCCCCGATGATGAAAATACGGTTTCAGTGCCGATTGGTTTTGTGTCAGTTATTTTGTTTTATTTACTTGAGCTTGGCTGGTTGGTTGGACTTAGCTTGGCTGGTTGGTTGGACTTAGCTTGGTTGGTTGGACTTAGCTTGGCTGGTTGTACTTTGCTTGGCAAGAGTTTAGACCGGCTGAACCGGTGGAGTAATCGGATGCTTGCGATCAGCTGTGGCATTTTCCCGTGCTTTAGGTTTTTGGGTTCTGTTCATTTCTCTTCATTTGCGACGGACGGAAGCCACGGAAGCCTCTACCGGCGCTTGCTCTATCGGGCTCGATTCTTCTCCGATTTCTGTGATGTTTCTTGCAATTGAGAGGTAATCTCCTCCCCTCAACTCCTCTTGTGTTGATTATGAAGTTGGTGTATAAAGTTTAGATGGGTGCAAACCCTAGGGTTTGGGGTTTTGGTTTTCTTCACTTCCTTTAGAATTAAAAGTTTTGTAAACCCTAGACCCATTGTTGGGAGAGATGAAACTAGGGTTACATTTGGAGTTTGGTACATATACATGTGTGTGTGTGTGTGTGCCGGCTGTGCTTGGACAGTGCTGTAGGTATGTGTGTATGCCGGCTGAACTATATAGATTACCTGCATGCTGCAGGTGGTGTTGGGGCTGCTAGTGTTGGCTGTCCGACTATTTTTTTGAGGGGTTTATACTTGAGAGGGGAGCTGCTGTTCACAGCACTTGGTGTTGCCATGGTGGCAACCCTTGCGGTTGTGTATCGGAGCAACTTGGCTTTGAATGATACACAGTCAATTTGAGTCACCCACGCTAGTCATTTCCTAGACAACTCCTAGATGTCGTAGTTGTAACCGTCGTAGGAGTCCGGTCGTACATATTAAGGCGCAATCCAAAGGTAAATGATATTTTTGATACTGCAGAGAATGACGTCCGACGATAGGCGCGATGTGACTCCTTCGAGGGACAAGGGCAAAGGAAAAGTTGGGGTGAGTCCTTACTACTTTCTGGTGAACTGTTAAGCTAATTACTTCTTGTTATTTATCACTGAATATATGAATCGCCGAAAACGCTAACTTGGCTTAGCGAGCGATAAATTTCTGCGGGGAAAACATTCACATAAATCCTATTTGTTAAGAAAATGAAATGAATCGAAAAGATAGAATTGACTTGAAAAGTTAGATAGCATTGACGCATCGAGAAGCTAAGGGTCGGCCTAGTAGGGGGGGATACTTCAGACTCCTACACCTCGTGAGAGGGGTAGAACTCTCACACCTCGTAGGAGGGGTCGAACTCCTACAGAAGATGAAGAGAATCCAATTTAGGAGGCGTAGAAGCCTGCTGCGCGTGAGAGAGCCCTAAAGCGGATATTGATATGAAGGGTCGACGGACCCAGATGATTGAGATATTTGAATGACCCTTAGTCTTTCGAGGAACGCATTGCGAATAAATGAAAATTTTGATAAGAAATATGATAAATGAAATATGAATTGATATCAGAATAGAATTGTTGATTTTCCCTGTTACTAGCTTAGAGACATGTTCATATATGTTTATTGCTGCTGACTCTCTTGTCTACTTGCAGTGTACATTTTTGGATAAGGGTAAGAAATTCACTTAGTTTTCAAAACTAATTGGTTCCAAATTTTCTTTCAGGAGCCGAGTACCAGCGTACTAGACCCCGCTAGGCGGGCTCAGGCAGATGCAGACCGAAGACCAACTGATGACGTGACTCGTCCACGGGTTAGCTTGAGCTTTTCCTTGTACATTGATAGCTAGTTAGAATGTAATACATGTAGACATTTCCGTACCTGACTTTGAGATAGTGTATATTTTCTGTAATGATATGTGATGTTTTATTTTCTCTGGTACACCCCTTTTCTTATAGTGCTGCGTATAGTTATATGAAAAATCCTCTCAGAAAGAATGAATTAAATTGTGCCGGATTTGGGCCGTTACAATTAAATTGTATCAGAGGGAGGTTTTCATAGGGCGTGTAACGCAGAGAGTACCAGAAAGGAAAATAAACTCGCAATAATGACAATTGCATATCAGAATATACTGAACTATCTTTTGGTTTGTTTTCCTCCGGAACCGTTTCAAGTCTATTCGAGCCGCAGAATGCGAGTGGCTCTGAATGAACCTGAGAATTCTGGTGATTCCAGGTCAGAAGAAAGTGTGAGTGGACGACAGTCTACCTCACTTCATATCGCCGATATTGCCCAAGCTATAGCTGAGGCAATTAGATTGGTTCGGGACACCCCTCCCGTTGTGCCTTCTCATGGAGTAACCCCAGTGGTGCCAGCTGTGCCTCATGTTGTGGAACCGCAGCAGCCTCGCTTGCTTGAAACTGATATGAAGCAATTTTTGGAATTGAAACCGCCGACTTTTCGTGGTGGTTTGTCTCCGATCGAGACAGATGACTGGATCCTGCGGATTGAAATAATATTTGATACGATGCGGTGCCCTGCGAAGAGGAAGGTGGATTTGGTCGTTTTTCTGCTGGAAGGAGATGCTAAGAGATGGTGGGTGAACTTAATGAACGGGAAGTTTCAGACTCGTGGTTTGGCAAATGTGACTTGGGCAGAGTTTGTTCGGGAATTTACAAAGTGGTTTGTGCCGCGGACGGAAAAGAGACAACTACAGGAGAAGTTCTTGCGATTAGTTCAAGGAAGTCGCTCCGTCCTTCAATATGAAGCCGAATTTTCCAGCTTGACATACTATGCAGAGTCGGCTATGGCGACAGAGGAAGCTCGTTGCTTACGGTTCCAGGAAGGGTTGCTGGATGATATCCGCGCTTCAGTGGTTCCGTTTGATATTACGGAGTATGCACTATTGGTGGAGAAAGCTCGATTGGTCGAGTTAGATACTGAAAAGAGGCAAAGAAGGACAGAAATGAGGAAGATGTTCAAAGAAGGTACTAGCCAAGAGAAATCGGCCAGAACAGGAGAAGCCCCTTGGAAGAAGAAGAAGCAGCAACAGTCAGTGTCGACTGGTAGCACGCAAGTGTCCCAAACAACGGCGACCAAATGTGCCAAATGTGGCAAGATGCACAAAGGGGAATGCTTGACTGGAGTCTGCTTCTACTGTCGCCAGCCGGGCCATCGTCGAAAGGATTGTCCGAAGCTGCAAAGGGATGAAAGTTCGAGGGGAGCCACAGTCTTACCGCCTCAGAAAATGTATCATATTGGGACATCCAGGGAAGGAGAGTCGATAGCATCGGCACCCGCTGAAGGGGCCAGAGATGAAAGGCTGATTCAGGCCCGAGCTTTCAATCTCGGTCATCAAGAGGCGAAGGCAGATGATACGGTTGTTACAGGTATGTTACTTGTGCATGATCAAGTTTTGGAAGTTTTATTTGATACTGGTGCCAGTCAATCGTTCATTTCAACATCTATTCTGGAACCAATTCATATACGACCATATCATATTACTCAACCATTGAGTGTATTGCTACCGAATAATACGGTTTTGATGACAAAGGAGCGAGCTGTACTCTCACTACCTTTTAATGATAAACGAATTGAAACCGATGTTGCGGTCTTGTCTTTGGTTGAGTATGATATCATCCTTGGTATGGATTGACTATCGGATTGAGAAGCCATTATTAACTGTAAAACGAAAGAGGTGGCGTTCAAATGTCCAGATGGAAGTCCGATGATCTACCAAGGGTTGAGCGAAGTTGCAAAAATTAGTATTTCGGCTATGAAAGCCAGAAAAATGGTACGGAAAGGCTGTGAGGCCATTTTGGTAATGATTAAAGAAATGAAAGAAGAAAAGAAAGAAATTACGGCTGTGCCCGTGGTACGGGACTACGTGGATGTATTTTCAGAAAAGTTACCTGGTGTGCCACCAGCCAGAGAAGTTGAATTTGAAATTAAAGTGATCGAAGAAGCTACTCCAGTTGCAAAAACTCCTTATCGAATGTCACCAAAAGAATTGGCAGAAAGTGCAATTGCAAGAATTGCTTGATAAGAAATTTATCCGACCGAGTACTTCACCTTGGGGAGCTCCAGTATTATTTGTGAAAAAGAAGGAATGATCTCTCCGTCTGTGCGTCGATTATCGCGAACTGAACAAGTTAACAATAAAAAATAAATACCCTCTGCCGTGTATTGACGATTTGTTCGATCAGCTGGTTGGTGCACGTATATTTTCTAAAATTGATCTTCGATCAGGATATCACTAGCTAAGAATTCGACAGGAAGATGTCTTCAAGACAGCATTCAGTACCAGGTATGGGCATTTTGAATTTGTTGTTATGCCTTTTGGCCTAACGAATGCTCCTGCAGCTTTTATGACCTTGATGAATAGTGTGTTTAAGGCATTCTTGGACCAGTTTGTGATTGTTTTTATCGATGATATATTGATTTATTCAAAAACAAAGGAAGAGCATGCCCAACACCTGCATCAAGTCTTACATACGTTGAGGGAACAACAGTTGTATGCTAAATTCTCAAAGTGTGCGTTTTGGTTGACTGAGGTGGCCTTTCTAGGTCATGTAATTACTGCAGAAGGGTTGGCTGTCGACCCTGCTAAAATTGAAGCAATCATCAACTGGACTCGACCGAAATCGGTAACTGAGATACGAAGCTTCTTAGGATTAGCTGGCTATTATCGGAAATTTGTCAAGAACCTTTCGAAGCTAGCACTACCCTTAACGCATTTGACACGAAAGAACGTAGTGTTTACGTGGGGAGATGAGTGCCAGCAAGCGTTCGAAGCGTTAAAGGAAAGATTAACAACAACGCCAGTGTTGGTAATGCCTGAAGGCTCCGATGGTTTTCAAATATATAGCGATGCGTCCTATAAAGGATTGAGTTGCGTGTTAATGCAACATGGAAAGGTGATTGTGTTTGCTTCTCGACAATTAAAGGATGCTGAAAAAAATTATCCGACACATGATTTGGAATTAGCTGCTGTTGTATTTGCATTAAAAATTTGGCGTCACTACCTGTATGGTGTTCGATGCGAGATCTTTACAGATCATAAAAGTTTGAAATATATCTTTGATCAGCGGAAAATAAATTTACGCCAACGAAGATGGCTAGAATTTATTAAAGATTATGATCTAGATATTCAATACCATCCAGGTAAGGCAAATATGGTCGCAGATGCCCTAAGCAGGAAAAATATAGCCGCGATGTCCGTGACACCGCGCTATAATAAGAAGCTTCTGTATATGCTTCAGGATATGGGAATCTGCGCGATATTTACGACTGAAGAAAAGCAAGCACAGCTATGCCAAATGCGGATTCAATATTCGCTTAAAGAGAGAATCCAGAAAGCGATACCTGAAGATCCCTTCTTAATGGGCATATTTGAAAAATTGCGGAAAGGAGAAGAGAGTGCATTTGTTGAAAAAGACGCACTATTGTTCTTGAATAATAGAATATGTGTCCCAAATGCTGATAGCCTGCGGAAGGATATACTGTATGAGGCGCATAATACGCCATATTCAATTCACCCTGGTCGGACTAAGATGTACCATGATTTGAAACAAGACTTTTGGTGGTCTCATATGAAAAAGGATATCATACAGTATATTGCCCGGTGTCATACCTGTCAGGTAGTGAAAGCAGAACATCAGAAGCCTGCTGGGTATCTTCGATCTTTACCCATTCCGGAATGGAAATGGGATGATGTTGCGATGGATTTTGTGTTTGGCATGCCTCGCAGTAAAGCCGGAAATGATGGAATTTGGGTCATCATTGATCGATTGACAAAGAGCGCACATTTTATACCGATCAAGCAAAGCGGGCCGACGGAAAAATTGGTGGAACTCTATGTAAATGTAATTGTGAGATTACATGGTATTCCACGTACGATCGTATCAGATCGTGATGGACGGTTTACATCTGAGTTGTGGCGGCGGGTGCACCATAAATTGGGAACAAGATTGTTGTATAGTACTGCTTTTCATCCGCAAACCGATGGCCAGTCCGAACGGACCATCCAAATGCTCGAGGATCTATTACGAATGGTGGTTTTGGACTTGAAAGGCTCTTGGGAGAAATACTTATCGTTAGCTGAATTTGCTTATAATAATAGCTATCAAGCAATGATTCAAATGACCCCGTTCGAAGCTCTATATGAACGACGATATAGAACTCCTTTGAGCTGGGCAGAGGATGGAGAAAAAAATTGTTTCCGCAGAAGAGGACGGACAAAATTGAAGAGAAAATTCGCGTCATTCAGCAAAGAATGAAAATCGCACAGGATCGTCAACAGAAATATTATAATGCCCGACATCGTCTGGTGGAATTTGCTGTGGGCGATCAGGTGTGTTTGAAGATTAAACCGTTCAAAAGGATTTCCCAGTTGCGACGGATTGGTAAATTAAGTCCGAGGTATGTTGGCCCATTTCCTGTGATTGAACGACTTGGCGAAGTAGCATATCGCCTAGCTCTGCCTGCTGAATTACAGAGGTTGCATGATGTTTTTCATATATCCGCACTCAGACGATATATTCCGAACCCAGATTTGATGATATCTCCCAGTGCTGTGCAAATAGAAGCTGATTTGTCAAGTCCGACAACAACTTACCAAATTGTTGATCGGCAAAGCAAAAATCTTCGAAATCGACAGGTGAACTTTGTCGAAGTCTGGTGGACCGGCCACCCTGCCAAGGATGCTACTTGGGAACGCGAAGATTTAATGTTAAAAATCTTTCCCTCTTTCTTTGGGATTCGCGAGGATGCGTGATTTTCGAGGGAGAAAATTCTCATAAGGAGTGGAGAGTTTGTAATACCCGAACAATTATACATGTTTGTATTTTGTAAAATAAAACTATTATGTGAATACTCCCCGATGATGAAAATACGGTTTCAGTGCCGATTGGTTTTGTGACGGTTATTTTGTTTTATTTACTTGAGCTTGGCTGGCTGGTTGGACTTAGCTTGGCTGGTTGGTTGGACTTAGCTTGGCTGGTTGTACTTTGCTTGGCAAGAGTTTAGACCGGCTGAACCGGTGGAGTAACCGGATTCTTGCGATCAGCGGTGGCATTTTCCCGTGCTTTAGGTTTTTGGGTTCTGTTCATTTCTCTTCATTTGCGACGGACGGAAGCCACGGAAGCCGCTACCGCCGCTTGCTCTATCGGGCTCGATTCTTCTCCGATTTCTGTGATTTTTCTTGCAATTGAGAGGTAATCTCCTCCCCTCAACTCCTCTTGTGTTGATTATGAAGTTGGTGTATGGAGTTTAGATGGGTGCAAACCCTAGGGTTTGGGGTTTTGGTTTTCTTCACTTCCTTTTAGAATTAAAAGTTTTGTAAACCCTAGACCCATTGTTGGGAGAGATGAAACTAGGGTTCCATTTGGAGTTTGGTACATATACATGTGTGTGTGTGTGTGTGACGGCTGTGCTTGGACAGTGCTGTGGGTATGTGTGTATGCCGGCTGAACTATATAGATTACCTGCATGCTGCAGGTGGTGTTGGGGCTGCTAGTGTTGGCAGTCCGACTATTTTTTTGAGGGGCTTATACTTGAGAGGGGAGCTGCTGTTCACAACACTTGGTATTGCCATGGTGGCAACCCTTGCGGTTGTGTATCAGAGCAACTTGGCTTTGAATGATACACAGTCAATTTGAGTCACCCACGCTAGTCATTTCCTAGACAACTCCTAGATGTCGTAGTTGTAACCGTCGTAGGAGTCCGCTCGTACATATTAAGGCGCAATCCTAAGGTAAATGATATTTTTGATACTGCAGAGAATGACGTCCGGCGATAGCCGCGATGTGACTCCTTCGAGGGAGAAGGGCAAAGGAAAAGTTGAGGTGAGTTCTTACTACTTTCTGGTGAACTGTTAAGCTAATTACTTCTTGTTATTTATCACTGAATATATGAATCGCCGAAAACGCTAACTTGGCTTAGCGAGCGATAAATTTCTGAGGGGAAAACATTCACATAAATCCTATTTGTTAAGAAAATGAAATGAATCGAAAAGATAGAATTGACTTGAAAAGTTAGATAGCATTGACGCATCGAGAAGCTAAGGGTCGGCCTAGTAGGGGGGATACTTCAGACTCCTACACCTCGTGAGAGGGGTAGAACTCTCACACCTCATAGGAGGGGTCAAACTCCTACAGAAGATGAAGAGAATCCAATTTAGGAGGCGTAGAAGCCTGCTGCGCGTGAGAGCGCCCTAAAGCGGATATTGATATGAAGGGTCGACGGACCCAGATGATTGAGATATTTGAATGACCCTTAGTCTTTCGAGGAACGCATTGCGAATAAATGGAAATTTTGATAAGAAATATGATAAATGAAATATGAATTGATATCAGAATAGAATTGTTGATTTTCCCTATTACTAGCTTAGAGACATGTTCATATATGTTTATTGCTGCTGACTCTCTTGTCTACTTGCAGTGTAAAGTTTCGGATAAGGGTAATGAATTCACTTAGTTTTCAAAACTAATTGGTTCCAAATTTTCTTTCAGGAGCCGAGTACCAGCGTACTAGACCCCGCTAGGCGTGCTCAGGCAGATGCATACCGAAGACCAACTGATGACGTGGCTTGTCCATGGGTTAACTGTAATGATATGTTGTTTTATTTTCTCTAGCTTTTCCTTGTACATTGATAGCTAGTTAGAATGTAATACATGTAGACATTTCCGTACCTGACTTTGAGATAGTGTATGGAAAGCAGAGAGAAGGGAAGATTTCAGAGAGACCGCACCGAGTAGAGAGGAAGCTGTAATGATATAGGAAGGGTGATAAGGAGAAGTAGAGGTTTATTAACCGCGCAGGAAGCCGCGGTTAGAAAGGGAGCAGGCCGCAACACACTCTAGTAGGGCAAGCCGCACACGGAGAAGCCTTTTTCTTATAGTGTATATACTTTCTCAATAATCAATACAAGGTATGCATTTATAAGAGGGAGAAAGAGAGAAGAGAGTATAGTTATATGAAAAATCCAACAATATGTATTAACTTTTGCTATGTTGTTCTCTCTTTGCGTTCTTTTCCCTCTAAGTGATGGGCTACTGAGAGTGAGAGTGTACGAACTTTGACGAAGACTTTCAGGCAAGGAGCAGGTGTTGAGAAAATCGCTGAAGATTTGATAAGCAACTCCTTGTTGATGCATTAGGTACTTCTCAAATTTTAGGTCAGGATTTGTATTGAATGTATCTATAAGGATTCTGAAAGTGAAGCTCATTTGAAGAAAAGGTCTCTCTAAAATAAGGTCAAGAGATCAACGATTGCTGACCGATGATCAAAACGATCCAAGCTCATTGCTCTGAAGAGAAAATTCAATGATCACCAATAGTTGATTGGTGTTCCCTGATTGGCGTTCGCTGGACAGTGATCGAGAAGCTCACAAATCATGAAGAACTAGCTCAGCAATCACCAATGGTTGGCCAATTTTTGTTGAACAGTTGACCGCTGTTCATTGACCGATGAACAAAAGCTTACAGATTGATGACATGAATGAATGGCTAGCATTCACAAATCATTGGCTGGTTTTGCTTACCACACTCATCGATCACCCACCGCTGGCTTAGTCTAAAGGAAAGTTTCTCTAAAAGACTAAGGCTCTATTTGATTGGGCGTTTCACAGCTCCGTTTTGGGCAAACGCCGCCGGAAGGAGGGTAAACAAATGAACCTCCTACGGCGTTTGCTCCGTTTGCACCCGCCCGCCTTGAGAAATGCCCCCAAATGCTCCGTTTGGAGCAGCCACCTCCCCCCTCCATTTCGAACACTCCGTTTCCACCCGCCGGATCGACCCGCCACCGCCGAACCAAATGAAGCCTAAGAAAGACGATTACCGTTTGTTGACCTTGAATAGGTGATCGCTAACTGTATCGCCTCTACTCTAATCAACGATCGCTGACTGAGGCACTCAAATATAGTTGATCAATTCAAAGCTTGTCTGAATTTGAATATAGCCGTTGCAGTTTTTAGGGAATGGAAGGCGTCAAATTTTCTGTCGCCCCATCTTTTTTAGAAATTGACTTACTTGTAAATAAGACAATATATAATCTCTTCTTTTTAATCAAGAAGCAGGCTCTCTCGTTTTCTCCTCTCTCAGAAATTCTAGTTCAGACGGCTAAGAAGCTAAATCCACTTCTCTTCGATTCAGTTATTCACCTCTAATTTTGGGGAAACTCTGCTTAATTTTAAACCTTCGACAACAATTATTGTAAACAGGGTTACATGGCTCTCTCTTCAAAAGAGTTGTACTACAGTTTGCATCTCCAGATAAGAAATCCATTTGGGTTTGAGGGTCTCCAGAGGAAAAGACTGTCGCTTTGAGAAGACAGTGCTAGTACATAACTGTGAAAGAATGTAGTGTACCCAGTTGATTGTGGAATGCATATGTTTTTTATTTTGTTTCTGCCTATATTTCTACATATCAGTATTTGATCTATTGTTTAAAACATATAGTTAATAATTTCTAAAGACATTAAATAAAAAGAAACTTTATTTTATGTGTGATTTCTTTATTTACCCTCCGGGAGAAGTATTCAGAGATTCTATTTCTGTTTTCAATTGGTACCAATATGAGGTTCACCTCTAAGGGTAACACCTTGGTGAATTAGTTTCTGAACTCAGAATAATTTTGCTAGTCTTGGAATCACATCCAATTTCATCACAAAAGATTATGCCTCGACCCCTAGACCACTTTTGTACAACCTTGATGAGTTTACTATATAGAAGTGAAGAATAAGACTTTTTATGGACTTTATTGATGAAGAAATGTAAAAATCAATTCTTATCGGATATTTTATTCCCAAGAAGACAGAACTCCTGAATGAGGTTTAAGTATTGGAGCCAAAAGAGCAATGGTTCGAGGAAGATAAGAAGATGAGATCATATAACAAGAAGACAATGAATATTGTGGTCAGCACTCTGTCAGACGATCTAGACGAAACCATCAACAACTAGAACTTAGCAAAGGAGATCTTGGATTCAATTACTATCATGATTGAGGGAAGTGAAGATGTGAGAAAGGATAAGATGGCTGATCTAATCTGTCAATAAGAAAACTTTAAAATGAAGAATGATTCATCAGTGGTAGATTGGTATAAAAGATGTAACACTATAATAAATGATCTAAAATTTTGTGGGAGAGAAGTATGTGATGAGGAGAAAAATGACAAGCATTTCAAGAGTCTTTCTTAAGAATATCTCCCATACTCGAGCTATTAAGGAAACACGGGAATTCAGAGAAATCACCCCTGATGCATTTTATGGAAGGTTAAAATTCGTTGATCCGGCTACTTCTCATGCTAATGAGGAACAAGAACCAATGACTTCTCTCAAGCCTACTCCAGAGAAGAAAGTGGCTTTGGCTGTCACTGAACTAAGATGATCTCTTCTCTCATTCACTGATGAAGAGTTAAACATCTTAGCCCTGAAATTTAATTGTTTGACAAATTTCACCGTACTCGTTGTCGATGATCAGGTTGATAGCTAGCTTCCTACATAAAGCCGAAGATCTCGTTGGCTTGTCATCTCAGCCACGGTGATCTGGCATACCTCTAGAGGAGTACTCGCCACCATCAAGGGGTACTTGCCGACCATCACCGCTGTGTCGCAGGCCACTCCGCTCTCTGTACTTGGTTTTTCTTACCCGATCTTGTAAAAGTACATCACATATTTTTGGACACTACCCGTGGGCAGAGCCCCCCTTGGGGATATAAATATTTCTTGAGCAGTAGGTTTAAAGAAATCACAAACAGGGCCGAGAACTCCCTAAGTACTCGCACGTCGAGAGAACAGAACCCGCGAGTACCTAAACAGTGGACAATTTCATCACTTTGTAACACTGTTGTAACTCAATTTGAACTATAAATAACAACACGCACAACTAAGGTTTACACTGTACAAAAACTGGTCTCGAAGCAAGAGGCCTCCTTTTCTCCTTGCTTTGGTAGTCGCGTCATAGAGTACTTGCAACAAATAGTACTCACAACATATACTATTCACTGTCCCCTAAAATTTAGTACTCACGACAAAGTATCCAGCAACTCACAGTTACCCCACCTCATATTTTACTGAGTGTGGAGCTACGGGAAACCTTTCACCCCAATACAACGAACATGCGACCTTTAGATCTTCAAGTGGTTGTAGAACACTCGTTGATACGACAGGAAGAGACTAAGCATGAAAGTCGCATGAGGGGTCTCGCAGTAAGTGCGAGGAGATTGTCATTAGATGGGAGTTCAATCTCCTGGTATCGTCGTCACTCAGCTGTCGAAATAGTTAACCACGCTTGTGATAGAATTGACTACTCTTAATTCTTTCCCTTCAGTCCTCCAGACTGCTACGCGACTGAGGACTGAGGATTATGATCTCGCGACCACTTGGCGGGACTATTTTCGAGTAGCTACATTTGTTATGGTTGATGCTCCATGTTGCTACAATGCCATCTTTGATCGGCGGCTACTCAATGATTATCAGACGATTGTCTCTACATACCACTAGGTAGTGAAGCTCGGCATGGGAGGAAAGTAGTTCAGGGTCCGAACTGACCCTCATATTGCTCGAGAGTGTTATGTAAGAACGGTCAATGCTATCGAGACTGACCCTTCTTTTGCAAGAAACATTATAGAAGAAGAATATTGCCAAGCCACTAGTAACTCTGAAGAATCCGCGGGGAGGAATTTCCCACAGAAAAGGATTCAAGAGATGGTGCTTATTGAAGGGCCGCACAAGCTATCCAAAATGTCCCAGTGGAAGAGGAAGATGGAGAAAGAATGCTTTCTATCGACTGAATTCAAAAAGGAGGACAAAGATATACTGATCACTTGTCTCCTCACCAACTTGGACATCTTGCTTGGTCAGCCGTTGACATACTTGGAGCAGACCCCGACGTCGTTTACCACCGTCTCAATATTGTTCCAACTTTCAAGCCATTAAACAAAAGAAACGAGTGGTGGAAGTAACCTTTGCAGGATCCATTTGGGGGAAGGTCTCAAAGCTTCTCAATGCCAACTTCACTAGGGAGATCCAATACCCCGAATTGGTCTCAAATGTTGGCATGGTTAAAAAGTTCAATGATAAAACGTATGTATGTAGTCTTTACAAAATTAAATAAATCATGTCTTAAAGATTGTTACCAATTGCCTTAGATAGATTTTCTAGTTGATTTTGTTTTGGGGTTTTCTCTCATAAGCTTTTTGGATACTTTCTTGGGGTATTTTCAAATCCGAATACATGCTCCCGATGTTTTGCACACATCATTTATCTCAAATGATGGATGCTATTGTTACTGGGTTATGCATTTTTTACTTAAGAATGTTAGGGCCACGTACCAATGGATGATGAACTATGTCTTCAAAAATCAAGAGGCAAAACTTGGAAATGTACGCAGATGATTTCCTCATCAAGATCTTAGACTTCAGAGAACATATCCATGTCCTCCAGGGAACATTCTTAACTTTGTGGAAATATAAGGTGAGACTTAATCCCGTGATGTGTGTCTTCAGGGTGCAAAGGAAAATTCCTCGTTCACCTGTTAACCACCTGTGGCCTTGAACCTAATCTAAATATGGTCAAGGCAATCTTGAATATGTTACCCCCACCCCTGAATGTCAAAAGAAGTTCAACAATTTGCGGGGAGGATCGCCAGATGGAGTTGTTTCATCTCGCGATCCGTAGATAAATGTGCACTTTTCTTTAAAACACTCCGCGGAGCTTCTAAGATTAAGGGGACCGAAGAATGTAACAAAACCTTTAAGAAACTCAAAAGCAATTAACATCCACTCCTCTTCTTGAAAGTCCTCGGGATGGGAGAAACGTGCTCACAAAAAATCTCTGTGTCTCATCATCCCGGAGAATTAATGGACCGCTGGACGTGTTCAGGACAACCAAAGCAGTAAGAGGAAAAGGATGCCCCGTCCTCGAGGGATAGAACTCCTCAGTCTGGTGAGCCCACTTCCTCGGCACTGTGGAAGTTTCGTCGACCTCCGGATCGGCGTCCTTCTCTTCTGGGTGTACTTATGCCTCTTGACTCTACGGGCTTCCGCCTTGTCTTTGCACACTAGATCATCCTTTGGATCCAAGTATCCCTCAGGTCGGTAACGGAAAGTTTTCTGGAGGACAAGGCTCGCTGCATCAAAACAAACCGTTAGCACTCGCAACAAAGGAGGAACATCAAATACTCAAAGAAAATGTTCCTTACCTTCCGAAGGATCAAAATAAGCGATTTCGTCGTTGCATGACATATAGTGCTCGCCATCGAGGGGGTTATTTGTGATGCAGTCTGCGAACTCCATCTCCACCCCCTTCAAGGTGACGACCATGAAATCCCGCTTCGCTTTCGCCGCCGACTCGCAAATTAAGTGACGGAGACTAGCTCCGATCAGGTCGACGCAAAAGTGCCCGACGCCGCACCCGTCCGAACCTCTTTCGACCTTGAATTTTGCCTTTAATTTGTGCACTTTTAATATTTTGCAAATTGGTGTATTTGTATTTTATTTTTAATTGTTGTGAAATATATATATAAACATATAACTATATATATATTATGATTTTCCACCCCGACCGGTCCAAGTAGAGACCGGTCCATCTCCCTGCTCAAAAGAAATCACAGCTCTTCTTCCCGCTTCAGCAGTGTCGCTTATTAGGGCTTGAAGACTCGTCTCTGGCAATGGCGCAACATGCAGGAAGACCAGCCACACTTTCGGTGGCCCATGATCCCTCCTCCTATGGTGTCGACAACCACGAACGCTGCCACACAGCTCTTCCCCGACGGTTACTTCTCCACATCTAAGCTTTCTCCATGGCCGAGCCTCCACAAAGCCACGATTATTGAAATTCATGGGTTTATGTTTTTTTTTCCACTGACAGTTTTCAGGCTGAGTATGAGACACCAGGAGATTCTTCCATACCAGTTCCCATAGCCGCTGACAGACTTCCACGACAGATCTTGGTTCCCGAGCAGATATTTGATGGCGAGACAGTGACCTCTACTGATGGTGGTTTTCAGAGATACTTGGTTTGTAGGCGTGATAAACTAGAGACTGAGACTAGATGGGTCTTAGTCGTGAAGTTACAGCGTATGGATGATGATCTTGTACAACACTACCGATCGGAGCACCCACCAGAGATGAGTTATTTCGAGAGGGGGAGAGTTGGTGGAGACCATCCCCGATCAGGTCGACGCCAAAGTGCTCGACGCCTCACCCGTCCAGACCTCTATCGACCCTGAGTTTTTCATTTTATTAGTGCACTTTTAATATTTTGCAAATTTGTGTATTTGTATTTTATTTTTAATTGTTGTGAAATGTATATATATATATATATATTTATATATATATATTTTTATATAAACATATAACTATATATATATATTTATCATTTGATTTGATTAAGATTTTCCACCCCTGCCGGTCCAAGCAGAGCCCGGTCCATCGTCCTGCTCAAAAGAAATCGCAGCTCTTCTTCCCATTTCAGCAGAGTCGCCTATTAGGGCTTGAAGACCCTTCTCCGACAATGGCGCAGCACGTAGGAAGACCAGCTGCACTTCTCATGGCCCACGATCCCTCCTCTAATGGTGTCGACGGCCACAAACGCTTCTACGCGGCTCTTCCCCGACTGTTACAGCTCCACATCTAAGCTATCTCCATGGCCCGACCTCCACAAAGCCACGATTACAGAAATTTACGGGTTCATGTTATTTTTTATCCTTCTGCTGTTTTCGTGAAGCAGAAGGATAAAAAATAACATGAACCCGTAAATTTCGGAACTAGAACTCAAGTATAGACCTCAAGTATAGACCAAACTTTAGAGAATATGTAAGACAACCAATTTTCGGAACTTGAGTAAAAAAATGTTAAAGTATGTGTAAATTTAGAACATACATTTTATTTTACCCGAAGTTCAATACCAGAGAATGCATAACACACTAGCATAAAGTTTTTCTGTAGAAAAAAATTTATTTTAAAAACTTGCATTCATATCTTTTCAAATGATTTTAGTGTCACTAGGAGAAATAGTTTTTCGTACTCTCCTTTTGGGCTGACTCATGTTTGGGCATGTTTTTACTGGGGACTCAGGTGGGAAATTGCGCCTAGGTTGAGCGTAATATTGGAGTTGCCCCTATAGTTTGTTTTCCCTTTCAGTTATTGTTTTACTTTTAGTTCCTTACTGTTTTATTATTGAACTCTTGTAATATTAATGTTTAAGAGTTTCTTTTGCACCAAACATATTACCGTATTTTAGGTTTTCAGTTATTTGACTTTTCATCTTTTAGTGACTGTGAATTCAGCTTGATGAGGTATACTTTTACCCTTAGTTACATTTTCAACTTCCACTATAAGTTTACTTTTTAGTTTTTTTCAATTTCACCCGCTATGTACTACTTATAATACTGTTTCTTAGTTTACTGTTTATCGCTGAACCTTGCCGGGTTGCTGATTTGCTGTTAAACTATGATGGGGTGTTACAATCTGGGCAGGAACGATCGTATTATTGTTGAACACCTTAGCGAGTTGAGGATACACCGGGCGTAAGCCATAGTTGAATTCGTTGAAAGGGATTGTGATTTCACCCTCAGTTGTCTTACTAATGTGCTCACTTGCGGGCGGGAATCTTGCAGTGACTACATCCGGGAGAGGGAAGGCCCTACGGAAGTTCGCGAGTTCTGTCGCGGTGCCTAAAGCTAGTTTAAAGGTAAACTTCAAAATTCGCTCAACTGTTCCATTCCTCTTGGATGAGCTCTTGCTCTTCTGCAATTTCCTTTTAGCGCACATCTACATTACTCGTAACAGCGGTTCCCTATCAAATTTTTAAGGGAGCATTAAATGAGAACCACAGCGAGCCCTATTTATATGGTAGGCATATTGAAAGTCAAAACGACGGACATAAGTATTCACTGACGAGGAAAAGAGGTTATTCAAATACTTCAAAAGGCATCTTCGAACGAAAAGGAAATAAAAATCCAAAGTGCAAGGTTCAACGAGTACATTAGAAGATATTTCGGTCATCATCAAAAAAGAGGTTAAAAACAAGAAGCGTCTGCGAATACTACAATTTTATTCATCAAGTTAAACATTACAAAGTAATTGAACAATCACTCAAATTGTCAGTAAAGGCAAAAAGATACATATGCACCACCGCATCAGCCAGTTGTGAGATCACAAGATCTTGCTGAGCTCTGTGGTGATGAAACTACACAATCAAGGAATAAATCCTTCCATATTCTTTCTCCGAGCGGTCACTCGGCACACTTGGTATCACCGTAGTCGCAGGAGGTGGAGCTTGAGATTGCTTTTCCATCAGATAATTGAATTTGCTAGACATCCGCGAGATCTCAATTTGTGTCGTATGTTCCTTCTCCATCACCTGGAATCTCCTCCATAGGCTGCCATCATCGAGGATTAGACTCAAATATTCTTTTGTGTGGCTGCCTTGTGGAACACCCTCGATGGAAGGTCTCACACCTCCATGACGAAAGAGGGTCAACTTGAGTTGTAGCAGTATTCACAGAACCTATAAACAGACAAAACAAATTGTACTTACTAGATGTACTTGTCAGATGATGAGTGCCTTCAGGTAGAATCCCCTTTCCTGCCTTCGACAAACCCGCAGGAGAAGTAGTCCCCCTCTAAGCAGGATTAGTGACTACAAGTTGTTTCTCCTCGGCCGCCTCCTTGTTGAGGCGACACTGCTTCAACTCTTCCACGGTCATGATCTCGTCTTCCTCCATGAAGGCGCCTCTCCTCTTCTACTGGGGCTCGGGATTTTGAGCTAGAGCTTGCTGCTTATGTTTGAAGAGCGATATCAAACCCTTCTTACTTTCAATCCTGCTCACGATGTGCTCCACTGCTCGCTTCTCCTTGTACATAAGTTCTTGTTGGACAAGAAGAGACTCGCTCCTGGCAGTTGCGGACTTCTCTGCATTGGTCTGCACAACATTTGTGGCAGCAGTCATCGTGTTAATGAGACACTCATCTGCCTTCTTCCTCGCGGCCTTGGTTGCGATATTAGAGGCCTTAACCCCGATCACCACCTCTCCCACGGGAACTACCGCCTCCGTGCACGAACTTCTTCGCGACCGAACTCCCTGCCTCTTCCGCAGTCTTGCTCGTTGTCGTATTTGTAGGCTTTCTCACCGCTACTCCCTGTAGTTGCAGACTTCTTTCACTGGGTGACCTCCCCTACTCTTAGTTATTAAAGGCTCATGACGTAAAGAGGTCTTGGATCCTAGAAGCAAGGCTCAAGTCGCATGCACATTCCTGATGAGGGTAATGCGCAATCACATTTATTTTAAATGATCACCACCATGCATAATTCTTCTTCTTGATTAGATATTTCATCTATTCTACTCATTAATTATTTATTACTATCATTTATCTCTCTTAAAAATTGAATCGATATGGTTACTAACATCGTATCTAAGTTTAATCGCCCGATTATGTTTTACAAAAACTAAGTTATGCAAAAATTATTGAGTTTTTACATTCATTCATTCTTTATTTGAAAAAAAGTTTTCGATAGAAATCTCACCCAGATGCGGATTTTATGATCTAAAAGAGCAAAAAAGGCGCATGAAGGCGTAAATATCTGAACCTAATGTGCCTTGAGGCTTAGCCGTGCCTGAGGCGTGCTTTTAACAACATAACCCCCAAGAGGTTGTCGAACAAAATGGTCCTCTTCAAAACCTCCTCCATGCTCGCGAGCTTCAGTACTAGCTTAGAAGTATCTGCCATTTCTCCACAGTCTTCGCCAAAGAGATCGACAAAGTCTCCCTGTGAAGGTGTGACATCAATAAATTGGTTAATAAATGTACCATCTGAAATACTAGATGGAGATGCGGGCCGTGCAACTATTTCTTAAATGGAAGGAGATCTCACCCCAAAAATGACGGATTTTGTGAAGTCTATCACAAAGTACGACACTCCCATAGGCTTGGGGGTACTAGCTTCCTCTGATTCGACAACCATAGAAGTTTTCTATGATTTCTTCTTCTTCGCTAGATGGCGAGCGTGAAGTTGATCCAAAGAAAGTGTCTTCTATCCTGCCGTTTATGGTAATTAAAATATATGGCTGACGGGTGTGCTAGCCTCGTGCGCTCCACTAGCGGATTTCTGTCATCGAATTGGGATCCATGTCCATGTCGCCTTGAACTTGACATCGACATATTTGTTGTGTCTGCGTCTCCTTGACTTTGCCCTCTTCCGTCTTCATAACATTGTCTTCCTCTTGAAAATTCGTTTGTCCTCATGGCAGAAGCTACGCCACAGACGCACTGCAACTGGGTTGGTGGAGCGGTTGTTATGCGGGTCGGCTCGACGTCTTACTTGAAGTCTATGTCAAAATACACCTTGGCTTGCTGCTCAGGAGGATGGGGTGCTGTTGGCAGATGGTTAAAGGACGCCTCTCCTGCCAAAAGGAAAATGAGTCATGCTTCGGAAAAAATGCATCGTCACGCGGGTCTAGTTGATGTATACATCCGCTGGAGTTTGAATCCATGTGTCATCGAGCATGACGTCAAGGCCACCAAGCTCAAACGAGTAGAAATTTGCGCGAAGTGGGCAGGGGCCCGCAGTCATGTGCGGGATCATACAAAGGCCCTAATGGTAATGCGACATCCGTCACCAAACAAACAACCAGAGGAGGATAAGGTGACAGATGAATGTTGACTCCCAAATCAAGTAATAACAACATGGAGTCCGGGGTATACACATGTGAGTGCCCCGGCACAGATATCTCTGAAAGATCTTAAATTCCTCGACAGGGTTTGGAGGATCTTTGAACTAGGTGGTATAAATCTCACAAAAATCAGAGCATGTCGGGTAGTACATGACCACTCTCTCAACTCCATCCACTCGCGAGCTTATAGGCTGTAATAGAGAGACACGACGACTCAAAGCATCAATGAGTTTGTTCTCAATACTAGTTCTGTGTTTGAGGACATAATAAAAGTCCCGGAGGTACTCAACCCACTTAGCTTATCGATGGCCTAACTCACACTTTGAATCCAGATATCGTAATGCATGATGATTCGAGTAAAGCACAAACTCCCACAGAAGGAGATAGTGCCATAGTATCGTAGAGACTGGACGATAACATAAAATTCCTGATCGTAATTCGAGTATCTTTTGCTTTGCTTCGTTCAGCTTCTCACTAAAGTAAAAAATTGGATGTCCATCTTTGCTCAACACACCCCCAATACCAACACCAGGCGCATCACACGCAACCTCAAATGCGCAACTAAAATCAGGAAGTCTGAAAATAGGGGCTGTCGTCAGTCTCTCCTTGATCTCCTCAAATGCCCTAGTTGCCGCGACGGTCAACCTAAACTCGCCTTTCCGAAGGCAACTCATGATGGGGTCATTATCTTACTGAACACTTGAACAAACCTCCTATAGATGGTGACAAGTCCTTAAAAGCTACGACCCCGTGGATGGTTGCAGACACAGGCTAATCAAGATTGGATTTGACCTTTTCGGGGTCAACAAATACACCAGTGGATGACACGATAAATCCAAAAAAATGAACTAATTTAGATAAAAAAGAACACTTTTTTAAGTTCACAAATAATTTCTCCCGGCGGATGGTGCCAAAGAGAAGCCTCAAATGGTCGTCAAAGTATACAACCATAAACTTGCCAATGTTGGACTATAATACCCGTGTCATGACTCTCATAAAAATGCTCGGAACATTCGATAGCCCAAACTACATGACTAACCTCTCATGTAGACCTTCCTTATTCTTAAAAGCTGTCTTCCACTTGTCACCCTTGCGAACTCAAATCTGGTGGCACCTTCTACGAAGATCAATCTTGGAAAAGATCTGGGCAGCAGACATAGTGTCCAGTAAGTCATCGAGTTGTAGAATGGGAAAACTATTTTGAGTTCAACTCCCAGTATTAGGTCAATGACATGCTGAATGTCACGGTGGGGTGGGGGGGGGGGGGGCAACTCATCCAAAAGCTCCTCGACCGATTTTCCCTTGGTTGGGTAGGCGATAACTTGATCTTCCACCCCTTATCATAAAAGACACGCGTTGAGCGGCCAAAACACGTGACATCGCGATCAAATAACCACGGTCGGCCTAGCAAAACATATGCGATGCGCCGACGTCCAGGGGAATGCCATCGCACCGTACCTGATCCTCGAAAGAGGCGATGCTGATCGGTACGAGATACCGCTGGGTAACCTGAATCGCCGTCTTGTCTACCCAAATGACGCCATAGGGGTGACGGTGAGGGTCGATTTTCACGTACATACGATCAAGGCCCTTTTGGGCCACAATGTTCACACAACTCCCACTATCGATAACTAATTTGCAAGGACCTCCTGCACTAGGAAAATATGTGAAAAAATGGTAGTGCGACGCTAATCCTCATCTACATGTGTGGTGTACAAGAGACATCTAATCATTCTCATCTATAAGGATCGCTCAGCATCACTCTCCCATCCCTCAGTAGTGGTAGTAATATCCTTAGTAACTTCCTCTCCCTTAACATCAGGGATGGACTCGCCCTCTTCAACAAGCAGTGTCTGTATAGGTTACTGGGATGCCATGTGGCCTCTGCCCGAACATCTATAGCACAAGACACCACCTTATATGGGGTGTTCAGTGATAGGGGCCTTTCCCTTCGTGTCCAGATGGGCGTGGGAGAATGCTGTAGGGGTGCCTGAGGGTGGTGCGGGCCTCTTAAATGATGAATCGCCAGGCCTAGTGGGGCCTTGCCTGGTCCCTGAGCAATATATGGACTACTCATACTCGAAGGCGAGCTGGTAAATTGTCTCTACAGTCTTGAGGCGGTGGGGTATCTGTTGGTGTTACCATGGTGATCTGGAAGTGATCAAATATGTAGTCTCACTGACAACGCAATATGAGCCTATAAGTTCGCACATAAGTGTTTTGGAGAAGTTGTAAAGGTTTGTGTTGACTTTACTCATATGTGATATGAGTGAAGGACCAAGTCTATGACTTTCTGGATCTGAAGGTTTTTCATTCTGGAACTTATATTGTGAATATGAGTCATCATGTAAGTTTTTAGAAGACTCTATGGTAATTTGTCGAGTATAGTCTTGTGGTTTCCACGAATCTGTCTGAATTCGTAGAGTATCGTAATGTTATCTTGACGAATTGGACCATTTTCGTCAAGTATCGTCTTGACAAACTCGACGAATTTGTCTTAGTTTCGTTGAGTATCGCCTTGATGCTTAGACGATTTGTTCTGTTTGGATTCGTCGGATATTCACGTGTTATTTCGACGAATGGCCTTTTGATTCGTCGAGTATCAACGTATAATCTCGACGAATTCTGTTTACCTCCGGTTTAATCCTTGAAGTTCCGGTTCGGCGTGGTCTGCGAGTATCAGATGTTTCGATCAGCTGTATATATACGATGTGAATAGTAAACCGAGGGGTGTGCGATTTTCTTCTCTGACCTAATCGGTTTTGAGATTGTAGAGAGCGACGTCTTCCCGACGAAACTGTTCCGCACCGAAGAAGTCACAGCCAACGATCCATCCCGTCGACCATCAGATTTGTTGTCGTCGCCAAAAAAAAAGTTTCCTTAGACTTCGTCTTTGCCAACGCGATATGAGCCTGCAGGGTCGCACATAAGAGATGTGGAGAAGTTGGATGATTGACTGTGTTGGTAAAGGTTATCAATCACCGACCTGAATGGGGTTATGGGCAAAGTGTTGCGTTAAAGGATCGTCGGGTTGGGCAAATGTTGCCTTGAAGGATTGGTAAGAATAGTCGACCGAGGGTCGACGAGTATCGTCGACCGCGGGTCGACTATCGTCGACCGCAAGGTCAACGATCGTAGACCGCAGATCGATGATTATCGTCAACCCACGTTCGACGTGAATCGTCGAGTATTGTACTCTGATACTCGCCGACTGATTCTCGCCGATCCTAGGTGATTCTCGCCGATCCTAGGTGATTCTCGCCGATTGATTCTCACCGAATCTGCTAGGTGATTCTCGCCGATTCTGGAACCCTAATTTTCTGGGTGGTCTGCGGATAGCGATATTCCTAAGTCTGTTTATGCCTTTGGTATAAATAGATACTTAGGGTTTTCGGGAATTATATATCTGATCGAATCAGATGCGTTCGTTCCGCCGTTCTTCGTTCGTTCCGCCGATCCCGAATCTCGCCGACGGAAGGGTTCCGCCGCCGTGCTCGCTCCGTCGACCTCCTCCTCTCCGGCAATTGTCGCTGGTGTTGCTGTTCCTGGCGCGGACCTAGCAGTCCGTGGAAAAGCAAGGTGTGGTCATTCTCCTTCCCGATTATCCGTGCGACGGAAAAGTCGGTGTTCTCCCGCTCGTGTGGATTTCTGCAGAGACGTGGATATCATTCCATGTAGAACTCGCCACCAGCAAGAACACGAAGCTTGGAGCATCTCCGTTGAGTTGTGACTCAACGCCACCGAGGTAATTTTTGCCTAGTTGTATGTTAACTTCTTGATTCAACTACCATGGCCCGATCCCATCTCTTTTGGGTTTTTCTTGATGTTTTTATTCTTCCGCTGCGTGCACAAGTGTTGTGCCATCCTCATAGAGAAACCCAACAACAAGATCATCAAATTGGGCCATACACTCAAAAATGATAAGTGTCCCCTGACATAAGATGTTTAGCTGGTCTAGTAGCTGCTCTCTATAGGAAGCAGGAAGGTACTTTTTCTTCAATCGTTGTTTCATATCATTCCACCTGATGGGGTAGTACCTTTCGCTATCGTTTGCTCTCTCGATGCGAGTCCAAAATACTTTAGCCTACCCAAGCAACTTCATCTTGGCAAACCGAACGCTCCGCTCATCGCTCATGTCGCACCACTCAAAATATTGGTACATATCGAGTAGCCAATCACCAAAAGCTTTTAGGTCCTTGAGACCTTCGATGGTGGGAGTGTCGATACTAATGCAACTAGGGATGTCGTACTCCTAGGTGTGGCCACCTCTGCATGGGTTTGGATAATCCTCTGGGTAATCGTCATCGGCGTAGTCGTAGCGAGCGTGTGGGGGACCACACTCTCTCTGACTCGGGGGATAATACTCATCATGGTGATGGGCGTGGCGATCGCGTGGGGGCATACGATCTATGTGGTCATCCTGAAGTTGACGGGGCACACAATACGTATCATGGTGGTGCGGGTGCCTAACAGGAGTCGGGCCGTGTCTATGATCAAATGCATGATCTGGATTCATCCTCACTGGCAGTGCTGAGGCTCAGAGAGGAGTATCACGATGGTTACTGTCCAAGGGAGGCTGTCCATTCTTTGGACGCTGGTCCTGGCGAAGAGGAACATCGAGATCATCCTCAAGGGAGTCATCGTGTTGTGCAGGAGTGTCCCTTACATTTTCTAAGTGTTCTAACCGAGGGTTCACCTCTGCTTGCTCATGATGTACGTCGTCAAACAAGGTGCCTAATGTGTCTAAGCGATCAAGAACATGGCGTTAAAACTCGGCGAAAGAAGATCTGGTGTTCACGCTCGTTGCCCTGTTGTGAATGAGTAGTGGATCTGACATGCTGGATCTAAAAACCCTACCACTACAAAGCATGCAAACGACCCAACTTGCCACTGATACCAATTGATGTAGGGTAGGCTGTGACGTGCACAAATCCGAGACAACTAGGGGAAGGAAAGGAGAACTTGACGCACTGATCCCTATTCTATATTCATTGCAGTCAACGTTGATGGCGAAAAATCAGTACGAGCAATAATATTAATCAAGCCACGCAATAATATATAAAGAAGGAAAAACATTCAGTCAGCGAAACAGTTAATGACTTTCCTCTGCTCGGAGGCCCAAAGCAAAGCGCACGACAGTTAAGTCCTACCTGCAAATCACAAGCGATTTAGACCGGTCTATCCACATGCAATTTTATCTTAACAAGTATGGGGTCCAAAACAATAATATAATACTGGAAATAATAATTCAATACAAGTAACTTGCCGAATAAGGGCGACTATCCAAGTCAATGGAGATCCCGAGGAAGGATGTCCTTTGACGACCATCCGAGGAGGAACCAGGGACGGAACGACGAGGGAGATAGCTGGATCTGACTGTGGGAAGCGGGATCGGGCCTGGGAAGGTAGATTCGGCCGTATGGAGGTGGATTAGGGCGGTCAGAAGGAAGATCCAGCTGTATAGAGGCGTATCCGGGCTACGGGAGGAAAGATCTGGCTATATGGAGGTAAATCCGGGCCGTGGAGGACAAATTTGGGTACGAGGAGGCTAGTGGTGGATCCATGGAGGGGAATGGTGGCTGGGTGGGTCAGTGGTGATTGGAAATGGTTGTGGGGGAGGTGGTAGTAGGGGAACACCAGCAGGGAGAGTTGGTGGTAACAGGAAATGAATAGAGGGGGGTGGGGTGGGGGACAACAGTGGCAGGGAATGAAGAAAGGGGAAACAACGGTAGCTGGGCGGTGAGAAACTTGGAACAGTGATTCAGCGACAGTAAAGTTGCGGAAACTGTGGCTGGGAGGAACGATGACAACAAGTTTCACCAACAGGGACGTGGTCGGGGGGGGGGGGGTGGATGTGGAGGAGGGTAGCTATGAGTTAGGTTTACCTTTGTGGAGCGGGACGTGTTGAAACGCGCTCTTATAGGGAATCTCCATTGCGGATCGAGGATGCGGACGCATCCACGTAGTCGGATTGGCGATTTTATCAAGTACTTCTGCGTGAGTACACAAACTTGGGTCCCCGCCTTGAGGCGAATCTCTCCGTGCATCCTCTGATGGTTCCCCGTCACGATCCCTCCATGCCAACCAGAATCATAACACCCTTTTGCAACTCAAGAGTCATATGAATGTCGAGGTATTGTTTCACACCGACAATCTATCCCACTGGGTCAGTGTCGTTGAAGGAGGACGTCGAATGAACAGTGAGCGGAGGGAGGCCCTCCAATGGTGGAGCAGGATCTCGTGGAATGTCCGAATGCGCCCTGATAAGCGAAAGGGATGTCGCGTTGAAAGTTGAGTAGGAACTCGCTCGGCCAACGGGGAGGGCATCAAACTTCGCTTCCAGTTGCTACATCAGGTCTTGGAGGGGAGCAATGGAGTCCTCGTGAGCATCCATGGAGCGGGAGATGGTTGGATCAGTGGGTGGTGGGCTTGCACCACAGAAGCGTCTGAAGGTCCCATTGAGCGAAGGCGGGGCATTCAAATGCTGGCTATGGAGATAAAGCGAAGAACAAAGGTTCGAGTTGGGTAGAAGGACACAAGAAGCTTGGCAAGAGGAATTAGAGGGAGATGAAGGGAGGGGTCACGCGGTTTGGAGGATTTAGACGACTCACGAGCGGAGCACATAGAACAAAGGCGGCGAGTGCTCAGTGGAGGTTGTGTTGCTGCGACCCGGTGCGAGATCGACGTGGGAGGAGACTGCTGCTTGAAGACTAGTTGCCAGATCAACACAGATCGACACAGTTGTATCAGGCGGGAGGTCGCGGGAACAACGCCTCTCCGAGTCGCTGGGACGGGGTTGGAGGTCGCGATACAATCACGCCGAAGGAAATGAGACGCATGATGCTTACATTTGCATGCAGGACGCCCAAAGCTGGGAAATCGCGGCAGACACGAGCCGCTAGAAGAGATGTTGCGATGAAAGCGACCACAACGAACACGAGTGGCTTGGATGAAGGCTTGCAACAAAAACCTCCATCGAAAGCGAGGTAGGTTGGATCAAATTCCACTTTGTCGGGGATTCTTGGATTGATAAAGGGGGAAAAGGAGAGATGAGGGAAAGGAAGGGGGAGAGGATACACATGAAGTTCCATTTTCATTATACTTACAAGATAATTCATATGAAGGATACACATAGGCTTATATAGTACCTAATTTCACAATAAGCAAGGGAAAAAGGTAAATAACCCGTCTCCCGAATTACATGTGTTATAATAAAAATGTAAGGAAGACAGGAGTGCTAACTCCCATGCGCACCACTAATGAACGCTCATCATCGAATTAGGACCTGTTTCCTTGGACCCGATGTTGACAAATGCGTTGTGTCTACGCCCCTTCCTTCCTTTCCCTCTTCCGTCTTTGTAACAAATGGCCTGACAATGATGAGAACGACGACCGTTGGGAGCACTGGGTGCGGATGACCGCCAATGGCATGAATGGAGGTGAGGGCGAAGGACGATGGATGGACAGTGGGATACCAATGACAAGAAGGTTCAATCATTAAGTTAGGCTGTCGAGGAAAACATGTTAAGCGGCTGCTGGGGCTTGGGGCGCGGGTAGTTAGTGTTAGGAAAAAAATGACTCGGGTTTTGGTGTTAACTTTGTAGATTTTAGGTGTGCAAATATCATGTATATGTGTTCTTATAACATCACTCTTAAAATTTTATGGAGTCATTACACCAGGAAGGTTCATAAGCAATTTTAACTATTTAACTTGTTAGCATGTGGAATGGTGAAATTTCGGGGCCATATCAGGTTGTTTAATAAAAATAGACAACTCACATTACTTTTTGTGTGTTTACTGTACCTAGCTTATTTTGAAGTTCTGGACGATCTATCCGCCCTCATTTCTATAGCCAAAGATATTTTCTTGTGAGTTATTTAAGTTGCTGGAGAACAACTGGCATTTCGTAAGGTATTTGTCTCCTAAACAATAGTTGTTATACTCCCTAAACATTTAACTAGTTGTTCATAACTGTCCGTTAATCATCTGATTTAAAAAAAGTGCTCAAAGAATTTGAAAAGTCAGCCATGATGGGAGGCCGTACTTCAATATTTTGACCCACAGTTTTGTGAGTTGACCAACTCAGCCGATACTGCTTAAACCGTATAACCTATAGCAAATAGTTTGTAAGCTGTTTACAAGTTTACACAAGAGAAACCATTACTGCCCCACCTGTTTGTTGTACAATATCGGTACTTTAAAGTGCTTTAGTATTTTGCAAACTTTATAAAATTTTCCCACCGTCCAACCATTGTAATTAAACTATTTTTTTTAATCCATGATTGTGTATTTGTTAGAGTTAATTTCACAGTCTGTATTACTTGTCTTGTTCAACCATCATTTTTTTCATGCATTTGGGTACGCCTGCTCTGTAGCTGCTACATTTTCATTGTCTATAGCTGGTACATTTTCATTCAACTCTATGCTACTCATTTTCTTTCTTCTTTTATGGCATCCATCTGTATGATTTACTAGTTGTGTAAATGTTTCTGATATATTGTAACTTGTAAAATGTTATTAGCTCATTTTAATTATTTCACTTTATGGGCATCTTATTAAGTCTTTCTGGACGCTAATGCTGAAAATTTTCCTCTGACCTTATAGGATAAAAATGATTTTGAGCTTTCAACTTTACCCGCAATTGTTCCTGTGCTGACTTCCGCATCAGGTGAAACACTTCTTCTCCTCGTGAAGCATGCAGATCTAATTGTTGACAAGGTAATTGCATGTTTTTATTGTAAACATACTAGATACCTATGACTTATGTTTTATGCAGTTTTGAAACTTTCTTAGCTGTAATTCTCTTTAAAATCATCTTCAGCTACCATTATTCTGAACCACATTTGGTTTATTATTTCTTTCTGTGTGTTCCAATTTGGCGCTCTTTTTCTTTCTGTCTGAGTTGCTCTGAAGCACAGGGACTACAAGTGGAGTACACTGTCGGACATGCAATATGACCGTCTATTTTATTAATTTAAAAGAATATAAGTTCTTGAACATTTCTTCAACAGTTTGTTGATACACTTGCATGAAGTGAACAGATGGGCACATATTACAGAGAAATTGGGTCATTCTGATTATAAGAATTATGATTTCTCATCTTTGATTTAGAAGTACTAGCGGTGAAAACTATGATTTCACTCCTATTGCATTTTATATTTTATCTTGAAGTCTGTTACAAGGCCATGTGTAACCCATGTATTTGTCCTATACTTTTTAAGAACCTTCATATTCCATGTGCTGTTAGGTTTGTCCCTGATGGGGACCACAAATTGTGAGGCGAATGACATTTATTGGAGCTCTCATGAGTCCATGTGTGCACGAGACTAGGATCGTCATATAGAGCATCTAGGCCCGTAGTTGCGTTCACTACGAGATATTTTTTGTGTTATTATTATTTTTTGTAATTTTATTTCACGTAAAATGGAAATTTGTATTTTCGTGCAATCTAGACATCCAAAGTGGCTAGTGTTGGGAAAAAATCCGTAAGGATGTAATCTATGAAGCACCGATACTTTCTTGAGGGTCACATACCTGTGCCAGATACTTGTCCTGTACCAGTACATACTCGATACTCGGCGGGTAGACCTATTACTCTAGTCTGCAGATACACTTGGACTTGACCGATCATTCTGCATATTGTGAAATAAGTATATTTTTCTAAAGTAAACAAAAGACTTCAGTGCGTCTTTCAAAAATGAAAATTGTGACCCATAAATATAACTCGTGTTGTTTGTTTATTATAATAACAAAATGTGCTTTATATTTAAATGAATTTTTTTAAAATCCATAAATAATTTGATTAAAATTTTATTTTTGTACCTGGTACTTGTACCCGTAACAGTGGTGCCAACTTGTCTTTAGATGAACCAGAAATTGAAATTGCCTTTATCTTTAACAATACAGTGGAAGATGAAGAAAATGAGTGATGAACATCCTTAAATTTGAAATGATTATAAATATTTTATATTTAAGAACTTCGTATTATAATGCATTACTTTTGAATTTGTACTTCAATTGATTATTTATGATTTATGTTTTATTGTTTTGAGAATTTATAGTTACATTTGTGATATATTCATATATATTTATTATATCTAATACAACATTTCTAGCTATAACCATAGCTTTGTTTTTTAAATTTTTATGTACTGTCGTATTAGATGCGTATCGAACTCGGTACCCGTACCAGTGTTTCCTAGGATGTAATGATATTTCTTATTTTCAGCTACTTTGTCTATAAATGGGATCTTAGGAGCCTATATGTGTTAATTTCTGGATTCTTGAATTTGGACAGATTTTCATACCCACGCGCTCATCCCATACTACTGATTCAGTGAAATCTTGGTGCCGAAGCCTAAGCGACCACCCTTCCTCCCCACCATCACTAACCCACCGAACAACACCACCAATTTTGCTGGCCATTCCCTGGTACCCCTTTTCAATCTCCCATTCCCAAATAACTTCCCTCCAATCTACTCCAACACCCCTCCCAGATAATTGTTGGATCGTGCAACAACATTAGGGGGGAGGGGGGGGGGGTGAATAAGAGATTAATGATTTTTTATAAAATCCTATTTGATAATAAAAGCTTTGATTATAAAAATAATAATTTAAGCCAAAAACCTCTTTGAAGATTAATAGAAAAACTTGTTTAGATTATATTGATGAAGATTACAAAACATGTATCTTCATAATGCTGAAGATCAATGCGATGCATAATACTCTTGATGTTTTCTATACCGATTCACACCTTGAACTGGTTGACCTTGGCCTATCCTACCCCAGATTGGAGTCAAACCCCTAGACCTAAACCTCAGCTTAGTTGCCTATGCAAGAATCAAATTATCCGACCTAAGCCCTACACAGACCTAGTCGCCAACCCACGATTGAATTTCGCAACAAACAAAAAGAGTAACCAAAGTACGATGAGAAAATACAATGAGAGGATATAAAATATTCAAAAATCAAAAATTCCTAAAAGATCTTTTGAAGACGATGCCGAAAGATCGTTTGAGATAGTCGTCGTAGATGCGGTCTATCTTCTTTTGGAATAAGCTTTGTTGTTTTTCGTCTTAGATCTCTTCCAATCACTGTAGGAGAGTCTTGGATCACCTATGGGACGAAGCCTAAAAACAACATCACTAAAGCCTTTATCCCACTATAGTGGGGTCGACTATATGGATCTTTTGTCGCCATTTTGCCATATCTTTAGTCATAATCTCTCTAATGGATAATTACTTCATGTCTTTCCTTATAGTTTCATTCCAAGCCTTTATTAGTCCACCCCTCCCCCGTTTAACATTTTTATTGACTAAACTCTCACAACATCTAATGGGTGCCTCTAATGGTCTCTTTTATACGTGACCAAACCATCTTAGTCGAGCTTCTCGCATCTTCTTTGCAATTGGTGCCACTTATGTCTTATCCCTGTTACGTTCGTTGCTAATTTTATCCAATCATGTGTGTCGACACATTCACCTAAGCATTCTTATCTTCACAACTCTCATTTTTTTGCTCATGTTCACAATTCACTGCCCAACACTCAGTACCATAAAGCATCGCTGTTCTAATTGCAGTATAATAAATCTTGCCTTTAAATTTTAATGGTACTTTACGATCACAAAAGATCCTCGAGGCGCCTCTCTAAAAAAACCTAGTTTTTGCATTGCTGCTCTGTAACGAACAACTTAGGTTTTACACAATTTCTCAAATGGTCCATATTTATATGGACAAAATTTTATGCTGACCGTCTACCTAACACAACCCTCACCATTTTTCATTTGGACTTCAGACCGACATAGGTTGGTTTTAGGGGACGAAGCCTCTCTGAAAACAATTCATGTCCACGCACGAGAGACGGATCAAAATAATCTTTAAATAGAGCACTGCGTGTTATCACCGACGGTAACACTATCACAATACAATAGTGCTATTAATATAACTTATTGCGTCTTCATTCTCATTTTAGGAAACGTTGTAAGCATTTTAGGCAACAATAGTAGCACGACACGGTAAGGTTATCGCCGCACGGTTGTGATGAGTCCATTTTATATAATGTTGAAAGGCTGGGGCGTGGTGGCCAATTAACCGGACGTAGTCGGACTGCAATCCAAGCATCCCAACCAAATCACCCATGGCTAACCCTCGTCGGAACTTTGACCAATGGGTAGGTTATTGAGGCCAAGAATCGATCCCGGAATCTCCTTTACCAAGGTCTTGAGAGAGATCCTGATACCCAACTGAGCAGCTTAGTTGAGTATCAGGAGATCTCTCAGGACCTTGGTAAAGGATGTTCCCGGATCGATTCTAGGCCTCAACAACTTAGGCTCTGTATGGCGCGGCCGCAACAACTGGAGAAACATTGGTGAAATAATCTGCTATTTTGCATAGTGGTGACAGAATCTGTGAATCTGTTTGGAAGAATAGCTTTTGCAGTGCTGTTTCAAATGCAGAAGTTGTTAAGCTGTTTGGCAAAATAGCTGTGTGATGTGCAGATTTTTTATTTAAAGACAGTCAACAAAAAACACAAATTAAACAAGTGAACTTAACACTTTTTAAAGTTAAACACCAAAAAATACCCACTTTTTCTTCCATACATCAAAGCTTCTTTTCATCAGACAAACACTAGATGTCACAATGTTTACAAAGTGAGCACATTCCTGCTGACATGTTGCACAATAATTTAATACCAGCTGTGTGAACACAACAATATTTACAAAGTGTTGTCGCTAGAGAAGAAGAAGAGCAGCCTTAAACTGAAAAAACGAGTGAAAAATCTGGGCTGGTAAAAAGCTGGAAGAAATCGAGAAGCTAATAAAAATCTGGGTAGTTGTGAGGAATCTTGAAAGCTGAAAAAATGAAAAATCTGGACCATCTCGAGAAGGGGAGAGCAAATAACATCGGTGATAGAGGGAGTATAATGGCTAGAAAACTGGAAGAAAACCGGCTCTGGAAGAAAACTGGAAGAAAACCAGATAAAAGAGCAAAACGGGGGCATTAAGGGGTTCGATCTTTACCTGCAGTTGTGGGGAAAACTCGCCGGCGTGTAGATGGAGGATGACCGTCAAAGAGGGATAGTCGGCGGTGGCCTTTCACTGAGAAGAGGGGATGCGGAGGTCGGGAGTCGCGGAATTTTTTTTCGTGGTCAAGACAGGCGAAAATGAGAGCGGGGGGAGTCACTCGATTTCCAGTCGCGATAAATTTCCGCGACAACGAAACCACAAATTTTTCGCGACAGGGGAGCTGGGGAGACTGCAATAGCGGTATGTAAAAAAATGTTTGGCGGGGCGTTTTAAATGTTCGCGGCACCCTACCCCCAACGCGCCCCGCCAAACAAAGCCTTACATATTGGTCAAACTCTCGACGAGGGTTAGTCTATGGTGATTTGGTTGGGATGCTTGAATTGCAATCCGGCTAGGTCGGGTTAATTGTCCACTACAACCTGCCTTTTAACAAAAGATGCATCCATTGTTGAAAGGCGGTCTAACCTTCGCCAGGACTTTGACCGACCACCCAGGCTTAGTTGTGTTCATAAAGCCCCCCGGGCCCGGGCCTAAACCGGGCCTTCTGGGACCGGGCTTTTCCGAACCGGGCCCGGGCCCGGGCCCTGATTATAGCCGGGCCGGGACGGGCCAAGCCGAGCCGGGCTTTTGGCTCTAGGAGGGGGCCTGCTAAGGCCCCTAGGGCCGGGCCCGGGCTTAGCCCGGGCCCGTTTTTTTTTAAATTAATTTTTTTATATAAAAAATTTAAAGATAATTTATAAATACACTGAAACAAATACGATTAATTTCATAATATGCTTGGAAAAATACGATTAATTTCATATTTTGAAAGAAAAAATAATAATTTTATTAATGTTGAACGAAAGTATACAAAATTATAAATACACTGAAAAAAAATAATTGCAATTGAATAATCCAAAGTTACAAATACAATAAAATTACATGTCCGTCATCTTTAAAAAATTACAAAATTTCAAAAATCCGCCTCGACATATTTAAGCTTTAATTAATTTAAGTTGATTGCGTCCATCTCATCTTCCATGTCCGGCGAGCTATCCTCGATCGATGAAATATGCTGCTTCCTGTTGATCGCATCCAAGTGGTTCTTGTAGCATATGCAGATTTCGAGCGATTCTTCGCTTAGGTGACTTCTTTGCTCGTTCAACACTCTGACATTAAGAGAAAAAGCAGACTCTGAAGCTACCGTGCTAGCTTGCATCGTTAGTAAATCTCGGGCCATATATGACATAATATGATAGATATTTACTTTACCTTTCCACAATTTTAAAATATCAAAATTTTCTAATTCGTCCGTACTTATAAAATCACAAAATTGGGTTTTTGTGTACAAGCCTAATTTATTTAAACTACTAGATGTGGTGCGCATTTTTTTCTTGAAGCTAACTCTAACATTTTATTTTTAAAACTATCGCTTGTTTTTGGTTGCGTCACATTCTCTCGGGACCGCGATCCGTATAAATTATCATAATAATTATAACAATCAGTAAAAATAGTGTTAAAATTTAAAATACTAAGATTATCTAAATCCGAATCACTGAGATTTATGCCTAAATTATTATTTATTTCTAATATAAAAGTTTATACGTCGTCTACGCCGAAAAGTGGATTCAAAGCGGCGACGCATGGAAACATAACTGGAATTTCTCTATAATATTTTAAAATTTTGTTTTCCATTATTTTTATTAAACCACTCCATCCGGCGTGTTGCTTAAAATAATTTAATTTTTGTGAAATATTAACAATATTTTCAATAACTAGCGGGCTAGAGGATAATATACGCCAGATGGAGAATTGGTCGCCATATAAAAAACTTCTAATAAATCCATATAATTTTCTAAAACAACCAAGTCAGTCTCGGTTAATTCATGTTGATCTAACATAGTATAGTATTCCATTAGTAGTGTTTTTTGACGAATTGCTCGTTTTAACATTGTAAATGTCGAGTTCCATCTAATTGACATGTCAAATAAATGTTTCAAAAACTTTTGACCTTGAGTGTTTATGAATTTTTTAAAATCTCATCGTCGTTGTTTATAACTATAAATAAATTATAACATTAAACGTATTTTATTAATGTATGGTTCCATATATATTAAACTATCTTGTACGACCATTTTTAAAACATGACAGACGCAACGAGTATGAAAAAAAACACCGTTTAACATATGTTTTAAATCACGTTTTAACCACTCAATTGCGGTGGTATTATTTGTGGCGTTGTCGAAATAAATTCTCATAATTTTATCTTTTATTTTAAATTCTCGCAAACATTTTAAAATAATTTGATAAATCGCTACACCGGTATGCGGGACTTCGAAAACTTCAAAACATATTATACGCTTATTTAGATCCCAGTACAAGTGATGAAAATATATGATAATCCTAATTTGATAATACTTGTCCAAACGTTGTTCGTTAAACTCACTCGACACTCAAAATTTTCAAAATAGTTAATTAAAGATTGTTTAGTATCTAAATAATATTTAAGTGTGTCGCGTCTAATGAAAGATCGACTTACTTGATGATATTTAGTTTGTAGCCCTTGGTGGATGTACTCGGTTTATTGCTCGTCATCGTAGTGGCTGAACGACAACCCACATCTGATGACGTTCTTCACCTGCAGCTCCCGCTGCCGACCTTGATCGTACGTCCATATTTGTCCAGATGCAGATAATTGCGTCTGGCTGGACTAGGGAGGTGCTTGTTTGGCAGTGCAAGACTTAATGTGTCTTGCGAGTGTCGAGTTGCCACTGAGAGTAAGTAGTTTTGAGCATTGCTTGCACTTCGCCGTATGCTCGGAGCCGACTTTCACTTTGTCGAAATATTCTCAAATTGGCGTCGTATGCTTGTGCTCCACCACTTCGTGAGCAGCCGATGATGATGAAGACGCCATCGTCGATGACATATTCGACGTAAAAAAATAGTGGGGGGGGGGAGTGTGGGACTTGGGAGGGTTGGAGAGTGGGGGGGGGGGGGGTTATAGGTTTTAAAAAAAACTAATTTTTTTTAATTAATTATTTAATAATTGATAAGTTATTATAGCTGCCAGCCCTATTAAATAGGGCTGGCAGCATTGGGAACAACGGCTCTAAGAGCCTTTGTTTAACAACGGCTCTAAACAACAGCTCTTAGAGCCGTTGTTAAACAACGGCTCCTAGAGCCGTTGATCAAGTTAAAGGGCCTGGTCCGGCCCAGCCCGGCCCCGGGCTTTGCCCCGTCCGACCCCGGGCTTAGGGAATCGGGCTTTGCCCGACCCGGCCCAGGCCGGTTACCGGGCCGGGCAAATGCTTATGTATGGTGCCTTGTTAGGCCCCATGGCCCGGGGTGGGCTTAGCCCGGGACCGGGCCTAGCCGGGCTTTTACCGGGTCAGGCCCGGGCCGACCCCTCGGGCCCGGTTTTTATGGGCACCCCTACCCAGGCTGCAGCTTGATTACCGCAATCAAATCACCCAAGGCTAACCGTCATGGGGACTTTGACCATTGGGTAGGTTGTTGTGTCCGAGAATCGATCCTGAAACATCCTTTATCTAACTCTTAGAGGAACTTCTGATACCCAATTGAGCTGCATCTTTTGTTAAAAGGTGGGGGCGTGGTGGCCAATTAATGTGATCTAGCCGGATTGCCGTCAAAGCATCCCAACTAGATCACCCAAGGCTAACCCTCCTTTATGAGGATCTGCTAAGATCCTGATAAAGGAGGTTTCGAGATCGATTCTTGGTCTCAACAACCTACACATTATTCAAAGTCCCGACTAGAGTTAGCGTTGAGTTATTTAGTTGAGATGCTTGACTGTAGTCTGACTAGGTCTGGTTAATTGGCCACCATTACCCTGTTTTTCAACGTATAACATACTTAATGCTCATTTAGGCTTAATTTCATTCTTAGGCGCTTCACATTTTATGCCAAAACACTAATATTTCATTTAACCTCAAAGCAGACACAAAGCGCACTTCTAGCCGATTGTGATGTGCAAATGCACATTTAATCGTTATTGGGGAGAGCATGCCACCTTCCCTTTCATCCTCACTCACGCTTTTGGACGAATGTATGCACACCCCTGTGGCTATTCTTTGTAGAAATCACACTTATAAGCACACTTGTCGACCCCGCAAATTTGAGAGCAATTCTATGCAAAACACACGGTCGTGCGATTACCCTTATCACACGATTGTTTCAAACGTGCGCGTTCATAATGTCGCATAGACTTCTAAACGACATATCCTAGTGTTCTAGCCAACACAATTATCGCACGGTCATGTGAATTCCTTAGCTCACGGTCCATCCTGTTCGTGCATGGTCAACAACAACACTTAAGCCTTTATACCATTATAGTGGGGTCGGTTATATAGATCTTTTGTCATCATTGTGCCCTATATTTTGTCATAATGTCACTAATGCTTAAGTACATCTTGTCTTTTCTTATAGTTTCATTCCAAGTCTTAATTGGTCTACCCCTCCCTCGTTTAACATGCCTAGTGACTAAGATCTCACAACGCCTCACAGGTACCTCTAATGGTCTCCTTTGTATGTGTCCAAACCATCCTGTCTCGTGTTTCCACACATCCACCTAAGCATTCTCATCTCCGCAACTCCCATTTTTTGCTCATGTACACCGTTCACTGCACAACACTCAGAACAATAGAGCATCGCGGGTCTAATTGTAGTACGGTAAAACTTATCCTTCAGTTTTAGTGGTACTTTATGATCGCATAAGATCTCTGGCGCGCCTCTCCACTTCAACCAACCCGCTTGGATTCTATGTATCACATCTTTATCAATACTTCTGTTTTTTTGAACTATCGATCCAAGATA
The DNA here is from genome assembly GCA_039583875.1 of Platanthera guangdongensis. Lineage (NCBI taxonomy): Eukaryota > Viridiplantae > Streptophyta > Magnoliopsida > Asparagales > Orchidaceae > Platanthera > Platanthera guangdongensis. The sequence goes on from CM077164.1 coordinate 131,043,783, forward strand.
TTTTAAACACTCACTACGGGAAATATCCTGATCACCCATCTTTATAACAAAGTCATTCGTCCTTGTATCACTAAATTTAAGCTCGATGTACTCTGTCTTTACCCAGCTCAACCTAAAACTCTTCTTTTTAAAAGTATCTCGCCAAGATTCAAGTTTTACGTTTACACCCTCGCGCGTCTCAACAACCAAAACGATATCATCCGCAAACAATAAACAACAAGGTATTGCTTGTTGGATATGTCTGGTGAGCTCATCCAAGATAAGGGTAAAGTGATAATGACTTAAAGTTGAACTTTGATGTAAGCTAACGGTGATAGAGAATTCCTGTGTTAATTCTCCAGATGTCACCACCCCTATCACTGAATTTGTATACATATCCTTGATTATGTCAATATATGATACATTTACACCTTTATTTTTTAAGACTCTCCATAATATCTCTCTTGGAACTCTATCATAAGTCTTCTTAAGATCAATAAACAACATATTCAAATCTTGTTTTCTTTCTCGATAGTTGTCAATGAGTCTCCTCAAGAGATGTATAACTTCCATGGTCGACCGCCTTGACATGAATACAAATTGATTCTCCGAGTTGTTAGTCTCCCGTCTTACTCGTCTTTCTATTACTCGTTCTCATAGTTTCATCGTATGATCCATCAATGTAATTCTTCTGTAATTAACACAATTTTGTATGTCTCATTTATTCTTATACAAAGGTACCAACATACTTTCTCTTCATTGGTCTGACATTCTCTTTGACTTCATTATTTTTATGAAAAACATGTAAGGCACAAAATTCCTTCATTTCCTAGACATTTTCATACGTCGATTGGTATATCGTCTGGCCCAACCGTCTTTCCATTGTCATCTTATTTAGAGCATCTTTACCTCTCATACTTGAATTTTATGATAAAACGTTATGCCCATATACTACTCTGATTTATTTAACTCTTCCAAGTTCAATTCATTGTCATTTGTTCATTATAGAGTTGATAAAAGTATCTTTTCCATCGCTTTTTAATATCCACATCATACGTCAAAACTGTATCTGTCTCATCCTTTTATGCATTTTACTTGACTTAAATCTCTTGTCTTCTTTTATTTAGCTCGAGCAATTTTATATATGTCACGTTCTCCATCTTTGATATCTAGTCTTTTATAAATTTCTTCATAAACTTGATTTCTGGCTTTATTACTGTCTGTTTAACCTTTTTTGTTGACTTTATACTTGACTAAGTTTTCATCATTTCTACAAGCGTAGAGTGATTTATAGCTGACCTTATTTGCCCTTAATTTGTCTTGCACTTACTTTTTCCACCACCAAGATTCTTTATTTCGGGGCGCACGACCTTTTGATACTCCAAATATGTTCTTTTCATTTATCCATAAATGTGAAGATATAACTTTAGACGATCTGTCGCTACTCGTGCGATCCTTTCTCGCCAGTTCACGTGACCGTACTTGACCAAATCGCATGTGTCGTATTTCTTTTAAAATATAATATCCACGCAGAATGCGATGCTGAGATTACATTTTAAATTCATTGTTCTCGCATGGTTGGTATGCATGACCGTGTGCCAGACTGTGCGCGACCAATTTTCTGCTGACTTTCTATAAAAGCTGTATTTTCAGATCTGTTCGAGGATCCTAGATTTTATCCGAGAAATATCATAAGAGGTTAGCTCCAACAACACTTCTTCTCCAGCAACTAGGGCTTTGCCCTGTGCCATCTCCCATCAGCTAAGCTTCAAGGAATAAGAATCTAGCTCAATAGATCAATTCTGATCTTGGAGATCCTAACATTTGACGTGATCAGATTGTATTTTACCAGAGAAGATGGGTAAAGTGGAACTAGGTGAGAGCCCTTCTGGACCACAGATGTTAGTAGGAGACTGAGCAAAGACACGGATTGACGACCCAGTGATTCCTTCCAGATCAACCTTGAGGCTCTGATTCGGTTGTATTATGCCTCTTTCTCTTCTTTATTAGATGATTAGATGTGTTTTCTCTAACATGATGATGACACACTGTAAGTACTAGTTGTGAACTTTTAATCTTGATTAATGCAATGTTTTAGTTTGTTCTTGAAGTGCTTGAAACCAGCTTATGCCAGTCCCAAGCCCGGATGAAAAATGGTGTCGGTTGTGTTAGGTAGACGACCAACGTAAAATTTACTCACCATTATGAATATGGATCATTTGAGAAATTGTGCAAAAGTTAGATTGTTTCCCTTAAGAAACGTGTCGCATGGTCCGAATACGGCGTCTTGGCAAGAGCCGCTGCATCTCTAGGACTTGGGTGTAGTGTTAAATATGCAAGAGTACTCGTCCTATGGTCCGAATGCGACGTCTTGGCAAGGAGCATTGCGGCTCCAAGAGAACTTGAGTGTAGTGTTAAATAGGCAAAAGTCTTCACATATTAGACGTCCTAGGGCGGTATGTCGTATGATTTGTGATCGACTTAGATTTGGAAGTTTGAGCATAAGTACGCTAACAAGAAAATCAATGAAAGTGGTGGATACGATGATTAGAAGAAAGATAAATATTTTATTACTGCAAAAGACTAGATGAGTGAGTGAGAAAGCCAAAATTTTAGATAATTCATGTTTTAAATTATGGTACACAAGAAAAAATAAAACAAGCAGTGAAGTAAGTATTATTGTTGATGCTACTTGGAAGGATGAAGTTGTCGGGGTAAGTAGAAAATGTGATAAAATCTTAGCTCTTAAATTGGTCATAAGAAAGGAAACTATTAATGTGATCAGTGTTTACGCGGCATAAGTAGGATTAAGTGAAGTTATTAAAACACAATTTTGTGAAGATTTAGATGATTTGGTAAGAGAAATTCCACATAGAGAGAAGATTTTCATAGGGGGAGACTTAAATGAACATATAAGGAAGAAAAATGTAGATTATACATCTATTCATGTAGGATTTGGATATGGAGAAAAAAATAAAGAAGGACGAATCGTTTTGAACTTTGCTGTAGCACATGATCTAATTGTGTAAAATACGTTTTTCACAAATATAGAATAACATTTAATTTTATTTAATTACGTTTAAGTATCAGAGGTTTTAAAGATATTGTATTTTAATGTTGTTGAGTTTAGTCTCACAGCTCCTATCGGTGTTGGGTGTCCTGTTGTAATTATATTTAAAGACCCTATGTGGATGAATGAATTATACCTTCTATTCCTTTCTACCTGGTATCAGAGGATCGATTTGGAACCTAAATGAAATTTTTCCCAATTTCTGCTTCGGCCACTGTTCCTTCCTCCCCCGACCCATCCTTCCGTGACAACGAGCTGCTAGGGCTCACAGCTATTGCCTTAGCCCTCGCTCCCGTCCACGGAATCGTCATCTGATTCCTGAGACGGGAGCGAGACATTCTCCCGTCGTCTGTACAGTGGCCCGCTTCCGCCTGTACAGCTTCTCCCGTCGGTCAACTGCTCCATCGCCATCGACTCCTTCTCCCGTCGTCCTCATCGATTGCTGCCGCCTGCGTCGTCGGGTTCATCGACTACTCCATCGTCTATTGTTGCTTCTCCCGACGACGTCGCTGCCCTTCTCTGCTTCTCTCGACGGCTTCGTCGTCTTCTCCCGACTGCTTTGCTTCCGTCGTCTTCTTCTCTCGACGTCACCACCCATCACTGCTTCTCCCGACGCCGCTGACGCCTGTCTATGCTTCTCCCGACGACTTCGCTGCCTGTCACTGCTTCTCCCAACGATGCTGACGGCTCTGCTTCCGCCCGTTGCCGACGGTTCTGCTTCTCCCGACGGCTCTGCTTCCCATCGACGCTGACGCCTGCTCCTCCGTGCTACTCCTCTGCTGCAGCCGTGCTACTCCTTTGCTGCAGCCGTGCTACTCCTCCACGCTTCTCCTCTACGTTGCTCCTTGCCGTCTGCGACAACTCTGGCTTGCCGCCTCCTCTTCCAGCTTGGTGGATCCTTGTTGCTGCTGCGCATGAGCCTCTTCTTCTTCCCGGGCTAGTTTTTTTTTGTAGCTGTTTTTTTAAGTGGTTTGTGGTTGTTGTTTGTGTCTCCTTTCGATTTCGGCCTTTATCCACGTCATCTGGGTTCATGTACCTGACCAGGGTCCCACACGTGCACGTTATCTACGTGGCGGGGGGGGGGGGGGGGAGTGTACGTCACGGCCTCCAGGCATAGTCTATGTCTTCTTGCACGTATTCCACGTGAGGGGGAGTGTTTGTGATAACGACGACTCAGATGCCTCTTTCCCGACTCCTGCCTTAGTCACACATGACCCCCAGGTTGATTTTGTCTGTTGTTTGTGTCTCCCCGTTTCTTTTTCTTTGCTTTGTAGTAGGATGGTTTGGCATTCATGGTTGACCTAGTTTCTGCTCCGAGTGTATCCAGCGTGTTCATGGTCGGTTTGTGGACCAACATCGTGTGGCTTTTGCCCGGTTATAGTATCCCCGATGACACGCGGTTGGGCCTCGGTTGTTGCTGATTTGTCCCATGTTGCCAACCTTCTTTTACCATCCGTTTTATGTTGTATTCAAGCTGTAGGTTTCCCCTCTAGCTTGAGGGGGAGTGTTAGAGATATTGTATTTTAATGTTATTGAGTTTAGTCCCACACCTCCTATCGGTGTTGGGTGTCCTGTTGTAATTCTATTTAAAGCCCCTATGTGGATGAATGAATTACATCTTCTATTCCTTTCTACAAGGTAAATGATGCTCTAAAAAAGATGAAAAATGGAAAGTCTGTTGGGTCAGACGATATACCCATCGAAGTATGAAAATGTCTAGGGTATGAAGTAATTTTATGGCTTACATATATTTTCAATAAGATACTGAAGTCAAAACAAATGTCAGATCAATGGAGAGAAAGTATCTTGGTATCTTTGTATCATAATAAAAGAGATATACAAAGTTGTGTTAATTACAGAGGAATTAAATTGACGAGTCATACCATGAAATTATGGGAAGAGTAATAGAAAGAAGAGTAAGATGGAAGACTAACATCTCGGAGAATCAATTTGGATTCATGTCAGGGCGGTCGACCATGGAAGATATACATATCTTGAGGAGACTCATTGACAACTACCGAGAAAAAAAACAAGATTTGCATATGTTTATTGATCTTGAGACGGCTTATGATAGAGTTCCAAGAGAGATCTTATGAAGAGTCTTGGAAAAGAAAGGTGTAAATGTATCATATATTTATATAATCAAGGATATGTATACAAACTCATTGACAAGACCGAGGACATCTGGAGGATTAACACAGGAATTCCCTATCAATGGTGGCTTATATGAAGGTTCAGCTTTAAGCCCCTATCTCTTTACCCTTATCATAGATGAGCTTATCAGACATCCAACAAGCAACACATTGATGTTTATTGATTGCAAATGATATCATTTTGGTTGATGAGACGCGCGAGAGTTCCAAGAGGTTGATGTTTGTCATAATATCACTTGAATTTTGGCGAGATACTTTAGAAAAGAAGGGTTTTAGGTTGAGCAGGGCAAAGATCGAGTATATGAAGCTTAAATTTAGCAGTACAAGAATGACGAATGTCGTCGTTATTAAGTTGAGTGATCAAGATATTTCCTGTAGTGAATGTTTTAAGTATTTTGGATCGATAATTCAAAAAGACGGAGGTATTGATAAAGATGTGACACAGAATCCAAGCGGGTTGGTTGAAGTGGAGAGACGCATCAGGGATCTTATGTGATCATAAAGTACCATTAAAACTCAAGGGAAAGTTTTACCGTATTGCAATTAGACCAGCGATGCTCTATGGTTTTGAGTGTTGTGCAGTGAATTGGGTACATGAGCAAAAAATGGGAGTTGCGGAGCTGAGAATGCTTAGGTGAATGTGTGGACACACGAGACTGAATAAAATTAGGAATGAATGTATTAAGTTTAAGAATGGAGTAGCACCAATTGCAGAGAAGATGAGAGAATCTCGAATAAGATGGTTGGACACGTACAAAGGACACCATTAGAGGCACCTGTTAGGCATTGTAACAGTCTAGTCACTAGGCATGTTAAACGAGGTAGGGGTAGGCCAATAAAGACTTGGAATGAAACTATATGGAAAGATATGATGTACTTTGGCATCAGTGAGATTATGACAAAAGATAGGGCACAATGGAGACAAAGGATCCATATAGCTGACCCTGCTATAGTGGGATAAAGGCTTGAGTGTTGTTGTTCTTGAAGTGCATGAGATGTGAATTTGCGTTTGTTGAGAGGAAGAGAGTGTGTGCTCAAATCTAAGCATTTTCATGTTTGAAACTCTAATTAAACTTGTGAACAATCGATCTTGAGTGTTGAAAGTACGGATTTGAAATCCCTCGAGCAAAGCAGTGCTTTCGACCCGCATTTGTGAGAGTTAGCTAGTCTTTTTGAAGGCGATTGCAAAGCGGTGCTTACGAACCGCAATGTCTTTTTTTGTTTGAATCCAGCAGCATCACCAACAAATTAAATCCATTGCTTTTGAACTTTACAATTAATTTTCTTAATTAACAAAACAAATCAATTCTGCATATCTCAAGAGATCGATACTTGAGAACTCAATCTCATTTTACATTACTTGTACGACTGGTGCACTTGCCGAGTTCGCATCAAGTTTTTGGCGATGATGTCGGGTAGTGCAGCCGTGATTGCATTTTTATTGTTAAGGAAAATAGTTGTAAAGGTGTTGTTTTTGATCGTCTTTTGTTTTTAAGCGTTGTATACAGGGGAGAAATCACATTGAGTTGGGTACATTTGATCCTGAAATCGAGCGGATGTTGCGAGCGCAATGTCGATTAGCTCGAAGAATGGATTGTAATATATGCATAATCGCAAGATCCAAGGGGAGGATGTTGATCCCTATAATGTCCAAGCTCCTGATGAAGATGAGGTATTGCGTTTGAGGCCACAACATGCGAGACTATACCACTCCCACTGTTGGGAGTGTGTATCCTTCATTTGGCCCAATTATTACCGATTATTAATTCAGAATAAAACCTGCCATCCTGAACATGATCCACATTAATATTTAGTTCTATGGCTTGTTAAGTTATGATCCCCATCTACACTTGGCTAATTTTTCTGAGATATGTGTTACATTTTGTTATGCAGGAATAACAGATTATATGGTGAAATTAACACTCTTCCCTTTCTATCTTCACAAAAGGCTACCTACCATTACTCCAGGTACGACTGCTACTTTAGAAGCGCTGTCAATGAGTGGTGAAATTCCATCTCGCTGATAAAATTTTTAGCACGTGACGTGAAATTGCAACATTCCGCCAAGCTGACCAAGAATTATTGTCGGATGCCTGAGAGTTGTTTACAAATTACTAAGAAAGTGCCCCTAGCATGGGTATCCTCAATCACACTTGGAGATATTTTGCTTTTCCTTGGACCCATACTACAGGGCCACGATAGATGCTGCTGCAGGAGGAACTTTGTCACGACCCGTCTAATAACAATTATCAGAGTGCATTACAGGCGGGTCGTGATGCCACTGACATGAGCGAAAAAAAATCCATTTTTGTTAGGCGGGAGTTGAAATTATAACATTAGAATTAAAATAATTAATTTGAGAAAAACTAGTTTGTTAGTATTTGTGGAAGTTTTAGAGTTAGTCCGTGAAAAAATAGATGCACATGAACTTTAATAAAATCTCATGCCACACAGAGTGCTGGTAAAAATTTAAATGCAATAAACCACCATAGTGAACATGCCATTAATATAATATTTTGGTACATCAATAAGAGTATAACAGTTGTCCATGATACAAAACAAAATGACTGGTAATAACTAGTACATGATTAATAAATCCGATAGTAAAGGAAACAAAATACATAGAACTTGATGAAACAACAACAAAATAAACCTCTAGAAACCAGGATCTTTAAGCAGCTCAGCCTTAAGTAGCAGATGACGCAGTCACAACGCTAAGGAAAATTTCAAACAAGAAGAAAAAAGTCTCAGAATAATGAAATAGTATGTAAACAAGAAAGAAATAAAATACTAGCAGGGAAGCAGTAATATCTACATATCAGTCTATCATATGACGCTATGCTGTTAGGACAGACACGTAAGAGAGTCTACAAACACAATTTAAATTTTTAGCCTACTCCGTAGTATAGCTTAGATTCGAATATGAAATGTCATAAGCAGTAATCGTTGAAGGTTGCACGTGTTTTAATTTGATGCACATGATTTTAATATTATTTAAATTGCAAGGCTTATCAAAAGATCTATGCTTGTTATGGTCATTCTATTGGTTTCCGTTACAAATTATGCGGAAATTCGATTCGAAGCATCATATCAATTCAACACTATATTTCAATGATTGCTTATGTCATTAATAAATTTAAGAACTCAAGATTTAGTGATTCCTAATGTAAGGACTTGATGCTAATTTAACAGTTCAGATATTTAAGTGTACATTTTATAACATTAAAAGAGTGCATGGAATAAAAATTCAATATTTGCAAGCGAGAGAGATTTCTTTACTTGTCTTAAGGTGAAACTGAAACGGATGGCGGCGGCTAAATAGTGCAAGCAAAACTAGCAGCCTTATTTCGAATCTGTTAGAAGGAAAGCATGCATGATATTTGTTAGAATGAGAATCTTGCGCTAACACATGTTTTTTTCATCGCATAACTATAATAAGAGCGAGTAAAGGATTTACCTCCCTCACGAATGAGAGGAAAAGAGACTACCACGAGGAAAACGGGTGATTGGCGGCGCTTAGGTGACGGAAACCCTAATTCAAAGAGGGCCTTGAAGAGATCCCACCAATTGAACCTATGTACGACGCCGAGAGCCAAAATTACAAGATGTTTAGATGATTTATAGGAGGGGAAATGCTTGGACAACGTAAATACGTTGATTGGAGCGTTGAAATTATCAAATAAATTTAATAAAAATCTGAATAAGGGAGATAAAGGAAGATTTTTACCCAAAGGAAGTCAAAACCGAGTCCAAGGAGAAGAGGGGAGGAAACCCTAGTCCTCCCTCTCACAAACAGCGGCCCAATCAAAGAAAAATCAAGGAAATAAGGGCTCTCGATGGAAGAGACTGTTGTCCTTGAAGAGGAGTTAGGAGGCTCCCTTGGAGGAGGTAGAGAGCAGTTGACGACTTGAGGAAGACGAGGCTTACTGTTGTCGGCTTGGAGTTGAGAAACCACCAGCCAAATCCGGGAGAGGCATCGACAGGTGCAGAGGAGGAAGTGGGAGGCAGTGAAGTTGCTGCTTGCGGGGACGAGAGCGGGAGTCGGCGGCCGAGAGTAATACAGGATCGGGTGACCTAGCGGGAGATGGAGCAGGAATAACTGGACCGGGGAAAACTATCGGGGGAGGGGGGGCTTGCTCGGGCTTAATAAAAGGGATGGAAAAAACCCTAGATTGTATTTACAATTTTGCCACAAATCTTAAACCTATTATTATTATTTTTTACATTCAAGTTGTTACTTTTTCCCCTACGTAGGATGTTTCGTCTCGAAATCTTGGAGGTTTCACTAAGAGGGATCTCTTTTGTTGAAGATTCAGATGATATTCCTTCTAATAAAAAAATTACAATTTAAGACGAGGGAGCTAACTATGAATATAAAGAAATTGCAAGGGGAACAAGTGTAGAGACTCACCAGGATCAAAAGAATAGTTACGGATACTTGCTACGCATATCAGATTAAAGTTCTCAAGTGTACTCCTCAGACTTGCCCTACATCCAAAGCACTCTGACCATAAGGATGGTTCTCTTTCGAAACTTGCGTTCTTGATACTCAACGATCTTAGTGGGCTCGATCAGATAAGAAAGATTAGCTTCAGGATGTAACAACCTAAAATGAAAATACGTAAAAGTTTTTGATTTATATCTCCGATGATGACAAAGGCACCTTGAAAATGTTTTAAAATATTTTTTGGATGATTTTGTTTTTGACTTTTTTTCTTTTATTATTGTTTGGGTGCCAATGAAAATCTCAAGTTGTGCTATTGTGGGCTTGCTACCTTTGGAAGTGAGCTAGCTATTTTGTTGGGCTTATTATTTTCATTTGGGCTGGTATAGTGTGCTGATCGGGTGAAATAAAGTGTTGCCTGCTTTGTTAAATGCTGACTGAATATGTGCTGGAGAAGTGTGTGCTGGCTGAACCTGTGCTGGATATGTTTAGGTGTTGGCTGAGTATAATTTTGGATTCTGGCAAAGACATATGGAGCGCGTGACCTTGCCGCTGGCCGCTTACTTCGTTCCTATAAATCGAGCCCAAGCCGCTGTCTCTCCCGCACTTTGACTTTGACGCTGTTCTGCTTCAGTGATTTCCCGTCTTCTTCTTTTTTGGGATGCTCTGGGTCGGCAGTGGACGTTTCTTCTCCTTCTATTTCATTTCCCTCTTTCTTTGTGCCTCTAGCTGACGGAGCTAGGTCGAGCTCCTTGTGCCGTCACAGTCGTGCTTTTGTGCCGACGATACAGCCGCTGCTACTGTGCCGATTTCGCCTCTTTGCCGCAGTCGACTTGCTGTCGACTAGGGTTCCTGCTACTGCTGCTTCCTCCTCCAAGGTTTCTTCTTCTTCTCTCTCTGGCCGACTACTTCCCAGCTCCTATCTGTTTTTTCTTCTCCTTCTTAGAACTAGCCGAGAAACTACTCTACTGCTACCGAGCTTCTTCTCTGCCGCCGTCGACTGCTTCTTTGCCGCCGCTCTTGTTCTCTGTTTACTGTGACATCATGAACAACTAGGTGTTGCTGATTTTGGGGTTTCCTCTGCTACAGCTTGTGCCGTGTGCTGTGAGCTTGTTGTTGTGCCTCTTGTTGTTGCTCCTGAGCTTCAGTGTAACTGCTCCGTGCCTTTCTCCTTTTCCCTCTTGCTGTAAGGAATTTCTTCTCCTTTGCCCCTTTGATGGTTTGGTTATTTCTTCTCTAATTAACTAATTTCTTTACTCTAATCTCTAAATTCCTGTTGATTTCCTTAATTAAAATGCTGAGTTTTTGAAAAGGGCTGATTGGTGCTAATTAGCTAAATGCTTTTAAATTCATTTTTATTGGTTAGCCATTTTGAGAACTTTTGGCACATCGTTTCAATTTCGGGCTGATTTACATACCTTTTGAGCCACATTTTGTTGAATTTTTAAGGAGAGGTTTACCCAAATTTTTAATCTTTGCTGGACAGAATTTTTGAGGGGACAAATGTCCATTTGGGGGCTGGTTTAGTCCATTTCGAGGCTTATAGCTGTCCGACAAAGTGTATAAGTAATTTAATATTTTTGACGTTTTCCGATTTCCGATGTTTTTGGCAACTATAAATCTTTTATGTACACGATTAGAATGTGACGCAATCCAGTAAAATGAATGTTATTACAGTGGTTTCCACAACCCAAACCGAATTGGAAGAAACTGAGGATGACGTCACAAGAAAATCGTGATAACAATGCAAATAAAGTGTGGATAAAAACAAAGCTTTAGTGAGTTTCTTATTTCTTGAATTAGTTTTATTCAAGTAATTTTATTACTGTTTTACTTTCTGAAATGAACAATGCCTGTGCATATGAGTTTAACTCATTAAGATATCGCTATGAAATAAAATGTGGGCAAGAGAAAAACATGAAGCGATATTACTATCTGAGGGGATGTTTTATTTAAAAACACTTTTTCTTTTATATAAAAATACGTCAAGAACAGAATAATAAAACTCTGCATAGGGAAATGTGATTATTTTGAATCCTATGATGTAAATTAGATCTACGAATTGATTTACCAGTAGGGGTAAGCTTACGGAAAACTCTTAAGTGGGTGTGGCTAAAAGGATGCATCACCGGAGCATTTCTATATTATGTAATTAAAATTAAGGGGTAATTTAAGAATTAATGTTGAGAATAATCAAATGATTGTTTTATTGTACTGTATGCATATTGTTATTATCCTCATTATTTGCATGTACGATGTTTCATGAAATATTTATCTCACATAGTCATAATTTTTATGACTAACTAATTGTGGACCTATTTCTTTAGGAAACAGGAGCGTCTCCCAGTGCGCCTAAGAGGATTCCTCAAAAAGAGTTAGCGAATGTATGACTAAAGATCTTCGTAGGCATTGAAGAAGTTCAACAAAAGCATATGGACTCGTGTAGAGATCCGTATTGTGAATTCTGTATGGAATATAAGTAATATTGATGTTAGTTTTCTTTTTATTGAATGATGTAAACTGAGAAATAAAGGAATAAAATACTGGTGTTTATGTTCTTTGTACTGTGGTATTAAATATTGTCACCCTTTTTATTCAAAACTGTTGTCTGATACTTGAATCATTTGAAGAACCCAGGAGTTGGGTCTCTACATAGGAATCACTGGAATTTCTTCAATGAAGCGGGTAGGATCACGAATGTACTTCCGAAGCTGACTAACATGGAAGAATTTGTGGACGCTGGCCAAAGAAACAAGTAACTCAAGACGAAACGCAGATTCTCCGATACGCTCTGAAATGGAAAACTGTCCCACGAACCTCGGGCTGAGCTTATAATGACGACCAAACCATTTCACCTCGGGAGTAGGGGAACCTTCAGGAACACTTGATCACCAATAACAAATTCTAACGGACGGCGGTGATGATTGGCGTACTTTCTATGTCTCTCGATGGCACGACTGAGTTGAAGTCGATTCTTCTTTGTGGCTTCTTCCATTTTCTGATGCAACTTAGAGCCCAAAACAATATTTTCTCCAACTTCCGACCAATTGAAAAGGGTCCTACAATGACGTCCTTGCAGTGCTTCGAAGGGGGCCATCTTGATAGCTATTGTTGTAGGCGAACTCGACCAAAGGTAGGTGCTCATCCCATGCTCCTTTGTACTCCAAAATATAACACTGAAGCATGTCTTCAAGAATCTGATTGACGTTTTTGATCTGGCCATCAGTCGTTTGATGATAAACAGTGCTCAGGTTGAGATCAGTGCCCAAATATTGCTAGAAGCCCTTCCAGAAATGAGATACAAATCTTGAGTCATGATCAGATACAATCTGCAGTGGAATCTCATGAAGTCTAACAATCTCTGAAACATATATCTGAGCCATCTTCTCGGTGGAATGACCTTCCTTATACGGGATGAAGTGAGCCACTTTAGTCATGCGATCTATTATGACCCAAATCGCATCATGTCCTCTCGGAGTACTGGGCAGACCAGTGATGAAGTCCATTGAAATGTCTTCGAACTTCCATTCAGGGATAGAAAGTGGCTGCAAAAGAGCACCACGACGCTGATGCTGAGCTTTCACCTTCTGGCACGTCAGACATCAAGAGATAAAACGAGCAATATAATTCTTCATACCAGGTCACCACACAATCTGTTTCAAGTCATGATACATCTTATTATTGCCCGGATGACCAGATGTATGGGCTTCTCGACAAATACTATCAAGCAACTCGGGAATATCAGGAATGCCGAGACGACCTTGGAGATGCAGAACATAATAAAAAAAATAGAAATTCGAAAGAGTCCCAAGCTCAGCCTTTTGGCGGATGCGCTGGAGTAAGAGATCAGATGGTTGCAAATCCTTCACTTGTTCCACCCATAACAGACCAGAGATATCTCCTTGACCCTCAGGTGAGAAGGATATGTCCGTCCGCTCGAGATCATCAACCAAGGATGCAAGAGTAGCGGACATGAGTGCATAAGAGGCAACAGAAGCCTGTCGGCTCAATGCATCTGCCACTGAATTGTCTTTACCGGAAACATACGTAATTTGTAAGCCATAATCTGCTATGAATTTGTGCCAACATATCTGACGAATATTGAGATACTTCTGAATGAAAATATATTTCAAACTCTGATGGTCGGTGAATAAGTGACACTTCACGACACTACGATAATGTGCTAAAGCTTCAAAACAAACACTACAACAGCGAATTCGAAATGATGAGTTGGTTAGTTGCGTTAATGAATCCTCAACTACATCGAGCCATAAGCTATAAAACGGTTGTTCTGCATTAAGACAAAACCCAAACCAACTCCAGAAGCGTCGGTGTAAACTGCAAAATCTGCCCCCTCTGAAGGAAGGGCTAAAACTAGCGCGGAACATAGATGTTGCTTCAGTTCCAAGAAGGTCTACTCACACTGATCTGACCACTCAAATCTAGTATGCTTTTGAGTTAGTTGTGTTTGAGGAGCAGCGAGTGAGGAGAAAACCTTGACGAAACGTCGATAGTAGCCAGCCAATCCTAGGAAACTGCGAATTTCAGTAGGGGTAGACGGCCGCTTCCAGTCCAAAACTGCGGAAATCTTTGCAGGATCAACTGAAAGACCATCTCCGGAAATGACATGCCCCAAGAAAGAGACACGATCCAGCTAGAACTCACATTTTGCCAGCTTGACATAGAGTTGATACTGATGGAGAGTGTAGAGAGTGAGTTTAAGATGTGCAGTATGCTCCTCATAAGTCTTGAAAAAGACCATAATGTCATCAGCAAACACAATGATGAACTTATCCAGATAATTGCGGAATATACGGTTCATCATATCCATAAAGGTGGAAGGACGTTAGTGAAAACAAAGGACATTACCAAGAATTCAAAATACCCACACCGAGTCCGAAAGTCAGTCTTGGGAATGTCAGATTCCTTGATCTTCTGCTGATGGTAACCCGATCTGAGATCTATCTTGGAAAATATGGTACTACCCGTTGAGATGATCAAATAGATCATCCACGCGCGGAAGGGGGTACTTATTCTTTATTGTAACCTTATTTAGATCCCGATAGTCAATGCAGTCTCATGAAATTGTCCTTTTTCACGAAGAGGACAGGGGCTCCCCAAGGTGAAGAGCTAGGACGGATGTATCCACGCTCAAGAAATTCATCCATCTGCGATCTAAGCTCTTCTAGTACGCGCGTGGCCATACGGTACAAGACTTTAGATATGGGGCACGTTCCAGGCTCTACATCAATGGAGAACTCCACCTCTCGATTTAGGAGGCATTCCAGGGAATTCGGCAGGAAAAATGTCAGGAAACTCAGAAACAATCAGGTTGAATTTAAGTTGAAGGATGCAACATCTGAAAGCTAAGCATAAACAAAACAAGCAGAATATCCTTGACTAAGAAGTCGAGTGGCGCGCTTAGCAGAGATTACCTTCAGTTGGCTGCAGGTCTGAACATGAACGTATTAGTACTTGCCATCGATATTGAGATTGACCCCCTTTGCCACACATTCCAGCTTTGCTCTTGACGCAACCAGCCAATTCATGCCCAAGATTACATTAAATTATGTTATTTCCAGAACTATGAGGTCAGCGGAGACTTGCAATTCACCAAGCAAGATCGGACAATTGAGAATGCGCCTACTTGAAAGGTGCAGATGAACAGACACAGAAATCTCAAAAGGAACCTCAAGTGGCAAAGTAAGTCAGCTATAAAGATCCATAATATGACGAGCGATGGAAGAGTGAGATGCACCAAGATCAAATATAATTTGCATCCACTTATTCTTGACTCTAAATCTTCCTAAAAATGAAAATCATAGACACATTTCAAGATTATTTGATACTAATGCAGCTGAATTAAGATGCAAAAGATTAAAAACAATGCATACATACCAGAGATGACGTCGGTAGATGCGAGCGCCCCGCCCTGAGAGATGACGTTCAACATAGCTTTTCCCTTTTCCTGAGCTCCAGAAACAGATTGCAGAGGCTAAGCGAGGATCGAGCTTTCGTTCATGAGGCAGTCTTGGATGAGGTTCCCAACTTGTCCATATCTGTAACAATCTTTCTTCTTACAGCGGCAGTCCATTAACATGTGACTTGGCTTCTTGCAGTAAGCACAGACGGTGGAGGAAGAGGCATGCGGTAACTGAGGTCGTTGTGCAGGAACAACCATATTCAGATTCTTCATGAAGGAACGACAGACTTGGGCGACATGTCCCACCTTATGGCAGAAGGCTCACACCTCCTTGGACTTGAGGCCTTGCTCTTGAGATGAAGCACCATTGTGCTTGAGGTCAGATGCAGCGACATTGCTTGTACCATGTTGGATTTTCTTAGCAGTACGATCCAACTCAATAGCTTCCACCTGGAAGGCGGCCCCAATAGTCTCGGTGTAGGTGGTGGCGTCATGAGCTACCACATGCTAGCAAAAATCATGTCAGATTCCCTTCACGAAACAATTGATATTCTTTGCTTCATTGGGCACAAACTCCGCGGCATTCAGATCATTGCAGAATTTGGTTAACTCTAATCCCGGATTCCAGCGATCCCTCCCCCGTGTTGACATCGTGGAATCCTAGGTGACGACTGCTCGGCTTCCAAACTCCTCCCCAAGGTAATCCCTACCTCCACCTCCGTTTTCCACCCCTCATACTCCACCTCCAGCAGCCGGAATCCCTCCAAAACCCCCTCACAGCCTCTAGACTGCAAGAGTCCAGCAAGCCTCCCACCCCCCTTTTCCTGTACCGCCGCCCAGCCGCCCACCCTCAACCCCCGGTTCCACCGCCCCTTCCCTCTCCAGTCTTGGCTGCCGGCCTCCTTGCCCTCACCCCAGCCCACCGCCACTTCCCCATACCAAAACCGACCACTCCAAGGGCCCCTTGGCCCTAGCCGACCCCCCCCCCCCCCACCCCATCTCCCCTCCGTGGATCCACTAACAAATAGCCTTTATTCTTTAGATCACGCTAGATCTGAAAATTTTAGCTCTCGTTCTGACGTTTGCCTCCACCCTTATTACCATTTTTGTCTGAATCCGCTCTTACACATCAGATCTAACCAACCCCAGCCCGGATCTACTTATACGTGGCCAGATCCACCGTTTTATTGTCCGTTTTGACCGTTTACCGCCGAGGACCGCCACCGTCGCCTCGCCACCGGTTTTATCTCCGATCGCCGATCTACACATCCGGACCTCAAATTATTCAGTGCCTCGATTCAGCTCTCTGCTTTGTGAGCTTTTGTAGTATTGTATATTATTTGACTCGACATTTTCCATTTTGTGATTTGCTATATTTTGCTGCGATTCTTGTTTGTGGAAATTTATTTTGGTACACAAATAATTTGTAGGTGACATTCGTCGCGCGCTTCTCTTTGGCCCTCCGAGCGGAGGAAGCCATTATAATTTGCCAAAATTAAATATTTGTTTTCTATTTAAATATCTGTGTGGTGCTGAAAATTTACATTGCTTTAATTTATTCGTCAAAATATCGATCATTACATTGCATGTAGGTTTGGATTAGTGTGTCACTCTTACAGTACCACCTAGAGTCGTCGGTTTTGTGCACCAGTAGCCTGCCCCTACATTATTTTTGTATCAGAGGAGGTTACGTCATTTGCATGCTTCGTAGTGGTAGGTTTTAAATACTCTTTGGGTTCATTTATGTATAGTTATCTTCATCGTTTGTCTACTCTATCTGAGTATCCTGATTCTACCTATACCCGTCCGCATAGAGCCCTTTAGAAAAACTTTCATGTTATCATTATGAGTATCATTGTTTCTCGCACACCACTCCTAGAGATCGTGTCGATCCCTCGACACAATTCCATTATGCTAGAGGATATCATCACGACGAGAGGTCCTCAAATCTTCATCAATACACCTCTCCACGACTCCATGATGATAAAATTGAATATCGTTCAGGTCATCGCCGCTACACATCTCCTATAGGAGAGGAACCTGGGTTTGGATATTAACGACCTCCACTGCACGTTTATATGGCACATACGCACCGACGAGCACAATCTGATTATGTTAGGGGCTACCGTCTATACGACCCTCAGGAACCCTGTAGAGGTCATCATCGGTAGGATCACAATACATGTCAGGACCCTCATAGTGTTCCACCAATAGAGTTACCTGATGTTGAATTTCTGCAATTAGTTCTCGAACGATTTGTTCTCTTAGAAGCTCAATTTGATCACCTAAGATCTACATTACGAATGAAGCCACCGATGCGGTGAGTAATGCTCCCACCGAGATAAGAGACCCGACACTTGGTTTTGATCATTCTCAGTTTGATGAGATTCAGTGCTCAATGCTCATGTGATCTTGAGGTTGAATCTGATCATGACCTTTTGATATAAGTGGAGAGTGATACTAGCATGAGTAGTGAGCATGGTCATGTGAGTGAGGACGAGTGACCTAGTGACGCCGTGATGGTATACCCATCTTTTTCACCTCACCTAGACCTACATCTAAACCTAGTGTCCTCTTTGAACAGCGACCCAGTTCTCAACGCTATATCGATTGACCCACACTTGAGTCTGGTCACCACCTGCTTATCCCTTAGGACTATCTCGAGTCACTTAACTACTGAGAGTCGAGAGTATAATGTTGACTTCATAGTGGCTACCTCACCCACTTACGAGGACACTACTGCTATCAGCGATACTCATATGAGGGATCTTCCGATTATTAATTACCTCATTGTCGAACCTCCAGATAAGTCTCCTAATGAGCCACTACTCCCTTGGCATGTTCATGAGGCTGGCGTTGACTTTGTTGTGGGTGTCCTACTTGCTCCCACAGACACTGTTGTTATTGGTGCCCTCCTCGTGGTGGATTATCCTATCATTATTGACATCTTCAGGATCAGGTCCCCGAGAGGATCATTTGACAAGCCTTCCCTCCTACACTTTAGTGATGAATCGTGTATCCGCATTAGTGATCATCTCACACATGATGAATTTTGGTATGCACTCCCTGGTGAGCCATCTGATGGGCTATATCATTTGAGAGGTAGTGAGGTACCCATCACACAAGAGCTCCGCACTATTTTGTCACCATCTACGTCGTCCCCACGGGCGATGACGTTAGTCACCCCAGATTTTTCTATCGACCACCTGGTAAGCCTCCTGATAGGCCACCCCATGTTAGTAATATCCAAGTTATTGTCAGGCCTTCCCATAGGAAGTGTGTAGAGTATGTTGTGCTCTATGTGCATCGTTCGCTTCATTTGCATGACTCAGTTGAGTCACTTGTTCATCATTTGCATGCATTACATGAGTCGGTTCGCCGACGAATAATAACGAGCAATGAAAACTATAAAACTCATGCGGATAAGCGAAGGCGAGAACACGTGTTTAATGAAGGCGAGAAAGTAATGGTGCGAGTCCGCCCTGAGAGGCTCTCCTCGGGGCCTGCCAAAAATCTAAGCGCCAGGCGAATGAGTCCTTACTCTATTATTAGTCGTATTGGGACAAACGTCTACCTCCTCGATATCTCGGCAAGTATGTGAATTCGTTCAATTTTTAATGTTGAGGATCTGACGTCGTACTACGAGCCTCATGAGTATGTGAACCTGAATAGTGGAGATGCCCAACCACCCCCACCCTCACTTTCGTTGTCTTACCACTCTCATACTCCGCCTACGTCTGATAGCCACTACAACTCACCCTTTGTTGACACCCACCCACCTGGGTATTCGTCTTCTCTGGTTTTCTCGATGACACCGCGGATCGCACTGGGATCCACCACTCGAGAGATGAGCGATGAGATCATCACATAGTTCAGATTCCACTAGCATGTTCCTACTTCCCATGGGCCGCACTGTCGCTACTATGTACATTGGCGTGGCCGCCCCGACGTAGTTGACGCTTGGATACTTGCAGCAGAGCTTGATCGATTCGCCTCTGGACTTCGACTTAAGCACGACCATCTCTAGTGACTGGAGATGACAGCTTTCCGGTCAGGGAAATTTAATTGGCGAGGACACTCTTCCGCTGATTACACTTTGATGACTTCTGGTGGACTTCTTCGAGTTGTCCCTGACATTCATTCAGAGAATTCTGATCCCAATTCATCGGGAGATGAATTCTTTCAAGCCGGGGAGATTGATGCGGAGCAGAAACGAGGACGCGCTTTGGGCCCGTTCAGGGTTGATTTGGCAACTTTCCATATATGTCGTGCCTGGATCGATGATCGAACTCCCCAATTGCGTCCAGAATGTTGTCGCGAGTCAAAATCTTATATTACTTTATTTTTTTTACTTTTATTTCATGTATTTTGAGGCTTTTCCCGCCGGCCAATCATAGCCGTCGAATGTGATGCCCTAGTTCTTCTTTTATTATAAATAAGAGTGGTAGTGAGTTGCATTCAGATCATTACAGAATTTGGAGAACTCTAATCCCGGATTCCAGTGATCCCTTCCCGGTGCCGATGCCGTGAAACCCTAGGTGACGACTTCTAGGCCTCCAAACTCCTCCCCAAGGTAATCTCTACCTCCACCTTCGTTTTCCACCACTCATACTCCACCTACAGCCGCCGTAATCCCTCCAAAACCCCCTCACTGTCGCCGACCTGCAACAGTCCTGCAAGCCGCCCACCCCCTTTTCCTGTACCGTCGCCCAGCCGCCTACCCTCAACCCCCAGTTCTGTCGCCGCTTCCCTCTCCAGTCCAGGCCACCAGCCTCCTTGCCCTCACCCCAGCCCACCGCCACTTCCCCATACCAAAAACGGCCACTCCAAAGGCCCTGTTGCCCTAACCGACCCCCCCTCCCCCATCTTACCTCCGTGGATCCACTACCAAATAGCCTTTATTCTCTAGATCATGCTAAATCTGAGAATTTCAGCCCTCGTTCCGAAGTTTGCCTCCACCCTTATTACCATTTTGTCCGGATCCACTCTTACACATCGGGTCTACCCACCCTCGGCACGGATCTACTTATACGTGGTCGGATCCCCCGTTTTATTGTCCGTTTTTACCATTTACCGTCGAGGACAGCCACCGCCACCGTCGCATCGCCACCGGTTCCATCTCTGATCGTCAATCTACACATCCGGATCTCAAATTCTTCATTGTCTCGGTTCAGCCCTCTGTTTTGTGAGCTTTTGTAGTATTGTATTATTTGACTCAGCATTTTTCATTTAGTGATTTGTTATATTTTTCTGCAATTCTTGTTTGTGGAAATTTGTTTTGGTACACTAATAATTTGCAGGAGACAATCTCCGCGCGTTTCGCTTTGGCCCTCCGAGCAGAGAAAGCCATTATAATTTACCAATATTAAATATTTTTTTTCTATTTAAATATTTGCGTGGTGCAGAAAATTTACATTGCTTTAATTTATTTGTTAAAATATCGATCATTACATTGCATGTAGCTTTAGATTAGCGTGTCACCCTTGCACTACCACTTAGAGTCGCAGGTTTTGTAGATCATTAGCCTACCCCTACATCACCATGCAAATGCAAATGCGACAATAAAATCACGTGCGATAGAAAATGATTTGAAAAATCCATGTGTGTACAATCGTCATTTGTTGTTCTCAACTTAACACTGTGTAATATTTTATGTTCCGCATGCAATGCAATTATGCCTAAAATGCATTCCTAAGAATGTTCATGACTGGATACACGTCATGTTAAGTGCTCATAACGCTTAACATGTCATGCAATTATGATGCTAATGTCATCACACTTGAAAATATTAAACCGTCCGTATTCATTTAATATTCGCAAGCGGTGTATGTCTTAGTGAAATTCATATGCACAAAAATATTAAGTTTGCTCATAATCCCTTAACATTCGTGTGCATACTACTCATACGTATGAGTGTGTGTGTGCGTTTTTTAGCCGCGAACGATTGTTAATGACAAAGTGAGTGAAGGAATGATGCATGCATATATATTTATATAATAGAATTCAGAATAAGTGATAATTATAAAATATTTTATCTTTAGAAGCAAACCTAGCTCTGATACCAACTATCTAATAACAATTATCAGAGTACTTTACGGGCGGGTCGTGATGCCACAAGCATGGTTAGTACAATTTCTCATATTCTAATATAGGTTGTTATTATTATTATGTTAAGACAATTAATTTATAATTGTTTATTACCTTCTATACCTAAGTTTTGACATTTTAAATTTGGTGAACATATCATGTTCCTTCATGACTATATATCACGTATATAGGAAATTGTATAGACTTTTCTTGAGTCTGAACATTGTTCATTTTATGATGATAACGATTAAACTATGATTTACTATTCTTATTTGTACATAAAGTATGATACACATAATTTCTTGTTGTCATCATATTGCTACATAGAAATGTATATTACATAATTTGTACTAGGAGGTATGTCTAACCAAAAAGAATAGAATTTCTTACATTGGGGTTGCGTCGTTCATAGACGCAGTATGACGGAATGTTTTATCCAATCTGTCAAATGCCTAAATAATGCCTAAAATTAACTAGAACTCTGTGTGAATTGTTAAGTTAAGCAGGCGGATCTAGGAATCGCCCTCTTCCTTTTTCGGTTTCGTTAGAACACCACGACATTCTAAATGTTAGTCTGAGCAGGAAGAATGAATCTAAGAAGGGAACGAAAAAGTGTTTTTACCTTTTTCCATTTGTGAAATAACTACGCAAAATTTCCCCGATCTACGGTAACATAATCAGGACATAAAATTAATTAGAAATTCTTAAATCAAATTCATTGGTTTCCCTCAAGTCTCGGGGTTGCCCCTTCCCTCTAGAGTTTGATAGAAAACTAAATAAAATGTTATGTGAGTGATGCAAAGAGTTGGAAGCAAAAGGATTACGTCTTTCCCAATAGCAGAGCTACACAATGGTTCGACAGATTCCTAAAATTGATCCCACGTTGTAGAGCTGAAACATACCCAGCAACTGAAGATGGTCTTGACAACCTAAATAGAGGACATTGTCTACAAATCAGTGTATACAAGCTTCAATGAATCATCTATTACTTGGGCAGATCCGACAAAAATGGGGGTCGAACATGTGTAAGAAACAACTGGGAGGTGTCAGATTCGGCTTCTGATGATGGAGGAAGGTTCAGAGTATTCCCTATATGCGACTTTCGGCTCCAATCGACGTTGATGGAAGGGAGGCACGGTGGGAGCGTCTGTGAGAGGAGAGAGTTGCAGTGGTTATTTCGTGCATTCGTCTGGGAGAGGAAATAGGAAGCCGATTGGGTCGTGACTTAATTGCGTGTTGTGAAAAAAAACCTTGACTTACAATTCTGTAAGTTGGGGCTGCCATGACTCATGAATTACCTAATTCACCACTTACTCAATAACACCTTCTAAATTAGAATTTCACGCCCTCGCAAATTGCAAAATCGCACCGGAATTAAAATATATAATATTTTTCCTATTACATGACATTATTTAATTTATGGTTAGCACATAAATTTAATCATAAGGGAATTAAATAGCTCGACTAGTCTACAACATCGTTGAGAATTACTTGTGCTCAGACCCTTTAAATTAGAATTATAATTGTTTGAAAATTTTGGATATTATATTTGCATGCAAATTACATCATTCTTAGGCTTTCACAACCTTCAACAATCATCAATCCTAACCTAAACATGATAGGCAAATCCAAATCTCGCGCCCAAAATCACTCTCTAGTCTCTACTTTTGAAATTCCAGATTCGTTAATCATTATTTGAAAGACACATTCTCGAGTGTTTATGGCTCAGACTGAAGTGAAATCTTATAACCTTCCACAAGCTTTTATGCAAGAATAATTTATAATTAATTATGATAATTAAGAGGAATCCGACAGTTTGAGGCAAGCACTTTGATATTTAATTGAATTGCTTAAATTTAAGCTAATGTAAGAATGAGGAGAGTGGGGAAGATTTTTTCCCAAAGCATTCACAAGACTTCGGTATGTAGTGGTTCCCTTTCAGGTTCAGTTGCACACGAGTGAGAACGGCTATGTCGACAAAACAAATAAGGATGATGCATAAGTCGACGAGATAGTCATTACGATAGGCGCTATAGACTAGGTCGCCGAAGTAAAAAATTTGAGGCTGACGATAACCTGAGGGTAGCAAGGGGCCTGTAGAGACTGGACGACATCGGGTTAAGATTAGTGTTGGGGCTTCACTCGACGAAGATGATGGCATTTGTGGCCATAAGATTCAAAAGATTGAGATCCTTCGTTCCTGTATGGAGTTAATGAGAACAGCAGAGCTCCTGCCAGAAGCAGCACTCTAGAATCTGTCGGTGCAAATAGGTGTCTCTAGTAATACAGGGAAACAGAACTCCTGTTTAGTTCCCTGCTTCTTTTTTGTTGCCTTTCAAAACTGCTAAGGATCCTTTTAAGTAGAATTCCCCAAATTATTTTCATATTTCCTTCTCAAAATTTATTTTATTTTATTTTTTATCTCCTTTTCAATTTCCTGCTGTACTTGGTGAACTAGGGCTGGAACTAGGGGATTCTCCTTAGAATGAGGTCAATTCAGCCACATTAAATATTTGCAAAGAATCAAAATTTAACTTGCAAATCTAGGAGGTAGATGTTCTTACCTCATGCTTTCGAACTTGAAATGGACCAAACATCCTTTGCTTTAGTTTATGATATGTCCTCGGAGTAAATCTATAAACAAACACCCAATATCCATCTAAAATGTTTAACTCCCAACGATGACGATCGACCAGAGATTCTCTCCAAATTCTGTGATCCCCAAAATCTACCCCTTAGCGCCCTATTTATAAACTTAGAACCCACTGCGGGCAACCAAGGTCACTTGGATTATAAAACCACTAAATTTACATGAAATAAGATATAATAAATAAATAAAAATATATAAAATTATGTTGTTATCGCTCTGAACCCGACTACCGGTTCAGATAGTTTATTTGAGGATCTTATCTTTTCCTGACACATATGCATACTTGTGCAAGCTTCGCTAAGTGTTGGCATGTCCTCAATCCACGATTCCCCCATTATTTATGGTTGAATTTCATGATTGTCGGTTCTAATTGCAATTAATTGTTAGGATACATTTGCATGTGAATTACACCATTTTGAGGATGAAAAGTGATGACAGAACACAGCCCGAGCACAATTCTGGCAGGGATAAAGTGATTGTGTCCTGAAACAGTGGTTTGGGCTCAATAAAATGAAGAAAAGGTGGTGAACTTAGAGTCAAATATGTTGTATCAGAGCCTGAAGACGTGGTACTACAGGGGATGCCGACCTTGGAGCTGTTGGGACGTCTGAGTGGAGCCGAGAGAAGAAATCTATCTCTACAGATCATCGATGGAGTGGAGCCAGGATGTCGTCGACCTTGGTACGATCCGTTGGTGGGTGGCGTGAATGGGTTACATGGCTCGTGTATGCTAGAATCATGCACACTTGGTGGTACTTAAGGACGGGGGAGGAGGAATTGCCCACGATCGCAGTCGACGGAGCTGAAGGCGTAGACCACGTGCCGAAGCAAAAGTGGAAGATTGCGTGATCCTCTGCCCGCTGACGTGTAAAAATTGTTCATGTGGAGGAATGTTGTGGTGTGGAGAGGAGGATCCAAAAGTTACTGCTGCTGTAGATGACCAGAATTTCTTGATGAGCGATGATGTGTGGAGGAGGATAGAGAGCTCTGATACCAAGGTGCTATGGGTCAACTCGTAATGTCATTGGAGATGTCGGTGGAGGCAACAATTCAAGGGGAGCCGAGCTCAAGACGTAGAGAATGCGAGGGGAGTAGAATTAGGGAAGTCTTGTTCAACCCTAACCCAAGAAATGTGAAGATGAGAAGAGAACTAGAGAGAGAATTAGAGGTATTTAGAGAGAGAGATAAAAAAACTTGGATTAATTCATTTCCTACCATACATTGACCCACGAAAGTTTATTTATAGATTTACAAGACACGAGCACTAGAACATTAAGTATAGGATAGCTTTAAAACATTAAGACATGACTTGTAATAATATGACCGTTAATGGACAAGTGTCTAGGGTGGTTTTGCAGATTCAAATGGTGACTCGATATTCTTGATTCTTTTGTGAGGTTGTTGGGAGCATTGCACATGCCCATGCATCTTATACTGCAAAATGTTGTTGAGTGTTGGCTTAAATAGTGCCTTAGTTTGTCTAATATTTCATGCATAACATAATAGCCTACTTTTTAAGCTTTGAATTGATGAATCCGAATATGAAGCTTTTGTACTCTAAGGGTGTGCAATTGGAAGAGCGCTTTATATGTTTTGGATATTTATTTACTTCTAAGTTGTGCATTATTTTTCATGTTAAGCTCTCTTTTACCTCTATTTATGATTGAACTGTTTTATATATATATATATATAGATAGATATATATTTGTGTGTCTGTGTGTGTGCATCTGTTTATGCGTGTGTATATGCCTATTATTTTGAGTTTCCAGAATTTGTGTAATTTATGGTGCCCTTATTTGATTGACCTTTACAGTTGAAAATTTTGCAAACATTTTTTATTAATTATAGCAGCCTCATTATTTCTTCTTTTGTTTGTGCCCATGTTTTGCTTTCATAGGCTACTCAAGGGCATTTGTTGTCTCATGTTCTTCCATTCCTTGTTCGTGCTTATGATGATAATGATACACGAATTCAAGAGGAGGTTTTGAAGAGAACATTAACTCTTGGAAGGAAACTTGAAACACAGGTAGAATTGTTCTTTTTAATTTTAACTACTGCAGAATAAAGCCTAATGTATCATATTATCATAAATTGTTCATAGCAAATACCTGTGATATTTACATATTCATTTTTTTTGTTACCTCGTGATTATATTAATCATAAATGGCTTTTTGATGAACATATTGTTTATTGTTAGTGTTAGAAAAGTCCATGTAAATGGCCCAATATTGAGCCCATGTACTTTTTATTTTCTTCTTCTCCTATTAGTCCCACATCATTGTATAGGATTTCTTCTCTCCTTTTCTCTCCTATATATTTGTATTCTCTCCTTGTATTTTGATACACAAGCAATACATACAAGTTTTGAGCTCACTCAACATGGTATCAGAGGCAACGGTTCCGACCTTGCGGTTTCACTTCCTCTAACCGCCCGACCTGTCTTCCTCTTCTGTCCGCTATTCCTCTGCGACCTGTTTCTCTACTCGCACCGGGTAGCGGACTATTCTACCCGCCCGTTCACTCCACGGCTTCTCCCTTGCTAAACCGCTGCCTGCTCTCCTCTCCCTCCCTCCCGTGGATCCACCCCTCAGTGCCTTTTATAGCCTCTCCTCTCAACCCGTGGGCCCCACTTCCAGCTGCCTCCTCTGTATTCTTCTTACCGCGCAGCCTCCTCCTGCGGCTTATCTTTTCGCTTGCGGTTTCTTTCTCTTGCCGCTCGAATTCCTACTCGCGGTCTCCTCTTGCCGCTTGCGGTTTCTCTCTCTTGGCGCTCGAGTTCCTACTCGCGGTCTCTTTTTGCCGCTCGAGTTCTTACTCGCGGTCTCTCTTCTTGCCGCTCGAGTTCCTACTCGCGGTCTCCTTTCTTGCCGCTCGAGTTATTACTCGCGGTCTCTCTTCTTGCCGCTCGATTTCCTACTCGCGGTCTCCTTTCTTGCCGCTCGAGTTCTTCATCGCGGTCTCTCTTCTTGCCGCTCGAGTTCTTGCTCGCGGTCTCTCTTCTTGCCGCTCGAGTTCTTACTCGCGGTCTCTCTTCTTGCCGCTCGAGTTCCTGCTCGCGGTCTCTTTGCTTGCCGCTCGAGTTCCTCCTCGCGGTTTCTCTCTCTAGTCGCTCGAGTTCCTACTCGCGGTCTCTGCCTCTGCTTTCCTCTTCTGGTCGCGCGGACTCTATATCTTACCGCTGCGACTTCTCCTTGTCTCTTTAGAGACGTCTTCTCTTCTCGCTCTTGTTTGTCCGCTGGTGTTCTCACAGTGACCGTGCGGGTTGTCCTTGATCTCTCCCGCACCTGGTCGCGGCCTCCTGTCGCTCTCTCCCCTGGGCTTGTCGGCTTGACTATCCGCTGCGGCCTCTTCTCTAACCGCGCGCTCTTCTATTCGCTGCGGACTTCCCCGGCTCCATGGGCTCTTCCCTCGACTCTACCGGCCCGGCTGCTACTACTCCTGCTGACCGCCCGGCTTCTCTTCCTGACCTCCGAGATGAGCTGCAGATCACAACTATCTCATTATCTGAGAAGAAGAACTTTGTTCCGTGGGTCCACTTGGTTCGGCATGTTCTTCAGGCCAAGGGACTTGTGCTTCACCTTACTAACGCACCTTCTTCCCCTAATACGGAGGACTGGCTACGAAATGACGGCCGCGTCCAAACATGGCTCCTTAATTCGCTGGAGGGTGAGCCATACCAAATTGTCATGTACCATGAGACCGCCAAAGCTATGTGGGAGGAGCTTCACTCCTTATACTCTGGAAAGGATAGTCTTCAGCACCTCTACGACATTATTACCGACCTTCAGACTCTTGATGTTGGCGGGGCGGCTGACATGACCTCGTTTGTTGCTCGTGCCAAGACTCTGGCAGAGACCTGGATTCAGCATCAGCCTTCTACCACCGACCTTACTGCAACTGGATATTAAGAATGCCTTTTTGAATGTCGACTTGCAGGAAACTGTCTATATGCAGCAACCTCCCGAGTTTGAGACCACGGAGGAGTCTCGAGTTTGTCGCCTTAAGAAAGCTCTGTATGGCCTCAAACAATCACCACGGGCATGATTCGACAGGTTTAGCAAGGCTCTTCGGGAGGTTGGTTTTTCTCGAAGCACGGCAGACTTCTCGATGTTCACTCGCCACCGTACAATGAGGACGGTTCTTCTGTTAGTATATGTTGACGACATCATAATTACGGGAGATGTCTCACAGGGAATACAGGAGGTCAAATGACATCTCGGTACAGTTTTTCAAACAAAGGATCTGGGACCCCTCCGGTATTTTTTGGGCCTTGAGGTTGCTAGACGGCCAGATGGTCTCGTCCTTTCCCAGCGGAAGTATTGTCTCGACCTTCTTCATGATGCAGGTTACTCGGGTTGTAAGTCGATCAATACCCCAATGGATGTGAATCACAAGTTATGTGCTCAAGCTTCCGACTCAGATCTCTTACTTGAGAATCCTGAATACTATCGCCGTCTAGTTAGAAAATTGATCTACCTCATGGTAACTAGACCGGATATATCTTTCGCAGTTGGTATTGTCACCCGATATATGCATTCCCCGCAAAAATCTCATCTTCACGTCGTTGAACGCATTCTCAGATACCTCAAAACGGCCCCTGGTCAAGGATTGGTCTAAAAGACCTCATCTTCAGCTCCTACATTGATAGCTTACTCTGATGCTGATTACGCTGGTTCTCTTGATGATCGACTGTCAACCAGTGGGTTTTGCACGTATTTTGAAGGACACTTGATTACGTGGCGGAGCAAGAAACAAGCTATTGTGGCTCGATCATCTGCTGAGGCTGAATACTGGGCAATGACGTCTGTAGTTTCTGAACTAACATGGCTGGAGAGTCTTCTTACCGATCTGTGTATAAAACTTCCTTCCCCAGCCCTTCTCCTTTGTGATAGCCAAGCGGCGATATATATTGCCAAGAATCCGGTATTCCACGAGAGAACTAAACATATTGAAGTTGATTGCCACTTCATCAGAGAAAAGGTTCAAATGAAGAAGATTGACCTGAAGCATGTTTCCAGGACAGAACAAGTTGCGGATGTGCTCACTAAAGCTCTTCCCAGTACACTCTTCTATCAGTGCTTGTCCAAGCTTGGTGCATACGATTTGTACACTCCAACTTGCGGGGGAGTGTTAGAAAAGCCCATGTAAATGGCCCAGTATTGGACCCATGTACTTTTTATTTCCTTCTTCTCCTATTAGTCCCACATCATTGTATAAGATTTCTTCTCTTCTTTTCTCTCCTATATATTTGTATTCTCTCCTTGTATTTTGATACACAAGCAATACATACAAGTTTTGAGTTCACTCAACAATTAGCAGTCTTATCTTGAAAGTGAATTATAATATATTTAGCTTAATTGGTGCAGACAAGTGTTGTTCTTTGTCATGCTTGTAAAATGGAGGAATGCCCTATGCCTTCAGATATGGGAACTGTAAAAATGTGCAACAATAGAGAGAAATAAAAGAAATTTTTATTATTTTCGCAAATCTTCGGTGTATACATACAGGTATTTGTACATTTATATATAAGAGAGAGAGGGGATATATCTCATTCTAAGATGTGACACTAAAACCTGATGAGATAGTGAGCTCAAGATGGGCCTTAAACTGGGCATTTTATACATGATTTATTTAACACTCCCCCGCAAGCTGGAGTATACAGATCGAAAGCACAAGTTGTGATAAAAACTGATAGAATAATGGTCGTGATAAGACCTTGGTGAGAATTTCATCAACTTGCCCAGTAGCAGGAACATGTTTTAATTCAACTTCTTCAATTGAATATTTTCCCGAATGAAGTGACAATCAACTTCTATGTGTATGGTTTGTTCATGGAATGCATGATTCTTGGCAATTTGTATAGCAACTTGACTATTACAAAATATAGTAGTTTGTGAGAAAAGTTTGACACTAAAATCTCCTATGAGTTTTTCTAATCAAGTAAGCTCAGACACAACAACGGTCATTGAATGATACTCAGCTTCAACAGATGAGCGAGCAACCATGGACTGCTTCTTACTGCATCATGTAATAATGTGTGCACCGAAGTATGTACATAAGCCACTTGTGGAACGTCGATCATCCAGAGAGCCAGTATATTTAGCATCAGAATAGACAATCAAAGATACAGAGGAAGAAGAAGAGGGTTTATATACAAGCCCTTGTGCAGGAGCAGTATTCAAATATCTGACGATGCACTCGACGACCTAGAGGTAAGAGGTCCGTGGAGCATGCATAAATTGACTGACTACTCCAACAACAAATGAGATATCAGGTCTTGTAACTGTAAGATAAATCAGCTTTCTTACAAGAAGACGATAATACTTTGGATTTGGGAGTAATAGATCAGAGTTGGAGTCATAAGTGTAGAGCTTGTGGTTGACATCCATAGGAGTATCAGTCGACCTCCATACAGAATTTCCAACATCATGAAGAAGGTCAAGATAAGACTTTCGTTGAGATAGGATGAGACAATCAGGATTTCTCGCTAACTTAAGACCAAGGAGTATCGAAAATTTCTCAGATCTTTAGTTTAAAAACCAAGTTTAAGTGTTGTTTGATCGTTTGTATTCTTTTGGAGTCATCACCAGTAATCAGAATATCTTTGACATAAACTAATAATTAATTTTGTTGAAATATTGTGAAAGGGAAAAAAGTGTACTGGTTTATTCTTCATAGAAGGCTAAATATAGATGATTACATTATCCTCTAAAAAATCCTAGAAATAAGAAAAAACTAATTTATTCAACATTCCCCCTCAAGTTAAGCGTGTAATGTCTGTCATGCCCAACTTGTCTAGTATTTTGTCAAAAGAGTACTCACAATACCCTTAACTATGTTTTTCTTAATGAAATGTCTATCAATCTCCACGTGTTTGGTATGATCATGTTGGACTGGATTGTGGGTAATTCTAATTTAAGTTTTATTATCACAATAGATCCTGATTGGAGCAGCGCACTCCACACCAAGGTCTTTTATAACCGACTGAATCCACAATCCTTCACATATCTCATAGATCATTGCTCAGAACTCGACCTCAGTACTGGATCTGGCTACAACGTGTTGTTTTTTGCTCTTCCAGGTCACCAAATTGCCCCAACAAGAGAGAAATATCTTCATGTAGACCTACGGTCGTCAACTGAACCTGCCTTGTCGGCATTCGTATAGACTTCTATAGTCAGTGCCTCGTTGTGTGAGAACAGTATGCCCTTGCCAGGAGAGGGTTTGAGATACCTCTGAACTCTGTAAGCGACATCAAGATGATGTGATTTAGATGAGTGCATGTACTGGCTAAGGACCCCCACAACATAAATGATGTTAGAACAAGTATGAAAGTGATAGATATGTTTCTCCACCAGTCGTTGGAAACCTGATATGTCATCAACAACTTCTTCTCCATCTCTATCATGCTTGTGATTGACTTCCATTGGGGTGACGAGTTGCATCCCGTCATCCCAGTTGTATCAAGTAAATCTAAAATGTACTTCCCCTGCAATATAAAGATCCCACGACTGGATTTGGCCACCTAAATACCAAGAAAATATTTGAGGGGTCCAAGATCCTTCATCTCAAATTCCTTAGTCAGCCTCGACTGTAAGTGTTCAATCTCCTCTATGTCATCACCAGTTGTCACAATATCATTCATACAGACTATAAGAGCAGCCAACTTGTTGTCCCTATGTTTCACAAGCAAGGTGTGATCGACATTGCTCTGTTTGTATTCAAATGACATCATTGCCCTGTGCAATCTCCCAAATCAACTACGTTGAAACTGCTTCAAGCCATATAAGGCTTTCTTCAACCTGCAAACTTCTCTTACTGACCCTTCTGGAAGAGCACCAGGAGGTAGGGTCATGTAGACTTCCTCCTCAAGATCATCATGATGAAATGCGTTCTTCACATCCAACTGACTGAGGCTTCATCCTTTACATACGACACATGAAAGCAAAATTCTGTTTGAATTCATTTTTGCAACTGGAGAAAATGTCTGTTGATAGTCGATAGCAGTTGTTTGGGTATATCCTCTAGCCACCAACCTGACCTTGTACTGTTCAACAAGGCCTTGGGAGTTTTGCTTGACTGAGAAGACCCACTTACATCCCATAATAATTTTTCGTTTAGGGAGATGGACAAAATCCCAAGTATGACTCTTGTTAAGGGCCATCATTTCCTCCAACATGGCTGTCTTCCGTTCACTGTGCTTACGAGGTTTCTGCCAAGGACAAGGAATTGATATGGATGACAAGGAGATGACAAATGCTCTCTATGAATGAGACAAAAAGCCATAGGTCACAAAACGAGAAAGGGGATGCTGGGTAGAAGCATAATTACCTTTGTCAGTACCTGAAGATGGATCAATTGGTGACCCAGTTAGAGTCAACAAAGCTTGTGTGTTCGTGCCCATCACCGTGTCCCCAGGAACAGGAGGAGGCTGCAACGGGTCCCAAGGGACAGGAGGAGGCTTCAACGGATCCCCAGGGATAGGAGTAGAGAATGTAGATGGTCGAAATGGTGGAGAAATAGGCAAAGGAACGGAAGAAAGGAAACTCACTTCCTTAGTAATTATCTCCCCCTAAAGAGAGGTCCCATATTTTGCTTCTAATTCTCGGAAGGTGACATCCATAGTAACAAATATCTGCTTGGTGATGGGATGGAAGCACTTATAGCTTTTCTGGATAGGTGAGTAGCCAATGAAGACACATCTCAGAGCGAGGGGGTCGAGTTTGATCTTGGGATGGATGTGCACAAAATATACACATTCAAAGATACGAGGAGAGAGGGAAGTAGGACGAATCCCCAGGGTGGTCAGTGGAGTATGAGAGCCAAGGACACGGATAAGAAGACGATTAATGAGGTAGACAACAATGAGAACTGCATCACCCCAATAATATTTAGAGAGATTCATGCGGAGGAGACATCTGACAACCTCAAGGAAGTATCGGTTCTTGCGCTCAGCTACCACATTCTGAGTTGGGTTGTAAACATAGGAGGTTTGATGTGTGATGCCAAGATCACGCGGGAGTTAATATACTCACAGCTATTATCACCGCGCGAGATTTTAATGGTAGTACCAAATTGAGTGGTGTCCATCTTATGAAAGTATTGAAAGAGAGAAAACACATCGCTTTTAGTTTCATTAAATATACCCAAGTACAATGAACGTAACAATCAATAAAATAAACAAACCATGAACAACCAGAAATAAATGTATTAGGACCGGGGACCCAAACATCAGTATAAACAAGAGCAAACAAAACAAAGTTATATGGATTCATAAGAGGTAGAGAACTGCAATGATGTTTAGCAAGTTCACATACATCACAATAAAAAACACTAAACAAAGTAGTGTAAATAGTAGGAAGCAATAACTTCATAGTAACGATAGGAGGATGTCCCAGGCGACAATGCCAAGAATCCAAATTAGAGGTCTGATCTGCATGCAGAGCTTTTGAAGGCGGAGTGAGGCTGGATGATGTGAAGGATGAGGGGTCAAACACATAGAGTCCGTTGTACAGTCTACCAGAGCTAATCAACGTCCCCGTCTTCAATTCCTGAAAAACACAAGAGGTAAGAAAAAAGTTAAAGCAGAAACATGAAGAACAAATGAGAGAGTAAGAGAGGAACATAAAGTAGTTCCTTTCCTAGTAATGGGAGATAAAAATCCATTAGCAATGCTCACTTTGTTTCTGTCCGCCAGAGGGGTATAGGACACAAAATCTGTGGCTGACCCAGTCATGTGATCAGTGGCTCCAGAATCAATGATCCACTGTGAGGACATGATGTTGGAAGCAGCATGTGCACCTGCAGGTCCCTGGTGGGCATAAGAAGAGGAGGCGGAACTGGACTGCTTAGCAGGAGAGTCATGCATCAACCGACGGAAAGCCATAAATTCTTCAGCTGAAAGTGCAGGCGGCGCCGCATTGGAATCTAGAGAGTGATGAACAGAGATGTCCTCCATAGCATCAGACAAGTGTGTCGATCTCTCCAGGGAGGATTGATGCTGGGAGTGACGAGGACCACGACCATGAGGTGCAAGACCACCTCTGGGGGAAGGAAAATCATGGATCTTGAAGCAAGTATATATGGTATGGCAAGACTTCTCGCAATATTCACAGACAAGGTGATCTTTCTACATAGGCTTCGATCGAGTGTCACGAGTAAGGCGAACCCCGTGGTGAGATTGGGTGACAAGAGCAGATCCCTTGACGGCAGAGTCCGGAAGGTGAGTCAGGTGGCGATCGAATTCCTGCTAGACAAGATTGTACACCTCTGGCAACGAAGGAAGAGGAGAGCGTCCGAGAATTTGAATGCTAATCAGGTCAGAATCTCGATGCAAGTCGTGAAGAAATTTGAAGATGCGTTTCTGTTCTTCCCGGGCTCTTCCCGTTTGAAGCATGTTTGATTATAAAGATCCACTTACATCTCACACTCGTCTATCCCGGAGGAAGATGAACAAGATCCCCAGTTTGATTAGCCCAGAGGGCAGACATTTCCTCATCCATAGTCTTACGCCACCCCGGATATTGGATAGCTTCCTACAAAGAGTTAGTTATAGAAATAGTGGATAAAGAAGTGATGAATTTGAGAAGTGTCGGCAGAGGTGATGCAAGGATACATAATTCACCAAGGGATGAACTGTAGAGATTGGTGCCGGTCCTTCAGGCCGCGAGGTATCACTCGTAGAGGGTAGTTGCTGGAGGGCCTCAAATCTAGGATAACGACGAGTGTATAAACGAAGTTGTTTGGGGGTGTAGGAGTCGGTGTTGGAAGGAGTGTTGGACGATGTGTGTAACATGGACGGTAAGACATGGTAGAAGTGATGTTAGAGGGGCTGGTTGAGGGAAGTGAAAAGATTTGTTTTCAAGGAAAGTGACATCTGCAGAAACGACAACCTTGCAATCATTGGGAGAGTAGCACTCATACCCTTTCTGAGCGTCAGTATAACCAACGAACATGTACTTGGTAGAAAGCGGAGCAAGCTTGTCAGGGGAAGGACCATGATAATGGACATAACAGGTACATCCAAAGACCCAAAGGTTGACTACCATGAGGAATCAGAGATCACAAATACCACGGGGTTACACTATTACAAGAGGGACAAAAATCTTGAATCACCAAATATACACAATTTTGGGAACAAATAATTCATGAAGGATTAAAAAAATCTGAATAGAGGTGATGGAGGAAGAATCTTACCAAATAGAGTCAAATCCAAACCCATGGAGGAGAGGGGACGAAACCCTACATGTCCCTCTCACAAAACCTGGCCAAAACGAAGAAGAAGAGGGTTGTCGGAGGAAGAGCTGTCAGAAGAAGAGGAGGCAGTTGCTGGTCTTGAGGAGGAGGAAGCCACTGCTACCAGCTTTGGGAGGAGGGAAACCTTTGTTGTTGGATGCTTGGGGGTAGAGCTTTTGTCGGCCTGTGGGAGAGGAAGAGCATGAGGAGGCGCCGCCTCCTT
This sequence comes from Platanthera guangdongensis, assembly GCA_039583875.1. Taxonomy (NCBI): domain Eukaryota; kingdom Viridiplantae; phylum Streptophyta; class Magnoliopsida; order Asparagales; family Orchidaceae; genus Platanthera; species Platanthera guangdongensis. Next base: position 131,079,547 of record CM077164.1, read on the forward strand.
AAGAGTAGAAAGTTGTCGGCTTGAGACAGAGGAGCTGGTGATGTCTTGGGGAGCCACAGTAGCAGCTGGTGCAGCGCTAGCGGGAGACAGGGTTTGTGTGGGTATAACGGAAGTCGGGTGCGGAAACCTTAAGTGGCGAAATGATCACGAGAATTAGAGGGGGGGGGGTTGCGTTGGTGGGATTCACGAATTGAATCGATTAACTCTTCAATCGAATCTTCCCGAATCGAATCCCGAACTATTCATGAACTATATACTATTTGTGAACTGCGGCTACCACTAATGACATTGTAATAACCTAATTAGGCTGAATTACAAAAATAATATTATTATGTTTTCTTCCCTATTTTTATTATGTAGGATGGTAAATTTTTCCCTACTTAAGAAGTTTCATCCTGAAACTTTTGATATTTCCCCGAATGGGGTCTCTTATGACAATGAGTCGGATATCGTTCATTTCACCTAGACTTGTAAATCAAGACATAGAAGCTAACTATGAATATAATGAAACAGAAAAGAGAATGAGTTGAGAACCTTACCATGATTAAGAGAAAAGCTGCGGATATTTACTATGCATGTCAGATTTAAGTTCTCATGTGTACTTCTCAAACTTGTCATGCATCCAAAGCACTATGACCATAAGAATGGTTCTCTTTCAATGCTTGCGTTCCTGATACTCCACGATCTTAGTGGGTTCGTCCAGATAAGAAAGGTTTACTTCTAAAACCACATGAATTTCTTCAATGATGCGGTTAGGATCACAAATGTACTTCCGAAGATGACTAACGTGGAAGACATTGGGAATACCGACCAAAGTAGCAGGCAGCTCAAGACTATATGCAAATCCTCTAACATGCTCTGAAATGGTATACAGATCTACTATGACCCAAATCGCATCATGAACTCTCGGAATGAGGGGCAACCCTGTGATGAAGTCCATAAAGATATCTTCTCACTTCCATTCAGGGACAATCAGAGGTTGCAAAAGACCAACAGGATGCTGACGTTAAGCTTTCACCTTCTGGCACGTCAAACATTGAGAAATGAAGCGAGCTATGTAATTCTTCATACCATGTCACCACACAATCTGCTTCAAGTCATGATATATCTTATTGTTTCCTGGATGACCAGATGTGCGAGATTCGTGAGCTTTTCGACAAATAAGATCAAGCAATTTCGGAACATCAGGGATACAGAGACGACCTCGGAAACACAAAAGATCGTCTGAGATAGAAGTCCGGAAGAGTCCCAAGTTTAACCTTTTGGCGAATGCGTTGGAGTATGGAATCAGATGAATGTAAATCTTTTACCTGTTCCACCTATAACGGATCATAAACCTTTTATTGACCCTCATGTGAGATGGATATGTCCATCCGTTCGAGGTCATCAATCAAGGTTGCAAGAGTAGCTGACATGGGTGCACAAGAGGAAACAAATGCCTGTCGACTCAACATATCTGCCACTGAATTGTATTTACCGGGACATATGTGAGTTGCAAGTCATAATCTGCTATGAATTTGATCCATCGCCCCTGACGATGTTTGAGATTCTTCTGAACAAATATATACTTCTAACTTTGATGGTCGGTGTAGATGTGACACTTCACACAATAAAGTAATGTCGCCAAAGTTTCAATGCAAACACTACCACAACGAATTCCAGATCATGAGTGGGGTAGTTGCTTTCATGAACTTTCAACTGCCTCGGCCCATAAGCGATAACACGATCATCCTGCATCAAGACACATCCCGATCCAACTCCAGAAGCGTCGGTGTAAACTGAAAAATCTGTCCCCTCTTAAGGAAGAACTAAAACTGGCGCCGAACACAGACGTTGCTTCAAGTCCAAGAAGGTCTGCTCACACTGATCTGGCCACTCGAGTTTAGCTTGCTCTTGAGTTAGCTTTGTTAGAGGAGTAGCAAGAGAGGAAATACCCTTGATGAAACGTCGGTAATAATCAGCCAATCCAAGGAAACTGCAAATTTCATTAGTGGTAGAAGGTCACTTTCAGTCCATAACTGCAGAAATCTTGGCATGATTAACGAAAAGTCCATCTCCGAAAATAACATGCCCCAAGAAAGCAACACAATCCAGCCAGAACTCACATTCCGCCAGCTTGACATAGATTTGATGTTCGCGAGGAGTTGTGAGAGAGCCTAAGATGTACAACATGATCCTCCCGAGTCTTGAAAAAGACTAGAATATCATCAATGAATACGATCACAAACTCATTCAGATATTCATAAAAGATACAGTTCATCATATTTATAAAGGCAGAAGGTGCATTAGTCAAGTCAAAGGACATCACTAAGAATTCAAAATGTCCATATCGAGTCCGGAGGGCGGTTCTGGGAAAATCAGATTCCTTGATTTTCAGCTGACGGTAGCCCGATCTGAGGTCTATCTTGACGAATACTATACTACCCTTGAGCTTATCAAAGAGATCATCCACAGACAGAAGAGGTTATTTATTCTTGACTGAACCTTATTTACATCTCGATAATCAATAAACTGTCTCATGAAACCATCGTTCTTTTTCTCGAAGGGAATACCCAAGGTTAAAAGTTAGGATGAATATACTCAGTCCCACCTAAATAAAGGGATTCATGAAGAGTTTTGGTATATTGGATATGGAGCATAATTCAATATATTGTATCTCGCAATTTTGATTAATGTTGTCTCATTTAATTCTATGATAGCAATTGGTTATCACCATGTACATACTTTCTCTATCTTTTGTCCCACATTTTTGGTGGAGATTTAGTGTCACCTCTTGAATGTGTAAATTATGGGAGTTTTAGTATTTGACATAGAAGATATATATATATATATATATATACGAGTGCCCGACACGTGGCTCCGCCCCTATGGCCATGAGCGACAGTACCCGACCGGCGACGACGGGTTTCGCCCTCAACATATACATATGAGTACTCAAAATGAACGTAAAAAAATATACATAAATATTACAATTTTTATTTTGTAAAACAATATACGTTTTGACCTAAAAATATTAATTTTGACTTTAATAAATTTAATTGATTTAATGTCATCACCTCGAAAATACCACTGATATGCCTAATGACAACCTTTCTTGAATAGACCGCTGACATGCCTAATGACAACCTATCATAGTAGGTGTAGGAGCTCAACTAAAATTGTTTTTTGAATTTAAATGGATTTTCATCATTACTTCTAATTTTATGATAGTGTAATTACTTGAATGAACATTGTATTTTAATTTCTTTGAAATATATTATAATATATGTCAAGTCATTAAAATATAAAAATGAGGGCATAATTGATATTTTTGAATGTTTCACCAAAGACAACTTTTCCCTTATAATAGTGAAAGATATATATATATATATATATATGTATATATATAATTCTTGTTGTTTAAACAGAACAAACGTGGAGTGGGGTGTCCTACTGCACGTAATGCACTTGTGGCATGAGCTTCTTTGCACACGAAGTATACCTTATCTTGCTCGTGTGGAACTTTTTTTTAGCTTTTTCTTATTTTTAGATTTATTGTTTGTATACGTTTATTCAGTGTTTTCCTTTGGTTTGGCATTTACACATTGTTGGAGCAGCTTCGTGGAATTATTTATATGCTTATATTCTTTTTTATCGTGATATGAATTCTAATTCTGTTAAGTTTGATGACTGCAGATAGTGAAGCAAGTTATCTTGCCTCGTGTTCATGGTCTAGCTTTAAGGACTACAGTTGCAGCTGTACGTTGTGCTTTTCTTTCCCTTCTTTTTCTATTTGAACATATTTTAGTGCTACTAACATAATAGAAGGAAAAAAATGTTCCTGTGTTTCTGTGCTGCTAGTAGCTTCATAAAACTCTATTATCTGATCAATACTAGCAGTGTCAGAATTTCATTCTTTTTTTTCCTGGATTAAAGCAAATAATGCCTTTCTTCATTGTACTAGTTTCCTTGGATTGATAATATTTTTTTTCGAATAAATGACAAAAACTCAAAATACATGTATACAAACTGAACCTCTACACTTTAGCACAGGACAGTTGTGACAAAAGTGTATATCGACTCTATGAATGACTTAAATGAACTTGGCAATTTTCTTGCGGCTATGCTTGCAACAATTAAAATGCAGGGTAAGCTTTGCCTACATTTCACACTTGTGGTGGGACCCTTCTCCAGACCCTTACTGTGCGAGGATGCTTTGTGCACCGGGCTGCCTTTTTTATGCCTGCAACAATTAAAGTTATAGATATTATGACACCAAAATCTCAATCAAGTAGAGTCTCAATTAAGGAAATGAATATTGTAATACACATGCAAGATTACTAGATAAAAGACTTGAACAAACAAAACCCGGTAATTCATGGGATAATATCGTCACGAAATTACAATGTAATATTAAAAAAAAAGAACTCACACATCATTAAACACAAAAGAAGTAACAAACATGTAATAGACTCGCAATAATCACAGAGTAGAATGCTCACTTAATGCCAGGTAGTTTTCTGCGGCCGGGGTGAAACATTTATTGGGATAGGGCCTCCAAGGAAACCCTACTTCCTGAAACTCGATTGCTGCGGGCCTGGATGGATGAATACAGCTGCTGGAAGAAGCCTTCCCTAGCTTCTGGATGTCCTGGAGGGTGGGGAGTAATGCTGGCATTGATTCTGGATGCTAGAATACGAGCTGGGAAGTATATATTGTGTAGGAAATAGCACCCATCAGAGGTATGTCGGGGAGGGATGAGTTTTGGGAACAAAGAAAAACTACAAAAAGAGCAAGCATGGCTGGATTTTTGAGCTAAGAACACTTGTACAGAAGCCCAGGCATAGGATCCAGAAAACGGGAGGGAACAGAAGCTAGGGAAGGAATATCGGCTGTTGGGAGAGGCTTTCCAGAGGAAGAAGTGCTGATGGGGGTGGGGTATTCCAGGATTTTATAGCTGACCGTGTATTCCTGGGCCGAGCCGATGAAGTTTAGGAGGAAAAGTGGTTTTATGGGAGTGGGGAGGTGTTAGCCGGCGAAGTGGCATGCGGGCCCGATTGAGGCCTGTTGGGGGTATTGACATTATTGGGTATTGGAAAATATGAAGGAGTGGAGGAAAGTGAAGCCTATGAGTGAATTTAGGAGAGGTGGGCCTAGCTTTTAGGAAGTTGAGATAGTGAGGTAGTGGACAGGTGGTTTGGGAATATAAACGGTGGTGGGAGGGTGGTGGCCGACCAAGGTTAGCCGGAGGAGGTCACCGGAGGTGGAGGCAGTGGCCAGAGGTGGTTTCTGACAATCGCCGGAAAATTTAAAAAAAGATGGAAAAGATTGGGGATGTAGGTGGCTGGTTGAGAGGGGTTGTGAGTAGGGGATTTGGAGGTATTTGGAAGAGGGACGATTGGTGGTGGGGATGCGAGTGAAGTGGTGTTGGGGAGGGGGAGTGATGTAGGTCGTCGGCTATAGAATGTAGAGGGGGAGATATGAAGGTGGACGGCTAGAGAAATTGGTGGGGGAAGAGGGAATGTACTTGGCCAGCTAGATGAAGGTGTGGGGAGGGGAAAGGGGCTGTGTTGGAGGCCGGGTGGAAAGAGGGGTGAAAGGGGGAATAGGGATGGAATGGCTGGCTATGTGTGGGAATAGGAGTGTGGAAGGTGATTGTCTAATCGATGAAGAAAAAAGTCTAATTATTTTGAAGTTCGCTCTTGGGGTTCTGTCTTTGGCACCGGGGATCAAAAGGAGAATTTTCACTCAACTATCAATGTTTCTAAATGAACCTTTATCATATTTATAGATCTTAGGTCCGCTATGGACAGTCATGATTCTCCGGTTATGATGGTCCTCAAATACATTATAATAACATTCAGAAAAAAAAATTTCATGGATCGTCGATCCACACAAAATTGACAGTTTTGATTGTGATGTAGATTTATGTTTGTTGTGATCCCCATACCCCACCCCTTACCTGCCTTGAAAGCATTCAACTCCGAGAATGAAGATAAGCATGCTCTCATCTGAAGGCGTTGTGAATCCCTCTGGATATATTGGTGTCCTAATCTCGTGGGGCGGGAGGGTACTGTTGCTGCGGAGGCTGGAGATGGTACCACTGAAGCCAATGTTGATGTTGGAATCGAGGATGGTACTGCAGAAGTTGGCGACCGTGCTGAAGATGGTGTTGTTGCTATTGGAGTTGGTGTCGAAGATGTCACAATTGGAGTAAATGGAATTAATGCTGAAGGCGGTACTAATGATTGTAGTACTACTGTTGTCGACATAGATAACACTGATGGTGCTGATGCTGGATATGACACTGTTGTAGATGACGCTAAAGATGATGCTGCAATGGTAGCGATACTAAAGAGGGTGCTGGGTGGTGCTGGTGGTACTATCAGATGATGGGTTGTAAGAGGGTGATGATGGTGGTAGGATATGTAGGGCTGAGTCTTTAAGAAGGTAAGGGTTAATGGGCTCATGTAATTGCGTGGCTCATTAAATGGGGTCAAATTTTTAATGTTGAATACACGTTAAATTTTCATATTCTGAGAAATATTAAATTTGTAATCATTTGTCCAAATTCTCTTCATGACTGCAGAAGGTCTCATTCTCCTTGCATTTAATTTTCCTGGATTTCCTTGTGGGAATCTCTCAGCAGGTAAATAAATCATAACATGTTCATCTTCCTGGAAACTCTATACTATCATGTGATTATAAGCGTACAATTTATAAATTGCATTATTGCAAGTGATCCTACACAAGGCAGTCTCATGTATGCCATGAATGATTAAAGATGGTTGACAGACTCAATGAATCTTTTATGCAGAGGCTCTATAGCCCTCCAAGTATCTATCTAGAGGGGAACATGATCAGGGAGTTTTGTGGGTGGGGTTCAAGGGGTGTGATGATCTTGTAAAGAATCACCTGACATGTCAGCGCTAATGGTGATGTAATTGATCCCTGGGCCATAGAGCACCTCTCATTTTCGACTAACTCATACATGGTGAACACATCCCTAATGAGTGGTGGTTTATCTGGAGGTTCTTTAGAAAGTGTGTAGAAATATTTCACGAGTGTGCGATAAACACCCATAAAAATGTGTGAGACTTGACATTAGAATGCCAATCTATGATGTGTTGAATGCCTCCACAAAAGCAAAACTCATTAGGTGGCTCACCCACAAGGGCATAATAAAAATAGTTGTAGATGTGATAAACATTGAAATAGGTTTCCGGACTAACGCAAGTGCCCTCGGAAACAAATGCGACAACCATTACAAGGTAAATATTAGGCTCTCGACTCTTACACTAGACATGTCTCATCAGTATAACATCGATTGACTCTGGGGAATTTGTACTTAAAGGTGAGCCTGTGATTGTATCAATAATTAGGTCTGTGCAGGAGGCAGAAGAAGAGCATACCATTATATGATTATTGGGTTGCTGGAACTCACTCTATCTAAGCCATATACTCTGGGTAGACTCAAGTGGAAGACCACTCATCGGATATCACTGTAGAAATCTATATAGGGTGTCTTGTCTTTTGTGTTCATAGGGACATGAGTAAGCATGGTTGCGTCCTCGGGCTAAGGACACCTCATGATGGGCCAATCAGGGGGTGTGTATAATCGATTAACTCTAACGGATCTCAAAGACCGCTCATAGTGGAGGGAGAGTTGAAATGTTTGCTCAACAGAATATAACTGATGACCACACAATGCGACGCAGATCGCAGACTGGCTTATGGAATCTTGTTGCGGTTGCGACTGGCTTATCATGAATGTCGCTCCTCACCACTAACTCGTCAAAATAATTTTTATATTCACCAACATACATGGATCCTTGTTGGAGGACAAATATTTACTTGAGGAGATGACTCTTATATGACATATGCGAGTACCCATGATATAATCTCCTCTTCATTTCCACCCAACTATTGACAAAGAGAAGAAGACCTCGCTCAAGGGCCCCCCTTAATGGTGTCCCAGTATTTTCTCGCCTTGCCTAACATCCTAATGTTCTCAAATTTGACGCGACTTTCACCGAATAACTCAAAGTGATCTAAATAATAACTGTCAAACTCCGTGGCGACTCTCAAAACCTATACTCAGACTCTCCTCAAAATGTTAATCGTCATAGTTGTTCTCCTACCGTAATCGAGTTGTGTCGATGGATCATTGCAATTTCTATGAGTGATGGTTCGAGGATGAGGATAATCATCATAATAGTGTGATGATTTTCACGAAGGAACTCTATGGGCTTTAATATTGGCGGACTCTGATTCATCAAATAAAGGATTATGGTAGCAACGATTATTATGATATATCATGGGTGATTTGCAGACTCTTTTCCCTTTCATAAACTTAGACTGAAATTAGCTTTAATACCATACTGATGCAGGAAAGTTGTGACAAAATTGTATATCGACTCAGGACTCTATGCATTACTTGAATGAACCTGCCAATTTTCTGATGGCTATGCTTGTAACAAATAAACTTATAAGTATTTTAACTCCACCATCACAATCAAGTAGAGTCTTAATTAACAAAACAATATTGTAGTACGCATCCAAGAGTGCTAGTGACGACTTCTACGCTGCCTACATTAGCTAGAAAACAAAAACTTGAACGATCAAAATCCAGTTAGCCGGGAATAATATCGACCTAAAGTTATAAGGTAATATTTTCCAAAAAAAAAAATATGAATGCAAACGAGATTCAACATAAAAGAATAACAACCATGTGATAGACTCACAATAATCACTGAGTATAAGGCTCGTGGATGTAACAGACCTAAGTCCGCCACAATTTAAATCTTTATTCTGAGCGGTTTATCACAATTAATTAATGGAACTATTTTAATATGTAAAGCTTGGGAATGGTACTAGGAGAAACATATGATCATTTACATTATGTCCAACCGCACAGGGGTAACAACTAGACATATTTATATCATATACATACTGTAATAATTCTAAAAACAAATGCTAACCCGTAGGCGAACCATGTCTTCCCTTTGTTTCCATTCTGTCTCCGCAGGTATCTTACTAGCAAGGCCTGGTATGTTGGTGGTCTGATCCTAAAAAAAATCGACAACCAGTTATTCCTTACCTCTTCAACTGCACTATAGGTAAACATGAAGAGCCAACATCAATATGCAACTATCAATTCTATATGAACATTTGTTGTTTACCAGTAGAACAGAAATGAACACTTTCTGGTATCAAATTCTTATTTTTTGTATTTTTATTCATTTTTATATTCAGTTCAGAATTCATATCATAGTTCGTTCTTTCGAAATACTGAGGGTCAATTTCAATTTTCTCAAACATCTGGGCCCATCGTATCAATGTATATTCCATTCCGCTCAACAACGCAACAAACTTCCACGCCTCCTACATTTGACATTTCAGTATCAACTCTTGCGGGAGTTTAACCCCCTACAGGGTGTAGGGGTTCAGCGCCCCCCCCCCCCCCCCCCCCCCACACACACACACACACGCCCGCACAGAGACACACCATCACAAGGCTGACCCTTACCTTTTCGATGACACATTCTCAATCTCTTATTTTTTCATATTAATTTTCAAAATATATCAAATAATTAAATAAATTTCCCCTCAGAATTTTCTTCACTTGCTAATCCATGTTTATCTTTTTAGCAATTTCATATTATTAGTGATTTCGATTTTTTGGATTTCTTCAATTCAATTCATATTCAGTGCACATGCATGAAAGTAGCTCAGAGTAAAATTGTTCAATATGTTCATAATTTAAAACAATTCAAATATATATCTAATCAAAGCATTAAGGACTCACCACAGTTTTTGCTTTACCCTTCTCTTTCATAGGATTCTCGTCGCGTCAATCGCCAAACGCTATTCTCTGCAGTATCAAGTTAATCATTTACTTCAGGGTTGTGCTGATAAATTGTTATGATCGGACTCCTAAGACGGCCACACCGACGACCTATAGGAGTTGTCTATGGGAGGACTAGCATGGGTCACTCAAAATGAAAGTAAACTCAAATCACAATTCAGCCACTTAAGGGCCACCTGACACTTCAAATTTGAGCCACTCAATACTTCATGCATAACCCAAAGAGGTACCTAAAAGCCAAAAAGTGGGCAACCAGGAATTTATATCAAAGGATATTAAAAGACAGCCCACGACAGGTATTGACAGCAGCCCAGCGGCAACACAAATGGCTGCTAACAATTCCAAGGGCTGCTAACAACAGCACCAAGGGCTGCCAATAGCAGTCCAATTCTGAGGCAATAAACCCCCATCAAAACAGCTTGACGACACATGTAAAGACAACCATTCAAAGGCAGCAGGGTAGGTAAATTCCCAATCATAACAGCCGGCCAACATCCAATTCCCCAAAACTCCTATGCGGGAATCAATTCCAAAATGTACGGTATATCTATACTCTTAAATTTCAGGAAGGAGGTGATGAGGGGAACAAGAAAGAGGCTCACATTGAGTATTTGAAGCCGGCTAAAGGTAGAATTCAGTCCACGAGTGCAGAAACCTGCAGTAAGGTGGCAGCAAAGGCGCGGGAAGAAGGCAAAAGAACCTCACCAAGAACCGACGACCAAGGAGAATAAGGAATCAAACCGGGGGAAGGAGAATCGAAGTAAACCTAGGAAACAATCAACAGGTCGAGAGCTTCAGGAGGTGGAAATGCAGATATTGGGGTAAGGATGTTCTAGACCTCACGTCATTGGTTATCTTGTATTAGGAGTTTATTATATTGAGTCGAGAGTATAAAGTATTTTAATATTTTATGAGTCGAGTCGTCTTGTAATCTTTTTATATGTTTTAATATTTTATGTTTTTAGTTGTATCTGGTATTTACACCCGCGTCATCTGGGTTCTATATAATTGACCCTTTTCTTGTATTTGAAATGAAGTAATCAGTGAATGAAACTTCTTTCTCTCTCTAAGCTCACTTCTCCCTCTGAGGTTCCCCTCCCCCAAGCTTCATTTTCTTCAATCTCCTCCTCAATTCTTAGGCTTGCCCTTGTATCCCTGACCTCCCACGATCTTAGTAAAAGAAGTCCATAACATCTTTGTATCAGAGCCATCCATCATTGGCTCGAAGTTATACCGCTCGGCTCTTCCCCATTTCTATATGATCGGATTCTACTTCTTGTCAGGTTTTCTACCGTCTCTGTCCCCTCTAGCCTCCGCGGCTTCTCCATCTTCAAGCCGGCCCCTACCCGACCTCCATCGACTTCCGTAAGACTGTCACTCGATCACACGTGCAGGATTGTCTCTTTCAATCGAAACCCACACGTGAACGCCTACTCCAACCCGTACTCTATCCGACCTCCAACGATCAGTCAGAGTGTGCGCCTAATTCCCATCTAGTGTTGCTCCGTTCTACTCACGATCACTTCATCCTCTCCAGCTGTGAGGCCATTATTCAGAACCCACAAGAATTTTGTATCAAAGCTACTTTCAAGTTATTCGCCCCAGGATAAATTCAGGAGAGTGAGTACAAAATAAAACAACAACAACACTCAAGACTTTATCCCACTATAGTGGGGTCAGCTATATGGATTCTTTGTCGCCACTGTGCCCTTCTTTTTGTTATAATCTCACCAATGACTATGTACATCATGTCTTTCCTTACAGTTTCATTCAAAGTCTTTATTGGTCTACCCCTCCCTCGTTTAACATGCCTAGTGACTAGACTCCCACTATGTCTAACTGGTGCCTCTAATGGTCTCCTTTGTACGTGTCCAAACCATCTTAGATGAGCTTACATCTTCTCTATAATTGGTGCTACTCTTGTCTTATCCCTGATACATTCATTCCTAATTTTTTCCAATATCGTGTGAGCACAAAATAAAACACATCATAAAAATTTAACTCATGCCTCAGGTCATTCTGTTGCGAGTCTTTAACGTTCTTTCTCGGTCAACTTAACCTTTTTTGTGGCTGAGGCGACCCTGAGTGTACATGCAACTAAGAAATTTTTAATATCAAGATGGATAAGTTTTTTATTTTCTCAATTCGTTATAAACATGCAATATCAAAAGCAATAAACGTAAAATGCAATATCAGCAACATTATGTTATTTTTCAATTCTTGATTCACATGTTATTTAATTATTCCATATTCAATAGTTCAAAAACATATCAGACACTCGTTTATTTACTTACATAGCTCAGGAAATGTCAAGACATACATCAAATGTGGGCCCCACCCCTTTAGGGCAAATATAGGCAAACCCCATACGTGCGAAATCTCTCAGTAGACATCTCCCTACATCATAGGATTCAATCTAGTCCTTAACATTTCCCAGATGCATGTTTCTAAGTATCTTTATCTTTTTCCTATTACGTTACGACCTATCGTATTTCTTTCAATCGCGCATCCATATTCCCTATTACATTACAGTGACTAATATTTTGATTCTTATTTTGTTTTCCATTACAGTCAACAATGAATTGAACTTGAAAGTGTTAAGTAAGTCAGAGGAGTATAAGAATATAACGTTTTATCTTAAAATTCAAATATCAGAGGTAAAAAATACTCTAAATAAGATGAAGAATGAAAAAACGGTTGGGCCGGACGATATAACCATCAAAGTATGTAAATATTTAGGAAATGAAGTAATTTTGTGGCTTACATGTTTTTTTAATAAGATACTGAAGTCAAAGAGGATGTCAGACCAATAGAAAGAAAGTATATTGGTACGTTTGTATAAGAATAAAGGATATATACAAAATTGTGTTAATTACAGAAGAATTAAATTGACAAGTCATAGCATGAAACTATGAGAACAAGTAATAGAAGGAAGAGTAAGACGAGAGACTAACATCTCGGAGAATCAATTTGGATTAATGTCAGGGAGGTCGATCATGGAAGCTATACATCTCTTGAGGGGACTCATTGAGAACTATCGAGAAAGAAAACAAGATTTGCATATGTTGTTTAGTAATCTTGCGAAGGCTTTTGATAGAGTTCGAAGAGAGATCTTATGGAGACTTTTAGAAAAGAAAGTTGTAAATGTTTCATATATTAACATAATCAAAGATATGTATGCAAATTCAGTGACAAGGGTGAGGACATCTGGAGGATTAACACAGTAATTCTCTATCATTGTTGGCTTACATCAAGGTTCGACTTTAAGCACTTATTTGTTTACCCTTATCTTAGATGAGCTCACCAGACATATCCAACAAGTAATACTTTGATGTTTATTATTTGTGGATGATATCATTTTGGTTGATGAGATGCGCGGAGGTGTAAACGCAAAATTTGAATCTTGGCGAGATACTTTAGAAAAGAAGGGTTTTAGGTTGAGCAGGGCAAAGATGGAGTATATAGAGCTTAAATTTAGCAGTACAAGAAGGACGGATGATTTAGTTATTAAGTTGTGTGATCAAGATATTTCCCGTATTGAGTGTTTTAAATATTTAGATCGATAGTTCAAAACGACGGAGGTATTGATAAATATGTGACACAGAATCCAAGCGGGTTGGTTGAAGTGGAGAGGCTCGTCAGGGATCTTATTTGATCGTGAAGTACCGCTAAAACTTAAGGGCAAGTTTTACCGTACTGCAATTAGACCCGCGATGCTCTATGGTTCTGAGTGTTGGGCAGGGAATTGTGTACATGAGCAAAAATGGGAGTTGCGGATATGATAATGTTTATGTAGTTATGTTGATGTGTGGACACACGAGATTGGATAAAAATAGGAATGAATGTATCAGGGATAAGACAAGAGTAGCACCAATTGTAGAAAAGATGTGTGAAGCTCGTCTAAGATGGTTTGGACACGTACAAAGGAGACCATTAGAAGCACCTGTTAGGTGTTGTGAGAGTCTAAGATGGTTAGTGAGAGTCATCCAAATCATTATTCCAAGTGTCACTTTGCTAGCATAACTTTGTTCTACATCCAGCACCTCATTTTAGTAGACTCTAAGTGTCCTTATCCCACAACAGCCGTATGTCATATTGCTGCTATCACACCACACCAACCCTCTGCCAGCACACCACACCAACCGTTCAACATTTAATAATTAATTCCTAAGTTTTACCCAAGCTGTCCACACAGAACACTTCTCAAATAGACAAGTGTCAATCGGCTATCACTATTTCAAAAACCAAATAAACCAAATACTCATCCATACTTCATTCTAGACGTTATCTCAACACTCAATGTATTCTACAGCAAACACCTCCACATGACTCCAAAATTTTCAATTAAATCTCACTATTGTTGTCACATCCTAATCAATTTATCAACTCACATATTCATAATTATAAATATGTCATTTTATTATAATACCCATATATAAATATTTATATAAACGTTCATACCATCAAAAAATAAATACACCACTAAATATTTCTCTTTCTCGGGAGTTTATTATGTGAATTTACTTTTATTAATTTGGTTTGTTACAAACTCTTCGCCTCTTATAGGAATTTTCGTTCACGATAATATGACATGATATCTGTTAGAGTTAGTATTTTCTATATGTTGAGTTTAGTCCCACACCGCCTATCGGTGTTGGGTGTTGTTAGAAAAGCCCATTTAAGGGTCCATGTTGTTTCTTCTTTTTTCTCTCTTCTTGTATTAGTCCCACATCATGTATTAGGATTTCTCTCTTCCTTCTTCTCCTATATAAGTGTGTGTGTACTTGTAACTATTACTTGAATATAAATATACAAGGTTTTGGGCCTATTTCTACATGGTATCAGAGCCAGGTTCTGAGACCTAAACAAAATTTTTTCCCGATCACCTAATATTCCCCCCCCCCCCCGCCCCCGCTCCCGTCCCGACCAAAAAACCCCCCGCCCCGTGCTTTCTTCTCCCGCGCCCTGCTAGGGCTCACGCCCGCCGCTCCTGTCGACGGAGTCGATTTCTAATCCTGTCGACAGGAGTGGCTCCGTCTCGGCCGTCGCTGCCCTGGACTGCTTCTGCCTGCGACGTCGAGTGCTTCTCCGGCTTCCATCTTCGACATCGACGTCGACTGCTTCCTGTGCGACGTCGACGACGTCGACGCCTATCTCTCCTTCTCTTGATGGCTTCGCTGCTCCTCGACGACGATCCCGTCGTTTGCTTCTCCCGCAGTCTTCGTCGTCTGGTTCCTGTGCATCTGCGACAACAACGACGTTCCCGTCGGCTCTCTGCTTCCTCTGCGACATCAATGGCCCCGACGGCTTCGCCGATTTCTTCTTCTCCGATTTCTTCTTCTCCGGCTACTTCTTCTCCAGCTGCTTCTTCTCTGGCTACCTCTCCTTCTCCAGCCTGCGGCTCTGCCGCTGCTTCTTCTCCGACCTGCTGCAGCTGCAGCTGCTTCTTCTCCAGCTGCCAGGCGCTGCTTCCTCTCTGTGCCGCTGCGGCTCTGCCGCTGCTCTCCTTCACCGGCGGCTACTTCTCTCTCCGTCTGCCGCTGCTTCTCCGGCCAGCTGCTGTTGCAGCCGCTTCTTCTCTGTCTGCCGCTGCTTCTCCGGCCCGCTGCTGCTGCAGCTGCGTCTTCTCCGTCTGCGGCTGCTACTCATCTTCTCCGGCCCCTTAGTTATTTGATGTTGTTGTTGTTTTTTTATTTACAAGTTGTTGTTGGGTTGTTGTATTGCGTCTCTATGATTTCCGCCTTCTTGCACGTGATCTATGTGAGGGGGAGTGTACGTCACGGCCTCTGGGCGTAGTCTATACCTTCATGCACGTATTCCACGTGAGAGGGAGTTTTTGTGATATCGGCGACTCGGATGCTTCTTTCCCGACTCCTGCCTTAGTCACACCCGGCCCCTAGGTATAACCTATGTCTTCTTGCACATGATCCACGTGAGGGGGAGTGTTTTTGATCATGGCGACTCGGATACTTCTTTCCTGACTCCTGCCTTAGTCACACATGGCCCCTAGGTTGATTTCATATGTTGTTTGTGTCTCCTCGTCGTTTTCTCTGGATTTGGTAGGGTTGGTTTGGTCTTGCGTGGTTGACCTTGTTTCCGCTCCGAGTGTATCCAGCGTTGTCATGATCGGTTTGCGGACCAACGTCGTGTGGCTCTTGCCCGGTTGAAGTATCCCCGGTGACACGCGGTTGGGCCTCGGTGGCCGTTGCTTTGTCCCACGCTGCCTTCCTTCTTTTACCCTCTATTTAATGTTGTGTTCAAGCTGTAGGCTTCCCCTTCAGCTTGAGGGGGAGTGTTAGAGTTAGTATTTTGTATATGTTGAGTTTAGTCCCACACCGCCTATCGGTGTTGGGTGTCATGTTGTGGTTCCTATATATTGCCCCTATGTGGATGAATAATATTTTGCACTTTTCATTTCAATTCTCCTTTCTACAATATCAATTCTAAAATGTGTTCTCAAACATATTGACTTATCTGTTTTAAACTTTATTATTCTTTTTTGTTCGTATGTTCAGCGTCTTAAGTCGTTGATTTGAAGATATCATATCATTACAATTCTTGCATCATCTTGCATACATATCAAATATTTGACCAAAACATTACATTACACTCTATTACACTACCTTTTTCTCTTCTTAGTCTCACATCTTGTATAAGATTTCTTCTCACCTTCTCTCTCTTATATATTTGTATTCTCTCTTTGTATTTACATACACAAGCAGTACATACAAGTTTTGAGCTCTCTCAACAAGAACTAAGGTAGTGACATATGAACCGATTGTAGTTCCCATAGTGTGTGATTTTCTCAAAGAATTACCAGGACTACCCCCATCAAGAGATGTTGAGTTCATTATCGATTTGGTGGAAGGAGCTAAACCAGTAGCAAAAGCACCATATCGTATGGCTCCTAAAGAATTGGCAGAACTGAAAAGCCAATCGCAGGAATTACTTGATAAAGATTTTATACGACCAAGCACTTCACCATGTGGAACCCAGTGCTTTTCGTTAAAAAGAAGGATGGTTCGTTTTGATTATGTGTCGACTATCGAGAACTTAATAAGTTGACAATTCGAAACCAATATCCTCTACCTCGCATTGACGATCTATTCGATCAATTGGTTAATGCAAAAGTCTTCTCCAAGATTGACTTAAGATCGACTTAAGATCGGGATATCATCAAATTCGAATAAAGAAAGACGATATTTACAAGAACGCCTTTAGCATAAGATACAGACACTTTGAGTTCATGGTCATGCCGTTTGGATTGACAAACGCGCCAGCTGTTTTCATGGACTTAATGAATCGGGTATTCAAGAAATATCTGGACAGGTTTGTTATTATATTTATCGATGACATTCTGATATATTCGACAAGGGTGAACATGTAGAACACTTAAAGACTGTATTGCAGACATTGAAAAGTCATGTCTTATATGCAAAGTTTTCAAAATGTGATTTCTGGTTAAATGAAGTTTCTTTTTTGGGTCATGTCATTACGGAGCATGTAAGTGAAGGGTCCAGTAAAAGTAGAAGCAATCATAAATTGGCTATGATAAAATCAATCTACTAGGTATAATAAGATCTATCAGAATCTGTTGGTTCAGGTGTTAGCCTGTAAAACCACCAACATCCTTCTGATACCAATTGAAAGTGAAGGGATAAATCTAACTTTACTCTAGGGGTGGTGAATAAAGTATTTTAAAACTTTAATGTTATTTTTAGCAGTTGTAAAAATAGTGATATATGTATATGTATATAGATAATAATCACAGCGCACAAATGAAAAGAAAACAATCACAGACGACACAAGGATTTTATATTAATTCCCCAATAAATCTGGGTATGTCTACTCTTTTACCACCCTGGTAAGAATCCACTACAGGTTTTTGATCAGGTGTTCTATCACTAAAAGACCTATTTTCTAATGGAGATCTAGCAACCCTTTGCGCTTTTGATCAGGTACCCAAAAATCAAACTTAAGTTTTTTGATCAGGTGACTTATGAATCAAGAGTTAACTTTTTAAGCGAGTTAGAGCCTTGTACACAGTTTAAAGAATAAACTAAATGAGTGATATGTTGTCTTCTCTGTCAAGAATCTCTGAAAAGACTTAGTGGATGATGTTGTAAAAAGCTCCCCCTGATTTGAGTAGAAATTGTGATCAAGGGAGGAGACTTTTTCTTCAGGGTGTAGGCCTTCTTGTATACTTTTGCTCTTCAGTAGATATTCCAGACAGATAAGAAATTGGATGTCTCTTGGAGAGTCTAAAGCAGAATATCTGTATATCTCTAAATCTCTGTGTGTCAAAATCTTATTAAGCAGCAATCTTCTGTAGATATATATATATATGTTGTCAGGGAAGAATTCAATATTTGAATTCAAATGATTCTAAAACGTCTGAATCCCTTGAGAATTTGTAATTGTCGTGGAATTAATTAGATTTTAAACTCTGTGATAAATCCATATTTAATGTTGCTTTAAACGGCTATATTTGTTAGAATAATTAACATTAAATATCAGAGTTTCAGTTACCAGATATTTTTAAATCATCCTTCCTTCTGTTAATATAGAAACTGTCTGATTCGTCGAACTCAGCAAAGATTTTGTCGAACTGAGCCTCTATTTCGTCGAACTGAGCTTGAATGAACAGAGCTTTACTTTCGTCAAACAGAGCTCTCCATTCGTCGAACTGAGCTCAGCATTTGTCAAACTAAGCTCAGAGTTTGAGACCTGAGTTAGCCGAGCTATGGATCCTTTGTCGTCATTGTGCCCTATCTTTTGTCATAATCTCAGTAATGCCTAAGTACATCATGTATTTCTTTATAGTTTCATTCCTAGTCTTTATTGGTCTACCCCTCGCTCGTCTAACATGCATAGTGACTATACTCTCAATTCCTAACCGGGGCACCACGAATGATTGTCGATTGTAGATTTGCTCACAAAATAAACAATAAAAATAAATGACAGCCTCCTCCCCAATTTATAACAAGAGAGGTGGTTGGGCACCCGACATGAGCGACTATTATTGATCGTTACGTCTGGCGTCCTAAAACACTGTTAGAGCATATAGATGTATGTGCGGTTAACCTTTTTTAACTGCACCTTGCAGTCATCTTGGTTAAGTTTGGCTAACCTCAAGTTGTGTAGATTTATAGATATATGTACGGTTACTCATGTGTAACTGCACTTTGTGGAGATCATGGCTAAGATTGGTGAACGCAAGCTTTGCTGATGAAGACCGGCATATTTGTCCTTGGTACCTGCTCACTGCTGGTGTTGGTATGGGCGGTTACTCTTGTGTAAACGCACATCCCTGTGCGCACATCCCCGTGCGGTCAACTCATATATGACCGCATTATTCGTGCTTGTCGCACTCATGTAGATTTTTGTAATTAGCCGCACATTGTCAAATTGTAAATTCTCTCTCCACGTTTTTATATAAAAATTCTGTTATTTTCAATTTCTCTTAATTTCTTGTCAATTTCTTACACGTAATATTCAAGTTTTCACATGGTATCAAAGCTAACATTGATCCTTTTGGTTATGAACTCTGCCCTTCTTGATCGCTGCCTACTTCTGCGAACTTCGATTTTTTAACCTCCTGCCTTTTACGCCTTCTTGTGTTGCCTTGCAGACATCGGTGTTCTAACTGCTCGCCTTTTGTGCTTCTTGTGCAGACTTCATTTTTCTAACCGCCCGCTCTTTGTGCTTCGTGTGTGCAGAATACAGTTGTCTAACCTCCCGTCTCTGCTCCACTATGCATTACCACTCGCGATCTGTGAGGTCTCCGTTTCTTTTGTGCGGCTACTATACTCTAACCGTCGCATCTTTTTATGCTTCTTTATCCCGACTCCAGGTGTCAATCATTCTGCCTCTAGTGCCAATTAAGGTAAGTGGCTCATTGTCTCTAGTGCCACCAATCATTTGACAGGCAATCCTCTTATCTTTGCTCATTTGGAAAAACATGAATGGTCACCACTGGTGTTGATAGCAAATGACTGCCCATCCCCTATGTGTGGAACTAGTATGGTCCAGGTCACTCCATCTATTTGACTTGTGAATACTCTCTACGTGCTCATTTTTCCATGCAATTTATCATCAGTTACAACACTTTCAAAGCAACTACAATGCTTTGTCATGTTTACATCGACTAATTGTTATTTTCAGGATCTTCGCTCATAGGAGACGTTTGTTACTGGGACCGAAAGTGGTAGACTCCACTTTCTTAAAAATATGACTGCTCTCTCTGCCTCTACCACCTTTAACTCTCTATTAATGACATCTTCGGCTTGATCATTCTCCTCGCTTACTCTTCCAGCTCATGCCATTCCTCCAGAAGGACACTTCCTCTCTCAACCATGAAGTCTGTCAATACGGTAAACATCACCGGTTTTCTTATCTTGCTTGAAACGGACGTAGTTTGGCTCGTCCATTCGATCTTGTTCACTCAGCCATCTGGTGTTTTTCTTCTACCAAAATTGTTGGTAGGGGTAGTCTTTATTTTTTATCTTTTATTAATGATTATTTTAGATATATTTGGGTATATCTTCTAAAAGACTTCTCTGAATTTTTTCTTGTATTCAGTAAATTTTATAATGAAATTCGCACTCAGTTTGGTGTCCCCCTTAAAATTCTTCGAACTGATAATGTCAAGGAATATGTTAGTCGTCAATTTTTTGACTTCTTTATGAATAGTGGTATTATCAATCAAACCAGTTGTGTTTATAGTTCTCAACAGAACGGCATCGTCGAATGCAAGAATCACAACCTACTTGATGTTGCTCGTACTTTACTCCCCCAAATGAATATTCTTCGCTCATATTGGGGTCATTCCATCCTCATCTCCTGCTATCTCATCAACTGTATTCTCTCTTCCATCTTAATGAGCAAATCCCATTTTCCATACTTTACCCGGGGAAAGACCTTTTCCTCTACCTCCATGCGTCTTTTGATGTACTGCGTTTGTTCACTCTCCTTCCCCTGGTCGGTATAAACTTTCTTCTCACACGATAAAATATATCTTCGTTGGCTACTCTCCCATTCAGAAGGATTACCGATGTTATAATCTAGTTTTGTGAAAACAATGTCTCGACTGGCGTCACCGTCTTTGAGACCACTTCTTACTTCTTGGCTGACCCCATTCCATCCTCTACTATTGATACTCTTACTTCTCTTTCTATCGTGTCTGCTCCTCCAACTCAGAGTCCTACACATCCTATCCCCACCATATCGTCTCTGTCTCCCCCACCACCTTGTATCCTCTAACTTTGGGAAAGCTTCTGCCAGCACTTTCTTTTTCTGACGGTTCTGATGTGGATAACATACTAGACCTGGATTTCCCTATTTCTCTTCGCAAGGGTGTTCGTACGTGTACTCAACATTCTATTCATGATGTTGTCTTGTATGCTCGTCTTACCTCTTCTAACAAGAAGTTTTTTGGCCCTCTCAGCCACTGTCACCCCAGCCACTTACTAAGAAACTCTTACCATACCATATTGGAAAGTTATCATTGATAAAGAATTTTCACCTTAATCAAGAGTGGTACATGAACTTTAGTCCATACTCCTCCAGGGGCAGATGTTGTTAGTTGTCATTGGGTTTTTGTGGTGAAATGTCATACTGATGGAACTGTGGATCATTATATGGCTAGGTTAATTGCAAAAAAATTCACTCAATTCTATGAGTTGACTTTTTTGATACCATCTCTTCGGTGGCTTGCCTTAGCACGATCTGAGTTCTTTTTTTTTGTCAATGTCAATATGGATTGACAGATGTCTTAGTTGGATGTCAAAAATGTCTTCCTTTATACTGTTCTCCAAGAAAAAATATACATGATGTAACCTCCTAGGTATGTTACTCACGATGAGTTTCAGGTATACAAATTATAGAAGGTGATTTATGGATTTAAATAAAGTTGTCGGGTTTGGTTCGAAAATTTTAGTGAGGTCATCTCCAATTTTGGTTTTTTCCATAGCTTTATAAATCACTCTCTCTTCATACACGAGACTTCTCATGGGAGGGTTGTTACTTGCAGTTTATGTTAATGATATTCTTCTTACAGGTGATGATACTGTAGGCATCGTCTTGACAAAGAAGCATATTCTTCAACACTTTATCACCAATGATATGTGACCTCCAAAACTCTTTTTGTGTATTGAGACAAATACCTAAAGGACTTCTTGCGACATCAGCCTTGGGCTACAAAGTTATGAGGTGTCAAATGTCTCTCAAGGAATGTGACACATCACGGTGCTCACCAGGATGTATTTATGAAAAGTCATCGTGAATGTGACGACTGCCTGAGTGAAAACCATAGACATCGACAATAGGATGTGACTCTGAAGAGTGGCAAGTGCCTCTCACAAGTGAGAACTCATCTAGTGGGTTTGTAGGTATATTGTTGAAGACTGAATCTCTAGTCGAAGGAGATACTAGCTCTAAGTGAGGTGTGATTTATGGATGTATCATTACAATGTCACTGAGCCGCTCATCTTCGCTCTCGTGACCAGGACCGAACAGAACTCCAAAATCAAGTGTGCATTGAATCTCGTCAAGATGAGATGAATCAAAATCAATGTCGGTTCTCTCATGTCAGTGGGAGCACTACTCGACTCATTGGTTGCTTGACCTAAATCTAAGACATTTGTTATGTGAGTCAAATCAGCATCCAAGCTTTCAAAGATCATGAGCTCATCATTGAAATTTGACTTCCATTATATCTGTTTTTGGAACACTAGGAAGACCACTACATGTGATTTTATGTTGATGATGGTATCCTCTACAGTGTTCTTGAGGGTCATCAAGACGGTCGTCCATAACATAATTAGGTCATGCTCGTGGGTGGATGTGAGCCCTACGAACGTGCGGTGGTGGTCGCGCATATACAGACTCATGTTCCTCAAATAGAGGTGATGCGTAGAGACAATGACTTGAGCGAAACTCAACTCCACTATTACAAAGTCATGTTGAAGGATCAACCTGATCCTATTGAGCGCAGGTATAAGGACGACGGTAATCGTCATAATAATATAAAGATCTCTCCAAAGACACTCTATGGGATCATGCATAGACGAGTTGTGGTTCCTCAAATAGAGGATTAAGGTAGTGACAACCACTATGATAAGACATTGAGTGATATAGAATTTAGTCCCGCGTATTTTAAACTAAGCCATAACCTCGCTTTGATACCAAATTGACGTAGAACAGGTTTTGAAACGTAGTTGTGTCGATGCTAATCCAATCCTACATGAGTGTCCGGAATGGACTTAAGGGCACCTAAGTTATATGACGCACGAAGGCTTCAATTTAAATCCGCAAATAAAATTTAGCAAGTAAATTTTTATAATTTTTGCAAATTAACATAAAATGAATTATATTTTTCCAATGCACAAGAAGACTACGCTTACTTCCACACAAAGTGCTTTTACTACAATTTCCACGATTAGGCTTTATAGAACAAAAGATAATTGTGAACTGAATAAGGTCGTCTATGGACTTCAAAAAAAATACATAAAGCATGTTTTGATAATTTAAATAGATTTATTTCTACCGCGTGATCGAGATCGATAGAAAGTCATTTTTTATGAGAAAGAGGTATATATGACTAACTGTTCTTGTAGTCTGTGATGGGAACAACCGCGTGATCGAGATCGATGGAGGAGATCGGACCACCACTCTGCGGGACCCTCTTTTGCACATTTGCATGGGATGCATTGATCGGATCGGCGATCCGAGACCGCGAATACGTTCGGAGAGTCGTTTTACTATTTAAATGTGTTTCGTTTTTTATTTGAACTCAGATTTAGTGTTTTAGGATACATGAGTAAGGACCAATCATAGTCGTTCACGACAGGTGCACAATCAACTGTCAATTATTTTCATTGTTGAATTTGTGTGTGATTCTAGATCCGGCAATCTTTCGCGGTGCGATGTCGTGAGACCCTGGGTATGAAGTCTCGATTCATGCATCAGTTTTTCCTTTCCGTACAATTTTCGTCCTCTGTTTTCCTGTGACCCCCCAATGTATTCAGTTCCACACTACTTGCCCACTCCCATATTGCATGATTCAGAAACCACCCCCACCTTCATCTTCTTCCTCTCAACGGAAACGGGAACCAGCGACACGTAACTTCCCAGGCCGCTCGACTTGTCTCCTCCCGATGCAGATCCCTGTCTCGTGAGTCCGCACCACAAGCTACACCTCTCCATTTCATCCGTGAAAGCTCCAAGTACAGTAACTGCTGACGATCGACAACCAGCATTATCCAGCCACATCTCTATTCTTCAATCCAGGAAAGACGCAGCCCTCCCATTAATTCTCCACCTCACAGTTAGCCTCCATGCACCTCCCACTTCATCTGCAAGTTTCTCCTTCATTTCCAGCACTTTCTAAGGCCCTGCCATCCCTCTATTGCAATCAGAATCAGTCTAGGAAGATCAACATAAAAATTCATGCCTGCTGGAATTTCCTTCCAGTAGGCCAATCCTCCTTTATCTGCCCTCCCTTGCATCCAGAGGCTCCCTCAACTTCAGAGAAGGATTTCATTGTCTTTTATTTGTTGCATACAAGCGGTCCAAGTCACCTCCTATGAACGTGTTGCCCGCCGCATCTTACCACTACCTGATCTATGTTGTTATCAGAGAAATACTGTGTGGATTCGATGACGATGACATCAACAGAAACATATTGACATCAATGGAATGGATTAATGCGACAATACCCTTTTTAGTTGGAAAGTCTCCCAAAAAGATGCATTTGATTGACAGAGCATATAATTTTGCATGACCTTGGTAGGGGACCTGAACAAAAGCTTCGCACCCAAACACATGTGCAGTTAGAGGAAAGGGAGGGTCGAGAGGATCTTCTCCACAACTTCTCCCTCTCAAGGTCGTGCACCCGCTGGCAATCAGAAGGTCGTAACAAATTCACATGACATTGAAATAACCTGAGATCGATTAATTTTGCATTCGTTATATTGTGTTTTCTTGCCTCGTCGGACATCTTGTAATAGATACTTCATCACAATTTTTTGGGTACATACATTCTTGAGAAATCATAGAACTTTTTCCATGTAATTTTCCTTTGAGATGAATTGTGTCTACTTTTTCCATGTGTTAGAAAAGCCCATTTAAACTAAGCTCATTTTATAGCATTTATTGTTTTTCTCTCCTCTCTTTAGTCCCACATTGTGTATAGGACTTTCCTCTCTCTTTCTCTCATCTATATATTTGTACTCATTCTTTGTATTTGTACCAAGTGGACATATATACAAGGTTGGCTTTCTCCATTTCTACATGGTATCAGAGGGAGGTTCCGGTCTCCTGCGGATTCCGAGTTCTATCCGCCCAGCGGCCTGCGGTCTCCTGCGGACTCACATTCCTATCCGCCCAGCGGCCTGCGGTTTCCGCGGCCTGAGGGTGTGTGTCCGCGCATCCTAGTCGCACTGCCCCTGCGGCCTGCCTTTGTCCAAACCGCTCCCTCTCCTCCCGTGGAACCACTCCTCTTCCCTCCTCTTCTGCTCCCTCTTTATAGCCCTCTCTCTCTGATCTGTGGGGTCCACTGCTTCCCATAGTCCGCTGCGGCCTCTTCTTGTCCGACGCGAGCTCGGCGAACTCGCTCCCTAGCTCCGTGGTCTCCTTCTGTCCGCTGCGAGCTCGGTATTCGCCTCCTCTTCTTGCCTTTTTTGTCCGCCGTGAGCTCGGCGGCCTCCTTCTGTCCGCGCTTCCCTCCTGCCTGCGGCTGCTCTCCTTCCTCTTCTAGCGGACTTCTTTTCCTGTCCGCCGCGGGCTCCTTCTCTCTGCGATTTCCGTCTTGCGGACTGGTCCAGCCCTCTGCGGTCGCCCTCTAGTCGCCGCGACTTGCCAAGCTCCCGCGACTTGCCGAGATCCACCGGCCTGCCCTCTCTTCTCGGCCACCTGTTGTGCTTTACTTGCCACGGCCGGCTCCAGTCCGCCGCGGTCTGATCCAGTCCGCCTCGGCCTCATCCTGTCCGTCGCGGCCTCTCATAGCCCGCTCCTTGCTGAGTGTGTCTGTACTCGCCGTGGCCTCCTCCAGCTCGCCGCGGCCTCATCCAGTCCGCTGTCTCTGCCCGCTTCCTCTCCTCCAGGTCGCCTCCATGGCTACATCTGCGGATTCTGTTGGCACGACAGTTCCTCCTCCTGACCGCCCGGCCTCTCTCCAGGAAATCCGCGACGAGCTTCGGATTACTACAATTTCTCTCACTGGCAAGAAAAACTTTGTGGAATGGGCACACTAGGTTCGCCGTGTCCTGCAGTCAAAGGGGTTCCTTCATCACTTGACTCAGGCCGTTATCGGTAACCCTACTGAGGAATGGTTACGCAATGATGGTCGTGTGCAGACTTGGCTTCTTAACTCTCTTGATGGCGAATCTTATCGCCTGGCCATGTACCATGAGACGGCCAAAGGCATGTGGGACGAGCTCCACACCCTCTACTCTGGCAAGGATAGTCTCCACCACCTGTATGACATCATCACTGCTCTCCAGGCCCTTGATAGCAGTGGCGCGACCGACCTGACGTCCTTTGTTGCTCAGGCTCGGTCTCTGGTTGAGGCTTGGATCCACCATCAACCTCCTACTTGAGATCTTGCTGCTCAACGTACCCAAAAGGAAGCTGTGGGTATCGCCATGATGATGGCCCGGGTCCCGCCTCATCTTCACAGTGTCCGGGCTCACATCCTCTCCTCTACCGTTACACCATCTTTCTCCGATGTGTGCTCGATGCTTCTCAAAGTCTCCCCGCCTCCGGATGTGCCCGGACTTCCTTCTCCGGCCCTTGTTCAACAGGCACCCGCTCCCTTATTGCCTCTCCCCTTTTCTGCCCGTGGAGGCCGCTCTGATTCTCGCGGCCGGGGTCGGGGTGGCCGGTCTCGGCCTAAGTGCTCGTTCTGCGGTAAAGATGGGCATCTTGAAGCCACGTGCTATCGCAAACATGGGCGACCTCCTCGTCCGCAGGCCTCTGCTGCTACTACCGACTCTGCTTCCCCTCGTACTGATCTCGACGAGGTTCGTCTTCAGCTCCAGCATCTTCATGGCCTGCTTAGCCGCCCGCCTGCCTCGGTTGCCTCTGCTGCCTCCATCTCCAATGAAGGTATCGTCTTCCTATCCTCTGGCCCGCGATGGATCCTTGATTCTGGTGGCACTCATCATATCACATCTGTTAGGCCGCCTCAGTACTTGTCTTCACCTCACCCGAAGTACATTACTGTCGCTAATGGGGCATCGGTTCCCGTCTCTGGATGTGTTGATATTTCCCTCACTTCTTCTCTCCTTCTGCGCTCAGCTCTACATGTTCCGGGCTCTCCTTTCAATTTACTGTCTGTTGGTCGCCTTACTACTGATTCTAATTACTCCGTGACATTTACTTCTTCTTTTCTCATACAGGATCAGCAGACGCGGACTATCATTGGTAGAGGACTGCTGCAGAATGAGCTCTATCTTCTTGACGACTCTCCCACTGTCCTCGCATCTATCTCCTCTTCGGATTGGCATCGCCGTCTGGGTCACGCTCCTCTTCCAGTCCTCCGGAAGGCTCTTCCGGATGTTTCTCTTCCTGCTTTTCGCTGCGACACATGTATTTTGGGCAAACAGCCCCGTTCATCGTTCCCTTCTCATTGTACTCAGAGCTCCGCTCCTTTTATTTTGGTACACTCCGATATCTGGGGTCCGTACAAATTTACTAGTATTTCTGGCTATCGGTATTTTCTTACTTTTATTGATGATTACTCTTGAATGACTTGGTTATATCTCCTCCGGGATCGCTCTGAACTTCCTCGCGTCTTCCGGGCTTTCATACTTGAGACTCGCACTCAGTTCTCTGCTCCCATTCGTACTATTCGTACGGACAATGCGCGTGAGTACATCAGTCATACCTTCGCCACTCTTTGTTCTGAGTTCGGCATTCTTCACCAAACCTCGTGTCCGTACACACCACAACAGAATGGTGTCGCTGAACGCAAGAATCGTCACCTTCTTGATGTCGATCGCTCCCTTATGCTTCAAATGCGGGTTCCCAAAGCATACTGGAACTACGCGCTCTCCACGGCTTGCTTTATCATCAACCGCCTCCCTTCTTCCGTTCTCCAGTATGCTACTCCCTTCAGTCTCCTCTTTCCCACTACTCCTCCTTTTCCCGTTCCTCCACGGGTGTTTGGGTGTACCTGCTACGTTCACCACCTTGGTCCCTCCACGGACAAGTTGGATCCTCGTGCCGCCAAGCATATCTTTGTGGGCTACTCGCGCACTCAAAAGGGTTATGTATGTTATTCGCCTGCTACCCGTAAGGTTACTGTCTCGGCTGACGTGACTTTCCGTGAAGATATTCCATTCTTCCCTGATCTGGATGTCGCTCCGAGTCCAGATCCCGTCGTTCGTCCTGTCATTCCTGCTCCTCACTCCTCATCCTCTCCTCCTTCCCAACCTCCTGTCCGTCCACCACCACCGGTTATCCGGGTCTATTCTCGTCGCTCTCCTCATCCCGTTGCCCCTCTGCAGTCGGCTTCGACCTCTGGTGCTCTGCTCCCTGCTGCTCCGGCTCCCGCCTCTACCGCTCATCCAATGGCGAATTACGTCTCTCTCCATCGCCTCTCTCCATCTCTTCTTCACTTTGCCACCTCATTATCCTCTGTTTCAGTCCCTAACTCTTTGCAGGAGGCGCTTCACCATCCTGGCTGGCGGGCTGCCATGGACGAAGAAATGACGGCCCTCTGAGCCAACCAGACCTGGGTCTTGGTTCCCTTACCTCCCGGTCAACACCCTGTTGGGTGTAAATGGGTGTTCGTCATCAAGCATGCTCCGGATGACACTATTGCACGACTGAAGGCCCGTCTTGTGGCCCGTGGCTTCACACAACAGGAGGGCCTCGACTATGAGGAAACCTTCTCTCCGGTGGCCAAGCTCAACACTGTCCGCGTTCTTCTCTCCGTCGCGGTGCACCGCCACTGGCCCCTTCATCAGCTCGATATCAAGAACGTCTTTTTGAATGACGACCTTCAGGAAACCTTCTACATGCGCCAACCGCCCGGGTTTGAGACCACGGGGGAGTCTCGGGTATGTCTTCTCAAAAAGTCCATTTATGGTCTCAAACAGTCCCCTTGGGCATGGTTTGACAAGTTCAGCAAGGTGGTTTGAGACATGGGGTTCACTAGGAGTTCTGCAGATTTCTCCCTTTTTACCCGACATCGGGCCACTGGCACCGTCCTTCTGTTGGTTTTTGTTGATGACATCCTTCTCACTGGGGATGACTCAAAGGGGATTCAAGAGGTCAAACAACATCTGAGCACTGTTTTTCAGACTAAAGACCTGTGGAACCTTCGCTACTTCCTTGGTCTCGAGATCGCACGGCGGCCAGACGGGTTGGTGCTCTCCCAACGAAAGTACTGTCTCGATTTTCTCAAAGATGCTGGTCAGTCTGGTTGCAAGCTAGCTTGTACCCCGATGGAGGCAAATCACAAACTGTGCGCTCATGCTTCGGATGACGATTTGCTGCTTCCGAATCCGGAATACTATCGACGCCTTGTGGGAAAGTTGGTCTATCTAACGGTCACGAGGCCGGATATATCGTTTGTAGTTGGGGTTGTCAGTCGGTTCATGCATGCCCCCCGGGCTTCTCATCTCCAGGCGGTTGAACGCATTCTCCGATACCTTAAGGGAGCACCAGGTCAAGGGCTGGTTTACAAAACCTCCGACTCTGCTCCCGCATTGGTTGCCTGTTCTGATGCCGATTATGCAGGTTCCCTGGACGATCGGAGGTCAACAAGTGGGTTCTGTACTTATTTTGGTGGTCATCTTATTACATGGAAAAGTAAGAAACAAGCTGTGGTAGCCCGTTCCTCTGCAGAAGCTGAATACCGATCGATGGCCTCGGTTGTCTCAGAACTCACATGCCTTGAAAGTCTCCTTACTGACCTGGGAGTAAAACTCCCCTCCTCTGCTGTTCTATTTTGTGATAGTCAAGCCTCCATACACATAGCAAAGAATCTGGTGTTTCATGAGCGCACAAAACATATCGAAGTTGACTGTCACTTTGTTCGTGAGAAGGTTCAATTGAAGAAACTTGAATTGAAGCATGTTCCAGAACTGATCCAGTTGACGACATCCTCACAAAGGCCTTATCAAGTACCCTGTTCTACCAGTGTTTGTCCAAGCTGGGTGCATATGACCTATACGCTCCAGCTTGCGGGGGAGTGTTAGAAAAGCCCATTTAAACTAAGCCCATTTTATAGCATTTATTGTTTTTCTCTCCTTTCTTTAGTCCCACATTGTGTATAGGATTTTCCTCTCTCTTTCTCTCATCTATATATTTGTACTCATTCTTTGTATTTGTACCAAGTGGACATATATACAAGGTTGGCTTTCTCCATTTCTACACCATGTAATTTTCCTTTGAGATGAATTGTTAAACACGCCTCTTTTCAATTGTTATTAAAGGCTCTATTTGGGACAACTATGTCGTTTGAATGATGTTAGTGCGATAGTAAACAAAATGAAGTTGGTTTGCCTGCATTTTGGAATTTGTGACGACTTTTTAGTCCAAATTCCTCATTTCGACTAAAAATCCAGTTTCATGATTGTTAAAGAATAACGTCACAGACACGACTTTGGTAGCGTTTTGGCCTAAAACGTCATTTTAAAAAAGTAGTGTTCATGTCAACACCTACTCAAAAGCTACCAGTGTTATATATTTTTTTAAACCTTCCAATTATATCATAAGTTAAAAGCCTCCCTAATTGGGAGAAAAACTGAGTTGTGTGCTAAAGTGTGAATGGGAACTAATTTGTTTTAATGATCTTTGACTCTTCCTTCCGTCAAAGATCTCCACCCCTATGTTATCTAATAGACAATACTTGCAATAAACTCGATCAACTTGGATACAATCTCGAGGTATGCTAGTGTCTAACCTCAGGAAGTTGGTTCCGCCTATATGCTCCTCTCCCAAATGAGAGATCTCAAAACCCTAAACATCCAAAGATTCCTAAAACTCCCCAAGTCACCTCCTTATATAGGGGTTGGTGTCAGCTTACTTACTATTTACCATAGTGTCCTATAAATTAAAGATTCAAGATACCATAAGATCTCTTGCATGTGTGTTTAACAATGTATCCAACAGTATCCCACCAGAAAATTGACCTTAACCCCAAGGTCGAGGTGTCTCCCGCCATCTGGCATTGATATGCCCTCGGGTGGGCTACCGCAGAGGTGCCTAGGGCTCTGTCCGGCGGTACATCAGTGATCATAAGGGCGTCAAATTCAGCAATGTCAATCTCCTCCAAGTCATCCCCGATGAGGGCCCAGACTCCTTAACAAGACAATCATGAATTGGCGAGTAAGATTTCTTGCAACGGAAGCACATGCACTTACTCCGCAAATTATGATTCTCTTGGTTGGAAAGGTGTTGAGTAGGGATGTAAAGGTTGTTGTGTGGGCTCATTATGGTTGGCCGAGGTAGAGGAGGTGGTGGACGTTTAGACAAAGGAGGGAGTAAAGTATGGTTGGTATGGAGGTTTAGAAGGAGGCGTTGTAGAAATAGGGTCATTGGACGTCGCCAGGAATTTGGCCTCCACTAGTAGGGAGAGGTTCATGACTTGGTTGACAAATGGTGGGTGTGGAGGCTAGCTCAGATTTGGGGATGTAATACATGCATGAAATTGGTCAAGTAATGGTCAGGTGGGAGACCTGGAATGTGGGTGAACAACTCAATAAATCCATCAACATAGGAGTCAATGAAGCCGGTCTGACAGACCCCTCAAAGGCGCTCGATCACGGTGCCAGAGTGGCGGTCATCATACTGTTGAATGAGTTCCTCGGTGAGGGCTGCCAAGGTGAGGCCGGGAGAGGACTACTAGTAGAGCCAGCGAACCCTTCCATGCCGATAAGAGCCGTGGAGACCTTCTATTTCTAATGAGTCTGTTGAATGTTAAAATACTGTTCGGCATAGGCAATCCAACACATGGTGTCAGTACCGTTAAATGTGGTAATGTCGAGGATGGGAAGATGCAGAGGAGGCAATCCCGCCAAAGCGAGTTCTATAGAGGACAATGTGTTGTGGGATCCCAAGGTAGTGGCGGTGTTAGGGCCGGAGTGTTGACCGGGTTGCTAGTTGTTGAGCATGATCATAATCGAAGTGAAATGCTCGGCTTGGGTCTCGAGACGAGAGATGTTGGTTGTGTGGGCGTGTTCGAGGGCCTCCGCGGGATTTCATCGAGTGACGTCCCTTTGACAAGAAGAAAAGGGCACGGGTGGAGGAGAAGAAGAAGGGCCCGAGCGAGGTGCTGCCCCGGGAGAAGACAACCCTCCATAATGGCTTGTGCAGAAGCCTCATGAGCTGGAGTTGCGACGGTCGTGGGAGCTGTAGCGGAAGAGGTTGCAGGAGTTGGTTTTTCCGATTGTATAGCACTTCAATGGGGCGCCAGGAGAAGGCGTAGAAGGCGAATGTGGTGGATGGTCACTGAAAACGCAGTTAGCGGAAGATATATCCGGTGAAAGTAGGTCTGACAGAAGAGGGATCGACGGAAGAAATCGCCAAGTGATCGGGGGAAGAGAGCTCCCAATTGACGGAAGAAATCTCCAAAACGGCAGAAGTAATCTCCAAATCGAAATGTAAGTACAATTGTCGTGAAGCTTACAGTCCTGTAACGTTTGAAGTGAAATGAGGAAGTAGAAATGTTCTGTCATTGCATTGTTTAACTTCTTTCTCCAAGTTAACTTGTACATGAATCTGGAAATTAGTTGGTTAAGCAATATCCTGATGCTTCCAAATTATTTTTCTCTCTTTTATCATTTACTGATAACTGTTTACATTTTCTTCAAATTTGCACTTACATGTGGGTCCTCGGTGTTCTATTTTACAAAGCACTTTAAACTCTTACATTTATTTCAAAGGCCAAGTAAATGCTTGTTGCTCATATAATCTCAGTTAAATCTTTCTATAATTCTATGTTCTTGATGTGGTCGTCATTTTCTGAAATATGTACTGTTTTTTTTTTATATTATTCTTTTGTTTATAAGAAATCACAAGGATTAATAATATATTCAATTTTATATTTTGATATTTTTAACCAGGTCAGAGTGAACGCTCTGCAGTGCTTGGGTGATTTGATTCCTTCACTTGATAAACAAGCAGTGATGGACATTTTACAAACTTTGCAACGTTGCACTGTCGTTGACCAATCTGCACCTACTCTAATGTGTACGCTCGGAGTTTCACATTCAATTTGTAAACATGTAAGGCATTACATCCTCTTTAGGAATCATTCTATTAATTTTTAATATTCTTTTTTGACTTGGGTTCGTTAGGCCTTGCTATCGAAAATTTTCAGAAGGCATTGAACAATGCTTAGTAAGGACATGTTTTATTTTGTTAGTAAAAGTCCGCATCAACAACAAGTAATCAGCAACTAGGCCGAGCTACAGCGGTGCCCAACATCAACATCTAGTCAATAAATGGAACTCAGAAAAATGACTTTCACATGATTGTTTACGAAGGATCGATTTGTTGAAAGAATACAAAAGAGTACTGAAAAAGTATGTTTCTACTAATCAAAAAAAACACCAACACCTACTTCAATGATTTGTCATCTTTAGAATAAAGCTTACTAACTAATCAGGAGGGTAACAAAATAAATAGATAAAGAGAGATCCATAAAGGGGAACTGTTTTTGACAAAAATATAAACAGAAACATACAGTTGACAAAAATGAAAAAGGCAAAGAGCTACAACACTTAAGCTTGTATTTGACGATTACATTTTCAGTAAGATTATGTTTTCTCCACCAGTATGCTTCTTTAATATATTTCTGCGTTCTTCAATAATATTCGACTAGAAATATTTGACGAATAAATTTATATCCATTATCCTAAATGTTTGGTTGAGCCTGTATCTTGTCTTGATATTGAAAGAGAGCGTGATTGACACCCAAAAAAGCCTTGATGTATCAAAAAGTACTTCTAGAGAGAGAGATTCATCGACATTGATGAATTTTAATAAATCTAGGAATGCTTATTTCCTTCATATTTACACTAGTTGGACCCTCCTACAAATCACATCTGTTGAGGTGTAACCTCATCCAAGAAAAGCACATCTCATTGTCAGGTAGACTTCGACACCTCCCCGTATAACCTGTGTCCAAGATCTAGTACTGCACACGTTCCTAATAAGTCAACACTTGACCAATAGATTTAAGCAGGGCCCAACTGCTTATTTCATTGATACCATGAGTTTAGTGAATATTATTTGTAGTCATTCCTTTGACCATGGAGTTAGATTATCAAACCTAGCACACCTGGAAGGGATACTATTTGTATTCTTTGGCGAGAGAAGGGAAACATAAGGGACATAACCATGCCGGTACCATTTGGACATGACTAAACAATTTGCAAAAGACTAGTAAACTTTGCCATCATTGATACCCTAATACCTATAATGGTATATTTTAGTGGCCCCTATTCAACACTTTTATATTGCGTTGTCCACTTTTCATCTTATCGTCTAAATCTTGATATGATTATGAGAAGTTACTCTTTCAAAGACTGAAGAAACGAACAACAGGCAGAAGATATCAAGGTAGTAGTTATTCCCGATTGAATGAAAGATGCTACAGATAAATGTGAGCATTAATATTGGGCTAAGGAAAGGTCTGTCCACCTGCCTAAAGAATAAACCTTGATATATTTGCATGGATATAGATGCTTGATCCATGTAGTAGAAGAGAAGGAAGAGTAAATCAATCATAAACCCATAGAAATCGTCAAGTTATTTAATTGAGGCTTCATCGATGAAAGACAATATCATGACTAGATCTCCAGTGTGGTTATATTACAAAAATACTTGGGCAAATGGAGGATGTGAGTGAATTTCCCTCTTCTTAATTATGCTTGGCTTAAATATTGCTACCTATTGCCATCAACAAGTTTGCAGATGTCACATGTCAGGTTCATGTCGATTTGAGTTTGAAATGGATTGCGGGTGATATATCGGAGATATTTTACAATGTCGAATTTTAATATTTAAATAAATTTATTCATATATACATAAATTTTTTGTAAATATGTTGCACACATAATGTATGTTTATAAATTACACAATACAATTTATATACATAATCAAGATTGTAGATGTCGGATATCGGGGACGCGTCGGTTTAAGTTTTTCATGTCGATTTTAATATGTCGGGGATATATCAGGGATATTTTATATATCGGGTTTTAAGATTTAATTATTTATATGTATAATTATTTACAAATTTAATCCTTTTTTAATTTATATATTATTATTTTAATAATTTGATATTTATTGAACTCATAAATTTATCGAATTAATATAAATATTTTATATTACACAAGTAATAACGGTATAATGTGTGAAATAAAACAAGAGAAAGCAGAATTTCGCGAAGTTGTCGATGACAATGAAAGATAAGAAACTTTTAATCATAATTCAAAGACCATGCATAGTCAATGACGGACTTGAGCAAGAAAGAAAGCTAGATGAAGGGAAAAAATAACCTAAAAATGAAACAATTTTGGCCTTTTGTCTATTAGACCATAGACACTAATTAAAATAATTTGAAAAAAAAGTCGATAAAATGTTGGGATATATCGGCCAATATATATCGGACGATATATCGGCGAATATATCGGTCAATAGCAGACATATCGGAGGATATATTCCAAAATGATATTTTACAAAAACATATTGAAAATGTGTCATTTTGTCGATGAAATTTTTATGCCGGACGACATGTCGGTCACGTCGGAGGATATCCACAACAATGTACATAATGCATATTTATAAATTACACAAAAAGACGTTGACAACAGGAAATGACATAAAGAGCATCAAATGAGAATTCGACGTCGAATCTAGGCTCAGTGAGATGCACGAAATAAATTATTACCTCTTGAACGCTTAAAATAAATGAAAAATATATATTTTTAATACTCGCTCAGATATATCGGCCGCGAGACATCGCCCACTATATCAGTTAAGACTGATATATCGTGAGATATTTTCAAAAATGATATTTTTTTTCTTAAAATGTCAATGTCGTGACATTTTCTACCCAAAACCTTTATGTCTGCCAACATGTCGGACATGTCGGCTAACTTGTCGGACATGTTGCCTGGGATTTACAACATTAGCCCTCAGAGGTTTCCTTCTCATTTACGTTATTCTTACACACCTTTCTATGTACCACTGAGGCTCTGTTTGTTTGTTCATTTTTGCTACATATCTATTTGGGTGAAAACTCCAATGCTAAAAAATCTATTTGGTAACCCTACAATTCTCAAGTTGACTCCAAATCACCATTTTGGCTTTTTTAAGACCGCAGACATGCCTCTCCATTTTCCACCTCTCCTTTATCATTGCTCTCATTCCTACCACTCCAACTCTCACTGCTGAAACAAACAGACCCTATGTTAGAATGCATTTTCCCGGTAAATAATGCACAATCTTCATTAATGAAAATCAATTGATAAGGATCAACATGAGTTTTATGGCTCATTCGGGCTGATTTATCACCTGCCATATTTGCCTTTGTTAGACAGATGATTTCAGTCCACAGTTAGGTTTGGAGAGGCATTTAGATATAACGTATACATTTTCTTTTCTTTATTTAGGGTTTTATTTATGAGGTCCGACAACTATCGTGAACGGTCTTATCACAGTCTTTGAAGATGGTTCCCCTAAGCTTCAATAATTATAAATAAGAGTGAGGGGGTTGGTTTGGCTCTTTCATTACTGTTTCTGAGTTTCTTCCCACAATACAGAAGCCTTCTTGTTGTGCAGATCCATAAACCATATGTGCTAACTCC
The DNA here is from genome assembly GCA_039583875.1 of Platanthera guangdongensis. Lineage (NCBI taxonomy): Eukaryota > Viridiplantae > Streptophyta > Magnoliopsida > Asparagales > Orchidaceae > Platanthera > Platanthera guangdongensis. The sequence goes on from CM077164.1 coordinate 131,116,222, forward strand.
TAGGTATCGTCTTCTTTTGTTTCCCCTTTTTTTGTGTTTTTGTTATCCCAACCCTAAAATATCCTAGCTGTCTGCTTAGTATCACCCCAACCATCTTGAGCCGCTAATTATCATCCTCAGCCCTCTTCCAGACCCTAAAGCAGCATAGCCATTCCTGTCCTCCCCAAAACCAGCCTCCCTGAACCGTTCCTCTCCTGCTCGCACTTCCCAAACCCCCTTGTTGATCACACGGAGCCAGCCCCAACCCCTTCTTACTCAGACCCATCCTCCCAAGCCCATTCTAGGGTCTGGATGACCATTCTTTTTGCCCTCCTACTGGATGAAACCTTCTCTCATCCTTCCATACCTGTAGCCACTCCACAACAGGTCATTCCCTGGCCTAACCATTACCCCACGTATAGTCCAGTGCACACCCCTTTCACTGCCTAATCAATTGAGTACCCACCCAGATCCCTAAAGCTACCTGAGCCACCTCCCTCCCTCCATCAATTTCAGTCCACCGCAAGACCAATTCCTCCTCATCAAGTCCACTTCACAGCTATATTCATATTATGGTCAACACCATGACTCGTACAACCCCTGAATCTCCATGTCTTTGCTGCCCACTGTTCCTACACTTTTGTTTCTCTCATGTGGTTTCGTGTTTTCTTCATTGTTGTATGGTTTGAATATTTATATGAGTGTTGATGTGTTTGTTCGTTAGTGTGCTTGTTTTGTGATTAATTCGGATTTGTTGGGTCTATTTTATTGTGTATTTAATTACTACACTCCAATCGGGAAAAGGCGTTACCTGAATATTGCTTGTGTTAATTTCATTAGTGATCTGCTTTTATTTCTACTTTCATTAGTGATCTGCTTTTATTCCTACTTGCAATTTATTAATTGATCATCCACACATACATGCATCATCCTAAGATTAGGTAGAATTATTTTCCCAACGCCGTACGGAGGGTTTGCATTGTTTATAGTTCACTTCAACTGCCTTCCCTGCATTTTATTTTGTATACGAACCTTATATTTCATAGTAGTAGAGTATTGAGGACTCATGTCAAGTTTAGTCTTCATTTATTCTACACAGTACGAGAGTCTATAGGTTATCCATGAGTAATCATTGTGATCGTTCGACACTATTTTATAATGATATGGATAAGTATTTCTTAGGCCCTTGTCATTACACACTATTTGAGGAACTGAAGCCCATTTATACTAGACCCCATAGTTCTCCTGCTAAGTAACATTTGTACTGTTACTATGATCATCCTCATACTCAGCTCTCCGTTGTAGAGCTGTCTCCAACCTCTTGAGAGAACAGGAGTTCCTGGCTTGCTAAGGGACAGGAGGAGGTCTGGGAGGAATCCAAACACTGTTCACGCTGTCCACTGCGGTGACGATTCTGAACACTCTTGAGATCGTAGGATTTCTGGTAAACATTATCCCCACACATTTTTAAGTCTGTTCGAACATCGAAAATGTAAGCCTTAACCGCAACGCCTGCGACACATTAAATATGCTGGAAATTCATTTAATAGCACTTGGGCCTAGAGGATTCAGAACATTTTTTTGAGGGTAAGTTTTTCACCAGTTGTGGTCACTCTCTTTAGGCAAACAATGGCGGCCATCAAGAACCTAAGCATAATGGCACTACACCAAAAAGAGCTCCAAAACCGCTCTTCCCCGTGAAATAAGCAGACCGGAGAAGACCGAAGTGGATAGAAAAATTTTTGCTATGACTTCTTCAAGGAAGAAGCCCAAGAAGAAGGCTGGGGTTGCTGCCTCAAAGCCCACATCAGCTACTCCTTCTGAACCCTCGATTATTGTTAACAGTACGGATACCCCGACCACTCTTCAGAACCAATTGAGTGTGGCTACTTCTGATTTGACATTGATGTGGACAATGCAGCTAAGATCCTTGACCATTCTGATGAGGAGTCTGCGGTTGACTAAACAAATGAGAACTTTCCCACACAATTTGCAGCTGAAGAAATCGAAGATCCTGCCTCGTGAAGATGCTTCAGTACGAGAAGACAGTCACTGAGGATGCTGGTAGGAAGGAAGAGAAGAGAAGTAGAGGAAGCAACTGGCTTCGGAGGTCTCCTCCAAAAAAAGAAGAAAGGAACCAAGGATCATGAGGGGACTGGAGAGCACGTTGCAGATATCCCGAATGTTGTTAATCATGAAGAAGGTGAGTTTCCGCTGACACCCTAAGAGCCATTACCTAAGACTGCCGCGATGGCCAGGATTGAAAAACAAGATGTCACTGCGGACACCGCCTTGGTGGTTGCGTCTACTTTACTCCGCATGTTGGAGCTAAGAAGGAAAACCCTTAAGAAATCCTGGGGGGAGAAGTCCTAAGATCCAAAATGACCACTGTGGAGTTGTTGATCATTGCGGATAATCTGACAGAGTTAGGGGAGCTGAGGAAACTGAAATATCGGGTTGATGTTGAGGCAAAGGTGGTTGCTGACAAAGCTGTTGCGGACATGGCTGCGACGGACAAGGCTGCGGTAGACAAGGGTGCAGTGGCGGACACGGATGCAGTGGTGGACAAGGTTGCAACAGAAGATGCCTTGTAGAAGGCCAAAGGCATATTGTTCGCGACCATAAGCTCGGGCCACAGAGGTTGGTATCAACAGTCAAGCCTGCACCACCTCTTAAGCGGACAAAATTTGTCATCATACCTACTGAAGGTGAGCCTCCTTTGAGTCATGAGGAGTTGATACAATGATGGTGAAGAGGAGAACTTTAAGTGAAAACATGAGCTTGTGCTTAAGGACACCGAGCTAAAGAAGCCTCCCAACCTTCCCCTCTCTACCGATGCAACTGTGGTTACTCGAGATGTTGATGATCCTCTGGGTACTAAAAGTATGTATGCATTTTTGCATTTGTTAGTTGAATTAGCATAAAATTTCTTAGCCTATCGTGGTTTTGCCCGTAGGGTTTGTGCCTCCTCCATCGTTCGAAGAAGCATTGACATTGTTGTTGAAGGAGATGAAAGAGATAAAGCTGAGAGAAAAGGAGATAACGGAGAGGGGAGAAGGAGGTGTGGGTGTTGCACGAAAGGTTACATTATCTTAAAAAAGATAATAAATATTATAAAGGGAAAATCGCTGCCCTGTCCGTGGAGCTCTAGCATTTCAAGAAGAATATTCCTGCTGAGGCCCTGGAAACTACTCAAGTTCACGACAGGTCAGCTCCTGCTGAGACTATACCTCGAGTTCACGATAGGTCAGCTCCAGCTCAGGTCGTGATGGTTACCGCGCGATGAGCCAACAACAAGATGGCACGACTCATATTGGGAAGGTGTGGAGTCAGCCACAAGAGTGATTCTTCTTTTTGTTACTTGATGTCATGCTTTTGTAATATGTCAGACTTATAGTCTTCTAAAATCTGCGATAATTTATATTTTAATAATATATGAAGCTGAAGAAATCGAAGATCCTGCCTCGTGAAGATGCTTCAGTACGAGAAGACAGTCACTGAGGATGCTGGTAGGAAGGACGAGAAGAGAAGTAGAGGAAGCAACTGGCTTCGGAGGTCTCCTCCAAAAAAAGAAGAAAGGAACCAAGGATCATGAGGGGACTGGAGAGCACGTTGCAGATATCCCGAATGTTGTTAATCATGAAGAAGGTGAGTTTCCGCTGACACCCTAAGAGCCATTACCTAAGACTGCCGCGATGGCCAGGATTGAAAAACAAGATGTCACTGCGGACACCGCCTTGGTGGTTGCGTCTACTTTACTCCGCATGTTGGAGCTAAGAAGGAAAACCCTTAAGAAATCCTGGGGGGAGAAGTCCTAAGATCCAAAATGACCACTGTGGAGTTGTTGATCATTGCGGATAATCTGACAGAGTTAGGGGAGCTGAGGAAACTGAAATATCGGGTTGATGTTGAGGCAAAAGTGGTTGCTGACAAAGCTGTTGCGGACATGGCTGCGACGGACAAGGCTGCGGTAGACAAGGGTGCAATGGCGGACACGGATGCAGTGGTGGACAAGGTTGCAACAGAAGATGCCTTGTAGAAGGCCAAAGGCATATTGTTCGCGACCATAAGCTCGGGCCACAGAGGTTGGTATCAACAGTCAAGCCTGCACCACCTCTTAAGCGGACAAAATTTGTCATCATACCTACTGAAGGTGAGCCTCCTTTGAGTCATGAGGAGTTGATACAATGACGGTGAAGAGGAGAACTTTAAGTGAAAACATGAGCTTGTGCTCAAGGACACCGAGCTAAAGAAGCCTCCCAACCTTCCCCTCTCTACCGATGCAATTGTGGTTACTCGAGATGTTGATGATCCTCTGGGTACTAAAAGTATATACGCATTTTTGCATTTGTTAGTTGAATTAGCATAAAATTTCTTAGCCTATCGTGGTTTTGCCCGTAGGGTTTGTGCCTCCTCCTCCATCGTTCGAAGAAGCATTGACATTGTTGTTGAAGGAGATGAAAGAGATAAAGCTGAGAGAAAAGGAGATAACGGAGAGGGGAGAAGGAGGTGTGGGTGTTGCACGAAAGGTTACATTATCTTAAAAAAGATAATAAATATTATAAAGGGAAAATCGCTGCCCTGCCCGTGGAGCTCTAGCATTTCAAGAAGAATATTCCTGCTGAGGCCCTGGAAACTACTCAAGTTCACGACAGGTCGGCTCCTGCTGAGACTATACCTCGAGTTCACGATAGGTCAGCTCCAGCTCAGGTCGTGATGGTTACCGCGCGATGAGCCAACAACAAGATGGCACGACTCATATTGGGAAGGTGTGGAGTCAGCCACAAGAGTGATTCTTCTTTTTGTTACTTGATGTCATGCTTTTGTAATATGTCAGACTTATAGTCTTCTAAACTCTGCGATAATTTATATTTTAATAATATATGAAAGACATTTTTTTTTGTTCTTACCTTACAAATACTTGTACGATCATTATCTGGATATGCTGTTATGGTTGTGAACATGAATGTCTTTGCCCGCGTATGTTGTTTGTTGCTTCCTTTTGTTGATTGTAGGCAACAAGTTGTTATGTGTCGGTGATTGTGGAGGAAGGAGACAGAGATACAAGGGGGTAAACCCTAGAATGAGAGAGAAGATGAGAAGAACTAGAGAGAGAAGGGGAGAAGCTTGAGAGAGAGAGAAACTTGCTTAATACTTTTTCATACCCATTACATGACCCCAAGGGTCTATTATATAGAACCTAGAAGGCATAGGTGTAAATTCCCGATACCATGAAACTAAGCTAAATAATAAAAACACATAAAAGACTACATGACTTGACTTGACTCATACGATATTAAAACACCTAATACACTTATTAAAATAAAACACTTAATACTAGATAACCAACGACGTGAGCTTCATAACACTCCACCCGTCCTTGACATCGAGCTTGACCCCAAGCTCGAACTCTACCTGGATAGTCGGATCATCTGGAAGTTTGATCTCCCGCCAGAACATGGCTCAATAGTGCGTAGCGGCAGAGGCGGTGTCGGCAAGTTGTGGCGAGGTCGCGGGAAAGACGCGCGGCGAAAGTAATGGCTTTCGCACAGTTGGTGGAGCGATGGTGAGCAGCAGCAGCAGGGAGGGAAGAGAGACGACGACCGGTAGCAGAAACGGGTCCTTTCGGGTCACAGGAGCACGGGTCGGCAGAAGAGGCGGCGTTGTGGCCGGTTGATGGCGACGTTGTCCCGCCATTTGCTCGTGATGATCGTGACCGTTCGATTGGTGACGATGATGTCCCGCCATTTGTTCATGATGACGTTGCAGATGGTGCTAACGAGTTCTTTGGCGAGCTCCATGGCGACGCCGGGTCCATGCATTATGTTGATCGTCGCCGCAACCGTACATTTGAAGACTCGGATGGACGATGCCGCAACAATAATTTTGATGCACGTCATCGCCGCTACAACGCCATCACCGCTACAACGCCATCACCGTGACAATTATTTTGCTACAACACCATCGCTGCTATAACGCCATCGTCGCGACAATAATTTCGCTACAATGTCATCGCCGCTACAACGCCATCGTCGCGACAATAATCTAATAATTATAGTATTATATTATATTTATTAATTTTCTTGTTGCATTGTTTTAATTTGAGAGTTTTTATTTCATGCATTTAATTCTTGTATTTGTTATATCATGTTTATGATGGGTGCATATAACCATCATGTGTTTATTTTATTTGAATGGAGGAGATTGAGTGGTGTAGGCTATAAAAGGCCATGTTTATGAAGGATTTAGGAAGAAGAATGAAAAGAAAAAATCTGGAATTCAGTTTTGAATTTTCCCCCCTTTCCTCTTTCCCTCTAAGGCAAATTTTGGCCCCTCCTTGTTTCTCCTCCTCTCTTGGCCGCCGGCCTCATCTTCTTCCCCTCTCCTCCCTCCTCTCGTCTTCTCCACAAAATCCTTTCTCCTCTCCACTACGAGTAACAAATCAAAGAACTCCTCTCCTTGAAGAATTCGGCCAACATTCTTTCCCCCTCCTTGGGTGATTTTGGTCAAGGACAACAACTTCGGCGACGACGAACCTTCTCCGACGTGAAGCAAGGAAGGTGGACGAGTTTCTCTCCGTTTGGCGTGACTCCGGCGGAGCCGTGGAAGAGCGAACAATTTTTCATCGGAATCATCTATTCCGATTGGGGTAACGAAAATTACTATTCATCGTGGTTTTGATCCGAACGATATTGTTATCTTCTTTTGATCTATTTTAAGTTCGTGAGGATTGGCAGACCTCGTTTTCTTTTGTTGGGAGAGATCTACCATTTCCGAATCGTTTACTTTTGGTGGATCTCTTTGGTACAACACACGCTCGAACGGATCGGGTCGATCAATTTGATCGCCTCTATTTGATCTATAAGGGTATAACGAACCCGTGCGTTAGCATTAGATTGATATTTATTGTGAATCGGGTGCGCTGTGTTTAAATTGTGCGAGCGTAGAATTGAAACGAGTGAGAACAAATCGATGTCTTTGTCCGTTGCGGCTCGTCAGGAGACGTAGCCTGCATCAATTTGGTATCAGAGCGAGGTTCTCGTCAATTTCCTAATTGGCACTCCTCCCCTTCTTCAAATTAAAAACAAATAAATTTCAAATTTTAAATTTCAAATTTCAAATTTCAAATTTAAATTTCAAATTTCAAATTTCAAAATTTCAAATTTCAAATTTCAAATTTCAAATTTCAAAATTTAAATTTTAAAATTTCAAATATCAAAATTTCAAAATTTCAAATTTCAAATTTCAAATTTCAAATTTCAAATTTCAAATTTCAAATTTTAAATTTCAAATTTCAAATTTCAAATTTCAAAATTTCAAATTTCCAATTTCAAATTTCAAAGTTTAAAATTCAAATTTCAAATTTCCAATTTCAAAAAAATCCAAAATTATGGCCTATGACGTTCACGTTTCCCGGTTGGAATTTTGGTATGATAAAGCCATGACTAAGTTTTCCCCTAGACAATGCCACACTTGTCCTACTTATGACGGTTTAGGGTGTCCTAAAATTTTTAGGGATTGGCTTAAGGGTATCGAACTTCATTTTAAGTGTTATGGATGGGATGACCCCCAAAAGATTCACTTTGCCCGAGAACGGTTAATAGGTCAGGCCCAGTTATTTTGGCTGAACGAAGAGCGTCGTGTTGGTGGTTATCAACATAATTGGCAGGCGATGCGTAGCCTCCTTTCAGATCAATTTGATCCCGCCTATCTCCGTACTACCAACACCGAGCCTGTGAGTGAGTACGGCTTACTACATTATTGTCACACCGACCTAGACCTCACATTTAGTACGGCTTTGGAGATTGAGAAGCGCCGACCTCCTAGGAGAAAGGTTCACTCACGTCAGAAGATTATTACCTTTGAGTCTAGTGGCGTATCTGATCTTGGTTCTATTGCGTGTCATCCCATGATTATGCCCATAGAACCTTTTGAGTCTCCCCGTGAGTTGCCTGCTCTAGTTATTGAATCCTCCGATGAGTCAAAGGAAAGGCTTAAGATGGTGCCCGTCACTGAGGATGAGGCTGCTGTCCCTGACGATTATAGTGACGATGAGGATATTGGTTACCCTAGTGACCTGGATGAGGATTCCACCATTGAGGAATCATCCCTACTCCCCGCCGACGACATTTTGGAGCCTACGGTTACTCCTGCTGAGATTACACCTGAGTCGGTAGGCAACTTACCTGATGATGAGAGTTTACTTAGTATTGACTTAGGAGATGATCTGTTCGGACTCGAGCTGGATCCTTTTAGACCGAGATATATTGAGGACTGTTCGGATGATCCTGATATATTGGACGTTCCGACTGATTGGGAAGACTTACCGTTAGTGAACGAGTTATTCTTGAATGATTTTAGTACTATGAGCCCGAACGATATTTCTTTAATGCAAACACCTTTATCTGACGTTCTCGATTTAAAGCTTCCGTCGGTCTCAATTCTACCCTTGTCTGATACCATAATTGATTCTAAATTAAATAACTTGGATAGTGTGTCAGAAGAAATTGTAAGCAAAGAAGTTGCATTAATGGACGACTTTTTGGATTGTACCCCGAGTTTGATTTTACCGTCTCGTCCCCTTGACCCGTTGACTCGACGTACTGATCATTTGGGACATGAGTGTGGTACGTTTGATTTCAGGAGTTCTACGGTGCCCCCTGGGTTCATTCTGCCAGTTCCCCCAGATGAGGTCCCGTTAGTGCCCCCAGATCTCGTATCATTATTGCCGACATATGACCCGACCACTGATTCTGAATTACATGATATATCTAATGAATTGGTAGACATGTCAGACGAATTTTCTGTAAGGGCGAATCCATTGTTTGAATTTCATATGACTAATGGTTTGCACCCGGAGGATTTTACTTGGACGATAAATCCGTATTTTGACATTGGGCATGACTTAGCCCCTCCTCCAGAATCTATCGATGTTCTCATTCCTGAGATCTATACTGCTACTGATGTCGTGATTTATGAGTTGGAAGAATGTCCTAGCGAGAGAGTTATATTTTTGGAAGACGACATAGAAGTAGACCCGGATGAGCGTCCCCTGATGCTAACTCCATTGCGTGAATTTAAATACAATCTTAACTCTCTCCCGGTTTTAGCTTTACCGACTCTCCCTCCTGATATGTTGACCCGACTAGCGGATCCTTTCGGACATGAATTTATTTTGCCTGCTTTGAGTCATGTTATTTTACCATCCATGCTGGACCCTGTAACGCCCCGAATTTCGTGTGCGAGTTGGTCGCGGAAAAAGAGTTTTTGGTGCCTGTAGGGGTACACGGCCTAGGACACGGGCGTGTCCAAGGCCGTGTCTGGCTGGTGATTTTTGGCCGTTTCCAACCGAGAAGGACACGGCCAGGGACACGGCCGGATGACACGGGCGTGTCATCCGACACGGGCGTGTGCCAACCCGTGTCCCTACCCGTGTCCTGATGGGTCGTGTCCGTTGCCGTGGCGGTTATGCGTGACACGCCCACGAACACGGGCGTGTCGAGGAACCCGACACGGGCGTGTCAGGTCAGACACGGGCGTGTCTTGGCCCGTGTGCATTTCTCAGTTCGACGATCGTGCCTGGATCGAGGCACACGGCCTTGGACACGGCCGTGTGCCAAGCCGTGTGCGGCCCAGGTCTGGGGAATTTTGTGCAGATCCGAGCCGTTCATTTTCTTTAATTAGGATCCAATGGCCCAGATGAGATCCTGCTCTGTTAAGGCCGGGAATAGGGAGTTATTCCCTCATTTTTCTCTCCAAAGTTCTCCCCTTCCAAAGTGAGAGAGGAGAGGAAGAAGAAGGAGGTTTCCGGCCGCCGGCGGAGCATCGGAGCACCGTTTCGAAATCGGAGAGCGGATCCGTGGAGGGAAGGTCATTGCGAAGAGTTCTAACCGCGTAGTTTTTCCATGGCGCCAAAACGGACTACAAGGGTAACGATTCTCAACTCGAGCGCTTGAATCTCTTTCTTTCTGCATAGGGAATCCCGCTCCCGCGAGTATGCGGTGAGTGCGTGGTGTTCCTTGGGGTTGACGGGAATAGTCCCCCTTGTGTTGCATGTAGAGCCCGGAATCGTAAGTACGGGCATAGGCATTGTGTGTGAAGCCTACCCGGACGTGTTTTGTCTGGATCGGTGATGTTGCATTTGATATGGTTTTGCCGGAGAAGACTCCGTGCTTTGGTTTTTTTTTTCGGGTTTCTACGCGGTAGATTGCAGCAGGGATCCTTGGAGGTTAGCTTCAAGGCGCACCCGGAAAACTGAGCGGAAACGTGTTCTGCTAACTTGGCGGTCTGGGAACCGGCCTTGATCATAACTGAGTTATGAGATTGTTTTGGGAAATTTGGGCTCCGAGAGAAGCTTGGCCCGCGCAAAGTTCCTTAAATTGGACATGCGGCGTGAGCAACGGGCAAGTGGAATTGGACCTAGGCTATGTGGTTCGGTGCGAGAGACCCGAAGACGGGGACTGGCCGTTGGCATAGTCGGAGCCTTAGACGGTGGTCAGAAAGGCTAAATGCTCACATGTTGTTGCCATCCTAGGGATGGTGGTGAATGCACTGATTTGTCAGGGTTCACCATGAATGTGCCCTGAGTGCACGGGGTGTTTGGCCGTGCGAGCCTACACCTGTGGCGAATTATTATTGCGATATATATATATTGTTGGGCTAATGTTTTGCAGGGAAAGAGCACCGCCGTCCCGAGTAAGGGGCGGGGTCGTTATAATTTGGTCGGCTTTTAGCTGACCGTTGCTTTATTTGCCACCGTGCGGTGGTATGTGCTTGCAGGTGCTGCGGAGCCGAGCGCCAAATAGCGGGCTGGAGCCCATGTTGCTGTGCTGGCCCTAGAAGGCCGTAGAATAGTTGTTTTTACATTTCTCATGTGTGGCCGGCCTGCGAGCCGATGTATGTAAGACATGTTATATTTATGAACATTTGTAAGGCCATAAGGCCATGTACCTGTTTCAGTGTATTTGGGGTTTCATTCCTGTTGTTGTAGCTGTGGACATTCATATTGATGCAATTAATTTTGGGTTCTTTCAACTTTAAAATCTTCCGCTAGAATGCTCTGTGATTAGGACGAGTAGTCTTAATTAGATGGTTTGATTTATTCATTTAGTAACCCTTCCGACTGTCTGTGGTATATGACGTCGGGTTCCAGCTGGACCTTCTGTTATATGTCATGCGACGGATGGGGGTGTTACAATTTGGTATCAGACTTCTGGTTACGGTCATGCTTAAATGAATTCGTGGGCGAATTCTTTTAAGGGGTGGTGAGCACATGTGTGCGTCATCGTTATAACATTAAAAAGAACTCATGAATGTCCACTTAGGAATGAAAAATACTCGTGGTTGAGGAACCTGCGCGTTCCTATAATTGCTTTTTGCAATTTTGTTTGGTCACTTATTGGTGTTTTGTATGACTATAGGTGACCGGGAGTGGCGTAGAGCCGACAGAACATCTGGTTTCTGAGGATTATAGTGCACCCAGTGGAGCGCTTGATACCCCCCTTTCGTTAGAAACCATAAGAAGGATCGTTGAAGTGGTGCTCGCTATGACTAGTGCACAGCAAGGAAGCAATGTGCAACCTCTTGTCCCCGAGATGACTTCAATGTCGGGTGGTGTGTTGAATCAAATGACATTTAGGAGGCCATCAGGTCAGCCGTTGAATATGTGCTTGGTGCAGGGTACGCACTCAGTTGATGAGTATTTGCAGGCATTCCTTTTGATAAGCCGCTACCCATGCTTTGAGTTGGAGAACGAGAGGTCTATAGTCGATAGATTCTATAGTGGTCTACGTGACGAACTGCGAATTCCACTTCTAGGACCAAAACTAATGGGATTCCGAGCCTTGGTAGAGTCGGCCAGATCTTTGGAAGTGGAAATGGGAAAAATTCACCAGATACCAGTGAGTAGGGTATCGAACTCTGCAATTCTATGAGGGGTGCATCTTGCAAAATGCTGAAGAAGAAGGTTAGATCATGGACTAGCAAGGTTGCTTACAACTGTCATACTTGTGGAAAGAAAGGACACTTTGCCCGAGAATGTTGGGATGGTGCTCAGAAGATTAAGGAAGCTATGTCAGGAGCAGGTGAGGACTCTGGTACTAAGAAACCACAGTTCAAAGGGCCAAGTTCAAAGTCCGATGTCCGCAGTTGGAATAAGAAGCTGAAGACTTCGAACTCAGCCCCTTCTTCTGGTGCGTCGGGAGCAACTACAAGTCGAGTCCCAAGAGCTTGCTATATCTGCGAAAAAGTGGGACATTTTGCACGTGAGTGTTGGAGTGGACGTGCAAAGTCCGAAAGGAAGTCTGGAGAGTACAAGCTTGGTCAGCAAGAGGACAGAAAGCAAGCAGACGTGGTGACAGGTAAAGTTTAAAATTCTAGCATTTAGCTTTAGACACTTGTAGTCTTTGTGCATGTTAACCTAGAACCGCTTGTGCTAAGCGTTGTTCTGAATTTCGTTTATCCGGCGCGAGCACCGTTCGTTAAAGGGGGCTTTGTGTCTCCGTTTGCCCAAAGGAATTGTATTACGTGTCGGAATATATCTTCCGATGGCAAAAGTCTTAATGGATGTGTTGTTGACTAGTAGTGCTCGATGCGCGCAGATAGAATCTGTTGCGTTTAGGTATGGATTGTGAGTCAAAAGTTTGATTTGCAGGCGTTGTTTCTACCGCTAGGAGAGTTCAACGTGATCTTTAGTATGGTCAGGCTCTCGGAGCAGCAGACATACGTTAATCGAGGTTGCTAGTGGGGCAGTTGAGAGCTAGTCATGAGGTGACTTTCGCGGGCATGAAGGGGTCGGGTAAGATTTTGAAGTCAGCCCTTCAGGTGTTCCCGGCAGTTCGGTCTGGGGCAGAACTGTATGTCACTCTAGTGTAGACTTCGACGCCTAAACCTAGTTTGGGCAACATCCCAGTTGTGTCCGAGTATCCTGATGTGTTTCCAGATGATCTCTCAGGAGCCCCTCCTCAGCGGGAGATAGACTTTACTATAGAGCTGGTACCGGGTGCCAAACCGGTGTCACGCTCCCCCTATCGGATAGCCCCAAGAGAAATGGCGGAGTTGAAGGTGCAACTGCAAGAGTTGCTAGAGCAAGGATATGTGCGTCCAAGTTCATCACCTTGGAGCGCACCAGTTCTCTTTGTTAAGAAGAAAGATGGGAGCTTGCGGCTTTGTATCGATTATCGGGAATTGAACAAACTTACGGAGAAGAACAAATATCCAATCCCGAGGATCGACGATCTATTTGATCAGTTGGTTGGGTCAACTGTATATTCGAAGTTAGATTTGAAGTCTGGTTACTATCAGTTGAGGATAAGGGAGAGCGACATCCCAAAGACAGCATTCAGTACGCGGTTTGGGCATTATGAGTTCACGGTTATGCCGTTTGGGTTGACGAATGCGCCATCCGTGTTTATGGATCTGATGAATAGGACGTTCAGAGAATACTTGGATCAGTTTGTGATAGTATTCATCGATGATATCCTGGTGTATTCGCGGTGCGAGGAGGATCATTACAAGCATTTACACATGGTGTTGGAGACATTGAGGAAAAGTCAGTTGTATGCAAAGTTCTCCAAGTGTGAGTTCTGGTTATCCTCGATAGCGTTCCTTGGTCATGTTGTCAGTGGAGAAGGAATAGCTGTGGATCCGGCGAAGATAGTGGCGATACGGGAGTGGCCTACTTTGACTACAGTGGCAGAGGTCCGGAGTTTTCTGGGGCTTGCTGGCTACTACAGGCGCTTCGTAGAGAACCTCTCGCGGATAGCACTACCACTCACGACGTTGACAAGGAAGGATCAGAAGTTTGTGTGGTCTTCGGAGTGCGAACAGGCTTTTGTAGAGTTGAAGAGGCGGTTAACCACGGCGCCTATTTTATGTTCGCCAAGTGGTACCGAAGGATTCGAGATTTATAGTGATGCTTCAGGTAGTGGTTTGGGCTGTGTTCTACTACAGCATGGGAGAGTGATAGCTTAAGGTTCACGAGAGGAATTATCCAGTCCACGACTTAGAGTTAGAGGCCGTGATTTTTGCTCTAAAGCTTTGGAGGCACTATCTGTACGGTGTGAAGGTAGATATTTACACCGATCATAAGAGTTTGAAGTACCTATTGGATCAAAAGGATCTGAACATGAGGCAGAGGAGGTGGATGGAGTTCTTAGGGGACTACACCTTCAAGATACACTATGTGCCTGGGAAGGGAAATGTAGTGGCGGATGCGTTGAGTCGTAAGATTCCCGCACAAGCCAACTGGTTATCAGTGCATGATAAGAGATTGGTCCAAGAGTTGGAGGCATTGGAGATAACTTGTGTTGACAAGCAGTCTAGTGCCGAGGCGAAACTGTTTTGGACAGAGGTGCAGTGTGACCTAGCGGATAGAGTTCGGCGGGCTTTGGTTCAGGATAGCAGTATGAAGCAAATCCTAGATGGATCTTCGGATGGGTCAAATTCCCAGTTTGTGGTTGAAGATGGGTTGCTAAGGAAGTACGGTCGTCTATGCGTTCCTAGTGCGGATAATAGTCGGGAGGAGTTGATGTATGAGGCTCATCATACCAAATACTCAATCCACCTAGAAAGCACGAAGATGTATAGAGACATGAAGAAATTATTCTGGTGGCCGGGTTTGAAGAAGGATGTGGCGCTTTATGTGGCCAAGTGTCGTACTTGTGCATTGGTGAAGGCGGAATGTCAGAAGCCCGGAGGTTTCTTGAAATCACTTCCTATCCCAGAATGGAAGTTTGACGATATATCTATGGATTTTGTGCACGGTTTGCCGAAGTCGCAGAAAGGAAATGATGCCATTTGGGTGGTCGTAGATAGATTGACAAAGGTGTCGCACTTTATCCCAATGAGAAAGGAAGATCCAGTAGAAAGGTTAGCCAAACTCTACGTGGATAATATTGTACGACTGCATGGTGTGCCTCGCAGTATTGTTAGTGATCGTGATGGACGCTTCACGTCAAATGACTGGAGGTTGGTGCATGGTCTGTTGGGTACTAAGCTAAAGTTCAGCACAGCCTTTCACCCACAGACAGGTGGCCAAACCGAGAGAGTCAACAGAACTATGGAGGACATGCTTCGCATGTGCGTCCTAGATTTCGGGAAGCATTGGGAGGATCACCTGTACATGGTGGAGTTTGCGTACAACAATAGCTTTCAGGCAAGCATTGGAATGGCGCCTTTCGAAGCTTTGTACGGGAGGAAGTGTCGTACGTCGTTGTCTTGGTTGGAGGCAGGCGAATCAAAGTTGTATAAACGTCAAGCGGTGGAAGATGCCACTTCAATGATACGGACAATCCAGGAAAGGCTGAAGATAGCTCAGGATAGACAGTCAAAGTACTACAATGCCAAACATAAAAATGTGGAGTTCAACGTTGGCGACATGGTATATTTAAAAATCAAGCCGTTCAAGGGTGTATCGCGGGTTCGACGCTTGAAGAAGCTGAGTCCGAGATACCTTGGACCATTTGAAATCCTGGAGCGTGTTGGCGAGGCGGCGTATAGGTTGAAGCTGTCGACGGAGTTGAGTGGGTTGCATGACGTAGTCCACGTATCGTGTTGCGTAAGGCAGTGCAAGAGCCTTCACAGATCGTTGCAGACAATCAGGTACCGGTTAATTATGAGTTAACAACAAGGGTCAGACCAGTACGAATTGAAGACGTTGCGGTCAAACGACTCCGCAACAAGGAGGTCAGGATGGTTAAAGTCCGTTGGGATAATTGCGGACGTGAGGAGCTTTCTTGGGAGCGAGAGCAAGCTATGTTGGAGGAATACCCCGAGTTATTCCACTCAGGTATCATTTAGCTTTCGTGTACCTTTGCTTAATTTCGGGACGAAATTCCTTAAGTGGGGGAGATTTGTAACGCCCCGAATTTCGTGTGCGAGTTGGTCGCGGAAAAAGAGTTTTTGGTGCCTGTAGGGTACACGGCCTAGGACACGGGCGTGTCCAAGGCCGTGTCTGGCTGGTGATTTTTGGCCGTTTCCAACCCGAGAAGGACACGGTCAGGGACACGGCCGGATGACACGGGCGTGTCATCCGACACGGGCGTGTGCCAACCCGTGTCCCTACCCGTGTCCTGATGGGTCGTGTCCGTTGCCGTGGCGGTTATGCGTGACACGCCCACGAACACGGGCGTGTCGAGGAACCCGACACGGGCGTGTCAGGTCAGACACGGGCGTGTCTTGGCCCGTGTGCATTTCTCAGTTCGACGATCGTGCCTGGATCGAGGCACACGGCCTTGGACACGGCCGTGTGCCAAGCCGTGTGCGGCCCAGGTCTGGGGAATTTTGTGCAGATCCGAGCCGTTCATTTTCTTTAATTAGGATCCAATGGCCCAGATGAGATCCTGCTCTGTTAAGGCCGGAATAGGGAGTTATTCCCTCATTTTTCTCTCCAAAGTTCTCCCCTTCCAAAGTGAGAGAGGAGAGGAAGAAGAAGGAGGTTTCCGGCCGCCGGCGGAGCATCGGAGCACCGTTTCGAAATCGGAGAGCGGATCCGTGGAGGGAAGGTCATTGCGAAGAGTTCTAACCGCGTAGTTTTTCCATGGCGCCAAAACGGACTACAAGGGTAACGATTCTCAACTCGAGCGCTTGAATCTCTTTCTTTCTGCATAGGGAATCCCGCTCCCGCGAGTATGCGGTGAGTGCGTGGTGTTCCTTGGGGTTGACGGGAATAGTCCCCCTTGTGTTGCATGTAGAGCCCGGAATCGTAAGTACGGGCATAGGCATTGTGTGTGAAGCCTACCCGGACGTGTTTTGTCTGGATCGGTGATGTTGCATTTGATATGGTTTTGCCGGAGAAGACTCCGTGCTTTGGTTTTTTTTTCGGGTTTCTACGCGGTAGATTGCAGCAGGGATCCTTGGAGGTTAGCTTCAAGGCGCACCCGGAAAACTGAGCGGAAACGTGTTCTGCTAACTTGGCGGTCTGGGAACCGGCCTTGATCATAACTGGGTTATGAGATTGTTTTGGGAAATTTGGGCTCCGAGAGAAGCTTGGCCCGCGCAAAGTTCCTTAAATTGGACATGCGGCGTGAGCAACGGGCAAGTGGAATTGGACCTAGGCTATGTGGTTCGGTGCGAGAGACCGAAGACGGGGACTGGCCGTTGGCATAGTCGGAGCCTTAGACGGTGGTCAGAAAGGCTAAATGCTCACATGTTGTTGCCATCCTAGGGATGGTGGTGAATGCACTGATTTGTCAGGGTTCACCATGAATGTGCCCTGAGTGCACGGGGTGTTTGGCCGTGCGAGCCTACACCTGTGGCGAATTATTATTGCGATATATATATATTGTTGGGCTAATGTTTTGCAGGGAAAGAGCACCGCCGTCCCGAGTAAGGGGCGGGGTCGTTATAATTTGGTCGGCTTTTAGCTGACCGTTGCTTTATTTGCCACCGTGCGGTGGTATGTGCTTGCAGGTGCTGCGGAGCCGAGCGCCAAATAGCGGGCTGGAGCCCATGTTGCTGTGCTGGCCCTAGAAGGCCGTAGAATAGTTGTTTTTACATTTCTCATGTGTGGCCGGCCTGCGAGCCGATGTATGTAAGACATGTTATATTTATGAACATTTGTAAGGCCATAAGGCCATGTACCTGTTTCAGTGTATTTGGGGTTTCATTCCTGTTGTTGTAGCTGTGGACATTCATATTGATGGAATTAATTTTGGGTTCTTTCAACTTTAAAATCTTCCGCTAGAATGCTCTGTGATTAGGACGAGTAGTCTTAATTAGATGGTTTGATTTATTCATTTAGTAACCCTTCCGACTGTCTGTGGTATATGACGTCGGGTTCCAGCTGGACCTTCTGTTATATGCCATGCGACGGATGGGGGTGTTACAGACCCTCCTTGGGACATGTCTCGTAGTGTGATAATAGATTTCGTGTTTGGTCATGATGAATGTCTCATTAATTTCGTAGCACTCGACTTTCTAAAACTAACCAAATCTCTGAGAGTACGTTAATGATGTGGCCATCTTTTGTGCCACCGGATCGCATTCCGTTGGTACCACCAGATCTCGTTGGGTTGGTGCCACCATATGTAGTTCCGCTAGTGCCACCCTATTACTTTCCGTTGGCGCCACCATATTTAGTTCCCTTGGTTCCATCTCAAGTAGTTCCGTTACCGCTATTTTACATGTCAAGTCTGCCTGCAATAGGATTTGCCGCACACGTTTTCAATTTACATAAGCACATTCATGAAACGTTAACCGCCCAACATGCATTTTATAAATCTAATGCTAACGTACATAGAAGAGTATCTCACTTTAATGTTGATGATTTGGTCTTGGCGCGTCTCATTCCTGAACGGTTGCCTTCGGGCTCCCTAAAAAAGTTAGCGAATTGGCGAGCTAGTCCTTTCCGAATTTTAATGAAGTTAGGAGAAAATGCTTATCTTTTGGAGATATCCACCGATTGGGGTATATACCCCATTTTCAATGTTTTGGATTTAACGCCTTATGTTTCTCCACCACTTGACTTATCTGCCTCTCCGTTTATTTCATCTACTATGTTTTCTAATGGGTTGAGGGTGAGCTGGGTCGTGGATCGCGCTCTCTTACGGTTTCCACTGGAGGTATGTTGAATGTTGATGTCGAAACTTTTTCACCTTCTTTGACTAATGCTTTTCCAAGGTTCCCGAAGACCTTCATTTTGCCTGACAGGTGCTATTTGATGTGGCATGATCCCGCTACTACCAATTGGATTGTGGGGCCAGATTTGCCCCATGTTGCTGCTGCTTTTGACTGTTCTCCCCTCACGGGCCACTCATCGGAGATGAGTAATTTTGAGTGGGGGAGGATTGATGGCGACGTTGTCCCGCCATTTGCTCGTGATGATCGTGACCGTTCGATTGGTGACGATGATGTCCCGCCATTTGTTCATGATGACGTTGCAGATGGTGCTAACGAGTTCTTTGGCGAGCTCCATGGCGACGCCGGGTCCATGCATTATGTTGATCGTCGCCGCAACCGTACATTTGAAGACTCGGATGGACGATGCCGCAACAATAATTTTGATGCACGTCATCGCCGCTACAACGCCATCACCGCTACAACGCCATCACCGTGACAATTATTTTGCTACAACACCATCGCTGCTATAACGCCATCGTCGCGACAATAATTTCGCTACAATGTCATCGCCGCTACAACGCCATCGTCGCGACAATAATCTAATAATTATAGTATTATATTATATTTATTAATTTTCTTGTTGCATTGTTTTAATTTGAGAGTTTTTATTTCATGCATTTAATTCTTGTATTTGTTATATCATGTTTATGATGGGTGCATATAACCATCATGTGTTTATTTTATTTGAATGGAGGAGATTGAGTGGTGTAGGCTATAAAGGCCATGTTTATGAAGGATTTAGGAAGAAGAATGAAAAGAAAAAATCTGGAATTCAAGTTTTGAATTTTCCCTCCCTTTCCTCTTTCCCTCTAAGGCAAATTTTGGCCCCTCCTTGTTTCTCCTCCTCTCTTGGCCGCCGGCCTCATCTTCTTCCCCTCTCCTCCCTCCTCTCGTCTTCTCCACAAAATCCTTTCTCCTCTCCACTACGAGTAACAAATCAAAGAACTCCTCTCCTTGAAGAATTCGGCCAACATTCTTTCCCCCTCCTTGGGTGATTTTGGTCAAGGACAACAACTTCGGCGACGACGAACCTTCTCCGACGTGAAGCAAGGAAGGTGGACGAGTTTCTCTCCGTTTGGCGTGACTCCGGCGGAGCCGTGGAAGAGCGAACAATTTTTCATCGGAATCATCTATTCCGATTGGGGTAACGAAAATTACTACTCTTGTGTGATTCCCTCTTAGATAGATCTTGTGGTGGTTTTCTTTGGCGTTGCTTCCGAACTTTTGAATTCATCGTGGTTTTGATCCGAACGATATTGTTATCTTCTTTTGATCTATTTTAAGTTCGTGAGGATTGGCAGACCTCGTTTTCTTTTTGTTGGGAGAGATCTACCATTTCCGAATCGTTTACTTTTGGTGGATCTCTTTTGGTACAACACACGCTCGAACGGATCGGGTCGATCAATTTGATCGCCTCTATTTGATCTATAAGGGTATAGCGAACCCGTGCGTTAGCATTAGATTGATATTTATTGTGAATCGGGTGCGCTGCGTTTAAATTGTGCGAGCGTAGAATTGAAACGAGTGAGAACAAATCGATGTCTTTGTCCGTTGCGGCTCGTCAGGAGACGTAGCCTGCATCACCGGTGAGAGCGGCAAGGCGGGGGCCGGCGGGAAAAGAGCCGGGAGAGGAGGCGGGAATGATGGAAGGACGACCACCGTGGAGAGAGCTGGTACATCGGCGACGCGTGGTGGCGGAGACTGCAGAGGTGGCAGCGACGACGACAATGGCAGGTATGACGGCAGTGGCGGCGACTGCATGAGTCGAGCTGGTGGTGACGACGATAGTGACGACGACAGCGGTGGTGGCGGTGATGTGGCCGGAGGGGGCGGCAATGCCGGGGTTGGCGGAGTAAGAGCCGATAGAGGAGGCGACGGCAACGGAGGTGGCAGCGACGGCTGTGGTTGCGGCAGCCTCGACAACGATGGCTGCGGAGGCGGAAGGCGGCGGCGGCGGTGGAGTCGACGACTGCAGCGGTGGTGACGACGACGGCGGCTGCGGCGGTGCGTCATGAACGGCGGAGGACGGTGGTGGCACCATCATTGGAGGGGAAGGCGATCCAGCTCCGGTGGTGACAGAAAAACCACCAATGAGGCGCGAGACATGTAGAGGGCATCGAGCATGAGGTCAAGTTGAGCATCGATGTGGTCAAGTCGAGCCGCGCATAGAGCAATGCGGCGGTCCAGCTCGGCGAGTCGGGAAAGTAGCGCGGTGCGGTCAGCGGCGCTATGGAACATGATGAAAATGATTTAATAAGAGTAAAAGGGGGAAGAGAGGTGTGGTTGGGACTTGGGAGATAATTAGAGTAAAATATATAAAAATATAATAATAAAAGGTGATGAGAGGGCCGGATGGGATGTGTGGTGTACAAGGAAGTGGGGCTTTAGTATAAATAATAAGAATAAGATAAAAAAAGAAGCAGGAAATGATGGGGTTAGGTGATTGGATGGGATGGGAAAGGGTTAGCGGGAAGCCCAAAAAGAAAATAAAAAGAAAAAGAAAAGTAGCAGAAAGAGGCGGAGAGGAAAGCGGGCTCGGGTGGTTGAATTTACTATAAGCCAGACGGAACTGGAACAGGGCTTCCCTGCCACGGGAGAGGAAGCCGCAACTGTCGACGAAGCAGTCGACGTGGCTGAATACAAAGCCTAGACTGGGAGGTCGCATCGAACAGGGAGGGGCGGTGGATGTTGCTCGACGTCGGTGAAAGGTCTTCAGCGGGCTTGCTGGAGGCGCTGGGGGTTGCAGCAGCAAGGGGTTTTGTTGGCGCAGGGGAAGAAGTGATGTCGGGGGTCCGCTGGAAGGGATCAGTGCGGGGGTCAGCTTTATGAAGGAGGTGTGCATGGGTGTGTAGGCGTTGTGCGACGGAGAAGAGGTGGAAGAGGCTTTGGGAGTAGTGGGGCGGTGGTGCGGGGCAGCGGATCGGCCGACCCGAGCCGAGGAAAGATGACTCTGATACCGAGTTGTTACGTGCCGGTGATTGTGGATGTAGGAGGCGGAGATACAAGTGGGTAAACCCTAGAATGAGAGACCCTAGAATGATAGAGGAGATGAGAAGAACTAGAGAGAGGACAGAAGCTTGAGAGAGAAAGAGAAAGTTGCTTAATACTTTTTCATACCCATTACATGACCCCAAAGGTCTATTATATAGAACCTAGAAGGTACGGGTGTAAATTCCCGATACCATGAAACTAAGCGAAATAACAAAAACACATAAAAGACTACATGACTTGACTGATACGATATTAAAACACCCAATACACTTAATAAAATAAAACTCTTAATACTAGGTAAACGACGACGTGAGCTCCATAACACAAGTCTTCATCTCGGTTGTATCTCGCGCACTCTCCTTCTTTGTAGTGATTTTTTTACTTCATTTCTCTTATGTGGATTATGTTCTCATGAATCTATTGTTATTATTGTTAAGTTCCATGTCTTTGGATTTACTTATGGTTTATGTGTGTTGAGGTGCTCCCCTATTTCCATTCTCCATCTAATTTCCATCGTTGTGTTTAGTTTGTCGCACTAGCATTTGCTAGTGGCGTGTGTTGCGAAGAGGTGTTTGTGATCCCCAATTCCGCCGGAGAATTCACCCCATCTGCGTGCCTACTCTTCCATCTGCCTCACAAAGCAGCGCATAGCGTCCTGCGTAGTTTCCATCTGCCCTGCGATGCTGTGCGCCTGTGCCTGTGGCCCGCAATTGTTTAGTTTTTATTTTTATTTGCAAATCACCAACAAATTCAAAGTCCCTTTTTTAACCTTTACAATTAATTTTCTAAACAAAATAATAACGCACCGCAACCTGCGTTCCTTCGAGATCGATACTCTGGGATTTTCTCCTCATTTTATATTACTTGAACGACTGGTATACTTGCGGTGATCGAGCACATCAAGTTTTTGGCTCCGTTGTCGGGGATTGCAGACGGTGTTGTGATTTTTTTTGTTAAGAAAATCTGTTGTATAGAATTCCATTTTTTTATTTCCTGCATAGTTAATTATTCCTTTTTTTTTCTAATTATAGGTTGCTTTAGTGATTCTTTTGTTGGGTGTAGTAGTTTGCACAAGTTCTTTATTCTGTTGAATCCGGCTTTCTTCACACCATTTTCACTGGACTTATTATTCATTGTTGTTGGTGTGGAGATTCCTCCTACTCTTGTGATAGATGCTACACAGGAGATAGTAGCTATAATTCTCGAGGCTAAATGTACGGAGCACCGACATCCTACGGTACTTCATACACTGTGTCCAAGTCTTATGGCTACTCGCCCTCGCCGCATGTACCGTTTTGGAATTCAACTACGGCCCCGCATGGACCGAGGAGGAATATAAAACAGTGCTTGTTTTGTCGAAGCACAGATCACGCTCTGAAAGATTGTGTTGAGTACCATCGTCAATTGGATTGGGATGATGAGCTAGATTTTCGGATTGTCCTGACTCCTATTTCTGGCAACACATCTTCTGCCTCTGTACGTACCTGTATTACTTTCATGTTTTGAAGGGAATGATGCGAATATGTTTGCTAGAGTTGAAAGTTATTAACTTAAGGTTAGCTAGTCACCCAGAGGGGGGTGAATAGGTCTTTGAAATTTCTTAAGTATTTTTGTTATTTTCTTACTAAGTGATCTAGAGCTTGTGCTTAGTACCTGCAATATAAGAAAAAAACAAGTAACACAGCAAAACACACAGATATTTATAATGGTTCCTCAATTGGGTACATCCACTTTTCCTCCCACCTTTCTAACTTATGTTAGAGAAAGCACAAACTTCTCCAAAATGCTCTTCAGAGCTTATACCTCAGACCTTCAGCCTTACACTCAGATTCTCTTCACAACCCTACCTCAGAACCACAAAGGTTCTTACCTCAGAGCCCTACAGTGCTCCTACAGCTCAAGGGTCCACAGACCACCTACCTCAGCCTTTTTGTTGTTTTCTTAAGTCTTTGAAATTTCTTAAGTCTTTTTGTTGTTTTCTTACTAAGTGATCTAGAGCTTGTGTTTAGTACCTGCAATATTAGAAAAAAAACAAGTAACACAGCAAAGCACACAGATATTTATAATGGTTCCTCAATTTGGTACATCCACTTTTCCTCCCACCTTTCTAACTTATGTTAGACAAAGCACAAACTCCTCCAAAATGCTCCTCAGATCTTACACCTCAGGCCTTCAGCCTTACACTCAGGTTCTCTTCAGAACCCTACCTCAGAACCACAAAGGTTCATACCTCAGAGCCCTACAGTGCTCCTACAGCTCAAGGGTCCACAGACCACCTATCTCAGTCTTATCTCTAAGGCCTACAGCTCAGGCTTTTCAGCCCTACAACTTCAGGCACAAGGCCTACTCTCAGAGTGCTGCGACACTCCTACAACTCAGTACCCTACCAGGTACCTACCTCAGTGCCCTTCTAGACACCTACAACTCAGCCTCCTCCAAGGCCTACAACTCAATAACACACTTGTTACCTACAGCTCAGTGACTCAACAGTCACCTACCTCAGGCTGTTAAGCCCTACTACTCAGGCTGCGAGGGCAGCCCTACTCTCAGATCCACACTTGGATCCTACCTCAATACCCCAGCAGGGCACCTACCTTAGTGACTAATTAGTCACCTACAACTCAGACACAAAAGGCCCTACAGCTCAGATTCAGACAACCTGAATCCTACAGGAATTTAATCAAGAAGTTGAAATAAATTAAAACACTGACTCAGAGATAAATCTCTGAGTCCACCTTGCTGGACTGAGCAGATAACAGTCTAGCCCTCTTGCTGTAGAAGAAATTAGTCTTCTTCTACAGCTAACTGCTTCTCTGCTGCGCTGAAGAACATTTATCTGTTGTTGTAGGCTGACGATCCTTCACACAGTTATCTTTCCTTGCTAATTAGATGAATCAGCCACTTTGTTCTACAAATAACAAACTTGTTGAATTGTAAAAGCTTCAGCTATCTTTCTCAGCCTTGCTGGCTTGCACTGCTGGACTTGGCTTTCAAGCTCGTCGGAGAAGATGAAGTGCAGCCGCCTTTGTTTTTCGTATTTTTCTTCGTTACCCTAATCCCCTTTTCTCTCTGCTTTTTATATCTGTTTATTTGAATCAACGACACAATTTGAGTCTGGGCCGAGCCAAGTATAGTGAGCGTCACCTCCCTCAGAAGAGGATAAATAGTAGCTTCCGGCTCTACTGTAGCTTTCTCGCAACGACGTGAACTATTTTGACTTTGTTAACTTCTGGAGACGTCAGCGGTGGTCATCCGGTGCTGCTGTAGCTTTCCTGCAACGACACGAAATTTTTTGACTTGTTGACTTCTGGTGACGTCAGCAGTGGTCATCACTTTCTGGACTGAGAAAAATTCCAGAACTCATTAAGCGTTGAGTGATGTTAAGTCACTCAACGCACGCTGATTTGGCTCTTCATTAGAAGCGTTGAGTGAACCTGCTTCACTCAACGCTTCTGGACTTAGAGAATTTCTGCTGGTTTTGTCTCGGCGGTTCCTTCTCAACTGTCTCAGCGGTTTTTTCTTCACAGCTGAGACTATCTCCTGTCTCAGCGGTTTCTTCTCAACTGTCTCAACGCTTTCTTCTTCACAGCTGAGACTATCTCCTGTCTCAGCGGTTTTGCTGAGACATTCTTCTCTCAATGCTTTGCATTGAGCTTCTCAGCTGTCTCAACGGTTATGCTGAGACATTCTTCTCAGCTGTCTCAGCGGTCTCAGCGATTTTGCCTTAGTCAAATTATCTGACTTCCAACTTACTCTTTTTGTTCATCTGTGCAATCAAGGACAACCTGCATGTATGAACTTAAGCACATATCAAATACATCTATGTGCGTATATCATTGATCAGTTTGACTTCTTACAAATCTGGTACATTGGAATCAATAGGCTCAACAATCTCCCCATATTTGAAGAAGTCAAAACTTTGCTTGATCAATAATACAGGTCATTGACATACACAGCATATTCAACATAAAAACTAGAACTTGTGTAACATCATTAGAGTTTGGAAATGTTACCACATTTCTCGAGCCTATGGAGAATTACTTACTCCCTTTGGCATGCTGCCAGTCTCAAGCCACATTTCTCATGGGTGAGCCACCCTTACTGTTCTAGTGTTGAAGCAACTTAAGCACCACCTGGCTTTGAGCTTCTTGCATCTTGGCTTGGTCAAGTCTTGGTCAGGTCTTGATTAAGTCTATTCTTCTTTCCCCCTGACTACTCTCCCCCTTTTTGACTTCTGCAATTGAGAGATTTTTGTGGAGTTTTTTTCCCATATCTGTCTAGGCTTGATCCCATTGCAGTTGTTGGGCTTGCTCCCGCTCAACAGTTGCACACTACGGCTAATGTCTTCCCTTTCCACATGTTCTCTAATAAAATGATATCTAATTTCTATATGCTTAGTATTGCTATGAGAGACGTGATTCCTAGCTATAGAAATTGCATTATTAGAATCACAAAAGAGTGGAGTTCTGCTTATCTGAATGTTGTAGTCCTGAAGTTCATGCTGGATCCACAACAACTGAGCACGGCAGCTCACAGTTGAAATATACTCTGACTCAGCAGTTGAGATTGCAACACTTGTTTGCTTCTTGCTGCTTCAAGAGACAAGCCTTCCACTTAGAAATTGACAGAAGCCAAAAGTGTTCTTCATGTCCTCCTTGCAGCCTGCAAAATCTGCATCTGAATAGCCTGTTAGTTTAAACTCCTCATTCCTAGGGTATCATATGCCAAGATTTGGGATGTACTTAAGATATCTCAAGATTCTTTTCACAGCAGTGTAGTGAGACTCTGTAGAGAGACATGATTCCTAGCTATAGAAATTGCATTATTAGAATCACAAAAGAGTGGAGTTCTACTTATCTGAATGTTGTAGTCCTGAAGTTTATGCTGGATCCACAACAACTGAGCACAGCAGCTCACAGTTGAAATATACTCTGACTCAGCAGTTGAGATTGCAACACTTGTTTGCTTCTTGCTGCTTCAAGAGACAAGCCTTCCACCTAGAAATTGACAGAAGCCGGAAGTGTTCTTCATGTCCTCCTTGCAGCCTGCAAAATCTGCATCTGAATAGCCTGTTAGTTTAAACTCCTCATTCCTAGGGTATCATAGGCCAAGATTTGGGATGTCCTTAAGATATCTCAAGATTGTTTTCACAGCAGTGTAGTGAGACTCTTTAGGGCAGGCCTAATACCTAGCACGGACACATGTTGCATACATAATGTCAGGCCTACTTGCAGTGAGGTAGAGAAGGGGGCCAAATATACCTCTATACAAAGTTGGATCAACAGGTTTTTCTAGATCATCTTTGCCTATGGGCATACTTGAGCTCATGGGAGTTCTTATGGTGGAAGCATTCTTCATACCATATTTCTTGACTAGCTATTTGGTGAACTTTGATTGGGATATGGATATACCATCATCAGTCTGTCTTACTTGGAGTCTCAAGAAGAACTTCAGTTCACTCATACTACTCATCTCATACTTCCCCTGCATAAATTTTGCAAACTTCTTGCAGAGGTTGTCATCAGTAGAGCCAAATATTATGTCATCAGCATAAATCTGGACTAGGATGATTTTGTCCTTAGATTCCCTTAGGAATAGGGTCTTGTCTATCTTCCCCCTTGAGAATTTGTTCTTAATGAGAAAGGTAGACAATGTCTCATATTATGCTCTAGGGGCTTCCTTGAGCCCATATTGAGTTTTCTTAAGTCTAAACACAACAGCAGAATAGTTAGAATCTACAAAACCTGGAGACTGCTCTACATAGACCTCTTCTTTCAAGTCTCCATTCAGGAAGGCTGACTTCACATCCATTTGGAAGACTTTGAATTCTGGAAGGCTGCAAATGCAAGGAACAGTTTGATGGCTTCCAACCTTGCAACTGGGACAAAAGTCTGATCATAATCAATCTCCTCTTCCTGTCTGTACCCCTTGGCCACCAGTCTAGCTTTATTCTTTATTATAATATCATTTTCATCAAGTTTATTTCTAAAAATTCACTTGACTCCAATGACATTATGTTCATTTGGTTTGGGAACCAGCTTTCAGACCTTACACCTTTGGAACTGATTCAGTTCTTCTTGCATTGCACCAATCTAAAATTGGTCTTGATTAGCCTCTTCAAATATTTTGTGCTCTTCTTGTGACAGGAAGCTGGAATAAAGAGCTGTGTTGAAACTGCTACTTCTGGTCTGTACACCTTGGCTGGTCTCACCTATTATCTGATCTGGAGGATGATCTCTCAGATATCTGACTGCTGGTGGCAGCCTGGCTGCTTCTTGCTGAGCACCATTTTCTTCAGCTGGTTGGTCTTCATCTCCAGCTAGACTGTCATGTGCTTTCTCTGGACAGCATCTCTCTCCACATTCTTCTTGCACAGCTGAGTCTTTATTTTTGATAGAGAGCTTTTCAATCATGAATTTTGTACCTGCAGAATTAGGCAAAGAGCTTAACAGCTCACTGTCAATCATGCTTGACTCATCAAACACTACATGGACAGATTCTTCTACAACTTGATTAGTCAAGTTATAGATTCTATATGCCTTATTATTACTGTTGTACCCAACAAAGATCCCCTCATGAGATTTGACAGCAAACTTAGTCACTTTTGACTTACCATTGTTCAAGATGAAACACTTGCAACCAAAGATCCTGAAATAGGATATGTTTGGTTTTCAGCCCTTCAAGATCTCATATGGAGTCTTCTTGTGGCATTTTGTGATAGAAGCCCTATTGAGAACATGACATGCAGTGTTAACTGCCTCAGCCCAGAAATATTCAGGGAGAGAAGTGTCACTCAACAATGTTCTCCCAGCTTTTATGAGAGTCATTTTCCTCTCAGCTAACTCATTTTGCTGGGGTGTTCTTGGAGAGGAGAACTCTTGATGAATCTCTTACTCTTCACAGAAAGTTGTCATGGCAGCTGACTAAAATTCAGTTTCATGGTCACTTTTATTTTGACCATTGAGCATGAAGTTCATTCTGAATCTGCCTGACAAAATTCATGAAAACATCAAAGGTTTCATCCTTTCTTCTAAGGAAGAACACTCAAGCAAACCTAGAATAGTCATCAACCACCACAAGGGTGTAGACCTTACTACCTAGACTATGAACAGGCATAGGACCAAACAAGTTCATATGCAGGTGGTATAAGCATCTCACTGAGTCCTTTGTCCCAAAGCTCTTGAAGGAGGTCTTATTCTGCTTACCCTTTTGGCAAACAGCACAGATACCCTTCTTGAAGTATTTTATTTTGGGACCATCTCTAACTAGATCATCACTGAAGAGCTGACCAATGGTCTTATAATTCAAATGAACCAGTCTCTTATGTCATTGGACACAATATGATACTTTGTCTTTTGCAACTAGCTATATAGGGAAACTACTATCTAAGCAAGAAAAGTTTAAACAATAAACATTCTCACTTCTAGTATCTGTTAAGATGACACTTTGGTCAATTAACCTCTTGATGTGGAACTTATCCTTGTGGAAGAAAATCTCATAACCAAGGTCACATAGTTGGCTTATGCTTATGAGGTTGTTTTGCAACCTCTCCACATAAGATACCTTTGTGATGGTGATTATGTTATTTGAAATCTTACCATAGCCTTTGGTTATTCCCTTGTCAGAGCCTCCAAAGATGGTCTTAGGTTCATAACTGGAGTGAACTCCTTCAACAGCTCCTTTGTTCCAGTCATGTACCTGAAACATCCACTGTTCAAGGACCATTTATGGGAATTGGTACTTGAACTAACCTGAAAAAGAACACAAATCATATCACCTTAGGACCCCAATTTCTATTGGGTCCTAGGTTCACATTAGCCTGAAAATAACCTTGCCTTCCTGCAGTATTCCTGACAGGTTGGCTACCTCTGGACACTGAAGGATTGTGCCAGCAATCTGCAGCATAGTGGCCCACTTTGCCACAGCACCAGCACTTATGGACATTATATCTCCTTTTCTATTTAGGATCAACATTTGGCTTGACTGCTACATGAACAGTGGGAAGATGTGCTGCTGTATATTTCTGATTTCTTTTAGCAGCCATTTGACTGAAGGTAAGTCTTTCGGCAGACTGTTTTGGTCTTTTCTGAGAGCCACCAGCTGCATGTCTTTTTTCAGCTAACATGCATCTGATAGTATCAAAAACTGTCATTTCAGGCTTGCCAGAAGACTCATCTTGAGTCACTACTTTTGCTGGATGACTCAGATTTCCTGCAGCAGCATTATCCTTGAGTTTTGGGGCTGTGGCACCAAAAATAAATGGTCCAGGATAGACCATTTGAATTTTCTCATGGGCAGTCTTAAGGTCCCTCACATGGTTGTATCTTCCACCATGGCTAGGGCCACATTGGTACACACCAGTGATCTGTCATTCTCCCAGTGACCATAACAGCTTTCATGGTCATACCTGTTAGAAGGAAACAATACTTTCTGAAAAGAAATTGGAGGCAATGAGGCTAGAGACACTACTGGTGGCTTCACCTTTCACTTTCTTTTTGGATTGGGAGGTCTAGCAGGTCCCTTAAATCCTAACACTTTCTTACCCACTTGGGTAAGGAGGGTGTCAATTAAGGGAAGCACAGTGCTTGGCTTAGAAAACTTGGTCACCAGTAATTTCTAATTTAGGAGATCATTTTCAAGTTTCTGGATAAATTTCTCATTTGAGATTCTTACCACAGATTGCATATCAATGATCTCCTTGAGTTTGATTGATTGTGCAGCCATATCATTTAGAGCTTTTTCTTGGCCGTCTTGCTCCTAAGACTGAGAAGCTCTTTTGCCTGTCTCTTGGCAAGGAGCTTGCACTTCTTGGATGTTTCAAGAAGTTCTCCATACTTGTCAATTATAGAGTTGACATCATCCTCAGAATCTGAATCTCCTTCATCTCTTGATGATTGAGCTTCAGAATCTGAGCTGGTCTCATGACTTGAAATAGAAGGCTGAGATTTAGAATTTACCTCAGCTTGTTCAGGCTGATCCTGGCTGCTGTCTTCATCAGTTATTGTCATCAATCCATGGCATTGAACATCTTCTTCATCTTTATCCACCTCTGAGTCACTATCTGAATATGACAGAGGGGCCCTGATCCCTATCCTAGCAGCAGGATATTCTTTAGGTTCTCCTTCAGCAACAGTCATTAGCCCAATGTAGGCTTCTTCTTCTTCACTGTCTGACCCAGAGGAAGAGTCAGACTAGGTATTTTCCTTCTTGGCCACAAGGGACTTCTCTTTTTTCTTCCCCTTATGGTGCTTCTTCACTCCATCTTTACTCTTCACTGGGCAGTCAGCAACTATATGCTCAGGTTTGCTGCAACAGAAATAAATAACATTAGAAGAAGTTTGTTTGCTAGAGTTAGGTGCATCCCTGTCCTCCTTAGAGGATTTCCTTCTGTGCTGTGAGGAAGAGGAAGGCCTGCTGTTCTTCCAATGCTCCATGAATTGCTGAAACTGTCTGGAGAAGGCAGCAAAGTTCTCATCAGACATTTGGTTGTCTAAGGTGCTGGTCTTTGAGCTCTCAAAATCTGACTTAGTAATTTTCCTGAGTGGAGAGTTCTTCCTTCTGCTCCTGGTTGGGGCATCAGCTTTGAAGGCCACAGACTTCTCCTTGGTCTGTGACTTACTGCTCTTTTCTTCTTCCTTTCTTGCAGCAAGCTGCATCTCATAAGACAACAGCTTTCCAAACAGGGTTGGAGGAGGAGTGTCAGCTAACTTGCTCATTTCCCTAATGACACAAATCTTTGTGTCTCAATCCTTTATGAGGGACCTGAGAAATTTGTCATTCAGCTCATAGATGTTGAATACCCTTCCATATGTTCTCAGTTCATTCACTATTCTGAAAAATCTCTCAAAGCTCTCAGCAATGTCATCAGACTTTCCTTGTTTGAAGTCCTCATACTCCTGGTTGAGCATGAATTTTCTGTCTTCCCTCACCTCCTCTGAACCTTCCATGAACACAACTAGGGTGTCGCACATCTCTTTGGAGGTCTTGCAGTGCACCAGATTCTGGAAGGTTGAATCATCTATTGCACTGACAATAATGTTTTGAGCTCTCTTGTCCATGGAGGCAAGTATGAGCTCATCTTTGTTCATTTCATCATAAGATTTAGGTGTCTGGATGTTGGCATTCAGAATTGAGGTCTTCATAGGGATGAAGGGCCCCTCTTTAACTGTGATGTATATCCTAGATTCAGCAGCTTTCATGAATAGCCTAACCCTTTCCTTCCAGAGGCCAAAGCCTTCCTTTCTACAGATTGGAAGCTTCATGACCCCAGTTCCTTGTAGTTTACACCAGACCCCATTCTTATGTCTTATAGCTAACCTTGGAGGTATATTCAGATTGTTAAATCATTTTTTAGGAAGCTCCTTCTGATACTACTTGAAAGTTATTAATTTAAGGTTAGTTAGTCACCTAAAGGGGGGTGAATAGGTCTTTGAAATTTCTTAAGTCTTTTTGTTGTTTTCTTACTAAGTGATCTAGAGTTTGTCCTTAGTACCTGCAATATAAGAAAAGAACAAGCAACACAGCAAAACACAGATATTTATAGTGGTTCCCCAATTGGGTACATCCACTTTCCCTCCCACCTTTCTAACTTATGTTAGACAAAGCACAAACTCCTCCAAAATGCTCCTCAGAGCTTACACCTCAGGCTCTCAGCCTTACACTCAGGTTCTCTTCAGAACCCTACCTCAGAACCACAAAAGTTCCTACCTCAGAGCCCTGCAGTGTTCCTAGAGCTCAGTGGTTCACAAAACACCTACCTCAGCCTTATCTCTAAGGCCTACAACTCGGGCTTTTCAGGCCTACAATTTCAGGCACAAGGCCCTACTCTCAGAGTGCTGCAGCATTCCTACAACTCAGTACCCTTCCAGGTACCTACCTCAGTGCCCTTCCAGACATCTACAGCTCAGCCTCCTTCAAGGCCTACAACTCAGTGACACACTTGTCACCTACAGCTCAGTGACTCAACAGTGACCTACCTCAGGCTGTTAAACCCTACTACTCAGGATCGGAGGACAGCCCTACTCTCAGATCCACACTTGGATCCTACCTTAGTACCCCAGCAGGGCACTTACATCAGTAACTAATTAGTCACCTACAACTCAGGCACAAAAGGCCCTACAGCTCAGATTCAGATAACCTGAATCCTACAGGAATTTTATCAAGAAGTTGAAATAAATTAAAACACTGACTCAGAGATAAATCTCTGAGTCCATCTTACTGGACTGAGCAGATATCAGTTCAGCCCTCTTGCTGTAGAAGGAATTAGTCTTCTTCTACAACTAACTGCTTCTCTGCTGCACTGAAGAACAGCTATCTGCTGTTGAAGGCTGACGGCTCTTCACACAGCTATCTTTCCTTGCTGATTAGATGAATCATCCATCTTGTTCTGCAAAGAACAAACTTGCTGAACTGGAAAAACTTCAGCTATCTTTCTCAGGCTTGCTGGCTTGCACTGCTGGACTTGGCTTTCAAGCTCATCGGAGAAGATGAAGTCCAGCCGCCTCTATTTTTCGTAATTTTCTTCGTTACACTAATGCCCTTTTTCTATCTGCTTTTTTATATCTGTTGATTTGAATCAACGGCATAATTTGAGTGTGGGCCCAGCCAAAGATGGTGAGCGCCACCTCCCTCAGAAGAGGACAAATAGTAGCTTCTGGCGCTACTGTAGCTTTCCCGCAATAACCTGAACTATTTTGACTTTGTTGACTTCTGGTGACGTCAGCAGTGGTCATCTGGTGCTGCTGCAGCTTTCCTGCAATGGCAAGAAATACTTTGACTTGTTGACTTCTTGTGACGTCAACAATGGTCATCACTTTCTGGACTTAGAAAAATTTCAGAACTCATCAAGCGTTGAGTGATGTTAAGTCACTCAACGCACGCTGACTTGGCTCTTCATTAGAAGCGTTGAGTGAACCTGCTTCACTCAACGCTTCTGGACTTAGAGAATTTCTGCTGGCTTTGTCTCAGCGGTTCCTTCTCAACTGTTTCAGCGGTTTCTTCTTCACAGCTGAGACTATCTTTTGTCTTATCGGTTTCTTCTCAACTGTCTCAAAGTTTTCTTCTTCACAGCTGAGACTATCTCCTGTCTCAGCGGTTTTGCTGAGACATTCTTCTCTCAACGCTTTGCGTTGAGCTTCTCAGCTGTCTCAGCGGTTATGCTGAGACATTCTTCTCAGTTGTATCAGCTGTCTCAGCGGTCTCAACGATTTTGTATTATTCAAATTATCTGACTTCCAGCTTACTTTTTTTTGTTCACCTGTGCAATCAAGGACAACCTGCATGCATGAACTTAAGCACACATCAAATACATCTATGTGTGTATGTCATTGACCAGTTTGACTTCTTACAAATCTGAGACATTGGGATCAATAAGCCCAACAAGAGTTGTGGCGGATTTATGTTCTGACAGGTCAAGCTCATCTCCTATGTAGATGTATCACTTATTGTGGATTCAATTCTTTGTGAGAAATTGGTGTTTGATTTTTCCCCTAGCACTATTCCTCCCCCTCTTGTGCATGCTACTACATTTGTTTCTGACTATATTATTGAGAATGTCATGCCAGATAAGGTAGACAATTATGGTGTTGTGCCCATTCCAATGGAGAAGGATATTCTCCGAGGTGAAGAGGAGACTACCTCAGCACCGGTAGAGAAAATCCAAATCGCGGAGGAGGACACTGAAGTCCATGCCAAGCTCTGCAACATTGTCGACAATGCCGACAATTTCCTATTGCTTCAACCTATCGGTAGTGATACCGGGATTGCTCCTGAAAACTCTAATCTTTTAAGTTATTCTTCTACTTTGTTTCTTGATACTGTTCTCGTGTCTGATCCTCTGCAGGTTTCCCCTGCGGATTTGGTTCAGGAAGTGGTTGGGACTGTTGTGATGCCCGATGATGGATTGTAACACCTGCACGAGGAGATAGGCATAGAGAATTCTTCATCATATTATCTACCCTTGCCTCAAGCACATTGCAGGTATTATTATACAGGTATGGGGGTAACTGTTTTGTCTCTGCATCGGTACCCGTTACCGAAACGGATAATGGAACAGTTGTCTGTTCACTTCAGTTTTCATAGTCCAATAAGTTAGCACATTCCTATTGCTGAATAAGTCGTGTTGAGATGACTATAAAGCCGGTACTTATCTAGGAGTAGGAGTCATTCATAATTAATTTTATCAACTTTTAGTTTCAATTTGTATGCTGATAGTTTATTTATTTATCACATTTAAAACGTTTTTGCGCCCGTTGCGCGCCCTGAAAATAGTTTAGTTGAGCTATTATTGTATCCTTCTATTTTGTTGTTCCAAAATCTGTTCATTGTATTCCCGAGGGGCTTATTTTCTGGAAAATTTTGAATCTGGGCTTAATTTGCAAATCGCGCGGGCGGAGACCGTGCGTCTGCGAAATCGCACGATCATTCGATATTTATTTTATAAAACCTGTCGTTTCGCGAACAGTCACACGTTTCCCTAATTCTCGTCTCCTTCGCGTGCGATCTATAGGTTCCACCCGACGCCATTTTCGCTGGTCGATTCCTCCACTTCCCCTTCTTCAATATCTCTATCTCTTAGAATCCACTCCAAATCTCCGTACACTTTCTACTCCACTACTCCGTCTAATGGGTTTGAAGAAGTCGTTCAAGCGCACCTTGGGCTTCACATCTTCCTCACGTGCGGTGCCGTCAACTGATGTTGTGCTTCACTTCCACAAATCTGAGCACATTGAAAGGTATGAAAGACTTCGCTGCAAGAATTTCATGGATTACCGGTGTGTCAAGGAGTCGGCCCTTCGTGATGTTAGTCTCGTCCGGCGGTGGCGGAATTTCTCGAAGTGGGTTGTTGGGACCAATTGTTCTCTATTTTTGAGGATGGGTTCCAAGAACTCATGCTCGAGTTTCTCACTACCTTCCTTGTGTTGGAGTCGGTGGATGGGGCGACCGGTGATCCGACGTCAGTGTCATTCCGGGTTATGTGCTGTGCACACATGTGTATTGTTGGCACTTTAGCGGTGTACGCGGGGATATACACCCCCGAGGAACTCGTGACGTTGGACGTGAAATCCTAACCTTATGAGTTCCCTGAGGGCATGTCTCCCCCTGAATTCTGGCAAACCATCTCCGCGGGTCGCAGAGCATATGAAGCTCATGTTGCAAAGGCTACGCATATCATCTCGCCTGCTCTCTGTTACGTGTAGGATTTGATTGACCATAGCATCAACTGTCGCACGATGAGTTAGAACGTAGTCGGGTGGCAGGATCTCTTGTGCATATTCAGTATGCAACAACGTGTTACCCTTCATCTCGAGCAACTTCTGGCCCGATATCTTCTGCACCAGGCGACCTACCTCTCGCTGGAGTCCATCGTTGGGTCGCAATTTATCATTCGGATCATTAAGGGTGTGGGGATGTGGGACATGCTGCCGCCCATGACGATGATTGTTGAGGGCAATGAGATCACTCTTGCAATGACGAAGGTTGCTGCCGCCCATGACGAAGGTCCCTATGAGCGTTGCTACTCCTCCGCGGTCTGCTTCGCGTAGGTGCTTTGAGCTTCAGTTCCCGTACTTTTATGCGTGATATGTTCAGATGGAGAGTATTGTGTATCAGCAGTACGATTTATTGACACGCATGGGCCAGCATATGGGAATTGTTCTGCCTATCGATCTGCCCCATGCTTCTACTTCCAGGGCTCGTCGGACTGTACCCCTCCTCCTCCGCAGTCTCCTCAGCAGTCTCCTCATCAGTCTCCTCAGTGATTGTTCAGCTCCACTCTTCGAAGGATTGTTTAGTTTATTTCAATTTTAGTTTTATTTTTATTATGTATTGTTCTATGACATTATTTTATTGGGACTTCTGTTCCCAGGTGTGGACATGGATATTTTTACTGCAGTTATTTTCTATTCTTTTATTTTGTTCTTGTGTTGTGATCTATCTGTTATGATAGTAGTAGTTGTGGATGTGTAGCTTAGATTAGTGATGTGTTAGTTTTGTTTTATATATGTTGTGTTTGGAGTTCTTTCTATAGGTGTGGCTATTCTTTGGTACGGATGCGGTTATGTTTGTGGTATGTTTGCGTCTTCTGGTATGCTCATTTTTGAGCCATAGGTAACTCCTCCCCTAGCTTCCAATTTGATTCTTATTGTTATATCCTGTATTGTACTGTTTAGCTTAAGTCTGGGGAGAGTTGTTATGTCGTTGCTCACTCACGTACAAATTTCAATTGCATACTAGAAGCACTTCTTTTATTTAAATTTTATATAATTATGGTTGCATATTCACCGCACACCATAGCACCCACATGAGCGCGCACTTATCTGTTGATGCTTCGCGAGTATTATTTATTTTTCGTGTGTGATTGGGAAAATCAAATTTGTTGACATAGGAATTGAGAGATGGAGTAAATGTTGACTCATGCAGTGCTCC
This sequence comes from Platanthera guangdongensis, assembly GCA_039583875.1. Classification (NCBI taxonomy): domain Eukaryota; kingdom Viridiplantae; phylum Streptophyta; class Magnoliopsida; order Asparagales; family Orchidaceae; genus Platanthera; species Platanthera guangdongensis. Next base: position 131,153,236 of record CM077164.1, read on the forward strand.
TAGTCAAGTGCTCGCATCTCTTGTTGAAATCCATTAACTTTGTTTATGCTTATAATTTTATATTTTCCTATTTGCAACACAGTTTATTTTACTCATAATTGGTAAATCCGGTGTGAATCTAATGGTAGCGTAGGGATGTGTATAGATAATCGTTAGTCATATTGCTCAAGTCGGGAGGAAGGATAGTTTTTTTCGGTGGTTAAGAACTTGCCCCTAGCGACTCTCGAAGCATGGGTATAGGTTAGTTCAATAGTACTAGTGTGATATAGATCATCTCTTTGGCCCGATTAAGCCTTTGCACCATTCCTAGCGCTCTATCCTTGCTTAGCCCCTTTGTGTTTGCCCTTTCCTTTTAATTCAACTCCACCGTCTTATCACCAAAGCCAAAAGCCTATCCTAATCGCACACAAACTCCGAGATCGAGTTGTATTACTATTTTTTTATGCTGGGTGTCGATGTGGTGTACATATTGTGAATGCGTGGAAGTGCTCCATTGAAAAAAATATAATGCTGAAATTTTTGTTTTTAAAAAATAAAATGAGAAAATGAAAAAGAAAAAGTTGAAAAAAATTGCGAAAAGAAAATAAATTAAAAATCAATAAATTGTTAAGAAAATATTAGGGAGTTGTCGGTGGACACCCATAGTTTCAAGTTCATGTCTGGGGGTGTGTTGCACTCGTGTTTTATTTTTGTGTGGAGAGATTTTATATTTGGGTTAGGTGTGCTTAGTCTTCGATTTTATCTTTGTATACCCCATCGTAACCCCAGCCCCATCTTAACTGTTAAGTCCTATTGATTCCCGCGTTGAACCGAACCAGTGTCATGGAGAGAGTGTGAACAGGTGAGATTATTGCCATCGACATTGATGGATTTCTTTGCAGGTTGAGCCTCGGTCTTTGGCAATGCACTTCCTAGAGACTAATCTGCTTTCTCCTTACGCATGACCCAAAGATTCACCGCGATTCTAATTATGGATAGAAATAATATGTAGATACGCATCTTAGAAATCTATACTCTATTTAGTATAATTAAAAGTTTTTTCTACTAGATTTCTACGTGCGCGAGTATACGACTTTGCATGTTACTCTGCTTTTCTATTTGTTAGCCTGCTTTCAATTTGTATGTCAACATTTGTTTTTCTCGTCCGCATGGGAGATAGTTTGCTCGGGAAGAACAAATAAGTAAGTCTTGGGGTGTGATGAGTCCGATTTATACAGGTTTTTCGGACTCTTTTGTCCTTGTTTACACGCACTTGCACTTCACATATAGCTCATAATCGCTTATATTTCACTTGTTCTTCATTCGTACACAAAGTGCACAATTTGATCGTTGTGGTGCGCAATTGCGCATTCTTTTGCTGAGGGTAAGCACATGGTACTCCCCAATGTGCTTTGTTGCTCTTATTGCAGTTTTGGGCGTGCGGGGGCAGTGCCCAAACCCTTTGGTAAATCTGTGTATTTCGCATGGTCGTGTTATTTTCCTTCTCGCACGGGCGTTCTGCGTGAGCGTTTTCTTATATCGGCTTGATCGTCTTGATCGTCCATTGCACGACCGTGTGATTTTCTTCGCGCGCTAGCTGTTTTGCCTGTATGAGACTAATGTATTGAATTTTTGTGTTGTCTCTGCTCGTGTGATTTGGTCACGCACGCTTGATTTCAATCATGTACTGAATTTCATGTGTTTCCTTCATGCACGGTTGGATTCAATCGTGCAAGAAGAAAATCGCACGAGCTGATGTTTGGCCTAAAAGTCACAGTTTTGTCTCTGCCCATACGTTTTTGTTCGCGCACGGTTGTTGCAACCGTGCCTGAGGAGAAATCGCACGGGAAGACCCATGGTCTGAAGTGGAATTTTTCTCATAAATATCGCACCGGCCGAGTTTATTTTTGACTATTCGTGGTATTTAAGCGCAAATTCATCCCAAATTTTGGGACTTCCGCCATTTTTCTCCTATTCTGCCCAATTCCCCTCTATTTCGACCTCAATCGCCACCCACCTTCGGGAGGTGCTTCGGCCTTCCTCCACCAATATTCCACTAGGGCTTCTCCCTAGGCCGCCTTCGTCATCCCAAGTATCCAAGGATTGATTCAAAGTATTTCTCACTGCACCAAGTGGAGCTTTTGCAAGGGACGTTGCCAAGGTGTGTTTAATGAAGAAGACAGGTAATTTGATCGCAAGTGACGGCTCTTTTCTACCCCAGACGTCAGTCGCAGACCGAGCAAGGACGTGGATTGATAACCCGACGACTCCTTTCATGAATCCGCGACGAGTCTTCTTCTTGGTTGTATCTCGCGCACTCTCCTTCTTTGTAGTGATTTTTTACTTCATTTCTCTTATGTGGATGATCTACTCATGTACCTAATGTTATTATTGTTAATTTGTGTGTCTTTGGATTTACTTATGGTTTATGTGTGTTGAGGGGTGCCCCTATTTCCATTCGCCATCCCATTTCCATCGTTGTGTTTAGATTGCCGCACTAGCATTTGCTAGTGGTGTGCTCTGCGAAGAGCTGTTTGTGATCCTCAATTTCGCCGAAGAATTCACCTCTTCTGCATGCCTACTCTTTCATCCGCCTCATGAAACAATGCATAACGGTCTGCGCAGTTTTCATCCGCCCTGCAATGCAGTGCCTGCGACCCGTAATAGTTTAGTTTTAGTTTTTATTATTTGCAAATCATCAACTAATTTTTTGCCCCTTTTTAAACCTTTACAATTGGTTTTCTAAACAAATGAATTACGCACCCCAACCTGCGCTCCTTCGAGATCGATACTCGGGGATTTCCTCCTCGTTTTATATTACTTGAACGACCGGTACACTTGTTGTGATCGACCGATCACCATACCGTGAGGACATAGGTCATGATGTGTGGTAAGAGTCACAATGGGCACTGCATGTACTGTAGTGACTAAGTCTTTGAACAAAAAAAGTCGAAGAAGTATTCTCAGAAAGAGTAATGTGCAGAAGACGTGTTCCACCAAACACCCAATAATTGATGAGAAGGAAAAGCTTGTCGGAGTCAAAAGTGCATAGGAAACAAACAAAGACTTAACACAGTTCAAATATTTCATCAGAACAATTAAGCCACGATGAGGTAAGAACTTGCATATGAAGGCTTGAATGAATTGTGTGGATCTTTGGATGTATTTGTTGGATGCGTTGGAAATACATGCGTTGAGGTGGCATTTGTACTTATGTGCATTAGATAAGATAGGATTTTGTATTCTCAAGCGATGGCATATAATTATGCATAATTTTTGAGAACCCTATAAAAGTGAATGAAGGCTTCATTTAACTCGTTCATATTTTTAAAATAATAAGCTTCCAAGCTCTATTTTTCTTACGTTCTAACTATCGTTCTCTCTTCTCCACCATACTTCCATAAATGTGAAACTGATTTAGCTAGTTAGTTATAAGGGAACTAAATCTGCAACTGGCATTGTGATGCAAGACAAATTTATAGGTGGAGGACTTATGATGTCGTAGCCCTAAATGCAATTCAAGAGAGCACACGACATGCGCAAATGAAGTTATAATCAACCCTAGAATGACATGAAAGCATACACACAATTCAATGAGCTAACTAAAGATAACTCTAAAATGATGCGCTTGCAATAATTCAATAATGCAAGTATTTTTTTTTTTCGGCGCACAATTAATTAAATATTGTTAATTTTAAGATTTTTGTGCGTTTATCCCCAACCAAACACAAAACATCCAAGATTAGTAACAAGGAGACTATTACAATGTAAATTGAGATTGCATCAGAATTCTACGTGCATAATGAATAAGACGTACGTGTGTTTGAAAAGAGGGTAATCAAATTATTATAAGTAAAATATTACTAGCAATACAAGATATTTGTATCATGCAAAGAAATGAAAGTTGGAAGTAAAAGCTCACCATACCTGTGGTGTGGATGATCCGGAGGTGATGGTGGCTGACTGGGTATGTAAATGTTCCTGTATAGGGGATGTCAGAGAGGGATGGTGGATGTTTTGTGGGATGGAATGGGCTTGGAGGGTTGTTGAAAGAAGGAAAAAGGCAGGTATGGTGTGGGGAAGTGCTCGAGTGGATATATTGAAGGCTATGAAACACAGATACTTTTCCGAAGGCTGCGTACCCGTACCGGGTACGTATCCGGTACTTGTACGGACCCGATACTTGACGAAAACACATATGCGGACACACTTGGACTTAGCATATTATTTTGCATATTGTGATAGAAGTTTAATTTTCTAGAGTAAACAAAAATTGGTTCTATACTAGGAAGCGTTGGTATGTCCAATTAAGTTGTGTATCTATACCGAGTATGTTTTTGGTACTGGTACTTTTCTGTTGCAAGTACATGTATTGAACGTGTTGACACGATGCAAATTATGAACAAAACGGTTAACTTGTCTCTAGACTAACCGAATATTGAAGTTGTTGATCTCCAACAATGAAGAACGGAAAAAAGACTGATGAGTAAACTTAAGTTTAATTTTATCTGTTTTGGTTAAACGTATAAGATGTTAAATTTTGTAATATTTACGAATGCTTAATGCTTAAAAACATCGTGTTATGTTGCATTGATTTGTGGACTTGTACTTCAAGTTATGATTTATGTTTGATGTTTCGATGTTTTGAGAATTATTTATTGCACTTGTGATATATAAAAATTATATTTATTATAACGTATCATGTCGTACACATATCTTTGTTTTTTAAATTTTGGCGTACCGTCGTACCAGGTACGTATCGTACCTGGTACTCGTACACGTACCGGTGCTTCCTAGATTGAAGGGTGTTTCTATAGAAATTGAGGAAGACTGGTGGGGGATGGAATCCGACAACAGGGGGCTGTGGAGGTTGGGTTGTAATGAGTTAGGGAGGAAGAGGAAAAGGGTGGTCGGAGAATGCTGAGACCATGGAGACTGGCGGAAGCTTAGAGAGGTTAAAATGGGGCGTAATCTGTCGGGTGGAATGATTGAGGGCGATGAAAACAACATCAGCTCAAAATAAAGGTGTTAGTGGCTGCACGGGGTACTGCTGGGTTCGCCGGTGGTTGGAGGCGTTGAGTCTAGCAGTGCCACAGGCTTATGGCCCTTCTGGAGTCGGCACCAGTCGGGATCAGACTTCAACGTCCATAGACTGAGTGGCTTCTGTAAGAAACCTCGACTCTTGCCCTCTTTCTCTATCCGGCTACACACATTATATAAAGGAGTGTGTGGGGGGTGGGGGTTAGGTTAAGTTATCCGACAGGGTTAAATGCGCTATCAGATATCTTAACCTAAATCTCAAATACACCTTAGATAAATAAAAGAAAATATATATACAACACTTATGCCTTTAACCCGCTCTAGTGTCGTCGACTATATGGATTCTTTATCGTCACTGTGCACTCTCTTTAGTTATAATCTCACCAATTCCTAAGGACAACATGTCTTTCCTTATAATTTCATTTCAAGTCTCTATTGGTCTACCCCTCTCTCGTTTAACATGTCAGTGACTAAACTCACACAACGCCTCACAGTTGCCTCTAAAATACACAAAGATACTAAAATTCGAGTCAGTCGCGATCACAGTCTCTGATCTTCCATCTGACGATCCAAAAAGTGTAGACTCAATAATCCTTCTCATGATGTGGGTGCGACGATCCAAATAATGTGCAACAACATTTTAATTCTTCGATGATGAGAATGAAAGGCAGTACGATTTTGTGTGCTAAAATTTTTTGAGTTTTCTTTATTTTATTTTCATTATTTGATTTTCTGAGTTATTATATATTATTAGGGGTGTCGATAGTCGTGTATCTTTAATTTTATTTTTTTGTCTCAAGTGTTGGGTGTATTGTGCGCTGCTATTAGTAAATGTTGGCTGATTTGAGTGTGGTTAACATGGTGTCTTGGTTGATTAATGAGCTGGCAGCATTATGTGTTGTTAATTTGACACATGAAATGAACATGTGTTGGTGGCTTGAAATGGGCTTGCTAAGGGACACCTGGTTCCTTGCTTTGGCTGGGTTCCACCATTTGACCTCTTATTCCTGTTAATAAATTAAGTCGAGCCCTTCTCATTCCCGCACTTCCATCTTTGTGTTGTTCCCGTGCCGCTAAGCCTTTCCACTTCTCCCGGCTACCTCCTCTTCCCCACTGCTGCTCCTTTTCTTCCTCTCTTCCTCTTAGTAGTTGTTGCTACTGCTGTCGTTGCTCTGTGTTGCTGCTCTGTGTCGCTGCTCTGTGTCGCTGCTCTGTGCCGCTGCTCCTGTGTCGTGGATCCCGTGTCCGTGCTCTATTGTTATCTCCTGCAAGCTCTTTCCCTCCCTCTTTTCTTACGTGATGTGTCGCTACTTCCTGTGTCGTGCCGTCTTCCAGAGCCGCTGGATTAGGGATCTTCTGCTGCTGGTTTTTGACTCTCTGGTCGCTGGTTTTGAGCTGCTGTTGCTGCTGCTTTTCTCCCCTGCCTCCTACCTTCTTCTTCATTGCCTCCTCCGGGGATTTTTGAAGAACTTCACTGAACCTCAGTGCATCCAAGTAGGATCGGTTGTGCAACACCTTCTTCCTCCCTCTCCTGATGTAAGGATTTCTTCTTCTCCTTTTTCTCCTATTTTTGTTGCCTTGCTGGTTTGGAACTATTCTGGTTTGGGATTATTGCCATTGCAATTTTTTGTGATATCTTTTGCTATTAGTTTGATGTTAGGTTTATAATTGTTGTTTTCTGGACAGTTTTTACGGGCTAGTTATGTTAATTTTGGGGCTTATTAAGCCAGTGTTTTACCTTATTATTTTGGGTCGTTTTCGTGTCTTGTGTCTTGCTGTGCAGTCTTGTTTGGAGGCTGATTTTGTGTTGCTAGCCTTGTTTGGGGGCTGATTTTGTGAATGGACAACGTACCTGTTGACCCTTTTGGGTTGTTTTTTGGGTTGAGGAAGGTTTTGTGAACTCATTTTAAGAAGTGGAATTTTTGGGGGTTTATATTAGCTTTGTTTGGGTTGATTTATATGAGTTCACTTTCGTATTTTTGACGGATTTAAACGCTTCTTCCTAAAACCTTTTAAACATCAACACTACGTTAAGTGACGCGGCCCAGTTAAAGTACGTACTATTTCAATGGTTTCTGAGGCTGCTAGTTTGGAGGATGTCGTCGCAAGATAGGCGTGGCGATAACGCTGAAAGGGATTTGGGAAAACGAAAAGTGTTGGTGAGTTTCTTATTTCTTGATTATGCTTATTCAAGTACTTTTCATATTTCATGTTTTAATTATTAAAAGATAACACTGTCTGTGCATACGAGTTTAACTCAATGATATTTCGCTATGAAATATATATGGGCGAGGGAAAAATGAAAGCGATACAATATTCTGAGGGGAGATTTATATTTCAAAACACTTACTTTTCAAACACGTCAAAATAATAAATTAATAAAACTCTGCATAATGAAATATCAATGATTGAATCCTATGATGTAGAGGTTCTCTACTGATGGATTCACCAGTAGGGGTTTGCCTATATTTTTTCCCTAAATGGATGGAGCTCAATTCAAGTTGCATGCCTTAATATTTCCTACTTTATGTAACTAAACATCAAAGGGTGATCGGGAAACATTGAGAATTTTGAGAGCAAATACTGAATATTGATTTATTGTTATGTATGCATATTGTTATCTCTCATTGTCTGTATGTATATCAGTTCACGAAATACTTTGCTCACATAGTCATATGTTTATAATTAACCCATTGTAGACCCCATTTTTAGGTAACAAGAGCGTCAGCAAGTGCACCGCAAAGAGTTCCCTTGACAGAGGAAGCAAAACGGAAGCGCGCTGAGGAACTGGCAAAGGTATGACTCAAGATTTTTATCGGGATCGAGGAAGCACAGGAAAATCATAAAGCAGCCTGCGAGGATTATGAGTGTGCCTTTTATAATTAGTATAGTTAGATTTCTTATTACATGTAAAATTTTCATCTGTAAGTAAATGTATATAAATTGAATAAAATGTGGTTTTATGTTTTCTTTGTACTATGGATCATGATTCTTTGATGCGACACTTTTATTGAAACTACTACGCTCGATCCTCGAATCATTTGGGGAGACCGGTATAAGGTTCTTCACAACGAGAAAAATCTCAATCAATCTCCCCGACTTAGAAGCATTAGTCTCTGGTGAATAGAGAGTACATGCTCTCGAAGTAAGCTTGGTAAGACTCTATGTCGCTCCTAGTTGAGACTACCTCTGTCACAACCCGCATTTTTATCGCATAAAATAACTTATCTGAGTAAAAGAAAATGCGCGTCATGATGCCACGTCAGCAGGGCATAACTGCGGACGCTCAGGCAGACACCTACTTAATCATAAAGAAAGATTGTTTAAGTTATTTTAAGGAAAAAATTAGTTACGTGTAATAGTTAGCTGTATCCCTCGGCTTAATGGCTCATTTAATCCACGAATCAAAATATAATTATACGCTGCGGAAAAATACTTATTTAAATTAACTCTATCCTACATGAGTATAAGCGTCCCCAAAGGACAACTCATGCAATTCAAGACTCTAAATTTATAATAGTAGTAAGGATAGTTTTTACGGTCGCTAAATATAACAAGTTATAGTTTTTAAATTATGCAGTGCATGAATTAATAGTAATAGATTTTATTCTTAAAAATATCTAACATGCATTCGTAGCATAAATCCTCCCAGAGAGCAAGTAATACACATCCATATATAGAGAAATAAGCAGCTAGCAAGTATCAAACAAATAACAATTCTGTGGGTGCCAACAACTGACACGAACCCACTTACAGAAAAGTAAGTCTGAACCAGTAACTAAATAAACAACAATCTACCTCGCTGAGACGAGGTAACAACCACGGCCAACACTGCCGCCCAGAAACTCCAAAACTAGCTCTGTTATCTGCTACTGCTCTGAACCTGAGGCATTACAAAGACAGAACACCTCAGCAAGAAAGCACAAATGGTGGCAGAAATTAATAAGCCAAAATAAACAAAGGTCAAAGTGCTACCAACTCAAGACCAACAGTACTGAAATAAAGCACAAAAAGAGCAGCAAGTCATCATCAGGAAAAAGAACTCTTACGTTGTTCGTCACGTACAACAATAGTACACCAGACGCATGAGGCTATAAGGTGACAACATGAATTATTCGTAAGGAAGAAATACAAAATCTTTATTAGGCACATGTGCTCGACTTTACCCAAAAACACGGGCGAGGTGGTCACTCGTGGACACACCACCCAAAAATACGGGCGAGGTGGTCACTCTTGGGCACACCCACACGAATATAAAATTCGTCTAACTGTGAGGGAGTCTCATACTCTCCACCATACACCGCAGACACCCAAAAACTAGGTAGACTTCCACAGGGCACTAATGAAGGAAACAAACACTGCGGATGTGGAATCGTTCACCAACTCCCGCAATCAAGAAAACCACCAAGAAAATACCACATATCTCTAGATTTGGCTCGTCAGATTCTACATGACATTAGTAGATTCAAGACGCTATTAATCAACCTCTAGGAGCAATTTACAATCCTAGATAAACTCTAACGCGTTTAATAACGGAAACTAAGGCACTTAAAGCCATCATAAGACACTTCAAGAACGATAAACATATCCGGACAAAATCGGGTTTACCATGACGAAACATTACAACATCATGTGATCATTGAGAAGGTAAATCATAACAATAATTTGGAAGAATAAGTGTAGAAAATTTAAGAAACATGAAAACATAGCCGTTACCATCAAATAGGACAAGGAGAAACGAGGGAAAACCACCACTTGTCTTGGTTTTACCGAAAAAGTCCTCTGAATCACTCCACGTCGTAGATCGGGACAAAAGGATGCGGGAGGAGTTGAAATCTGAACTAGAACGGCCGAAAAGGAGGTTGGGGCCGAAAAACCCTAACGAGAAATCTCAAGAAACAGAGAAAATATTACCACGATGGCATAGCTCTCAGCTAGAGCTTTCCGGATCTAAGTTCGGATGAAGATTTCGAGCACCGGAGCACCGTCGGTGGCCACCGGAAGATTCACGACAAGGAAACTCTCTCTCTCGCTCGCTGCTCTGGTTCGGGAGAAAAAATATCGGAGAAGATGAAGTTCGGTTCTAAACCTAAGTTTAAGAATATATATATAATGTTTAAAAAAAGTTTTGTCAAAAAAACGTGTTATTTCGAGCGGTTTCGCGGGAACCCAAAATAGAGGTCTAGGATGACTCCAAATCAAAAAGTGCCCGGCATGAAAGTTGTAGATCTCGTCGAGACGAACAAATCATGTTGACCATTTTTTCGTACGACACCGTTTTGACTCTCAAAACGCTGCCCGAACTCAGACTGCACAGACTACTCGAGTAGAAATTGGTTTACTCGAGATAGAGGGGTTTACTCGAGTTGGAGAGGCTTACTCAAGATGGAGACTCGAGTTGGAAGCTTGGGGAACTCGAGATAGTCATAGGGACTCGAGATAAAAGGCATAGAACTCGAGTAAATCAGGTGTACTCGAGATAGAAGGCATGGAACTCGAGTGGATCAGTCGAACGGTCTATCTATTAGCAGTTTCGGGAAAATCAAAAATAAAGGTCTAAGATGGCTCCAGATCGAAAAGTGCCCAACATGAAAGTTGTAGATCTCGTCGAGACGAACAAATTTCATGTTGACCATTTTTTCATACGACATCATTTTTACCCTCCAAATGGCGCCCGAACGTAAACGACAGGGAACTGCTCGAGATGAATAAAACTACTCGAGAATGAGGGCAAAGTACTCGAGAGTAGCTTAAACTACTCGAGTAAAATCAGTAGGACTCGGGAGAATTCAATATTACTCGAGTAAAACAACAATTATACTCGAGATACAACAATAGTACTCGAGTAGATCAAAGGTACTCGAGTAGAATTCAATAATACGGCTTATTGATGAGCAGTTTTGGAAAAATCGAAAGTAGAGGTCCAAGATGGCGTCAAATCGAAAAGTGTACAACATGAAAGTTGTAGATCTCGTCGAGCCTAACAAATTTTATGTTGATCATTTTTCCGCACAACATCATATTGACCCTGAAAATAGCGCCCGAACGCCGACTGAACAGAACAACTCGAGTAGGTACATAAATTTACTCGAGCAGGTGCATAAATTACTCGAGTAGCTGAAAAGGACTAGTGTATATCTAGCAATAGACTCGAGTACTTAGGAATCACTCGAGTACCTAAAACAGAAGACTCGAGTGAATTTGCCGGAAGCACAAATTCTTTGCAAATATAACCTTATTATTAAACTATACCAATGAATAGTAAAATACATTTTTGAATAGTACTTTAAAATTAAAATAATCATGTTTATATATTTTTGAATAAGTAAACTACGAGATCAAAACGGAGGCTCAAACGCGCGCCGAATTAAACGAAACACACGTCATAGGCGAATACTGACGCTACGAGCACAACGACGAAGTCAAAACCAAAATCCGACGAGTCATTCCCGAGATATTAATCTTCAAAGTATACGGCGAACATAAACAATCCAAAACTTCAATCGCGCGCCGAGACTGCAAAAATGCTCGGATTGCGACGAAACTTGACGAGCAAGTCCAAAATCACTTAACTTAAATTTCAAATGCAAAATTTTCCCATTACAACAAGAATTGGGCCGACTCGACCGCACGGATGCGAAAATGCCTTAACGGCATTGCGCCGCCAACTCGACGTTAAAAGTAACTCCACGACGTCATAAATATGACGTTGCTCAATCAAATAAAATCATCAAAAAATCGGGGGCGTTACAGTCACTCCCCCTAAAAAGAAGTTTCGTCCTGAAACTTAACACAACTCCAAAACCAAACCAAAACGATAAAATCAAACATGACATACCTGAAACTAGGAGAAGAGGTGTGGATGAGATTCTCTCATGGCTGATTCCAATTCGCACGTCGCGCTCTCGGCGTCTTGATTCCTCCAAAGAATCTTGACCATGGGGATGGTCTTTCTTCGCAACAGGCTCTTGAGAATCCAGGATACGTATAGGTTCTTCCACATACGTAAGGTTGGGTTGAATCTGGGGCATCGGGTCGAGGACTTGACGATCCTTACGAACACACTTCCGCAACTGGCTCACATGGAACACATCATGAACACCAGAGAAGGTTGCAGGCAACTCCAGCCTATAAGCTGACACTCCGATGCGCTCAAGAATCTGGAAAAGTCCTACATACCGGGAGTCTAACTTGTGGTTCCTTCCAAACCTTTTAACGCCAGACATCGGAGAAACTTTCAGAAAAACCAAGTCATCTCTTCAAGGGCTTCCGGACCTAGCAACGGTCTCTCACCAACTTCAGCCCAAAACAAAGGAGTTCTACAACGCCTCCCATATAAGGCCTCAAACAGGGCCATCTGCAGACTCTCTTGATAACTATTATTGTATGCAAACTCCATGAGTCTGAGACGCTCATCCCAAGCACCACCATGATCCAAAATATAACATCTGATCATATCTTCTACGATCTGATTTACCCTTTCCGTCTGACCATTCGTCTGCGGATGATAGGTGGTGGAATACCTTAAATCGGTACCCAACCCCTCCTGTAAACTCTTCCAAAAGCGAGACGTAAATCTGGAGTCCCGATCTGATATAATGCAAACAGGCACTCCATGCAACCTGATGACCTCTTCAAGATATAGCTCAGTTATCTTATTCATCGAATACCCAATCTTAAACGGAACAAAGTGAGCACACTTTGTCAATCTATCGACTATCACCCAAACAGAGTCATGCCCACGGGGAGATTTCGGCAGACCGGTGATAAAATTCATTGAAATACTATCTCATTTCCAACTTGGAATATCGAGCGGTGTCAATTTACCACCAGAAAGGACACCTGAGGTAGCCAGAACTCACATTTGCTCAACTTTGCATATAACTTATGCTCCCTCATGATTGACAAAACCAAACGCAAATGCTGAGTATGCTCCTCAATATTGCGGGAATACACCAGGACATCATCTATAAACACAATAACGAATCGGTTCAAGAAATCCTTAAACACCCTATTCATCAAATCCATGAAAGCAGAGGGTGCATTGGTTAAACCGAAAGACATCACCAAAAACTCATAGTGTCCATGCCGCGAACGGAAAGCGGTTCGTGGAATATCTGCCTCACGAATTCTCAACTGGTGGTAGCATGAGCGAAGATCGATCTTTGAAAATACCGAGCTACCACGCAACTGATCGAAAATTTCATCAATCCTTGGCAGGGGATATCTATTCTTAATGATTACCTTGTTCAATTCTCTGTAATCGATGCAAAGTCTCATCGATCCATCTTTCTTCTTGACGAACAAAACAGGAGCACCTCATGGAGAAGAACTTGGTCTAATAAAACCACACCTCAGCAACTCATCGAGCTGAGTACGCAACTCATCCAACTCACGCGGAACCATACGGTACGGTGCTTTGGCAATAGGACGAGTACCTGGCTCGAGGTCTATCACAAACTCTATCTCCCTTTCAGGAGGAAGTCCTGGAAGACTATCAGGAAAGACATCTGGAAAGACATTCTCAAGACGTAGTGTAACAGAAGCTGTTTCCAGAGCAACAATAGAAACTAAAAACGCCTCGCAACCAGACTCTATAGCACGACCAGCACGTACCGCAAAAATGACAGGGGAAACTCTGTCCTTATATCCGTAGACGCTCATAGGTTGGCCGTCGTCCATCCTGAAATCCAATCGCTTAGCCTTGCACTGGATGACCGCATCATACTTTGACAGCCAGTCCATGCCCAAAATCACGTCGAAATCAGCCAGATTTAAAATCATCAGATCCGCATAGGCCAGAAAATTGCCAAGATAAATATGGCATCTCAGAACTCCTTGATTAGATATCACTGAATCACCGGAAGGGAGCTTGGTATTGAAGGAGTCTCCTAATTGATCCACATCTAGGCTATGTTTATCAACAAACCTCCGAGCCACGAAGGAATGGGTGGCACCCGAATCGAAAAGAACGCGTGCCCACCTATTCCGCACCTTAAACTCCCCTAAAACCGTAACATACATAACTAAACGAACGACAACTAGGGCAACAACGACAAATAATAAAGATAAATTAAACTGAGTTTAATCTGTTATCACTTACGTATAGGTTTGAGCTTCCTCGCTGGTCATCACGTTCAGCTTTCCTTTTCCTTTATCCAGGTTCGGTGGCGGCGGCAGAGCTCGAAGTGGGGCAGGCTGCAGTGGGGGCTGAGCCTGGGGGCACGAAGACTTCTGGTGTCCCTTCTGCCCGCACTGGAAGCAAATCCTTTCTTTCATCCAGCACCGACTCACATCATAATCCTTCCTTGCACAGAATGAGCACACTAGCTCTCCCTTGGGTGCATCTTGGATGGCGTGCACCTGCTGCTGCTTCAGGGTGGCAGTCCTCTTGAAACACCTTTCGTAAGGGTGGCCAGGACGACTACAAAAGCTACACACTTCCTTACTTTTCTTCTTCAAAGAAGGGTCAGATGCCCTGCAGCTACCATCCTCAACGTCTTTCCTTTTCTCTTTCCTCGTCGCAGCACCGCGGTTCTTGGCGTTTTCAATCGCCTCCACTTTCAAAGCGGCTTCCACTGCTTCAGCATAACTTTCAGCTCGGTAAGCGCATGCCAACTGCTGGATATCACTTCTTAGTCCACCAAGGAAACGCTTCACTCTACCCTCCTCAGAAGCTACCAAATCAGGAGCAAACCTGCTCAGTTTGCTAAACTCAATCTCGTACTCGCTCACGGTGAGCTGTCTCTGTTTCAGATGCAGGAAGTTATTCATCAGGCGGTCTTGCTCGACCGAGGGTAGAAACTTCTTCAGCAGCATCTTCTTAAAAGATTCCCAGGAACAGCCCTCCTTCAGACCATCTCTTTCCCGAATCCACCAGCTCTTTGTCAGGCCTTTTAATTGATAGGCTGCAATCATCACCTTCTGTGCTTCTAGAATTTCGGAATACGAAAACATCTTCTCGATGGAGATGATCCAATCATCTATAATCACAAAGTTAGCACTCTCGTCGTAGGTGGGAGGTCCCAACCGCTACAAGTGCGATATGAAATTCATTTCTGGTGGTATCGCCATCCGGGGCACCAGAGGAGCAGGGGTATCGGGCACGGCTTGGCCCAAGGCAGGCTTTTACACTAAAGTTTGCTAAGCCGGAGCGGCAGACAACAAAGACTCAATTTGCGATTACATCGCAACCAATTGTCTCGACAGAGCCTCAGTGCTCTGACGCAGACCCTCGATAATCGCATCACTTTGCGCACCTGATGACTCACCCTCCGATTGGGGAGTCGACCTCGTCGCGGGACGCTTTGGCGGCATTTCTAAAAAGCAAACGAACAACTCATCAAAATCCTAACTTACAACAAAGCCACTCAACTAGTTAATACCATACTTATAAGACACTTTCTTATGCTGCAACTTGCTCTGAGATTTTATAATGATGTTATGTCCTATTTAGGATGATATCATCTCATCCTATTGACTCTTGTGCCTATGACATGAATGCATGTATTCTTTATTCTCATTTAAAATCATGCGTGTACATGTGTCATCATGTAAACCTTAATTTAGCGCGCGTGCTTATGCGATGATATGCAATGTATGTAGTGTTATGCATTCTAAAAAAGACCTTAATGCGTGCATGAGCGACGTACACATGAAATGTTATGCATCTCATACTACATAACATCGCATGCAACGAGAAAAGAAAACGTGCTAATGGGCACTCATGTGATGGTGGTTATGCATCACATACTAAATAACCGTCACATGTTGCCTCCTATGGTGGATCCATATACAAACACATATTATGCATCCCATACTACATAATATGCCTCGTATACTTCTTATCATGCTATGAGTGTAGTGACTATGCTTCGGCTAAGACGTACTTGATAACACATCGGTGTGTGTATGAAATGTCACTAAACAACTAAAACTAACAAGAGAAGGTTGTCCGACCAATTGTCAAGCAATCTGGCTTTGATACCAACTATCACAACCCGCATTTTCACCGCATAAAATAACTTATCAGAGTAAGGAAAAACGCGCGTCATGATGCCCCGTCAGCAGGGGATAACTACGGACGCTCAGGCAAACAACTACTTAATCATGAAGAAAGATTGTTTAAGTTATTTTAAGAAAAAAATTAGTTAAGTGCAATAGTTAGCCGTATCCCTCGGCTTAATGACTTATTTAGTCCACGAATCAAAATATAAATATACGCTGCGGAAAAATACTTATTTAGATTGACTCTAACATCCTACATGAGTATAAGCGTCCCCAAAAAACAACTCATGTAATGCAAGACTCTAAATTTATAATAGTAGTAAGGATAGCTTTTACGGTCGCTAAATATAACAAGTTATAGTTTTTAAATTATGCAGTGCATGAAGTAATAGTAATAGAGTTTATTCTTAAAAATACCTAACATGCATTCCTAGCATAAATCCTTCCAAAGAGCAAGTAATCAACTTCCACATATAGAGAAATAAGCAGCTAGCAAGTATCAAACAAA
The DNA here is from genome assembly GCA_039583875.1 of Platanthera guangdongensis. NCBI lineage: Eukaryota > Viridiplantae > Streptophyta > Magnoliopsida > Asparagales > Orchidaceae > Platanthera > Platanthera guangdongensis. The sequence continues at coordinate 131,169,770 of CM077164.1, forward strand.
TAACAATTCTGTGGGCGCCAACAACTGACACGAACCCACTTACAGAAAAGTAAGTCTGAACCAGTAACTAAATAAACAACAATCTAGCTCGCTGAGATGAGGTAACAACCACGACCAACACTGCCGCACAGAAACTCCAAAACTAGCTCTGCTATCTGCTACTGCTCTGAACCTGAGGCATTACAAAGACAGAACATCTCAGCAAGAAAGCACAAATAGTGGCAGAAATTAATAAGCCAAAATAAACAAAGGTCAAAGGGTACCAATCCAAGACTAACAGTACTGAAATAAAGCACAAAAAGAGAAGCAAGTCATCATCAGGAAAAAGAACTCTTACGTGATTCGTCACGTACAACAATAGTACACCAGACGCATGAGGCTATAAGGTGACAACATGAATAATTCGTAAGGAAGAAATACAAAACCTTTATTAGGCACATGTGCTCGACTTTACCCAAAAACAAGGGCGAGGTGGTCACTCGTTGACACACCACCCAAAAACACGGGCGAGGTGGTCACTCTTGGGCACACCAACACGAATATAAAATCTGTCTAACTGCGAGGGAGTCTCATACTCTCCACCATACACCGCAGACACCCAAAAACTCGGTAGACTTTCACAGGGCACTAATGAAGGAAACAAACACTGCGGATGTGGAATCGTTCACTAACTCCCGCAATTAAGAAAACCACCAAGAATGTAACGCCCCCGAATTTTTCGGCAATTATTTAAGTCCTCGTTTGGCGTTACGTTGGCACATTCCCGGCCCGTGCCGTTGTTAGAGTACCTCGTTAGGTGTTCTTAGAGGTTATGGCCTGTTGTATGGTTTCCCCAGCTAGCCGGTGTCTGTTTTGGAGGCCCGGCTGAGCCTCTTAGGGAATCCCTGTACTTTGGCTTCGGGCGAGGTTTGCCCAAGTGTGTGGTCGTCGGAGGTTGTATCCGACTTCGCCGATGTTTTCGTAGCCCGAGTGTTTAGCTACGGTGTGGATTCGTTCGGAATCCGAGAGCGTTAGTTTTCGCGCCTTTTCGACGGTCGCTAGTTAGCGAGTCGTCAGTTGTGCAGGCATATTTTTCATGTTTGCGCATTTTGGGCATAGCGTGTGTTGTAGTCATGCGAGGTTCTAATAATTGGCGTGTGCGTGCCTGCGATCATGTGTTAGTGTGTACGTATAAATATATTTATAGGTGTGTTAGTGTGTATGTATAAATATATATATATATGTGTGTGTGATAGGGTGTATGTATAGATGTGTATATAAATGAGAGTTAAGTGTGTTTATATATATATAGATATAAGTTTAGAATTAAATAAGTATATATATTTATATATATATATATATCGGTTAGGTTAGAAATCCCCCCCCAAACCCGTCGGCTGCCTGGAACCCGAGCGGAAGAAGGAAAAACGGCGGAAGCCCCCGCAGCCCCCGATCACCTGTTCGCCGGCCCAAATCAGCCCGGATCTCCAGTTCGAGGCCGGATCCGGACTCCTCCAGTCAAGATCTCCATTCCAAGGTATCTATCTTGAGATTTCCTCCATGTTCTTCCCGGTCGGATCTCTTCATCTTCAGTTTTTCCAAGCAGTAATGGAGATTCCTACCCTAATTTATGTCCAGGTTCTCCTTGTGGTTGAGTTTGCGGGCCGATTGGGTGCTGGCCGGTTCCTCCTAGCCCGATTTTTTTTGTTTGTCCAGGTTTTCCTAGATCCGTTGCTGGCCGAATCCTCTCCTAAGACCAAGGCAAGTACTCTCTTGCCAAAGTAAAATTTCTTCATGCTAGTTTTGTTACCTAATTCATGAGAAATTCTTGATACGATTTCAGCACTAGGAAATTCTTGATATTATTTCAACATTTGGAATTTTGGCATGATTTCGGCACTAGGAAATTTTGAGGTGATCTCATTATTATTAATGGCAAGGACCTTATCGTAGTTGCCCCTTGGTTCCCCCAAAGAAAAATCGGATTGGTACCGAGGCCACCCAACCCTCTTGTCATTTGTCTTTTTGGTGTCAATTCACTTGTTCGCATTAGTGTTAAGCCCCTTGCTAATGTAGGTATCGAACCACCCAAGTATAGTGTTTATGAGATGTAGTAAGCTAAATGTGTACGGTGGTAGTAGGTTAACCTTAAGGTTTTAGTTGGAGGTCAAGCTACTTTGCCGTATTTAATATCACATTATCGGAACGCGTTTAGTATCAAAATACTTACTTAAACTAGGATTTGTGTCACCTTCAATTTAATTGTGTCAACCCTCTTGCTTGGGCGAAGTCGATGTTTAGTCCATTGGTATGAATATAAGGCTCTTAGGTGGGTCGCTCTAGAGTGCTTAGGGTTCAGTGTGACTTCTTGGTGGTTCATGGAACCACTAGTGAGGGCTTTCCCGAGTCACGTAGTGCTGGAGTAGGATGTGATTTTGAGGTGGGTCGGACCGATGCCGCCACCCTTGTTTTACTTCTTGTCTTAATAAGATAATGTGAGCTGTTTGGTTGAGTTGGACCGATGCCACCACCACAGCACCTTGAGATGTTTAGGTCTGTGAGACGTGGTTGGACCGTTGCCACCAGTCTAGGCCCTTTTTCTGACCTTTTTGTCCATCTCCAGCACTAGGTGACTCTTTCTGCTCTAGCTTTATACCTGGATTTATTACTTTGCTAATCCTTCCTGCAGATATGTGAGAGGCTTGACCTCACCCGTGCACTTGGTGCACCCCCTTTTTGCTCACTCATGGCGAGTATTCCTCATTCACTTGTTTACTTTAGCTCTTACCTGTTTCACTTCTTTCTTATGCTATTGTTCATTTCCATATTTATATATTGCTTTGCTGAGGCGTTCTTTTCTTTGAATGCCTCAGGTTCAGGTTTATAGCCGACTGAGCGGCTAGGGTTCTTCTGGAGTTTGCTAGTGTTGTAGCTGCTGATGAGTTTCTTTTCCTCACTCTTGGGAGGTAGTTCCTTTAGACTTGTAGTACAGATATACCTACTCACCAGTGGGTTCGTGTCAGTTGTTGGCGCCCACTGGTGATTTCTCTTTTTAGATGCTTTGTACTTTGCTTATACTGCTAGATTTCCTGTTTTGGAGTTTGTTCAACTTGTTCTGGGATGATTTATGTTAGGTTACTAGTTACTTTAAAATTTATAAAAGAAAATAATTATTATATCAAAAATATAGTCATCATGTTCTCCTTTCTAAAAAGCTAAATCACTATTTTCAAACCACGTAAAAAGGGTATTTCTTATATATAATATATAAACTAAATCTAGGGTTTTGCATAGCCTTAGGCGTCCCCTGGGGACGCATAAGCTTTCTCTTAGGATGTTAAAAAAAATGAATAAAGTATTTTCCGCTACGTATAAGTATAATTTTGTAGGGTGGACTAGTTGATCCACGAAGCCGAGGGATACGGCCTCAAAAATATAATTGGTTTTCACGTCATTAAAGTTTTGAACTTTCTTAGTCTTAGCAGTTGGTGGTTGCCTGAGCGTCGACAGTTATCCCCTGTCCGACGTGGCATCACAACGCGCGTTTTCTTCTACTCTGATACTTCTAAAATTTCGGAGAAAATGCGGGTTGTGACAGTTGGTATCAGAGGGAGGTTGCTTGACAATTTGTCGGGCAACCTTTCCTTGTAGGTATTAGAAGTCTAGCATCATGTCATACACACACCGATATGTCATCGGCACGTCTTGGCTGAAGCACGAACACTACACTCATAGCATAACATGAAGTATACGGGGCATATTATGTAGTATGGGATGCATAATATGTGTTCGTATATGGATCCACCATAGGAGGCAATATGTGAGGGTTATGTAGTATGGGATGCATAACCTCACCACATGAATGCGACTACCATGTTTTCTTTTTCGTTGCATGAAAATGTTATGTAGTATGGGATGCATAACATTTTCATGCGTACGCCGCTCATAACATGCATTAGGGCTTTTTTAGAATGCATAGCACAATCATGCATAGCATAACATTGCATAAGCACAACGTGTCAAGCTAAAGACGTGCAGGATGACGTATGTACACACATGGTTTTGAGTCAAAAAAAAAGATTATAAATTCATGCATGCTCGACTTAGGCACAAGAGTTAGTGTGATGGTGGTGAACCATCTTAGGTTAAGCATGACATTATTTCCCCTGTATAAATATATATATACATATAAAAAAAACCCCAGAGCAAGTTGGCAGTGAAAGCAAGTACTTATGTAGGTTTGTCTGTACCTGTTGTTTTGTCCTAGTAGTTGAACTAGGTTCTGATGTTTGTTTGTTGATCTTTTTAGGATGGCGCCTAAGCGTAGAGTGGCGAGGTCGACTCCCCAATCTGAGGGCGGGTCTTCTGGTACTCAAAGCGGTACAGTTATGGAAAGTCTGAGGCAGAGCAATGAGGCTCTATCGAGGCAGATGGTGGACGTTCAGTCTCAGATCCAGTCCCTGTTATCTGTGGTGGCAGGACTAGCCCCGAGAGCGCAGGACCCTGCTGCGGGTTTAGCTGTTCCCGCACCTCCTGCACCTCCAGCCCCTTTGGTGCCTCCAGTGGTGGTACCCCCGGAGATGGCTTTCATCACTCAGTTCCAGCGACTGCGACCCCCCACCTACGATGGTAAGGCGGACTTCATGATACTGGATGATTGGCTGATTACCATAGAAGAAATGTTTCACTACTCTGGAGTGTCTGATGATCAGAAGGTGATGCTGGCCGCCTATCAGCTGAAGGGGTTAGCAAAGAGTTGGTGGATGAGGGAGGAGGGGATGGTAGGAGGAAGCACTTGGGCTTCCTTCAAGGAGATCTTGATGCGGAAATTTCTACCGTCAGTGGAGCGAGACAGGCTGATGAATGATTTCTTACATCTGAAGCAGAGGCAGCTCTCAGTCAACGAGTATGAGATTGAGTTCAGCAAACTCAGTCGCTTTGCCCCTAGTTTGGTGAGCTCAGAGGAGGATAGAGCAAAGCGTTTCCTTGGTGGCCTGCGGAGCGATGTACAGCAGCTAGCGGTGGCTCATGGAGCGGTGAGTTATGCTGGGGCAGTGGAGGCCGCTTTGAAGGTAGAGGTCATCGAAAACGCGAAGCTTAGAGGACAGCAGGCGAGGAATGAGAAGAGGAAAGTTGTTGAAGCGAAGAGTCCCCTTGTGCTCGGTGCTCCTTCGGGGAAGAGGAGCAAGGAGGTTTGTAGTTTTTGTGGCCGGCCGGGCCATCCTGCTGAGAGATGTTTCAAGAGGGTTGCGGCGCAGAAGGTGCATGTGCATGCTATACAGGATGCTCCCAGACAGAATGCGGTGTGTACTTTGTGCAAGAAAGAGGGGCATGATGTTGCCCGTTGCTGGTTGAAGGACAAGGTCTGCTATCAGTGCGGACAGAAAGGTCATACCAAGGCCCGATGCCCGCAGCTCCAGTCTCTGCACCGACCAGTTCCTCTTCAGGCGTTGCCACCGCCTCAGTCTATGGATAGAGGCAAAGGGAAGCTGAACGTGATATCTTCAGCGGAGGCTCAAACTTCGACGCAAGTCATTTCAGGTAAACCTTCTCGCTAGTCTTTTACTTCTTTTGCAGTTTAGTTTGGCTTTTGTTTTTTGTATTGACTGTGCAATTCCCCGTTGATATTTATATAGGGAGTTTTAAGGTAAAGAACCGCTGGGCGCGCGTTCTCTTTGACTCAGGTGCTACCCACTCCTTTGTGGCTAGGGCCTTTGTAGAGCGGTGCCAGCTGGTTCTTGATCGTGTCGGTGATGCCTTTTGCGTCAAATTCCCCTCGGGTGATTCCGTGATATCAGATCAGGGCATTCTGGATTGTCCTATTATGTTGGGGGATTTCCCAGCCAAGGCGGATCTGAAGGTTATAGACTTGGAAGATTTCGACGTCATCCTGGGTATGGATTGGTTGTCCGGATACGATGCAGTGATCCAGTGCATGGGTAAGCGCTTGGATTTCAAGAAGGACAACGGTCAGCCTGGGAGTATTTATGGCGATCCGCGTCAGGCCTCTCCGGCGATTTCTGCGGTATGTGCTCAGAGGTTATTCAGTCCTGATTGTTTTGCTTGCTTAGTCTCGGTGTTGGGGACTGTTAGCAGTGTGCCGTTGTTGGATGAGATTCCTGTTGTCCGTGAGTTTTCGGATGTGTTTCCTAGCGACCTTCCCGGTCTTCCCCCGGCCAGAAATGTCGAGTTCGTGATTGATTTGGAGCCGGGTACGCGTCCTATTGCTAAGGCGCCGTACCGGATGGCCCCGCGAGAACTGGAGGAGCTGCGTACCCAGCTGGATGAGTTATTGGAGAAGGGTTTCATAAGGCAGAGCTCGTCGCCCTGGGGTGCACCCGTTCTTTTTGTGAAGAAGAAAGATGGTTCGATGCGCCTTTGCATCGACTATAGGGAGTTGAACAAAGTCACCATCAAGAACAGGTACCCCCTGCCCAGAATCGACGACTTATTCGATCAGTTGCGTGGTAGCTCTGTGTTCTCCAAGATTGACCTTCGATCAGGATATCATCAGCTCAGAATCCGGGAGTCGGACATTCCACGGACGGCTTTTCGATCGAGGCGTGGACATTTCGAATTCCTAGTTATGTCTTTTGGGTTGACCAACGCGCCATCAGCATTCATGGACATGATGAACCGGGTGTTCAAAGATTTTCTGGACAAGTTTGTGGTCGTATTCATAGACGACGTTCTGATTTACTCACGGAATGCTGCGGAGCATGATCAGCACTTGCGGTTGGTGTTATCTGCCTTGAGAGATCATCAGTTGTACGCCAAGTTGAGCAAATGTGAGTTCTGGTTGCCTCAGGTATCCTTCCTGGGTCATGTGGTGAACAAGGATGGCATTTCAGTGGACCCGGAGAAGATTTCTGCGGTGATGGATTGGCATAGGCCGAGCACACCCAAGGAGATTAGGAGCTTCTTGGGGTTGGCCGGCTATTATAGAAGGTTTGTTGAGGGCTTTTCTACCTTGGCAGCGCCCCTGACTAAGTTGACGCAGAAGCATGCAACGTTCGTCTGGAGCGAGCAGTGCGAGAAGGCCTTTCTGGAGCTAAAGAGGAGATTGTGCACTGCTCCTGTTTTGACATTGCCTACGGAGGGCAAGGACTATGATGTTTATGTGGATGCCTCGCATGTTGGGCTCGGAGGCGTGTTGATGCAAGAGGGGAAGGTGATCGCGTATGGGTCGCGGCAGTTGAAGACTCACGAGCGGAATTACCCTACGCATGACCTCGAGTTTGCGGCGGTGATTTTTGCGTTGAAGCTGTGGAGGCATTTACTCTATGGGGCTCAGTGCAAGATTTTCACAGATCATAAGAGCCTGAAGTATGTGTTTACTCAGAAGGAGCTGAATCTGCGCCAGCGTCGGTGGTTAGAGTTCGTGGCCGATTATGACGTGGAGATCCAGTACCATCCAGGCAAGGCCAATGTGGTGGCCGACGCCCTGAGCCGCAAGACAGGGAAGATCTTCAACCTCACGGCGGACCGTTTAGTGGAGGAGTTCTTGTTGATGGACATCTCTGTAGGAGGCTGTGATTTGCAAAGCAGTTTGGCAGTGACAGAGCCATCTTGGATTTCGCTCACCAGGTTGCACCAGAAGGATGATCCAGATTTGTTACACCTGTACCTCAGGGCTGAGAGAGGGGAGTTGCCGGATTTCTCCATCGACGATTCGGGTACCTTGAAGTACCGCGGCAGGTTTTGCATCCCCGCGGTTGGGGACATCAGGAGCATGGTATGCAAAGAGGCTCATGGATCCAGTGTCGCTTACCACCCAGGATCCACGAAGATGTATCATGATTTGAAGCAGATCGCCTGGTGGCAAGGTATGAAAGGGGATATAGCTCGGTATGTTTCTGAATGTTTCACTTGCAAGCGGGTGAAGGCCGATCATGGGAGGCCTGGTGGAAAGCTGACTCCTTTGAAAATCCCGACTTGGAAGTGGGAAAGTATCTCCATGGATTTCATTACGGGCTTACCAAGATCTCCAAGAGGATTTGACTCAGTTTGGGTGATCGTGGACCGATTGACGAAGTGTGCGCACTTCGTACCTTATAAGATCGACTACCCAATGAAGAAGATAGCAGAGCTGTATTTGAGTGAGGTCATCCGGTTGCATGGAGTTCCCGTGAGCATCATTTCAGACCGAGACTCCAGATTTACTTCCCGTTTCTGGAAGAGTTTGCAGGAGGGTTTGGGCACAGACTTGAGATATTCTACCGCTTACCACCCTCAGACAAATGGGCAGACCGAGAGGGTGAACCGCATTGTGGAGGATATGATCAGGTGCTACATTCTAGATCACGGTGGAGCATGGGATGAGCGTTTGCGGCTCATGGAGTTTGCCTACAATAACAGTTACCAAGAGAGCTTGCAAATGGCTCCCTTCGAGGCATTATATGGGAGGCGCTGCAGAACTCCGTTGTTTTGGACTGAGGCCGGTGAGAGGCCTTTGTTGGGTCCTGATGCTCTCGAGGAAATGGAGGTTGCTGTGAAGCTCGTTCGGGAAAAGCTTCGGTTAGCTCAAGAGAGATATGAGAAAAACGCCAACCGGCGTAGGTCTGATTTGGAATTTTCGGTAGAGGATTTGGTTTTCTTGAAGGTGTCTCCGATGGTTGGAGTGAAGAGGTTCGGTAAGAACCGTAAGCTGGATCCGAGGTATGTGGGCCCATTCAGAATTTTGGAGCGAATTGGTGTGGCAGCATATAGGTTGGATCTACCCGCCAACTTCCCAGGCGTGCATAATGTCTTTCACGTGAGCCAGCTGCGGAAGTGTGTGCGGAGCAGTGGGCAAGTCTTGGATGCCGTGCCCCAGTTGGAGCCCAACCTCTCGTATGTTGAGGTGCCGGTCCGCATCTTGGATACTCAGGACCGGGTGCTGCGATCAAAGTCAATCCCGATGGTGAAGGTTCTTTGGAAGAATCAAGATTTGGAAAGCGCGACTTGGGAGCTAGAGTCGGCGATGAGGGAGGCTTACCCTCGCCTGTTCTCCTGATCGTTGGGTATGTTCTATTTCTAGTAACTTTTATATTGTTACTTCCCTCTTTAGTAGTAGTAGTGTACGTAAAGTTTCGGGACGAAACTTTCTTTTAGGGGGAGTGACTGTAACGCCCCCGAATTTTTCGGCAATTATTTAAGTCCTCGTTTGGCATTACGTTGGCACATTCCCGGCCCGTGCCGTTGTTAGAGTACCTCGTTAGGTGTTCTTAGAGGTTATGGCCTGTTGTATGGTTTCCCCAGCTAGCCGGTGTCTGTTTTGGAGGCCCGGCTGAGCCTCTTAGGGAATCCCTGTACTTTGGCTTCGGGCGAGGTTTGCCCAAGTGTGTGGTCGTCGGAGGTTGTATTCGACTTCGCCGATGTTTTCGTAGCCCGAGTGTTTAGCTACGGTGCGGATTCGTTCGGAATCCGAGAACGTTAGTTTTCGCGCCTTTTCGACGGTCGCTAGTTAGCGAGTCGTCAGTTGTGCAGGCATATTTTTCATGTTTGCGCATTTGGGGCATAGCGCGTGTTGTAGTCATGCGAGGTTCTAATAATTGGCGTGTGCGTGCCTGCGATCATGTGTTAGTGTGTACGTATAAATATATTTATAGGTGTGTTAGTGTGTATGTATAAATATATATATATATGTGTGTGTGTGATAGGGTGTATGTATAGATGTGTATATAAATGAGAGTTAAGTGTGTTTATATATATATAGATATAAGTTTAGAATTAAATAAGTATATATATTTATATATATATATATCGGTTAGGTTAGAAATCCCCCCCCCCCCAAACCCGTCGGCTGCCTGGAACCCGAGCGGAAGAAGGAAAAACGGCGGAAGCCCCCGCAGCCCCCGATCACCCGTTCGACGGCCCAAATCAGCCCGGATCTCCAGTTCGAGGCCGGATCCGGACTCCTCCAGTCAAGATCTCCATTCCAAGGTATCTATCTTGAGATTTCCTCCATGTTCTTCCCGGTCGGATCTCTTCATCTTCAATTTTTCCAAGCAGTAATGGAGATTCCTACCCTAATTTCTGTCCAGGTTCTCCTTGTGGTTGAGTTTGCGGGCCGATTGGGTGCTGGCCGGTTCCTCCTAGCCCGATTTTTTTTGTTTGTCCAGGTTTTCCTAGATCCGCTGCTGGCCGAATCCTCTCCTAAGACCAAGGCAAGTACTCTCTTGCCAAAGTAAAATTTCTTCATGCTAGTTTTGTTACCTAATTCATGAGAAATTCTTGATACGATTTCAGCACTAGGAAATTCTTGATATTATTTCAGCATTTGGAATTTTGGCATGATTTCGGCACTAGGAAATTTTGAGGTGATCTCATTATTATTAATGTCAAGGACCTTATCGTAGTTGCCCCTTGGTTCCCCCAAAGAAAAATCGGATTGGTACCGAGGCCACCCAACCCTCTTGTCATTTGTCTTTTTGGTGTCAATTCACTTGTTCGCATTAGTGTTAAGCCCCTTGCTAATGTAGGTATCGAACCACCCAAGTATAGTGTTTATGAGATGTAGTAAGCTAAATGTGTACGGTGGTAGTAGGTTAACCTTAAGGTTTTAGTTGGAGGTCAAGCTACTTTGTCGTATTTAATATCACATTATCGGAACGCGTTTAGTATCAAAATACTTACTTAAACTAGGATTCGTGTCACCTTCAATTTAATTGTGTCAACCCTCTTGCTTGGGCGAAGTCGATGTTTAGTCCATTGGTATGAATATAAGGCTCTTAGGTGGGTCGTTCTAGAGTGCTTAGGGTTCAGTGTGACTTCTTGGTGGTTCATGGAACCACTAGTGAGGGCTTTCCCGAGTCACGTAGTGCTGGAGTAGGATGTGATTTTGAGGTGGGTCGGACCGATGCCGCCACCCTTGTTTTACTTCTTGTCTTAATAAGACAATGTGAGCTGTTTGGTTGAGTTGGACCGATGCCACCACCACAGCACCTTGAGATGTTTAGGCCTGTGAGACGTGGTTGGACCGTTGCCACCAGTCTAGGCCCTTTTTCTGACCTTTTTGTCCATCTCCAGCACTAGGTGACTCTTTCTGCTCTAGCTTTATACCTGGATTTATTACTTTGCTAATCCTTCCTGCAGATATGTGAGAGGCTTGACCTCACCCGTGCACTTGGTGCACCCCCTTTTTGCTCACTCATGGCGAGTATTCCTCATTCACTTGTTTACTTTAGCTCTTACCTGTTTCACTTCTTTCTTATGCTATTGTTCATTTCCATATTTATATATTGCTTTGCTGAGGCGTTTTTTTCTTTGAATGCCTCAGGTTCAGGTTTATAGCCGACTGAGCGGCTAGGGTTCTTCTGGAGCTTGCTAGTATTGTAGCTGCTGCTGAGTTTCTTTTCCTCACTCTTGGGAGGTAGTTCCTTTAGACTTGTAGTACAGATATACCTACTCACCAGTGGGTTCGTGTCAGTTGTTGGCGCCCACTGGTGATTTCTCTTTTTAGATGCTTTGTACTTTGCTTATACTGCTAGATTTCCTGTTTTGGAGTTTGTTCAACTTGTTCTGGGATGATTTATGTTAGGTTACTAGTTACTTTAAAATTTATAAAAGAAAATAATTATTATATCAAAAATATAGTCATCATGTTCTCCTTTCTAAAAAGCTAAATCACTATTTTCAAACCACGTAAAAAGGGTATTTCTTATATATAATATATAAACTAAATCTAGGGTTTTGCATAGCCTTAGGCGTCCCCTGGGGACGCATAAGCTTTCTTTTAGGATGTTAAAAAAAAATGAATAAAGTATTTTCACGTCATTAAAGTTTTGAACTTTCTTAGTCTTAGCAGTTGGTGGTTGCCTGAGCGTCGACAGTTATCCCCTGTCCGACGTGGCATCACAACGCGCGTTTTCTTCTACTCTGATACTTCTAAAATTTCGGAGAAAATGCGGGTTGTGACAAAGAAAACACCACATATCTCTAGATTTGGCTCGTCAGATTCTACATGACATTAGTAGATTCAAGACGCTGTTAATCAACCTCTAGGAGCAATTTACAATCCTAGATAAACTCTAACGCGTTTAATAACGGAAACTAAGGCACTTAAAGCCATCATAAGACACTTCAAGAACGATAAACATATCCGGACAAAATCGGGTTTACCATGACGAAACATTACAACATCATGTGATCATTGAGAAGGTAAATCATAACAATAATTTGGAAGAATAAGTGTAGAAAATTTAAGAAACATGAAAACATGGTCGTTACCATCAAATCGGACAAGGAGAAACGAGGGGAAACCACCACTTGCCTTTGTTTTATCGGAAAAGTCCTCTGAATCACTACACGTCGTAGATCAGGACAAAAGGATGCGGGAGGAGTTGAAATCTGAACAAGAACGGCCGAAAAGGAAGTTAGGGCCGAAAAACCCTAACGAGAAATCTCAAGAAACGGGGAAGATATTACCACGATGGCGTAGCTCTCGGCGAGAGCTTTCCGGATCTATTTTCGGATGAAGATTTCAAGCACCGGAGCACCGTCGGCGGCCACCGGAAGATTCACGACAAGGAAACTCTCTCTCTCGCTCGCTGCTCTGGTTCGGGAGAAAAAATATCGGAGAAGATGAAGTTCGGTTCTAAACCTAAGTTTAAGAATATATATATATATATAATGTTTATAAAAAATTTTGTCAAAAAAATGGGTTATTTCGAGCAGTTTTGCGGGAACCCAAAATAGAGGTCTAGGATGACTCCGAATCAAAAAGTACCCAACATGAAAGTTGTAGATCTCGTCGAGACAAACATATTTCATGTTGACCATTATTTCGTACGACACCGTTTTGACTCTCAAAACACTGCCCTAACTCAGACTGCACAGACTACTCGAGTAGAAATTGGTTTACTCGAGATGGAGGGGTTTACTCGAGTTGGAGAGGCTTACTCGAGTTGGAGGCTTGGGGAACTCGAGATAGTCATAGGGACTCGAGATAAAAGGCATAGAACTCGAGTAGATCAGGTCTACTCGAGATAGAAGGCATGGAACTCGAGTGGATCAGTCGAACGGGCTATCTATGAGCAGTTTCGGGAAAATCAAAACTAAAGGTCTAAGATGCCTCCAGATCACAAAAGTGCCCAACATGAAAGTTGTAGATCTCGTCTAGACGAACAAATTTCATGTTGACCGTTTTTTCATACGACATCATTTTGACCCTCCAAATGGCGTCCGAACGTAAACGACAGGGAACTACTCGAGATGAATAAAACTACTCGAGAATGAGGGCAAAGTACTCGAGAGGAGCTTAAACTACTCGAGTAAAATCAGTAGGACTCGAGAGAATTCAATATTACTCGAGTAAAACAACAATTATACTCGAGATACAACAATAGTACTCGAGTAGAATTCAATAATACAGCTTATTTACGAGCAGTTTTGGAAAAATCAAAAGTATAGGTCCAAGATGGCATCAAATCGAAAAGTGTCCAACATGAAAGTTGTAGATCTCGTACAGCCGAACAAATTTCATGTTGACCATTTTTCCGCACGATATTATATTGACCCTGAAAATAGCGCCCGAACGCCGACAGAACAGAACAACTCGAGTAGGTCCATAAATTTACTCGAGTAGGTGCATAAATTACTCGAGTAGCTGAAAAGAAGGACTCGTGTATATCTAGCAATAGACTCGAGTACTTAGGAATCACTTATAACATCAGGGTAGCAATAGATAGTCAGGGCAAATTCACCTAAAGCCACTTTGTTTTGGACTGCGATAGATAGTCAGTGTAGTTTAACTCCAATTCATATGTATGGAAGAGGGAGATAGAATAATGACAGGTGTACATGTAACATCAAAAAAAAACATCAAGTAGAAATAAACATTAGTACATGTGTTATCTAAATAAGTCAATATGCTAGCACAAGTGTGATGAAGTGAAAAATCGTGTCACGATTCTATTTACAATATACCAAGATTAGAACAAAGGGGCGCTAACTCAATTTACCGTCTTCGCACAAGATCGAAACGATTTCATAAACCAAGGTGTTCATCCTCACAATTCCCGTGAAGACTTATCATGAGAAATGAGTAGTGCTTGAGGATAACCTTGACACATAATTTGATATCATAAAAATAGTGTAGACATTTTTCTTTTCATTTCAACATTTTTTCACTATCATATATATATATATATATATATATATATATATATATATATATATATATATATATATATATATTTGAGTAGTTCAAGGTGCCCGGATCAATCAAAATCTACCCACATAGATAGATACACTTTAACTTGTATACAAAACTCTTATTACTGTAATTTTGGCCCAATGTTCTAAACTCTATATATAAAACATGAATAACGTGACATTAATTGTTCAAGTCATTTTTAGCGTGTTAAACACAATATCACATGTTATAACATGTAAACTTTGAAATTTCTACTAGAGTGTAATTTCTAGGGATGTGTGAATTGTGAAAAGTCATTTTGCTATCTAAATTCTCACATATACCTAGAGGCATATCAAACACACTTCATATCAAATAGCACTCAGTAGCTAAGTACCAATAGATTAGACACTACATGACAAAACATACAATGTGAACAGAGATTAACAATCTTAAATCAAATATTGTATGTAATCTTTATTGTCTAACTTCCAATTCTAGTCATGCATGCCCGAAAAACAATCGTACCACTTAATTGCATTATTTTTATTTTATTTAAAATTTTGGTTTAAAGAAAATAAAGTAAAAACATATTTTTGTGATTTTGAGGTTTTATATTTTTAAATGATTTTATATTTTTCTTTTAGAAAATAAAGAGACATCAAAAATTAAACACAAAAACAGAAACATAAATGAAATGTGTATAAATACGGTTGAATATAAACGTCTCTTATATATGTCAATTTTCATAAGAGCTCAATAATATAAGGTATTGATACACAAGATATACATGTTCACACAAATGAGATATGCATGAGATAAATACTCATGATCAGTAAAATAAACGTCATGCAGTTGATAAAATATGAGCATGCCCAAGACAAAAACTTCCCAAGCATGATCAGTACAATTTACTCATGATCAGTAAACTAAACGTCATGCATGAGATAAATACTCTAACCCCGGACTAAGTGACGGATGGGCATGAGGAGCTGCACACATACCGTAGGTTGCAGTGTTAATCTCATATGCATACAAAAGAACCCACTCAACTTAACATTCTTTCCCCCCAGTGCCATTTAAGGACCTACTAGAACCATCCCCGATTAAGGACAAGACATGGTTTACAGGTTAGCGTCTTTAATGCACACACCCTACACCCCCGCTACTGCGAGACACACACAAATGGTGAATGATCGTGGTCATACTATACATTTAGTTCCTATTATGACATTTATGAATGATGAACTTTAGATAATCTTGACGTTATTTATCATTCAACACTCCACAGATGAGATCTCAAAGGTTCATTTCCTGCTACAGCGAAGCATGTCATTGAAATTGAGGAGTCAGCATAGATATAATTCTAAGCACAAATCAAGAAAATTATCATAGGGTGATGACAAGGTGCGATGCAATTTCATTTATAATCAATTTTAAATCATATTATTAAAGAGTACGCATGTATTCGTAGATGTTTCATACAACACATTCAACCCCTTATTGCATAGCTGACTAATAAAAATCAAATTGTACTATAAATCTTTTAGAAATAGAAAATTTGAAATAGAAACTACTTCGTTGCCTAAGATGCCGACACCAAAGATTCATCCTGTGCAGCTGTCTCCAATAATTCACCGTGTCTCTTTTCTTCTCCTCCAGTCTAAGGAACTAGTCTTCATCACCAGTCATGCACTTGGAACACCCGGAGTCCAAGTATCACATGTTCTCCCCTCCCTTAGCCTGCCAACATATCTAACAAGAGGATGAGGGTAAAGATTTTGTTACCCAAGTTGTTCCACCCATAATGTAAGTAGAAGCCTTCGGTACCCAGATTGGCGTTGCTTTCTTGGCACCTTTCTTCAAGCATGAACCGGATGTGTAACCAATCTTTTTATATTTGACACAAAATATGAGCGGTGGATGCTGCTCTTTTCTTGCTTGTAGAGCTCACGCGGGAAGATGAAGACGAGCATTCAAATCTACCGGTT
This sequence comes from Platanthera guangdongensis, assembly GCA_039583875.1. Classification (NCBI taxonomy): domain Eukaryota; kingdom Viridiplantae; phylum Streptophyta; class Magnoliopsida; order Asparagales; family Orchidaceae; genus Platanthera; species Platanthera guangdongensis. The sequence continues at coordinate 131,185,856 of CM077164.1, forward strand.
TTATATTTGTGTTTGTTATTTAAGTTTTGATACACAGCTGGAGATTGGTTACTGCCGACGCTAGTACTAATGCTTGGCGATAGCTTTGGACTTACGTATCTCAGTCCAAAGTTTCCAGATCCCTGACATTGTGCTTCCAGCAGCATATTCAAAGATTCCTGGCCTATTCAAAAATTTTGGATAGCATAGTTAAGATAATGGACCCTTGCTTTCAAGGTGGAGTTCTCCGAGACAAGCATCCCACATCGATTTACGAACTGCTTTTTACTGTCTCCTACTTGTGCAAGAGAAATTTGAAGCCTTTTCTCCAATACCTTCTTCTTATTTGTAAGACTTTCCAGTTTTGAGGAAGTTTTGAGGAAGTCTTGGAGAGGTTTTCCTTCAACTCATTGATCGTTGCCACCGAGTGAGAGCACTCCTGACATTTGACCTTCTTTTTGCCACATTTGATCAGTTTCATATTTAAATACTTCAAGTCTTCCTTCATTTTATGTTTTCAGATTTTAAAAACTTTTTCTCAAATAATAGCTTATCAAACTTATTACATAGCAATTCAAAGTCTCATACAATTCATCGTAGGAGGGAGAGATTATCTCAGTGTTGCTATGAACACTGGATTCGTTGTCGGAGTTGTTGTGATGTTTCCTCATGAGACACAAATTCGCCTCGTCCTCACTACATGAGCCGGAAGTGCTCGACTTATCAGAAACCGCATTGTGCCATGTTAAGGCTTTAAGCTCTTTCCTCTTTCCTTTGTCTGCCTCTCCTTTTCTTCCTTTTGGAGCTTTGGACATTCTTTCTTCATGTGCCCAGATTTGTGACAGTGAAAACACTCAGAAATAGGTTTTTCTTCGTCACTCTACGACCCTTTAACGGTTTGTTCCATCTCCTTTTCTCTTTTGCACCTCTTTAAAAAACTTTTGAACTTCTCTTGCCTCTTGGGATTTTTTATGAATCTTCTAAATTCCCGTACATAAAGGCTCTCTTCATCTTCATTATCAGACACTTCCGTTACCCCCTTTACCTTGGCCTCTTTCAGTGCTAGAATTTTCTTCTTTGCCTCGCTTGAATATTCTTCACTTTGTATCTTCAGCTCTAGCTCATGGCTCTTCAGATTCCTAATGAGGCTTTCAATTTCCAAAGTGTTGACATTGTGAGACTCAGCAATGACGATCACTTTTGGATTGAACTGAGGAAGAGATCGCAAGATTTTCCTCACCAAGTCTCCATTTGAGAACGTCTTTTTGAGTGATCTAGAGGCATTCACAATTTTTGTGAATCGAGACCTCCTAATCAATCTCCATTTGAAACTGTTTGTATTCTGATTTAAGTCGAAACAACTTTGACTCTTTTACCTGCGAAGTACCTTCATGCGTTAGCTCAAGTAATCGTCATGAATAGTAAGCAGTTTCACAGTTGCAAATTCGATTAAATTCAGTTTTATCTAGCGCACATAAAAGAGAGTTTATAGTTTTCGCATTGTTAGTACATTTCAGTTTATCTGAGTCATCCCACTTGTCATGCGATTTCTCTAAAACTTGTTCACCTACAGTGGCAGTGGGTGCAATGTATTTTGTTTCAACCATGACCCCACTGTTGTGGATATCCTCCTACATGGCCGACATGTCGGCCGATATAAAATTTTCATAGACAAAACGACGCGTTTCCGATATTTTTTGCAAAATATTCTCTTGCAATATATCCTCCGATATGTCTACTAATGACCGATATATTCGCCGATATATCGGCCGATATATCCCAACATTTCAGCGACTGGTTTTTTAATTTATTTAAACTAGTGTCTATGGTCTAATAGACAGTATACCAAAATTGTTTCATTGTTCATGTTGTTTTTTCTCATTCTCTAGATTTCTTCCTTCCTCAAATCCATCATCGACTTCAATTATGCATAGTTTTTGAATTATGGACTAAATGTTCCCTATCTTCCATTGTCATCGACAACTTCGCAGCATTTTGTTTCCTCTTGTTTTATTTCACGCGTTATACCGTTATTACATGTGTAACCTAAAATGTTTATATTAGTTTCATAAATTTAGAAATTCAATAAATATCAAATTATTAATATATTAATATATTAATATATATATTAAAAATGATTTAATTTATAAATAATTACACATAATTAAATATAAAATCCGATATATGAAATATCCCCGATATATCCCCCGGCATATTAAAACCAACATGAAAAACCTAAATCGATGTGTCCCTGATATCCGACATCTATAACTTTACATGACCCACACGTCTATGTTTTGTGTCATCAAGAATATTTTCATGCACGTTCTCCAATGAATATTTTCATGCACGTTCTCCAATGACTATAATCATTCCCCATAAAAAGGAGGCCTACTCACTCCTTGCCCGTCAAGAAAGGCGTGATTAGCATTGGCCATCAACTTCAGGATTTTAATCTCTTTTTGAAGTAATCTGCCTCTGATACCACTTGTTGGATCTGGCAGCCAACCTTAGAGGGGGTGAATAAAGTTTTTAATGAACATTCAGAATTAAAATGAATTTCACCAAGGAAAACCTGTTCTGGAAGCTACCACGAGTGGTAAGGCTACCTCGTGGCGGTAGGTTACAGAGCCATTTTTCCTTGTAAAAATTTGTTTTTTGATTTCTCACACAACCCTCAGACTCCTATCAACATGCAACCACGAATTTGAGATGAAATAAAAGAAATATCATTTTATTCAAAATTAAACACAAGAGTTTACAACAATTCAACTTGATCTTCGTGACGCCGGAGATCGAAGACAATGAATATAACAATCTTTTGGTTTCTATACCGACCCTCACAGGACCGGTTGACTCTTCTTATTCCCAAAAAGATCGACAGGCCGACTCTTCACTTTCCACATAGGAAGGGTCTTAGAGCCCACTAGATCTCCCAGATCTAGACGTCCTCCCATGACGATTTCCCACAAATTCCTCATAGAAATCCGACGGTCTCCCAGGTTGATTTCTCACAACCTCAAACCGAATAGAAAAGTGAAAATACAAATAAGAATAAAAAAGTTTGAAATTAGTGCTCCCTTAAGATAAGGAATCCACTGTAGAACGGTGCGAGATCGAGGCTTCTGAAAATCGTTCTTCGTGCACTCGATCAACTGCTAATGGTCGTTGGAGAATTCGCCCGCCCGCCAAGTTCTTCGATCACGAACGGGAGGGAAAAATTTCGCTTGTCCTTACTTAGAGACGGCGGTTAGTACCAACAGAGGCGGAAGACGAACCCTAGGCTTGTAATTCTACTTCTTGTCTCCTCAGAAAAAGAAACGCGCGCTTTTATACTTTACTTTAAAATAAGCTACCGCCGGCGGTAGAGCTAGCGCCCGGCGGTAGGTATTCTCACGCGATGTTGACAACTGTCCATTAAATTAGGAAAAATATCTAAAATATATTCGCTCCACTTTTAGATACCGCGACGCGGTAAACGCTAATGCCTGGCGGTAGCAGTTGGCTCTTGACGAATTGAATCGACGATCGTCGAAATGGCTAGCGCTCGACAGCAGGACTAGTGCCCAGCGGTAGGTAACAGAGAAATCCTTGCGCGCAATAATTAATTCTTCTGAGCTAGCGCCAGCGGTAGTACTAGCGTCCGACGGTAGGTAACAAAACTTGAAGCTTTGGTTCTTCATACCTGCACACTATACCCAAACACTAGTATGATCAAATACAACTTGAGATTTGATAATGTCAAACTAAATAGATGCGGACCATGAGTTCCAACAGTAGAGTCTATAAATTCCATCATAGGTAGTTATCATTGTTATCCCACTTCTCTATTTGGCGATCGTGAGTCTATCTACACCCGATCTCATAAAGCCCCTTCAGAAAGATCCTCATGTTACAATGATGATTATTCTCGATTGCAACATACAACTTCCATAGAGCGTGATGACCCATCGACAAGATCAAACTATGCTAGAGACGATCAATATGATGACTATCGTCGTCCTTATCCCTACTCTTGATCAAACTGTGTTGATCCTTCAACACGAATCGATTATCTTAGGGATGATTATCATGAGAATCATAATTTAATGAGACGTCCGGAGTATAGGATTGATGTTATTGCCTCATCTTTTGAGGGTTCGTCGAGTTCTGAGTTTTTAAATTAGCGGCTCATGGACATGAAACATTACCTCAAATTTTTTTAGTTATTAGGTTGACAGATGCAATAAATTTGTGAAACTTAGAACTGTAAATCAGGAGCGAGTATATTGGCCTGGCATTGAAAGGACCTACAAGCGAGATAATCTTCATCACATCGCTAGTTGGGTAAAGATGAAATGAAGGTTGTGTCGAAGGTATTTATTAGCGTCGTATCAAAGTCGTTTGCTCCATAATAATACACCCTTAGGCAAGGATCTCTATCCGTCGCCGAGTACAATGATCGTTTTGATGAGATAGTTGTGAGGACTAACATTCGAGAGGAGCCAACTATGACCACTTCTCGATTTCAATATGGACTTCGATCCGAGATACATACTTTGTTAACCTATTACTACTAAGAGCCCATCAAGCAGACATACTGGTTTGCCCTTCATTATGAGCAATCCGTAAGATCAAGTAGAATTGACCGAGTGGATTCGCACCTTGACCTCCCGAATATGAGTCCCTCCCACTCTGAAACCACCACTTTGACAACTCTTGCCTGGTCGAACATGATAAAAGTAATACCTAAGACTGATTTCACACACCACAGTGTCCGATAAATGGTTCGTTATTTGATTCTGACTCATTTCCTGTGACCCTGACAGAGAGTGAGTCTGATTGAACTATTGATCTTATAGCGTCGTGTCCTCTTCGTACCCCGAACAAGGAATTTGTTACTGCCTCAATCATAAACTCGTTGTTGAGTATGTTTTTGTCGGTGTCCCTCCCAGTTGTAGTGACAACTCACGTCCCAATTGAGAGTTAGGAACATAGTACTTCCTGAGTGGTGGTTATCTCTCCTCTCGAGAACACCACAATTGTTGATGGTACTCATCTCAAGGATCATCCTGATATAAAGGAATTCTTTGATGAGTTCCCAAGCGAGCCACCTGGTGGTTTTCTTTCTTAGAAGCATTTACTCTAATGCAAATGTCTTGGACGTAAGTGATCATCGCATCTATGGCAAATTTTTCTGTGTGCCTCTTGACGAGTCACGCCCCTTGAGAATTCTTGGTACGTTATGCGCTCGTATCTTTGTATCAATGTGTCTTGTGGTCATTTGTAAGTTCGCACACTCGACGAATATTTATACACATCACCCGAAGAGCCTGCAGATAAACCATCAATTCTTATAGATTCTAACATCCATATAAAGTACGTACTTAGTCAACCTATCATGTAGATCATCATTTATTTGCATATATTACATGATTTGCACATCATACTCCGACGTAAAATTATATTAAATAATGAACATTCTAAAACTTGAACGGGTAATCACATGAGAATGCAAATGTTCATAGAAGGTGGTTGAGAGAGAATTTGCACAATTTGAGAGTTTCCCACTAAGGAGAGCGATGGATTTTGGTGTGAGTGTGAGTCAAATTTATTTGAGCTTGCTATTATTGAAAAACTGAGTGCTCATCTTGTACTCAATGCAGAGGAGTTGATTCTAGATTTGGAGGCACCTTTTTTGGTTCCTCGGCCTTTTCTCTTAGCCTCAGTTTCCACCATCACTACAATCTTGTCTGTCACTATGGTATCCTTGCACATCGCCCCCACGTCGGCTGGCATGGTGCGTGGGGCCCTCAGGAACATCATCATCATCACGATGACCTCATGCGGAGGTTATAACGCCCCCGATTTTTCGATGATTTTATTTGATTGGGCAACGTCATATTTATGACGTCGTGGCGTTACTTTTAACGTCGAGTTGGCGGCGCAATGCCGTTAAGGCATTTTCGCATCCGTGCGGTCGAGTCGGCCGAATTCTTGTTGTAATGGGAAAATTTTGCATTTGGAATTTAAGTTAAGTGATTTTGGACTTGCTCGTCAAGTTCGTCGCAATCCGAGCATTTTTGGAGTATCGGCGCGCGATTGAAGTTTTGGATTGTTTATATTCGCCGTATACTTTGAAGATTAATATCTCGTGAATGGCTCGTCGGATTTTGGTTTTGACTTCGCTGTTGTGTTCGTAGCGTCAGTATTCGCCTATGGCGTGTGTTTCGTTCAATTCGGCGCTCGTTTGGGCCTCCGTTTTGATCTCGTAGTTTCCTTATTCAAAAATATATAAACATGATTATTTTAATATTAAAGTACTATTCAAAAATGTATTTTACTATTCATTGGTCTAGTTTAATCATAAGGTTATATTTGCAAATAATTTGTGCTTCCTGCAAATTCACTCGAGTCTTCTGTTTTAGGTACTCGAGTACATATGAATTGGACTTAAACTACACTGACTATCTATCGTGTAGATCAGGAGCTTAAGATCTAGTACACAAGAGTACACGATTACTGTTCATGATGCTTCCAATGTTACACTGCATTAACTCTATAAATCACATGACATTGTATGCCAAATCTAGTGTACATAGTTTCACATGCTGCGTCCAAATATTTTTTATGTTCTGCCACTCTTTCCATTAAATGTTTTTCTTATGGTGGCTAGGTCTGTCCATAAATTTTTCTTTCTCCCATGAGTGTGTGTTTGTTGTGCCAAAACTTCATCTCTAATTAATCTTCAGCCACTACCGTTACTGCCCCACCCTTTCGATAATATCAAAAGGGAGAGATTTATTTGTTCATGAACACGTTATATTTGTCACATAAGGGGAAGATCTCCTGTAGGGGGAGCACACATTTATGGGGAATCGTACTAATCGTACTTATTGTTGAACTACATTATACCTTGCTACTAATAATTTATCTCATAAACGAGATTTGATATTATCAAAAGGGGGAGTTTGTTAGAACCTATGGTTTGTATTCCTTTAGTTTGACAATATCAAATCTCAAGTTGTATTTAATCATACTTGTGTTTGGGTATAGTGTGTAGTTGTACATGTATGAAAACCAAAGATTCAAGTTCTGTTACCAACCGTCGGGCGCTAGCACTACTGCTGGCACTAGCTCAGTAGAATTAATTGTTGCGCGCAAGGAGTCTTCTTTGTTACCTCTGTCGGACGCTAGTCCTATCGTCGGGCGCTAGCGATTTCAACAATCGTCAGGTCAATTCGTCGAGAGGCAACTGCTACCACCAGGCGTTAGCGTTTACCGCGCCGTGATATCCAAAATCCGCACAAATATATTTTAGATATTTTTCCTAATTTAATGGACAGTTGTCAACACCGCGTGAGAAGACCTACCGTCGGGCGCTAGCTCTATCGTCGGCGGTAGCTTATTTTAAAGAAGAGTAAAAGTGCGTGTTTCTTTCACACAAAGGAGAATTACAAGCTTAGGGTTTGTCTTTCGCCTCTGTTGGTACCAACCCCCGTCTCCAGGTAAGGACAAGCGAAATTTTTCCCTCCCGTTCATGATCGAAGAACTCCGGCGGTTGATTGAATGCACGAAGAACGATTTTCAGAAGCCTCAATCTTGCACCTTTCTACGGAGGATTCCTTATCTTGAGGGCGCATTAATTTCGAACTATTTTATTCTTATTTGTATTTTCACTTTTCTATTCTATTTGAGGTTGTGAGAAATAGGTCTGGGAGGTCATCAGATTTCTAGGAGAAATCTGTGGGAAATCATTCTGCGAGAACGTCTAGATCTGAGAGATCTAGTGGACTCTAAGACACTTCCTGGGGGAAGGTGAAGAGTCGGCTCGTCGATCTTCTTAGAAAGAAGAGAGAGAGCCAACCGGTCCTGGGAGAGTCGGTATAGAAACCAAAAGATTGTTATATTCATCGCCTCCGATCTCCGACGTCACGGAGATCAAGTTGTATTGTTGTAAACTCTTGTGTTTAATTTTGAATAAAATGATATTTCTTTTATTTTATCTCAAATTCGTCGTTGCATGTTGTTAGGGGTCTGAGAGTTGCGTGAGAAATCGAAAAGCAATTTTTTATAAGGAAAAGCGGCTCTGTAACCTACCATCACGCGGTAGCCTTACCGCTCGCAGTAGCTTCCATAACAGGTTTCCCTTAGTGAAATTTATTTTAATTCTAAACGTTCGTTAAAAACATTATCCCCCCCCCCCCCCCCGCGGTCTAAGGTCGGCCACCATATCCAACTTCTATTACTGCGCATCAAAATAAATTTGAACCTCAGTCTCTCATACCAATCTAATGCAAGCCGAATTATTAGATGACAGACTTATCATACCCTAACCCTAAATGCAATACAACCGTGCACATGACAGACTCGAATGAATCTATGATCAACCCTAGAATGACATGAGAGCATACAAAAATCCAATGAACTAACGAATGATAACCCTAATGTGATGCACATGCAATGATTCAATCATGCAAATATTTTTTCTGACGCTTAATTAAGTAAATAATGTTAATTTTAAAATTCATTTGCATTTAGCCTCAACCAAGCATGAACATCCAAGATTAATAACTAGCGACTATTGCAAAATAAGTTGAGCATGCATTAGAATTCTAAGCGCATGATGAGTAGGACATACACGCCTTTGAAAAGATAAATAATCAAGTTAATCTAAGTAAAATATTACTAGAAATACAAGATATTCATACCATGCGAAGAAATAAAAGCTTGAAGTAGAAGCTCGTCGTGTAGTTGATGTCGGTGGTGTGGAAAATCCGAGGATGATCATGGTTGTTTTGGGGTGAAGTTGTTGTTGTGTAGGGGATGTCAGAGAGAGATAGTGAATGTTTGGTTGGATTGAATGGGCTTGGATGGTCGTTGAAAGAAGGGAAATGGAAGTCAATGAATTGGGAAGTGCTGGTGTGGATATACGGGAGGGTGTTGTCGTAATGGAGGAAGGCTTGTGGGGGCTAGAATCTGGCGGCAGGGGGCTGGTGGAGGCTGGAATCTGACGGTAAGGGGCTAGAATGAGTTAGATAGGAAGGAAAAATTGTGGTCGACGAAGGCAGGGACCGTGGAGGCCGACAGTAACTCAGAGATTTGGAAATAGGGCATAATATGTTGGTTGGAATGATCGGGGACTATGAAAACAACATCAGCTCGAAATAAATGCATTGGTTGTTGCATGGGGTACCGGTTGTTCCACCTCAAAGATTCTTTATTTGGGGGCGCACGACCTTTTGATACTCAAAGTACATTCCTTTCACTTATACTTAAATGTAAAGACATAACTTCTCATGAGACTTTATGGTCAACATAAGGGTCATCAACTAGTTGTTTCATAACTATAGTCTTGAAAACAACTTGTTTTTCCATCAAGTTTTAGAATGTTCTTTATTTAATATAATTTTAGGTCGGAGAATGATATGCAAATCATTCAACAGATGCACATGATTGATGACCGACACAACAGATTTTCAAAGTACGTACTCTATATAGTGTTAAACATGTGTAAAGATTGGGGGTTTATTTGGAGGCTCTTCGGGTGATGTGTATAAATATTCGTCGAGTGTGCGAACATGCAAATGACCACAAGATACATCTATACAATGATATGAAAGTATAACATGCCCTGAATTCTCAAGGGGTGTGACTCGACAAGAGGCTCATCGAGCGACACATAGAAAAATTTGGAAAGATTTGGAGGTGATGGTGACTGTCTAGAGGTGTAGATGTTGGGGCTATTGGAGAGGGATGGTGGTTGTTTGGTGGGCTGGAATAGGGAGGAACCTGAGAGGGTTGCTGAAGGTAGCAAAAAGGCAGGTATGGCGTTGGGGAAGTGCTTGAGTGCATATGTGTGGGGGTGTTGCTGTGGAAATGGAGGGCTGGTGGGGGGTTGTAATCCGACGGTCGGGGCTTTGTGGAGGCTGAATTCCAGCTGTAGGGGACTGGAATGAGGTAGCGATGATGGGGAAATGGTTTGTCGAGGGTTAGAGGGACGTTGGAGGCCAAAGGAAGCTCGGAGTGGTGAAAATTGGGTGTGATCCGTCGGCTTGAAGGATCGGGGCGGATAGAAACCGCATCACCGTCTTGAAACAAAGAAGTTGGTGGTTGGATGTGGTACCGAAGGGGTCATCGGAGCCTAAAGTCATCGATGCTGGCGATCGAGCAGACGCGTGGTCCTCCTGGTATTGTCATTAGTCGAGATCGGGCTTCTGTCCCTGTAGACTGATCGGCTTCTATATGAAACCGCAACTCTCGCGCCCCTTGCCCTAACCGCCTACATGTATCTTATAAAGCGGTATTGTCCTAAACGCGCTATTGGATGTCCTAACTTCAATCTTCAAATACACCTCAGAAAAATAAAATAAAAATACATTTAAATACTAAAATTTGAACCATTCGCGATCACCGTTTTCGATCGTGTATCTGACGATCCCAAAATTGTCGACTCAATAATTTCTCACATGTTGCAATAATGATCTCCATCACATTGTGAAGGAAAAAAGTGTGGTACGTGCTCCATGTAAGCTTGTGTCTAGGGATATCTCTTCAATACAATGAAAGTTTATCCCCACCTATGTTTCTCGTACATATTTTTGTGTTTTTCACTATACTCATATTTCTTTGATTTGTCTTCCGTAATATTCCACTTGTGGAAAGTAATGGGCAAACCTTATAGATACTTCTTCATGTGCAAAATACAAAAGAGAGTACAGATATATAGGAAAAGAGAGGGAGAAATAATCCTATACAAGAGATGCGGGACTAAAGAAGTGGAAGGAATTGGGCCTATAAATGAGCCTTTACATCAATATTTCCTACATCATCTAACACTCCCCCGCAAGCTGGAGCGTACAAGTCATAGGGACCAAGCTTGGACAAGAAATGGTAATATAACTTGCGAGGTAAAGCCTTGTTGAGGATATCAGCAACTTGCCGAGACGCAAGAACATGTTCAAGCTTCAGCTCTTTTGATTGGACCTTTTCCCGAACAAAGTGACAATCAACCTCAATATGTTTTGTTCGCTCATGGAACACAGGATTCTTTGAAATGTGTATTGCAGCTTGACTGTCACAAAACAAGGTTGAAGGTAAGCTCAATTTAACTCCCAAATCTACTAGGAGACTTTCAAGCCACGTTAGTTCTGAAGTAACAGCCGTCATTGCACGGTACTCAGGCTCAGCAGACGAGTGGGAAACTATTGTCTGCTTTTGACTCCGCCATGTGATGAGATTTCCTCCAAAGTATGTACAAAACCCAGTAGTAGACCGCCGATCATCCAACGAGCTAGCATAATCGGCATCCGAGTTTGCAATAAGAGAAAGGGAGGAAGATGGCTTATACACAAGTCCATGCCCAGGGGAAGTCTTTAGATATCTGAGAATGCGCTCCACAGCCTGGAGGTGAGAGATACATGGGGTATGCATAAATCAGCTGACCATACCAACCGCAAATGATATATCTGGTCTTGTAACTATTATGTAGATCAACTTTCCCACAAGACGGCGATAGTATTCCGGAATCGAAAGTAGAGAATCCTCCGCAGATCCCTGAGCACGCAACATGTAGTTTACCTCCATCGGGGTATCCGCAGGTTTACAACCCGAGAGGCCAGCATCATGCAGAAGGTCAATGTTATACTTACGTTGAGACAAGACTAAGTCATCGGGTCGTCGTGCTACTTCTAGTCCAAGAAAGTATCGAAGATTTCCCAGATCTTTGATTTGAAAGATAGAGTTTAGTTGTTGTTTCACATGTTGTATCCCGGTGGAGTCATCACCAATGATCAGAATATCATCCACATAAACTAGAAGTATTATGGTCCCTGTTGATTGGTGACGAGTGGAGAGAGAGGAATCTGCCAAGCTTTGTTTGAAGCCAACCTCACGAACGGCCTTGTTGAATTTCTCAAACCATGCCCGGGGAGACTGTTTGAGACCATAAATAGATTTGCGAAACAAGCATGCACGAGACTCCCTCGTGGTCTCAAACCCGGGTGGTTGATGCATGTAAACTGTTTCAAGAAGATCGCCGTTCAAGAAGACATTCTTGACATCCAGCTGATGGAGGGGCCACTGACAATGAACAACTAAAGAGAGAAGGACCCGAATCGAATTCAATTTGACGGCCGGGGAGAAAGTTTCCTCATAATCAAGGTCATACTGTTGAGTAAAACCCTGAGCCACAAGCTGAGCTTTCAAGCAGTCAACTGTCTCATCCGTAGCATGTTTGATAGAACAGATCCACTTGCAGCTAACGCAACTGTGACCCGGAGGAAGAGGCACAAGATCACAAGTGTGATTACCCCACAGAGCCGTCATTTCATCCATGGCGGCCCGCCACCGCGGATGTCGGAGGGCGTCCTACACAAAGGTAGGTATAGAAATAGAGGAGAGAGAGAGCAAAGGTAAGGAGAGGCGGAGAGAGCCGATGTAGAGAGATATAGTTGGCCATGGGATGTGCTGTCGAGGAGGAGGCCGGATCAACAGGCCGCGAGATTACACCGGTAGAGGGAGGCTGCTGCAGGTCGTCTGGACGAGAAGGGCGGCAAGTGTAGACTTGAATGACAGGAGCTTTGGAGGGGACTGGTGGTGTTGGGGAAACCGGGATGAGAGGAGATGTGGACTGGTGTTGCAGAGGGGTGGGGAGAAGTTGTGGGAGGAGGAAGCAGGGGATCAGAAGGGCTGGTGTGATATGGTTAGTCTTCTTGAAAAGAGACATCAACAGACACAACCACTTTACCAGTGGTAGGATAAAAGCAGACATACCCCTTCTGAGTGTGGGAGTACCCAACAAACATAGCTTTGGTAGCACGAGGGGCCAGCTTGTCCTTGGAAGGACCAAGGTGGTGGACATAACAGGTACACCCAAACGCACGAGGTGTGAGAGAGAAGAGAGTTATGGATGGGTAAAGGAGAGTAATGGGCGCCACAAAGTTGAGGACAGACGAAGACATGCGATTGATGAGATGACAAGCAGTAGAGACGGTAAAGTTCCAGTAGAGGGGAGGAACCTGCATTTGGATCATAAGAGATTGAGCCACATCAAGGAGGTGGCGATTTTTCCGTTCCGCTACGCCATTCTGTTGAGGCGTATAAGCACACGAAGTCTGATGTAGAATACCGAACTCAGCGCACAGGTTGGAGAAGGTGCGACCAGTATATTCTCGAGCATTGTCCTTACGAAGGGTTTTGACACAGGTAGAAAACTGAGTGCGCGTTTCGGTAAGAAATGCACGGAACGTAGTCTTGAGTTCGGTACGATCACGAAGTAAATACAACCAGGTAACCCACAAGTAATCATCTATAAAGGTAACAAAGTACCGATGCCCCAAGACACTAGGAACCTTCTAAGGCCCCCAAATATCAGAATGCACTAGGGATAAAGGAGAATTGCTCCAAATGCATGAAGGAGAAAAGGAGACACAGTGTTGTTTACCGAAGATACATGATTCACAAAAGAACTATTGTAGAGTGATAGTAGGAAGAGCTTTCTTGAGAATTGGGAGAGGGGCATGCCCAAGACGTCGATGTCAATCAGTGGTGGAGACAGAGGTGAGAGCAGGGGTGAGAGCAGCGGGAGGAACGTCGAGAAGATATAGCCCATTAGACAGTTTCCCTCGACCAAGTATAGTCCGCGTCAGTCGATCCAGCACCACAAAGGAAGAGCGGCAGAAAGTAACACAGCAATCAAGTTCTTGCGTATGACGGCTAACAGAAAGAAGGTTAAAAGGAGAGCCTGGAACATGAAGAACCGAGGATAAGGAAAGAGAAGGAGTAAAGGACAGATTAGCAGCACCAGAAACCGGGAGCGTGTCACCATTGGCTACAGTGATGTGCTTGGGGTAAGCAGTATCCAAATATTTGAGCGGCTGCTGCAGAGGGAGATGGTGTGTAGCACCCGAGTCTACAATCCAGTGAGAGTTGTGTGAGAGGCACGATATACCTTCCTGGAAGATGGAGGTCACGGAGCCAGAGAAGCGACTAACCACCCCTTGAAGCTGATGATTTGAGCACGCAATGCAACAATATCATCAGCAGTGTTCAAGGCGGATGCCATAATCCTGATCTGCGGCTAGGCACGGAAATCGGTCGGCAAGATTGTATGCTGCTTGTCGGACAGAACCAGTGGCTACAACCGAGGACGTACCGAGAATTGCGATCAACTGCGAGAAGATGCAACCGCGGGAGTACAAGTCGGGCAAGAAGAGGCAGGACGCAGCCAGAAGCAGAGGCCGCAGCGAGAACCAGGCCACAGCGGCCAGCACCAGCAAACTGAAGCAGGAGCCCGCTGGGAAGAGGGCGAGCAAGAACCCCGAAGGGCGGGTCGCGGCGAGTAGAGTAAAATGCGAGGAGCAGATCGCAACGAACTGGAGCATGCCGCAGCGATTAGAAAGGGCAGGCCGCAAGGCGCGATTTGAGAAAGGCCGCGGCGGACTGGAGCAGTCCGCAAGAAGGGGAATCGCAGCAGAATTTGATCAGCACGCGAGAAGATAGCCCGTAGCGGTTTAGGAGCAGTCTGCAGTGGGATATACCAAGAGACTGCGAGCGAGAAGAGAGCTCGGTCTGGACGGGTAGAAGCTCGCATGGTAGGAGAGAAGCAGCGGACAAGAGGAGCAGGCCGCAAGAGGGGAAGAAAGCCCGCAGCAGACTGGAGCAGTCCGCTAGAATGGAAGAAAGCCTGCATCGGACTGGAGGAGCTCGCAGCGGACTGAATGAGAACAACAGAGAGAAGTGGACCCCACAGGACAGAGAGAGGAGGCTATAAGAAGCCCGAGGAGGAGGGTGGAACCACGGAGATGAAGAGGAAGCGGAGGCAGAAATATAGGCCGCAGAAGACTGCAGACCGCAGTTAGCTAAGCGGAGAAAAGCGGATGGACTGAGCAGGCCGCAGTTACGCGGGAGGCCGCGGGAGTCCGCGGGAGGCCGCAGTTACGCGGGAGTCCGTGGGAGGCCGCGGGAGGCCGCAGGAGAGCAGAGGAAGGCGGATACACTGTGGAGTCCGCGGGAGACAACGAGTCCCTCTGATACCATGTAGAAAGTAATGGGCAAAACTTGTAGATACTTCATGTGTAAAATACAAAAGAGAGTACAAATATATAGAAGAAGAGAGGGAGAAATAATCTTATACAAGAGATGTGGGAGTAAAGAGGAGGAAGGAATTGGGCCTATAAATGGGCCTTTACATCAATATTTCCTATATCATCTAACACCACTAAAAATTTTTTATTACAAATTTTGATTTAGCAATATAATTATCATTCTACTGTATTAAAATATGAATATTTTGTAATTAAGCAAATTATTTAGAAAGCATGGGGTTTCAAGAAGGAATTTTTGTTTTCTGTACTTAATATTTAACTATGGAAATACAAATGAATTTGATTAATTCTGCTTGTATTTACGAGATTATAGCTTGTTTTCATTTGTCTTGAATTGCAATTGAGTTTCACAAATTTGTTTTTAGTATGGTTTAGAATTTACTGCGGAGCATGTGCTTCCTCTACTCTTCCCACTTCTCCTTGCACAACAGTTGAGCGTTCAGCAATTTGCCCAGTATATGATTTTTGTCAAGGATATCTTGAGGTACGCCGTGTTGGAAAAACCCAAACTTTTATGTGTACTTCTAGATGGATCCACTCTTTTGAACTGATTTAACTGTGTTGTACCGTTTCCAGAAAGATTGAAGGTAAGAGAGGTGTGACTTTGACCGAGTTCAGGACCTCTGAAGCAAAAGCCTCCCCTTCGCTGTCAAATGAGCTCCATTCGGAGTCATATCAAAAACTTAGAGGACCAGTCCCTGCTGTGAAAAAGTCAACATCATGGGATGAAGATTGGGGTCATATAAATGCTGGAAATTCCACCGCTACTGATCATTCAGCATCTTCTTCGATATCTATGCAGTTATTGTCAGGTTCACAGCCTACTGATCATTCAGCATCTTCTTCGATATCCATGCAGTCATTGTCAGGTTCACAGCCTACTAAAGGCACAACCCTATCTACACAGTCTACTACTAATCACTTCCACAGACAGCAAACTGCGTCTGACCACCCTGTTGATGTTGACTGGCAACCTCAAAAATTCTCTTCCTCTTTTGCCTCACAATCGCTGGTTGAAGGCGAGCTTAAGCGGGACTATGGCGACCATAATATTGATGATATAGATCCATTTGCAAATTGGCCGCATAGGCTTAATGATTCAGTCGCCAGCCTAGGTTCTATCTACATGCCCTCTGGGTCCAGTGTGCACGCAAGGAACAACAATGCCATTGGATTAAAACCTTATCAAGGAACTGTTGGAATCAACCAAAGCAACACAAATTCATTTCTTATGGGTTCAAGCAGCCTGGCTAGTTTGTCCTCGAGCACCGGAAATGTTGACTCATTATTTTTCAGATTGGGTTATCCGAATTCAACAAGCAGCCAGCTTATTGCTCAAAAGGGATCGGACATGGGATCAAATTTTGTCTCAACAGACAAAGGACATACTACTCCTAAGATTCGTCCGCCTCCGGTAACTGCTTTTGTAAAAGGTCGTAAAATAAACGAAATGAACGGTGGGAATAACCACCACCTTGAGCAAGCATCACGATCAAGTCATTCAAATCTCTTCTCAGAGCAGCCGCCAATTCTGGATTTACTCTAATCAGATGTTTGTTTTGCACAATCATCTTCAACTTGAAGTGTTTCTTCCCTCCATGGACTAATGCAATTTTCCCATGTTATGAAGCTGATTGAGAGAACTGTTATGTTTGCTTCTTGGAAATGTCTGGACAGCTCATGTTCTTTGATAAGTATGCCTATCAATTATACCTGCAATGTTTGGCGTTCGGTATTGCCTTATTTTGGCGATTTGTTTGAGAGTGATGATTTTATTTCCATTCATCTGTTCTTTTAAGTAGGTTATTACTAATGATAATGTTTGTAAGAGATTAGTGCTAATAAATCAGTCATTGGCCCCTGTTATGGCGGTGCTTGCCCTGCTCTCTTCACAGCAGAGTTTATATGAATAGTTGATGTTATGAAGTTTGGAGATGATGGACATTGATTGAAGTATTTCATTATATTAGTTTACACACTGCATACTTTATTGTAATCATGATTATCAGGATTGCGATCCGGATCGTAGGATCTTACGATCCAACGATCCGGATTTTTTAAATCGATCCGGATCTTACCTAGGATCTAAATCTGGATTACGACTGGGATCGTGATTTGGATCTTAGGATCTTTAGGATCGTGATCCTGATCCGATTCTACCAGTATGGCCAAAGGTAACTAGAAACATGTTCATCCCTATCCTGACCCCATTCAATCGGCCCAACGCCTATAACTCATTGTTTAAACTCATCTCAATCCCGCCTCATTCCCCATCACAGAATCATATCATGCTGCTTTACCGTATCTCGTGTTGATTGCTGACTGCAAATAGAGGCCAAGAGCGGCTTTTTCGGTCACTTTCAATTCAGATTTGTTTTTATTGTTAATAAACATTTGGTGTCTTATCTTAAACTGAAATTAAACTTATTATGATATTATCTTTTTGATTTAGTTATTCAAAAAATTTATTATAGTTATTCACATATTACTCAATTTATTGATTTTTTTTTATTAATTGAGCATGTAATTTAATATACAAAAAAAATTATTGTCTTAATTTATGAATGTTGTAGGATTTTGTGATTCTCGATCCGATCTGATTCAACTTTGAAACGATCTCATATCGGATCTTGATTCTGACAATTTTGATTGAAATACATCCTAACAAAAATGACATTTGACCATCAGTCTAAAAAATGTTGAATGATGGCCATGCATGAAACTTGACATGGATGGCAATCACTTCTAAGAAAGGTACTACAAAATCATCGAAAACTGAAGTGGTGATCCCTTATTAGTAACGCACCTCTAAACAACAATATGAATAAAAGGTAGGCAGCACTAAAGAAGGGATTCGACGTGTTGATCCTTCAAATCTTGGAAGATCTACAGAGCTAGGGAGTCTTCTTTTTTATTCCACTGTTCTTTGTAAGATGTAATTAAATACTTTAAATCTATTCCGTTGGATAAAAAATGAAGTGGAGAATATTCTAAGTTTTTAAATGGTATTTTCTAGTCTCTAGTATTCTATGCTTTGCATTTTTATTGTGTCCAACGGATTAATACTGAATTTTAAATTTACTAATGTGAGCATGGATTCTATTTTGTGCAAGGGATATGAGAATGGAGGACAAACCAACAGAATCTTTAGTACCACCAACAAATGCAGGCCATAAAGAGTATTATCAACATAAGCCTTTTTTTGATTATTTTATCACTCGGCAATTTGTCAATCTACATTCTATAACCCGTAATTCGTCGACATCGGAAATAATTAAGGATATTTTAGAAGACCTCACTCAACTAGGGCGTGCTCAGAAGATCTCACCAAGCAGGTAAGAGTCCAGACTACCTCGCCCAACTACAGTGGGCTTAGAAGACCTCTCGCCTAGCAGGGGAGAGTTCAGGCCTCCTCTAATTTGGGCGAGCTCAGAAGATCTCACCCAATTGGGGAGAGCTAAGAAGAACTCGCCCAATAGGAGTGAGCTCGGATTTTTACCTCGTCTCAGACCACTTAGGCATGTGAATATCATTTTGGTTAAGGCGGGAGTGGCTATTCCTAGATCATAACCTCTCCTCTTTGGATTTGTCTTTAAATAGGACCTCAAGGAACGAGTTTAATGTCCGTCTCTCTTGTGTCGAGCTCAACATTGGCTTTAGAAGAGGAATTTCCAATAGACTTTCTGGTGTGCTGCGAGACCTCATTGCAGTACACGGGTCTTATTTATAGGCAATTCAAAGTAGTTCCTTGTGTTCTCCAACCTTTTCTCGTCGTGTCTCATCCGGGTAGACTGCTACACCAATAATCTTTAGTCACCCCCAAGTCCTTGCAACATGAACTAATGTTTATACTTCCAACATTTTTGTGCGGTGAGTGTGAAATGTGATCAGAGAAAGAAACTCTAGTGTGAGACCTCACTGTATGACATGATGAACTGGAGGCGAGGCGAATTCCAACTCACACGATTTTTAGCTAGGCACATACCAACTCAGGTGAGTTTCACCTCATGATACTATCAGCTAGGCGAGTACCAGTTAGGTGAGTGCTAACTTAGTCAAGCTTCACATCATGTGTGTACCAGCTAGGCGAATACGAGTTAGGCGAGTACCAGCTAAGGCGAGTTCCAGCTAGGCGGGTTCCAACTCAGGAGAGTTCGAACACATGTGAGTTCCAGCTCGTCGAGTACCAACTGGGATGAGTTCCAGTTATTTGAGTACCAACTCAGGTGATTTCCTTCCAGGCGAGCTCCTACAAGCTCATTCTAATTTCGAGCGAGCACATTCCACCGAGCTCACTTTAGGCGATCACAACTCGCGAGGTCAAAGTAGCTCAGGGCCAGGTGAGTTCGATTGTGGAAATTTTTTAAAAAAAATTATGGGGGCGATACCCCGGGACCCTGCATGGGGTGCTACCCCCTTTACCCCCATCCGCTGACCGGGCAGTGAAACCCCCTAAAAACTCAGTGTAAGGGGTTATAAAGTTGAAAGTGATACTTGCTTCGCCCTCATTTTCTACCTTTCTTAGTGTTAATGCCCTTTCATACGCAATACTTATTAATGCTCATGGGTGCTTTGGTAAAACCCATGAATGTTGTCATATGATTTCCAAACAGTGTTGGATTTGACATTTCAACCGTGATGTCAATCATCGCAGAGGGATCCACATGATAGGATCACGCCAAAGTGTGTATTTCAGGTGTCCATACTCGTGGGGGAACCTTCTATATTTTGCAAGCTTACACTCACGAGGTTATTTCTTCAACAACTGATACTCTACAAGTTCATATTTACAAGTGTTCGCTTTAATCTCGTAACCTTATACTTGCGAGGTCATTTCTTCAACAGCTGATACTCTACGTGTTCATATTTACAACGTGTTCTCTTTAATTCTGCGTGCTAATTTTTGCGAGGTTATTTCTTCAAGAGTTGATACTCTATGAGTCATATTTACAAGGTGTTCTCTTTAATTCCTTGATTTCATACTCGTGAGGTCACCGCTTCAACAACTATTTCATTTCACCATCGCGACATACATTAGCAGCTTATACTATTTCATTTCACCTTCAACAACCATTTCATTCCGCCGAAATCTACATTCGGTGAGTGCTTACTTGTGATGGGTGTTCATACTCAGGATTATCTTATTCAGCAGCTTATACTTCACGATAAAGACTCAAAGAGGTATTATTCATAACTCACTTTGGCAGGGAAAGTCATCACAATTCAGGTCATGTAAAACATATGAGTTATTTGTTTAGTTACTACGTAAATCAATACTACCCTTTTGTTTATGCTTATCAAGATATTCTGCCTCATTGTTGTTAGACATAATAAAATGTGGGTGTTGAATTTGAAATCAAGATATGCTTAAAAGAATTTGCAAGTATGAAATATTTTGTCAAGACAAAATAGGAAACTGCAATGTAATAAAATTTGCATTTCAAGTATACTTAAACATTATAGAGATCATGCATTGTTATTTAGTGCATTTACTAAAATTATAGATGTGCATTAGGATCCAATTCTCATGATTTGAAATTTTATATATGATAATAATGTATACAAAAAGTGTTTTGATAAAGAATATATGTGCATTAATCAAAAACACATGAGAATGTAATAGAATATACACAAAATTAAAATACACATAATTTTACTTTCATAACATTTTAATGCACATTTTAATGCACATGAATAAAGAGTACAACTATTAAGATGATTCACACACACAATTCTTTTTAAGACTTATCATGGTGCGAAGTAGCGCTTGAGGGATCACATTTATTCCATTTAACTTTATTTTTATTTTTATGATCTAGTGTACTAAGAGAAGTGGTGTATAATTATTTTGCTACTTGATACTTTACAATTCTTCTCCAAGGTGTTCAACCTCACAATGCTTATTAGGACTTATCAGGTGGGTGAGTGCTGCTCGGTGGAGTTTTTCTTGTCAATTTTTATTTTATTTTTATTTTAGTGACTAAGGACTCCAAATTCACTTGTTTTGCAAACATAATTTTTTAGTTTTCTTAAAACCACATTTCTCTAAAGATAGGTGCATGAAAGACAAAGAATTGTAAGAATCAATCCATCATTGTGTTGGTAATCTATTTACACATTTTAATTATTTATGATATTACATTACACCATCATGCAAGTTTAAGATAACAACACATGTAGGTTATCCAAAATAGGTGAGTGAATGAATCATTATCAAACACAAAATATTACTCATACTTAAATATATGTTAAATAGTTTTACATATGTGTTCAACAATAAATTTCATTGTGTATTATAAGATAATTTTCATGGCATGACAAATGAAAAACAATGTTTTAAGAAACTTAGAAACTAAACTAAACATTGTATTTAATCTTGAAAAGATAAATATAATCGTTCTTGAATTTTATAATTATCACTATGCAGTTTCTATGAGTTTTTAAATTTTAAAAATTACAAATAAAACAAAAACAAGGCATGCAAAAACATATTTTTGGAATTTTGAGTTTTTTTTGTAGTTGATTTTTGATATATAGAAAAAACATGTTTTGGATTTTAAATATATCTTTATACTATAAGGAAACCCATTTCTACCCATGGTGTAACATTCACTTGCCCAAACTGCCCCTTCATCTCTTATTTTAATTTCAAAAATAAAGGCTTTTTGAGTCTTTTCCAACTTTGCCGCCGTAATATCCCGCTCAAAATTTTGGCGTGCCGCGGTACTAAAGTCGCGAGGCTGAAACCCTAAACCTAAACCCGCAACTCTTCGCTCCGCTCCGCCGTTTCCGCGCTACAGCTATTTCTTCGCCCTCTCCACCGCTCTCTTTGCCCCCTCCGCCTCTCCCAGAAATCCTCACATGTTCTTCTCCCCTCTCTCGCCAGAGACCATTGTTCTGTCGCATCCACCGGTGTGCATTCGTCCTTTGCTCTGCTCCGTCGTGTCGTCTCATCCGGCCTGGGCGTGGGGGCGGCACAGACCTCAAATCTCCTCTTCCCTCAACTTTCCTCCACGGCGCTCCTTCTTCACTGTGCTTCTCCTCCATCTGTCGGTGCCTCACAGTACCTCACTGCAATAGCTTCTCCTCACTACAATGGCTTCTCCTCCTCAACACCCTCAACACCCTCAAAAGAACTCCTCATATAGCCACCCCTCACGGTAAGCATTACTCACGGTGCCATTACTCATTTGCAGTTGCTTTCAATGGTCTTAATCGTTGAAATAGAGGTGTTAATCACTGTCAAATTAATAGTTATGATTTCATTTTTTAAAGTTCTGCACCTGTTCGTTCCCAACATTTTCTTGCTTATGTGGTGCATTCTTGCTTTACAGATAGTGTTTTCATTTGGGGTACTAATATCAACACATAATTCTAATTTCACTATAAACAAAGCTATGTAAGCAACAAAATCCTACCGTAGAGCTCTACCATTTTGTTCCTATTAATTACGTGTTCTCATCTCATCAATCACACTTTCACCACAATGTTTGGAGCAATTTCCGTGACTTGAATAAACATTGTTTCATAACCACTGAGCAAGAGTCTGTATACAAATGTGTGTATCCAAACTCCGACCACCTCAGCCCGCAACAACGCCCCCGCCGCCGTTGTCCACCCTCCATCTCCAATTTCAAATGTTCAGCTTACCCCGCATCTTCCCATTCCACTCTCAGAATTCTTACTCAAATTAAAAAATAACTCTTCGTCCTATTTTCAAGAACTCAATAAGATTTTATAGATCTTCATTTTAATTTTCCATGTGTTCAGTATAACTATTAATTCTATGTGGCTGTTGTGATCTCGGTTATGAAAATGTGTCGTGGTTGTTGTGCTTCAATTGTGAGTAAAATGATAGTTATGTTAGATGGTTTTTTGTTTAATTGATGATGTTGCAACTAACTACTGCGGCCTTCGATTTCTACATGCTTCTGAAATTATTTTTTTAATGGATTTAAGCCTCTGATTTCTACATGCTTCTATTTCATTTTTTTAAAAACTCTCTCTCTCTCATTTAGAAGCAAGCAGGCAATGTGTTTGATGAAATGCCTTATAGAGATTTTATTAGCCAATGCTGGAAGTAAAACTGTCTTTTAACCAATTTCTTAGCCAAACTCAATTTCTTAGCCAATATTTCAAAAGCTATTTATTCATTTTCACTGGAGCTGACTAAATATTTTCATTATTTACTTGAGTAGAAAATAATGCTTTTGGAAGGAAAGAATCCCGTCCTTCAATATTTGAGGCTTTTGGAAGGAAGGAATCCTGTCCTTCAATATTTGATGTCAAATAATTTAATAGCAAACAGGTGTGTTGTTATATTTTCTGCTGAATTCATGATTTTTGTATTGGGGGTGGGCATTTCAGGTGCTTTCTACTAGCATTTCAAATGATTTTCCAGATTTTTCACATGTCTATCTTACTGCAGTTTATTTATGTTTTCTTGGATCACTTCTTTGTTGTAAGATTTGTAGACCTACTATAGTCAGCCAAAAGTAATGTCACTTCTATGAGTATTTAATTGTTTTTAGCCTGTGATATTTGGTTATTATAATTACTCTATGAGTTAAAGTTTCCCGTGCAATTTCAATTATTTTCAGTCCTCTCTTTTCATTACTGTGAAGTTTTCTAATTGTTATTTGTTATTCATTATCATGCTAATGTGTCTTGGTGTTTTGACCTTTAACTTCATCTTGAATTAGTTCTTCTTAATTCGGCCCATTAATTTGTTTCCTGTTTTCGTGTTCAAAGAAGAACTCTGTTGGAATGAACATTGGAATATCATGAATTGAATTAATCTAACAACTCTTGATGGTTATAGTCCCTGTGAAGCATTTTGCTCATCTCATTCTGCAGGACGATTAGTAATTCTCACACTTTCATTAACACTTATCTTCTTGCCATTCAAATCACAAGATTTCAAATAAATGATTCTTAGAATAATGTCAATATCAATAATAATTCTTAGGCGATTAGTAATTTCCCTCGCGGGCCTGGTACGGTCGCGCTTGGTCGTAGGGGCGTTGCCCTGTGTACCCCGTATGGAATTAAATTAGTTTACGTTTACTCAAGTGGTATTTCATCAAACATTCTTAGAAATAATGTCAATAGCAATAATAATTCCAAGACGATTAGTAATTTCCCTCGTGGGCCTGGTACGGTCACGCTTGGCCGTAGGGGCATTACCCCGTGTACCCTGTATAGAATTAAATTAGTTTACTTTTAATCCAGTGGAATTTCATCAAACATTCTTAGAAATAATGTCAATATCAATAATAATTCTTAGGCGATTAGTAATTTCCCTCGCGGGCCTGGTACGGCCGCGCATGTCCGTAGGGGCGTTTCCCCGTGTACCCTGTATGAAACTAAATTAGTTTACTTTTAACCAAGTGGTACTTCATCAAACACAAAAAGCGATTACAGGTATGAGAGAAAACAGATAACTCATGAGTTCATTGCATCGCATCGCAGACACTTGGAGATGTCCAGCCAAAATCATGCTGAGGCGTCGTCGTCATTGCCAAACCAGGGTAGGCCAGTCCAACGTAAAAGAGGGCCTCCTTCAACTTCGGCGGCAACCGCTGAGCAAACTCGAGAGTCAACCCGAGTACGTGTTAGTAATTGGAGATGTTCATTGACTGCAGAACAACGGAGTGCACTGAATGCAAGGAGAGCACAATCACGCTCAACGATGACTTTACCATCGATCGTGGAAGTCCAACCAACACATCCAGAACCTCCAAATCAACCTAATGAAATTGAAGATGATAGTTCTGGCCCACTTCGCGGACAGGACGTCGTAATATTGCAAGAAATTATCGTTCCTCCGACAACGTCCGCATCTTCCAACTCCCACAACCAACGATTTGCCCTCACTGTGCAGCTCGATTATTCCACAAAGAAATAAAAAATTTATGTTGTAAACTTGGCAAAGTAATTTTACCTGCCATTCTTGTCTCCCACAGTTGTTGGCCCTTTACACTGATCAGACAACAAGAGCGCGTCATTTCAGGCAAAATATACGTGCATACAACCACGTATTCTCTTTCACATGCATGGGCGTTACACTTGACGAAACACTTCCTGCTTTCAACCAGGGTTTGTACACTTTCAGAGCACATGGAGCTATATATCACAAAATTGGATCTCTTCTTCCTACTCCGGGGGACAGACCACGATTTTTACAAATGTTCATCCGAAGGACGAATGCATGCCGGTGGATGCGACGGAACAATGGTCGTTGGCGGGAGAGGGGCGAAGAACGTGTGAGGATGTCTGGGAGAGGCGGAGGGGGCAAAGAGAACGGCGGAGAGGGCGAAGAAATAGCTGTAGCGCGGAAACGGCGGAGCGGAGCGAAGAGTTGCGGGTTTAGGTTTAGGGTTTCTGCCACGCGACTTTAGTACCGCGGCACGCCAAAATTTTGAGCGGTATATTACGGCGGCAAAGTTGGAAAAGACTCAAAAAGCCTTTATTTTTGAAATTAAAATAAGAGATGAAGGGGTAGTTTGGACAAGTGAATGTTACACCATGGGTAGAAATGAGTTTCCTTATAGTATAAATATATATATATATATATATATATATATATATATATATATATATATATATATATATATATATATATATATATATATATATATATATATATATATATATTAGTGGAAATTTTCCATTGTATAGAAAATAACAGAAAACAATTTAACAAAGCTAATTAAAAAATATTGAAATATAGCATTTAGTGCTAATGTCGGCGTTAATATTTACCGTCAGGCGCTAGTAATAGAGTTTGTATTTTTCAAATAAAAATGTGTTTTTCATGATTTTTTTGCTTTCAATTTATCCTGATTATGATTTTTCAATATAGGGGCTATACAAGGCAACAAAGAAAATAGGAAAAAAATACAAAGTTGTGGATTTTGCTTCTTAGGTTGCCGTCTTCAGAACCTTCTATTTCTCTTTTCCTTTCTACCACTTTTCCTTTTGCTCTTTCAAATATTTTGGGGCATGACTTCGCATGTGTTCGGTTTTCTTGTAGTGGAAGCACCATGGTGGTGGCCGCTAATCGTCATCATATCTACTTTTTTTCCTTTTTAGATGATGAGCCTTTCTTCCTTGCGTTCTTTTGGAAGTATTTCCAGAAGGTTTTCTCCTTTTTGGGTTCTTCAATAATTTTTTGAAGTTCTTCACAAAAAGGCTTTCTTCAACCTCTTCATCATCATCGTCGTCCTTTATTTTTGACTTCAGCACCAAAACCTTCTTCTTTGGCTCCTTGTTGTATTCTTCTTGTTGGATTTTGAGTTCAACCTCATGGGTTTTGAGATTCATAATGAGGCTCTCAATATGGAGTTGTCTTAGATCGTGTGAATCAGAGATGACCGTCACTTTCGGATTGAATTTTGGAGGGAGAGATCAAAGTATTTTCCTCACCAAGTCTCCTTTGGAGAAAGTCCTCCCATGTACTTTTGAAGCATTGATGATTTTGGTGAATCGTGTGTACACCGAGTCTACATCCTCATCCGCATCAATTTCTAATTTTTCATACTTAGATTATAGTTGGAGTAGCTTTGAATTTTTAACCTATGAAGTACCTTCATTAGTTATTTCCAATAAATTCCAAATATCAAAAACAGTTTTGCAAGCACAAACTCAATTGAATATAGTTTTATCTAAAGCACAAAATAGAGTGTTCATTGCTTTAGCATCATTCTTACACCTAGTCTTATCTCCATCATCCCATTTATCTCTAGGCTTTTCCATGGTTATTTCTCCAACTATATATGTGGGAGGAGTATAACATTGCTCAGCCCAAGCCTAGACTTCTATATTTAAAGCAACAAGAAAATATCACATTCTAGTTCTCCAATAGTTAAAATTTGATCCAGTAAAACACTGAGGTCTGCTAATTCCTTTCTCGTCTTGAAAAATGAGATCATGGAGCTCTATTATTCATGGTTGTTAGACCATTTTGGAATAATCTCTCTTGGATACCACTTGTTGGATCTATAGGCGCCATTACCGGGAGGTGAATAAGGGTTTTAAGGAATTTATAGCTTAAGCGAAAATATAGTAATAAGTTGAAAATATTTTATGAAATATTTTAATGAGAACTTGGCTTTCAACTTATATTGAGATGTGAGAAGGGAGATGTTGAATCTCTGTTGATACAACGAGCAATAAGAGTTATCGCGCTGCGCAAGCGATTGAGATCACCCTTTTCTATTTAGAGTAAAGAGTGCGGAAATATGATGAAGAAAATAGAGAATGAAAACAATTTTATTCCAAAAACATGATTAAAAAACTTGACTCTAATTACTCTTGGAATCGAGGCGATCATAGAAATCCTTTTACATTTCTATACCAACCCTTCTCCTAGTCACTGGTTGGCTCCCCTATCTCTCCCAGATAAGTCATCGACCTGCGCCATATATCTAAACTTAGACCTAGTCGTCACCACTCACGGCGAATTTCTCCCAAGTCTCGCAAGACTTAGTCGCCAACTCTTGTGGCAAAATCACTACAAACAAAAAGATAATATGTTGGATCGGGTGGCCAACCATAGAGGGCGGTGAATTGTAAGAGCCCATTTTTGTTTGCAAAACCAACAGGGTCTTATGCCCAGAACCGCCGCTTTGCGGTGACACCAACATACCCAGGAAGGTCGTCACTACAAAACGCTGATCCTGTCGGTCATACCGATCGCAGAAGAGAAGAGTAAGTATATAGAGTAAAGTAGAACTCAAATACTGGTCCACTAGAAATCACATGAATATAAAATAAATCCCTACGAAGGGAGAGTCCACAGTAATGATAAATCAAAGTTCTAATAAGAGGGCTCCTGCCCGATACATCATGATCCTCACTACAAGTCACTTAACGCGAAAGCAAATCTATAGTAACTACTAATGATTGGGACTCACTGTCCCTGCTTCCTGAACTCTCGTGCTAGACTGTCCCGTCTCCAAGCACACGGACCTCTGGGGTTGCATCTCCAGGTTTGGCTCCACGATCTCATAAAATGATTTGATCAACGACCGTTAGTCAAAAATAAAGTCCTATCATCCCACACCCCTCCCCCAATGGCTCCTAGGCACCGAGCGGGGAGAAGGAAGGGGAAGGTATTTAAGGTGGAGAGTAACAAAAGTGAGCAGGTGATGGCGAAACTAGTCTATCATGAGCATAAAATCACAGCAAGTACAAGTAAGCAAATAGTAGGTAAGCAATATGAGTATACACATGAACAAGGTGAGCAAGTAAAGTACAAGAAGGTAAACTAAGTAAGTAACCATGACCTATAGGAATGCCCATACAAACCTATAGAATAGGGGGTCGTTTTGCAAGGCCTATTGCATAAAGAGTCTCATACTAATTTATACAATAGGTATCAAGGGTTATATGTACTGATTATGCCATGTCATGCAAGTATGCTATGATAAGAACATGCAAGTGCAACTCACACACCCGACTCTATGCACATTGACCTTTAGTTCCCCCTTTTTGGAGCATAACCTCCCAGGATACCTCCGTAGTGACAAACGGAAGCAGTGGGTTGGGCCTCGCCCACCTCTAAACCGGTATCAGCACTACCGGTCAGACCTATCATATGCCTCAACGTTGGTGCACTAAGCGGAGCTCCTGCGTACTCTTGTCGGCTGGCGCACCGGACTTTATTCTGCTAAGTGTTAAACCATACTTGTCGAGTCAACGTATTGGTGTCGGTGCGACAACCCTCCAATACTGAATACCCACCATCTTAAATTTTATGCACATGCAATATTAATGTATTTCTCCCAGAGCCAAAGCTCCCCGGACTAACCGGTCCGTAATAAATATCTACCGAGCCATCGGCTCGCCGGGCTAACCTGCCCATCACCAAAACCACCGAGCCTACTGATCGTGAGACCCAACCTAACTCCCACAACACCAAGGAGTGTGAGTGTAAGTGTAATCCTAGAGTATTTCTAATTACACTTGAATTTCATTTAGTCTTACGGCTTACGTTAACCTTGGACTGCCCAGGGCATTCCCTGTGAAGGGCTATCGAGGGCACTAGGAACTACGATGGGCTGAAACACAAAGCTCACTTTCGCAAGCTACTTATTATTATTGGTATCTACCCATAGCCAACCCCATTTAAAGTTATACTTAATCTAACTCTACTGCATTTTGACTCTCTCTCACTCCACAGGAAGGACGATGTTTCGTCGATCCCGAGCACCATTTAACACCAGTCAATCCAATACTTACACATCATGACTCCTAATGATGAACTCATTTCCGCTTCACCAAAATCAGTAAACTATTAACCCCAACTCCCTATGTCCATTCCACATGCTATCACAATTTCCGTAGTTTTAATATATGCAGACTAATCTAAGTTATATGATGTACATGACCGGAGGTACTCCAAATTTTCATACAAAAGCCCTAAGATAATTATTGGGGGTCTATCATGACACATTTAACCTAAATCCAGAAACTTGTAATTTTCCTAATTAATTTGGCATTTATTTAATTTTCCCAAAAAATTTAATTTTCCCAAAAATTAGGCCATGGGTAATTTTGAACATTAAGTACTAGATTTCCATAAGTTATGGCCACCAAAAAATTATGAACACTATATGATGCCAAAATATCAGAGAATATCAAATTTCACAAATTTTCATAAATGTAATAACCTATAATCATTTAATTCAAGATAATTCCAATAAATAGAGATAAAGAAGGAAACACCACCAAACTTTATCCACAAATTATACAAAATTTACCAGAGACTTAATATGATCACAAAACTTTACTAACTAAGTTTCATGTAATTCCAAGGTCAGTAACCTACATAGAAAATATTCCAAATAAAATCACATTGCGGCACTTTGTGAAGAAACATACTTGTAACCTCTACCAAACTACATGTAATAATTTCATAAGCTTTATTATGCCTTAAAAGGTTCTCTGGCCAAGCAAGACAATTTTCCAACAAGATATGATATTTACTATCTATTTATCAAAATAAGGTACACTAGTTCACTTTACACATTAAGTACTAAGAGGAAATGCCCAATTGTTCCAAATAATTTATCAGTGCATACAAATGGTATTAGATTAACTTTGCCAGAGTTTCATATCATTCTAATACAATTAAACCACAGTTACTTCAATATCATCAAAAAGGGCAGATGAAGGTTATATCTACAAGTATAAACTACTGTTATCTAATCATCCTATAATAAATTTTAGAGGTTAATATTACTATAAAATTACTCTTACCAAAATCTCATGAATATACAAGGTCATATGACCCTTTAATTATTCCATAAGGTGTACATGCCTAAATAATTTCCAGGTGATTAAAGTGGGTTCATGTGTCCAAATACCACCAAATTCCTTCCTAGGGCATTTCACCACCCTATGATCACATGGACTAAACACCAAGACCATACAAGGGCATATCACCATATATCCTTCACAAACCCCCAAAGTTCAACCTTAGGGTTTGAACTAGGGTCCTAAAGCAAATCCACCCTAATTCACCGCAAACTTCATGTGAAGGTGTTTATTGTCATAACAAATCAGTGGCCCAAGTTTCAACCTCTATTGAGGTGATTTGGTCACTCAACCCCCACAAGGGACACTTTGAGCTAACTAACACTTTTAGGCCTAGGCTAGGGTTTACCAAATTCCAAACCAAATCATCTCCAAATGGGATGAAATTTTATACAGAATCTTATATTGGCCCCAAGGACCGCTCACCAAATTTGGGAGGATTTGGAGGTCATTAGACCCTTTAATTAAATATTACATGAAAAATGAAATGATTTCTAAAACTTTAGAAAAATATTTTCCAAAAATTCTCATTTTTGGATATGTTATAGATCTAGATATTAATGGCTAATGTTCCAAATTTCAAGTCATTTGGAGGTCAGGATTGATGGGGTCACCCCAAACAATCTCTAATAAACCCTAAGTATAGACCTCTCCAAAAGGAGTGTTGTGGTCTGACCTGAACTCCAAATTGGTTCAAATTAATTTTATAATAAACTAGATGCCTATGGCTACAAGTTTCATGTTGATCAATTTTTTTTGAAAAGGCCTCTAAGTATTTTTAATTTTAATCCTAAGGAAGCTGAATTTCTGTGACAGAAAATACAAAATACCCTAAAGTTTAATTCATCATGATCTGCACAGATCTTACAGCAGGATCGGACGGCGGCTGGCTTTCATCTTCCTCCAGCCAATGGCTTAGATTCACCCGACCTAGAGCCAACTCCAGCCCCAATTCCTGGCCCTCCGGCCACCTTCCCGGCCAACCACCGCCACCACCACCTCCGCCGAGGTGAGGGCTATCGGCCGGCGGTGGTTTGGCCGCCGGAGATGGCGGATTACGGCGAACCCGACACCGTCATTTTCATGGAAAACCAGTGTAAAAACTCCACCAGATCAGGCTCAATTGAGCCCGATTCTTTGCTTTAACAATTCCTAAGATCTAACCTATGAAGGAGTAGAGGAGGTGTTGGGTATTGCATCCAAATAGCCCAGATTTGTATGAAGTCACCCTTGAACTAAGATGAATTAAGTTTGTATTTGATGCTCTGTTTAGTTGAGTGTTTGCAGAACTTAATTGCCAAGTGTAGACCAATGTCAGTCTACAATGAGTCTCCAAACACAGGACCATGCAATGAAATCCCTCATTGTGTGATCCATCGTGTTGACTCATGTATAGCCTCTCTATTGGGACACACTTCTTTTTCAAGCACTAAGGATAAGGAAAAAGTTGGTTGCTGATTTTATTGAAGAATTGATGTTTTCAGATTTTAAGAAAATTGTCTAAGTCTTTTTCTCAAGTACTAAGTTTTGTACTCGAGAAGGACTAAAATTCATTCTCGAGTTAGACTTGTCATAATCTTGAGTTGCAAAAGTAGTTCTCGAGAAAGCATAATGTTGTTCTCGAGAAGGCCTTATGTACTCGAGTAATTCATAACAATTCTTCTCGGGTTATTCTCTTTTCCAGACTGAAATTAATCTAAGTCTTTTTCTCGAGAAGACTATGCTTATTTCTCGAGATACAGAAGACTTTTCTCGAGATACAGAAGACTTCTCTCGAGATCTAGACCTTTTTTCTCGAGAGCCAAACATATGTTCTCGAGAACACATATTTGTTCTTGAGTAACAGATTGTTCATTCTCGAGAACTAAAGTTCTTTTTCCTTGAGTACTTCCTTCATTCCCGAGAATACTAAATTCCACCTCCACATTTTTTCTAAGTCTTTTTCTTGAGATCTTCATTGTTGTTCTTGGGAACCAGTAAGCTTCTTCTCGAGTACTATCTTTTCTCTAGAGAACAGTTGTACTGTTTTCCTGAAATTTTCTTAAGTCCAGATAGACGTAATTTCAAATGTCATTAGCGCGTGATTGGTCCACGTGGCTGTCATTTATTATGATTATGACCATTAGGATAATCCTATAAAAGTTCTTGTCATTTTCGACCAACCCTAAGAAGAAAAGAAGATATTCTAAGAATTTTGAATCCCTAATTCTCTTTCCATAATCGAAAGCGCCGCCGCTCATCGCTTTCAATTCAGATCGATTCAGAGGAAGTGATTCAGAGATCAAGACATTCTACAATCTACAGATCCAATACTTGATCTTACTGAGTCCAGATTTTCAGATCAGAGATCTTGCCGAGTCTTCTTCAACTTATTTCTGACAAAGCTGTAAAGCTCAAGGAAGAAGAAAGGCAACAGTTTTCAGATCTGAGAGATATCACTGTTTGTATTTATATTTCAATTTATTCTTGCAGGAGATCCTTCTCCGAGTGTAGGAGTTTTGTTCTCTGAGTTGTTTTTGTAGGAAGTTTTATCTTCTGAGTGTAGATCCAGTTTTCGGGATCGAGTTGTAGGAACGTTGTTTCGAGTTGTAGGATTGGTTTTAATCCGAGATTAGTGGAGTAGTCGAGTCTAGTGCTTTGCTAGATCGATGAGTGGAAAGTGGATGTACCCAAGGTTGGGGAACCACTATAACTCTTGGTGTCGTCTGTGAATGCTTGGTTAATTTTCTGTGCATAACTCGTTAAAATTTTTTTTTATTCCGCAAAAATACGTACAACTCACCTATTCACCCCCTTTAGGTGATTTAGGTAAGACAACTAAAGCATTTTCAATTGGTATCAAAGTCAGGTTGTTCATAAAAAGGCTAATACCTTGAACAGATCTGCTCAAGTTATCTTTTGAGTAATCCAAGCATGGACAAAGCCAAGGATTTTTCAAAGCTTCATCTGTGCACAAAGACCAACTTTCCCATGTGGAAAGAAAGGATTAAGTTTTTCATGGAAGCTGTGGATCCAAGGATCTTCATGATTTTTGAAGAAGGTCCTTATGTTCCCATGACCGTCTCCTCTATTGATCATACCGAGAAAGTTCTAAAGGAGTTGATGGATCTTGATAAAGATGAGATTGCACTTGTCTCATTAGACAAGAAAGCTAAAAATATCATCGCAAGTGCAGTTGATGATTCTATGCTGCAAAATCTGATTCACTGCCAATCCGCTAAGGAAATGTGGCAGTCTCTTATCATCTTGATGGAAGGCACTGAAAAAGTTAGGGATGATAGAAGATCCCTTCTCAATCAGAAATATGAAGCATTCCGATAAGGACCAATGTAAGACCCCCCCTTTTTTCAACACCGCGGTCTTAGGCCCAGAACTGCCGTTTTGTGGTGACTCCTTCATGCCCTGAAGGGTCATCACCACAAAGCGCTGATTCTGTCGGCCAATTCGATCACAGAAAAGTAGCAAAACAAAGTAAATGCAAACTAGCAGTACACAGAAAATCACATATTATATAGTAATCTCGACGAAGGGAGTGTCCACAGAATAATATATCAGAGTACTAAAATACAGGCTTATGCCCGGTACATCATGTCCTCACTACAAATCACTCATGCGGAAGCAAAAGCAGAAAATCTACTCAAGTTCGAGACTCACGGTCTCGGTTGTATGAACTCCGGAGCTAGACTGCCCCTTCTCCAAGAGCACCGGTCTCTGGGGCTGCTCCTCCATGCTGGGCTCCACGATCCCCTAAATGATGCGGTTCGAAAACCGTTAGTCTAAAAGACTAAGCCCTATCATCCCCCGCCCCTTCCCCCATGGCTCCTAGGCACCGAGCGGAGAGGAAGAAAGGGGAGGACTTGAAGGTGGAGAATAATCAAAACCAGATGGCAGCGTACCTATACTAGCAATTCTATAATAGATATTGACAATAAGATGAAATATGAAAGGTAACCTTCACTTATGTGAGAACACATAAGCCAAGTGGTCTTCTGCAAGGATCTCATCGTATAAAGAGTCACATACCAATCTATACGTTGGGGTGTCGGTTATCAAAAAGCAATATATATATATATATATATATTAACCTTAATTTATAAACTTGCCCACACAAGCTTATAGACCAAGGGGTCGTTTTGCAGGTCCTAAGGTATAAGCGTCCCATTCCACTTATACTTTAGGTGTCAGGGTTAAATGAATCGATTATGCTATGACATGCAAGTGGGTATGATGGAACATGCAAGTGCAACACACACACACCCGACTTTGTGCACACAGACCTTTAGTTCCCCCTTTCTGGAGCTGTAACCTCCCAGGATACCTCCGTAGTGGCAGACGGAAGCGGTGGGTTGGGCCTCGCACACCTCTAAACCAGTAAAGCACTACCGGTCAGACCTATCGTACGCCTCAACTCTTGGTGCGCGAAGCGGACTCCTGCGTACTCTTGCCGGCTGGCGCACCGGACTTCTGTTGGCGAAGTGCTAACCACACTTGCCGAGTCAGCGTATTGGTGTCGGTGCATCGACCATCCAATACCGAATACCCACCACCTTAATTTTCTTTCCTTTTATGCACATGCAAATTTATCGTATCATACTGAGCCAAAGCTCCCCGGACAAACCCGTCCGTCACAAATATCAATGGAGCTAAAGCTCGCCGGACCAAAACGTCTATCTCTTAACCATCCAAGCCGAGGCTTCCAACTATCTTCCTGTGCTATCTGTGTTCGTGAAATGTGCAACCCTAATTACTAAGTTACTCTTTTCAGCTTGTTAATACAGTTTACGTTAACCCAGGACTGCCCCCAGTATTCCCTGTGAAGGGCTCTCAAGGGGCACTAGGAACTATGTTGGGATTACGCCCAGCGTTCCCTTTTGCAAGGTACTTATTTTTATTATTGGTTGATACCCTAACTCATTACCTTCTCATATTACAATAGGCTAATCCTAGGGTGATTTGACCCTACCTCACCTCGGGGAAGACGATCTTTCGTCGAACCCGAGCGCCTCTAAACTCTAGCCAAACCAATTTCTCACCCCTCTTCCTATCCTTCTATGGTGAACTCATCCACATCTATCCAAAATGACTAACTCCTACACCATGTCCCATCGTATCTTATTGCACTTACCCATCTTGCCAAATGCAAACCATCATAGGTTATATGTCGGACCGGACAGGAGATAATCCAAATATTCATCCAAATGGCCTGCCTTATTTACTGGAGACTTATCATGATACAAATAGACTAAATCCAGGAGATTATAATTTTCCTAATTTATCTGGCATTTAATTATTTTCCTTAAAGCTTCCAAAGGCTACCAGTTTGAACATGAACTACCCTAAGTACAAATGCAAGATGCCTAACAAAATTATGATAAATATTAGGTTATCTCAATATGGTAAATCCAAAGTATCACAATTTTTCTATCATCAAAAGGGCACTAAAACTATTTTAGCAATATTTACTATCTTCCGTTGTTTATGAACCAAGTACAGAAAATATCCTTTCAAAAATTATAAATTAATTCTACTATGCAGATACAACCTTAAAAGTAGCATTGACCAAGTTTCATAATTTTCAGCAAGAAATATTCTCTGAATAAATTAATTATCAAAATCTCAATATTATGTACTTGTAAAGGAAGTACTTTAAACAGACCTCTAAAAATTATGAATAAATTCCTACTAGTCTATTTTGGCCTGAAATCAACAGTACCTAAGTCGCATGATTTTGCATCAGTTATAGCACCTACAATTAATTTTATACCACCAAAGCCGCCTTTTTGAAATTAGTGAAGGAAGTACCAAATATAATCAATTAAAAATTATAACAAAATTCAGGGATAGTCACTTAGACCTAGATTATCTTCTGACCAAGTTTCATCAGATTCAAATGAACAGAATAATCAAATTAATTAAAACACCATTTTGAGCCTTTTGGTAATTAACAAATAAAGTGCTAGAAATATAATCCATAAAATTCTAATAAAATTATCAGGGGTTCTAGATGGTCTAAAACTTACTCTACCCAAGTTTCATAACCTTTAGTTAAGGTTTAGTGGCTGAATTTACAAAATGGTGCTTCTACCCTAAAACTACGGTTAGGGTTTTGAGGTGCCTACCTTCCTCCCAGTCCTCTAAGATTTCTTCCAGATAACTTAGGTTACCCTACCTTCAATTCTACTAAGTTTTCAAGGTCATTCAAAAGTATTAGCCCCCATGTCCTTCTCAACCCCCAAAATTCCTTCCTTAGGGTTTGAGGTTGAACCCTAGGGTAAATCAAGCCAAAATCATCCCATTTTCTTTAAGAGGGTGACATTGGGCATACTAAGTCAGTGTCCAAAACCTCAGCCTCTGTTGAGGGGAGGTGGCCACCCTAAGCCCATGGTGCACGTTTAATCAAAAATACCTCCTTAAGGCCAAACTAGGGTTTGGTGATTCCCTAACCAAAACCTATCCAAATGAGTTGAAATTTTGTACAGAGCTATATATTGATGCCAGGGACCACTCACCAAAATTTGGGAGGGTTTGGAGGTCATTAGGCCACCTAATTAAAATACCCTAGCATTATTAAATAAAAGTAAAAACTTTAGGCAAAGTGACTCTAAAAATTCTGAATTTTCGGGCAAGCCCTAGGTATAGCTAAGAGTGATCCCCTGCCCAAATTTCAGCCCATTTGGCCAAGGTATGAAGGGTGGGCATCCATTCTAATCTCAGGACAGCCCTATGTACAGGTCCCACCAAAATGGGTGCCCTGGTCAAACCAGAGGCCCAAATTGGTCCAAATCAATTTTGAATTAAGGTAGACCCATAGGGCTACAACTTTCATGTTGAAAGTTGTCCCACCAGGTGGCCCTAAGTATTTTTTTAAAATTAAAACCATTTACTGTAAATAGTGTGACAGAAATGAAATAATCATGAAATTAAATCCTATAGTTTATTATATCCATCTGCACGAATCTTGACGCGTATTTGATGGAATCCTATCGTCTTCTAGCTCCAGCCGACGGCTGCGATTCGTCCCGCCTGGATCTCCTTCCAGCTGCTGCCACCGGCGATCCGGCCACCTCCCCGGCCGGCCACCGCCACCACAACCTCCGTTGAGGTGGTGGCCGTCGCCAGACGGCGGCTTGGCCGCCGGAAAGCACTATTCCGGCGGTTCTAGCAAGAGAGTTTTCGGCCAAAATCCATGGAAATCCCGAATTGGATCGGGCTCAATTGAGCCTGAACCTTGGACCTAGTGATTGCTATGATCTATACATGAGAGAGGGAGTGGACGAGGACCTTTCTAGTGGTCTGGAGTCGAGTCGATCTTCGGGTTGCCATGGTGGTGGTGCCGCCTGCCGGATTTCTGCAATAGTGCAGTCAAGTGGCTCGAATTCCTTAGGTAAATGGTCGGAAGGGTTCCTCTCATGTCACTGATGGTGTTTAAATCATCAGTTGGGGAGGGGAGAGGCCAAACATCAATGGCCATCAAACACCATTAATGGTGTGGCTCGGGTTGAGTGGGGGGGGGGGGGCTGAACCTGCGTCTTGGTGGCCGAGAAACAGCTGGAATCAACTCCTCTTCCCTAGAGGAGTTGATTGCAGCCATAAAGGGTGGCTATTGACCTCCTTTGGCCGGTTCCCACCCATCCTTTCTTATCCCCCAACTCTCTCTCTCTCTCCACCATTATCATGAAGTGAAAGTCCACCTAGTGTCAACTACCTTCACCTATGGGGGGGGGAATAGGTGACGTGCAGTGTTTTTGCGGAATTAAAATTGTACCTGCACAAGAAAATAAAACAACACAACAAATAGAGTACACAAGCTATTTATAGTGGTTCCCCGATTTGGGTACATCCACTTACCCCCTTCGACCTATCTCCCAATAAGGGACGACTCGGTCTCTTCACCAACAGGATTGAAATCCAATCCTTGCACTATCGGAAGGAACCCTTCCACACGTAGGAGACAACACTCCCACAACACGGGTTGCACCCAACCCTTACAACTCGGAACCAACGTTCCTTTACAACAAAAATGAACTAGAATGTACAAGAAATACAAACTACTTTCGGAGACTAAGGTGTCCCTCTTCGTTTGATGACGTGTTCTAGAAGTCACGAAGAGTCCACAACCCTAGATCTCACTTGGAGAGAATCTCCCCGAAACCGGCAGTGGCAAGAAGGGCGGCGGCTTGGTTCTCGGGATCGGCGGCGACAACGGTGTGCGGCTGCAGTACTTTGGAGATTCAAACTTCGTAGCAAAGCTAGCTAGGTCTTCCAACGGTCACACTAGGATCGATCATCTCGATCGATTCGGACGGGGAAGGTTTTCCCGATCAACAAATCAAGAGACAAAGGATCTCTGGTTAGACGCGTGAGACTCTAAGCTTGGCTAAGCTTCTGTCGCCGGAAGATCTAGAAGAATCACGATCACTGCCGGCGATCGACTTGCACGAGCGGCGACGGCGGCGGAATAGGTATCGCGATCTAGGTCACGTCGGCGGCTCGGCTTCGTATATTTTTCTGTGTGTCTCTACTGTTCAAAAATACGCGTGTATTTATACACAAGTATGCTCCTTAAAGACCGTTGTGGGTCCCACTAGAAGAAACCCTAATTCCGGTTCAAAACAGTGCCAGCGGCAGAGTCCGGTCCAGCGGGATCCAAAGAATCGTCTAAGGCAAAATCGGCGAGAATCGAAGGTGATTCTCGTCGAATCGGCGAGAATCGAAGGTGATTCTCGTCGATTCGGCGAGAATCAACGGTGATTCTCGTCGATTTTGACTTAATGGCACGCTCCGATAAAGCCGGAAAGAGACGGAGAGAATCAGCCAGTGATTCTCGACGAATCGGCGAGAATCACTTGGTGATTCTCGTCGATTCATACTTAGACGATTTTTCGTCCTTCCACCCATGAGCTGCTCTTTGACTCATCCTTGCTCCTTGTCTGCTCTTGCATGATCACGGCCCTGTACTTGAAAATAAGTACACTCCAATAGAGAGAGTACACATAGGCCAACACACTGATCTGCTCAACGAGGGATTACGTCGTGCAGACCCGTGTATATTGACCTATTGCACCCTGACATTGGTGTGCACTTAGCGTGGAAAAACTGCAAGCACAACTTGAAATATTTTGTCAAATACATTGTATATTTACCTTAGCTTGTTCAGGGGCTTCTTCAAATCAGGTACGTTGTGGATACAATACCCAACAATCTCCCCCTATTTGAAGAAGCCTAAACCCTACAAGCTAAGGTGAATAAAGCGTTTGGGAATGAAAATCATAACCTTGAAATTGAGTTGAGAGAGATATTCATTACCGATACCAATTTCTTGAGAGCAAACTTTGGAGCCACCTTAGCCTTAGCCAAGAGGGTAATCTCCCCCTTTTCAGCTTCTGCAAATCTGGGTCTGTAGCATTTGACCCCTTGCTCCCCCTCAGTTCTTGCACCTGTGCGCACACTTGAGTTCCTGACAGAGGCTCCCCCTAGAGGCACGATCCTGGAGCTCTGTAGGCTTCATTCCTCATAGTTTAGCATCCCCAATTCAGTTTTGAAAAGACTGAACTTGGCTTCGTCTAAGGGCTTTGTGAATATATCGGCAATCTGCTTGTCCGTGGGGACATAACAGAGAGAGATGTCCTTGTTCTCCACGTGCTCCCGAATGAAGTGGTAGCGCACTTCAATATGCTTCGTTCTGCTGTGCGATATCGGATTGTTGGCAATTGCAATTGCACTGGAGGAGTCGCAGTACATTGGTACTTCCTTGAACTGAAGGTCGTAGTCGGCTAACTGGTTTCTGATCCATAGGAGTTGTGCGCAACAGCTGCCTACTGAGATGTACTCAGACTCTGCTGTGGAGGTTGCAATACAATTCTGTTTCTTGCTATTCCATGAAATAAGCCTTTGTCCGAGGAATTGACACGTCCCGGAGGTGCTTTTCCTGTCATCCCTACTCCCTGCAAAATCAGCATCTGAAAAACCTATTAGCTCGACATCATTGTTTCTCGGGTACCACAAGCCAAGATTGGGAGTACCTTTAAGGTATCTTAGAATTCGCTTCGCAGCGACATAGTGAGATTCCTTAGTGTTCACCTGATATCTGGCACAGACACATGTGGAGAACATGATATCCGGTCTACTGGCAGTAAGGTAGAGCAGGGATCCAATGATGCTTCTGTATTTGGTTTCATAGAAAGGTTTACCTTTCTCATCCTTATCCAGAGACATAGTGGATCTCATTGGAGTCCTCATAGAGGTTGCATTCTCCATACCGAATTTCTTGAGCAGTTCATTTGTGAACTTCGTCTGAGAGATGAAGATTCCATCCTCAGACTGTTTCACTTGAAGTCCCAAGAAATACTTTAGCTCCCTCATACTGCTCATTTCAAACTTTCCTTGCATAAGTTTAGAAAACTTTTTGCAAAGATTGTTGTCCGTTGAGCCGAATATAATGTCATCGACATATATTTGCACCAGCAAAATCTTGCCTTTGACTTCCCTGAGAAACAATGTCTTATCTATTTTACCTCTAGAGAACTTGTTCTCAAGAAGAAAACTAGATAAAGTCTCATACCAAGCTCGTGGAGCTTGTTTTAAACCATAGAGAGCTTTATTAAGAAAATATACATGATTGGGATAAGTAGGATTGACAAAACCTGGGGGTTGAGCGATGTATACTTCCTCTTTCAGGTCTCCGTTCAAGAATGCTGATTTCACATCCATTTGATAGACTGTGAATCCTTTGTGTGAAGCATACGCGAGGAACAATCTGATTGCCTCGAGCCTTGCCACTGGTGCAAAGGTCTGGTCGAAGTCAATCCCCTCCTCCTGTCTGTAACCTTGAGCCACCAGCCTGGCCTTGTTCTTTATGATGACACCATGTTCATCCAGTTTGTTTCTGAAGATCCACGTGGTGTCAATCACATTCTTCTTGTGTGGTCTGGGAACCAGCGTCCAAACGTTGCAACGTTCGAATTGATGTAGTTCATCTTGCATGGCCAGAATCCATGCCGCATCTTTGTTCGCCTCGTCGAACTTCTTTGGCTCAACTTGTGACAGGAAGCTAAGATGCAAAATTTCGTTAATAGTACCTCTTCGAGTTCTGATACCGACACGAGGATCTCCGATGATCTGATCTCTAGGATAATCCCTCACGTGCCGGAGCTCTAGAAGTCTGGCATCAGGAGCTTCGACTACTTCTTGGGCTTCTCCTTCTTCTAAGAGATTTGTTCCATTTTGATCTTCAACAT
Source organism: Platanthera guangdongensis (assembly GCA_039583875.1). NCBI lineage: Eukaryota > Viridiplantae > Streptophyta > Magnoliopsida > Asparagales > Orchidaceae > Platanthera > Platanthera guangdongensis. The sequence goes on from CM077164.1 coordinate 131,227,479, forward strand.
TCCCAGATGACGTGGAGGTGGAAACTTTGACGTACTTAGGAGTATCATCTTTAGCGGTCTCATCGAGACTCAGCTGTTCAAGTCGTGTACCTGCATCTTCAAGAATACCGCTGGAAGAATTGCTGTTAAGCAAACTTCCTTCATCAAATACAACATTAATTGATTCTTCTACCACTACGGTTTTCTTATTGAAGACCCTATATGCCCGACTGTGGGAACTATAGTCCATGAATATGCCTTCGAAGCATTTTTCACCAAATTTAGTACGCGGGTACTTCCCATTTTTCAGTACATAACATCTGCAACCAAAGATCCTTAAGTAGGACAAGGTTGGTTTCCTGCCTCTCAATAGCTCATAAGGCGTCTTACGATGATGCTTGTTGATCAATGCTCGGTTTTGTACATGACAAGCTGTATTGACCGCCTCAGCCCAGAAGTATTCTGGGAGAGAAGCGTCTGTCAACATTGTCGTGCAAGCTTCAATGAGAGTTCTATTTCTCCTCTCCGTGACTCCATTTTACTGAGGAGTGCGCGGGGAGGAAAACTCATGAAAGATACCTTGTTCTTCACAAAACTCTGTCATAGCACCAGATTCGAATTCTGTTCCATGGTCACTTCTGATTTTGACCACTGAGCAGTTAAATTCGTTCTGAACCTGCTTGACAAAACTAGTGAAGATGTCAACCGTATCTGACTTTCGTTTTAAGAAGAACACTCAAGTAAACCGAGAATGATCATCAACTATCACGAGTGTATAGGACTTGCCTCCCAAGCTATGAACTTGCATTGGACCAAACAAGTCCATATGTAGAAGATAAAGGCACCGGGAAGAGTCTTTGTCTGCAATGCTCTTGAAGGTAGCCCGAGTCTGTTTGCCTATCTGGCATGCAGGACAGGGGCTATCTTTGATGCACTTGATAATGGGAGTATCCCTTACTAAGTTTTTAGAAAACAGCATATTAATTGTTTTGAAATTAATATGTGCCAATCTCTTGTGCCATTGATCACAAAGAGATGCACTGCCAGCTGCCACTAGGCATACGGGGGTAGATGAATCTAAACTAAGAAAATTTAAGCAGAAGATATTTCTGCTCCTAATGCCTGTTAGTATCGTCTCAGAAGAGGCACATGATATTATCAGACATTTATCCTTGCAGAACTTAATGTCATAACCCTTATCACATAACTGACTTACACTGATCAGGTTATGGTTTAACCCTTCAACATAAGCCACGTCGGTGATAGAGATTATACCGTTGGAGATCATACCATAACATCTGGTGACTCCTCGATCTGACCCCCCAAAGATGACTTTGGGTCCATTCTCGACTGGAGTGTAATCACGCAGCAGGCTTCTTGTCCCAGTCATATGCCGGGAGCATCCACTGTCCAAGTACCATATTGGCGTTTTGGTGGCCTTTGGACATTCCTGCAAAACAAAATTAAATTCCCTTAGGAACCCAATCGAACTTGGGTCCTAGATTCTTGGTTAGCATACTCCCCCTCGGGTGGTTAACCCTACGAGTGGTCGGCCTCGCATTGCTAACATAGGGAGTCTCGTTATACCTCGGATTAAACCAACAATCCACGGCAAAGTGACCGACTTTGCCACAACACCAATAGTCAAATCTGTTGTACCTCTTCCTAGGCTCCTGCTTTTCCCTGGGAATGGTGGGTACAGCCGGGGCCTTGGATCTGGAGGTGGAGGCCTCATAGTGATTGCAGTCACATGACTTCTTCACCTTCTGTTCCTTCAGTATAACAGGCATAGCTCTTGGTGCCTGCTTTCCATTATGGGCGCTAGAGAATTGACCATAATTTCCCATGTGGATTTCCTCATAAGGTGCCTTGAAGACACTCTCACCGAAGTTGCGGGGAAAAGTCCAACCATCATATCGGCTCTTTGGCTTTGCAACCGAGGGTCGAAAATGATGACCAAAGGTTGACTCAAAGTCATGTTGGTTGCAAGGAAAGCTAGGCTTTCTGAACGCAACAGGACTGAGCGGAGCCTTTCCCTTTTCAGCAGCAGAGGCCTTCTTGGCGGCCTTATTCTTCCTCTGGTTCCTGTTTCTCCTGGATGAGGAACCAGATACACCTACATGCCCCAAGCCAGCTCCTTTGGCCTGAGCGGAGAAGGTATCAACTACTGGAAGAACTGTTTTTGGCATAGAGAAGCTCTTGACGATCTTCCTTTCTGCTGCAAGTTGTTCTTCCAACTTGTCGACTTCCTCCTTCTTAAGATCAAGGAGCCTAAGAGACTCTGAATGCTTTGAAGTCAGGTCAAGGTGCTCCTGTCGGAGAGAAATCAAACTGGTGATCTCTTCCCTTAGGGAGACACTCTCACCCTTAAGGAATTTCACTTCCTTTTTCTCAGCCTTCAATCTCTTACGGCACTCCTCGAAAATGTTGAGCAGAAGCTCATACTTCTCGAGGAGCTCCGCTTCACGGGCCGAAAGGCTATCCTCAGGGTCATCATCCTGAGACTCAGGATCAAAGTCGGAGTCGGAGAGAGGGGTGTGAGCTTTTACCTTCCCAGTAAATGGGGGGGCATTCTCCTTCTGAGTCGGAGCGACCCACCAGCCCGAAGTAGGCTTCCTCATCATCACTGGAGTCTGAGGAATCAGACTCACTCAGTGTCTTTGGCCTTTTGGCGATGTAGATCCGCTCTTTCTTCTTATCTCTGGAGGATTTGTGATCCTCTCCTTTCCCTTTTTCTCTCTTGCCTTGGTAGCAGTCGGCCACGACATGTCCTGGCTTATTGCATCCAAAACAAATAATGTCAGAGGAGCGATGTTTGTTCGGTTTAGAAGCATACCTGTCAGAAGAATAATTTTTCTTCTGATGACTGGAGGAGGAGCCGTCTTTCTTTCTTTGATTCCTCATCTTGAGGAACTTCTTGAATTCTCGGGTGATGAGGGAGAAATCCTCCTCAGACAGCTCTGAGCTGGAGGAGCATGGCTCGGAGTCCTCCTCCTCATCCTTTTTCCTGGCACGGTATGAAACTGCACCCTTGCCTTTTCTGGAGTGAATGGCTTTTAGAGCCACAGTCTTTTCTTTGGCTGCAGCCTTCTTTGCTTCTTCTTCTGCTTTCCTGGTGTTCAGTTGAAGCTCATAGGACATCAGCTTCCCAAACAGAATTTGCGGGTCTGTTTCAGCTAGTCTGCCAAACTCTCGGATGGCGCAGATCTTTGTGTCCCATTCCTTCGTAAGGGACCTAAGGAATTTATCATTAAGTTCACCATCAGTGAACACTCTTCCTTATCCTTTGAGGGCATTGACAATCTTGAGGAAGTTCTCGAAGGTGACTCTGATCTCTTCCTTAGGCCCTTGTCTGAAGGCCTCATATTTCTGGTTCAGAAGGGATCTCCGATCATCCCTCACTTCATCAGTGCCCTCCATTAGGATAATCAGGCAGTGCCAGATCTCCTTTGCTGTCCTGCAATTGCAGAAGTTCTGCATCATTGAGTCATCGACTGCGCTGACCAGAATGTTCTGCGCCTTCTTGTCAAGTCCCACCAGCACCATCTCGTCCTTGTCCATTTCAGAAATTTTCTTTGGCACTTTCTTGGTAGGATCTATGGTGGAGACCTTAGTGGGGACATAAGGTCCCTCCTCCACGATCATGAAGAGTCGAGGATCAACTGCTTCCATGTAGAACCTGATCCTTTCCTTCCAGATAGGAAAGTTGAGCCTGGTGCACACTGGGATCTTGCCTGTGAACTTGAGCCCGTCCATAGTAGATGTTTGCCTTCTTCTTGACACTAGCGGCAGGATTCTACTCAAGGTGTTAACCTTTTTGATGAGGAACCTGGCTCTGATACCACTTGAAAGTCCACCTAGTGTCAACTACCTTCACCTAGGGGGGGGGGGAATAGGTGACGTGCAGCGTTTTTGCGGAATTAAAATTGTACCTGCACAAGAAAATAAAACAACACAGCAAATAGAGTACACAAGCTATTTATAGTGGTTCCCTGATTTGGGTACATCCACTTACCCCCTTCGACCTATCTCCCAACAAGGGACGACTCGGTCTATTCACCAACAGGACTGAAATCCAATCCTTGTACTATCGGAAGGAACCCTTCCACACGTAGGAGACAACACTCCCACAACACGGGTTGCACCCAAGCCTTATAACTCGGAACCAACGTTCCTTTACAACAAAAATGAACTAGAATGTACAAGAAATACAAACTACTTTCGGAGACTAAGGTGTCCCTCTTCGTTTGATGACGTGTTCTAGAAGTCACGAAGAGTCCACAACCCTAGATCTCACTTGGAGAGAATCTCCCCGAAACCGGCGGCGGCAAGAAGGGCGGCGGCTTGGTTCTCGGGATCGGCGGCGACAACGGTGTGCTGCTGCAGTACCTTGGAGATTCAAACTTCGTAGCGAAGCTAGCTAGGTCTTCCAATGGACACACTAGGATCGATCGTCTCGATCGATTCGGACGGGGAAGGTTTTCCCGATCAACAAATCAAGAGACAAAGGATCTCTGGTTAGACGCGTGAGACTCTAAGCTTGGCTAAGCTTCTGTCGCCGGAAGATCTAGAAGAATCACGATCACTGCCGGCGATCGACTTGCACGAGCGGCGACGGCGGCAGAACAGGTATCGCGATCTAGGTCACGTCGGCGGCTCGGCTTCGTATATTTTTCTGTGTGTCTCTACTGTTCAAAAATACGTGTGTATTTATACACAAGTATGCTCCTTAAAGACCATTGTGGGTCCCACCAGAAGAAACCCTAATTCCGGTTCAAAACAGTGCCAGCGGCAGAGTCCGGTCCAACGGGATCCAAAGAATCGTCTAAGGCAAAATCGGCGAGAATCGAAGGTGATTCTCGTCGAATCGGCAAGAATCGAAGGTGATTCTCGTCGATTCGGCGAGAATCAACGGCGATTCTCGTCGATTTTGACTTAATGGCACGCTCCGATAAAGCCGGAAAGAGACGGCGAGAATCATCCAGTGATTCTCGACGATTCGGCGAGAATCACTTGGTGATTCTCGTCGATTCATACTGAGACGATTTTTCGTCCTTCCACCCATGAGCTGTTCTTTGAACCATCCTTGCTCCTTGTCTGCTCTTGCATGATCACGGCCCTGTACTTGAAAATAAGTACACTCCAATAGAGAGAGTACACGTACGCCAACACACTGATCTGCTCAACGAGGGATTACGTCGTGCAGACCCGTGTATATTGACCTACTGCACCCTGACATTGGTGTGCACTTAGCGTGGAAAAACTGCAAGCACAACTTGAAATATTTTGTCAAATACATTGTCTATTTACCTTAGCTTGTTCAGGGGCTTCTTCAAATCAGGTACGTTGTGGATACAATACCCAACATGAAGGGAAGCTCCTTCTCTCTCCTAGTCACCCATGTTGACTGGTCAACTCCATAGGATATGTGCAGCCCATTTAATCATAAAAAAGATATGAAAAGTGATGTTAGCCTAAGGGAAAATGGCTTGAGCTTGGGTTAGCCCATTTGGGCTAGGTTTGACTTGGCTTAGGCTAGGGTTGACTTGGGTCAATTTGATCATTTGGGTTGACCACAATGGGTCCTTGGTGACCCATTGGCCTCCCCTAAGGTCTATGTATGGTTGGGTAGGGTTAACTTGGCACCTTGGAGGTCACTTGACCCTTGGTAAGGGCACTTTGACCACTTTGGGGCTTGAGTTGACTTGGGTCAACTTACCCACTGGGTTTGACTCCAATGGATCCCTAGTGACCCATTGACCTCACTTTAGGTTTAGGAAGCCCTGAGTAAGGTTGGTTGGGCACCTTGGGGGTCACTTGACCCTTAGTTAGGGCACTTTGACCAAATTAGGGGTTAGAGTTTACTTGAGTCAACATGACCATTTGGGTTGACACCAAGGGGTCCTTGGTGAACCCATGGCTTCCTCTGAGGTCTAGGAAGGGTTATGTAGGGTTACCTTGCACTTTGGAGGTCATATACCCTTAGTAAGGGTACTTTGACTAGATGAGGGGCCTAAGTTGACTTGGGTCAACTTGGTCTCTAGGGCTGAAGCCAATGTGTCCTTGGTGACCCATTAACCTCACTTTAGGGTTAGGGGGCATGCGTGGGGTCCACTTGGCTAGGGGAAGGTCAATTGACCTTAAATAGGCTAGTTTGACTCATTTAGGGTTAGGGTTGACTTGGGTCAACTGAGTCTCTTTGATTGACCCCAATGAGTCCTTATGGCTCTAATGGGCCTCCCAAAGTATTAGGGGTGTTGTGGTAGGGTCTTGGGGTCAAGGTGTAGCCCCATGGTCATCCTAAACTATTGTTCATAATTTTACTATTTGTAGACCATGATGATTCCCAACTTCATGTCCAAGCTTACTTGGTCTTCTTGAGCTTCCTAGGGTTTTGTCATAACCTAGTCATGAGAAAAACACTCTTAGGGGTCTAGTTGGAAATGGGATGTTACAAATCCCAATAAACAAAACAAAGATTTCATCCCCGAAATCAAAGTTAAGCCTACGGGAATTTCTACCGAAGAAAAGAAACTTGTAACATCCCATCACGACGCCATGTTTGCTAAATTAGGTTTAAAGGGAAACCTAAATCTATGACCAATTCGCCTAATTGGCAAACCAAGATCCCAATAAACAAAAGATTAGCCTCTACTCTTCCTAGAGCAGCCCTACTAGTTTAAAACAGGAAAGTAAATTGAACATCTTGAGAGGTTGTGAGGTATACCTGACTGAACAGCTCTGGGTACTTTTGTCGCATCAGGTCCTGCGGTTCCCATGTATGCTCCTCCTGGCCGTGGTTCCTCCACAGAAATTTGACTAACGGAACCTTCTTGCGTCGTAAGATCCGTACTCCTCTGTCGTCGATCCGAACCGGCTCTAAGCGAATTGATCGGTCTGAAGCTACCGGTCCATCTGTGGTCGAAATCTGCTGCTCCGGGCGTAGTAGAGCCCTCCTGAGTGAGGAAATATGGAACACATCATGCAAGGCTGCCATCTCTGGTGGCAACTCCAGCCTGTAAGCTAGGGGTCTGATCCGCTCCAGGATCCTGTAAGGGCCCATATACCTAAGGTTGAGCTTCTTCTCCTGACCACGCACCCGTGAAACTCCATGCATTGGCCGAATCTTTAGAAACACTCTGTCTCCCACCTGAAACTCCACCTGACGATGCTGGGCGTCATAGTACTTTGCATGTCTGCTCTGCGCCTCTAACATCCTGTGTTTGATCAGCCTCACCTGAGCCTCGGTGTCTTCAATAAAATCTGATCCCAACGCCTTCGGATTCTCGCCCTGAATCCATGAAAGCGGAGTCCTACATCTCCTTCCGTACAAGGGTGGAGAGTTGTGTTGAATGTCGACCGAGAGCCCAAATAAGCCTGGACTGATCTTCTATCCTTGGACGTACACTATCCATCTTGATTCAACACGATCATCTTGAGCACACCATAATAATGATCAACTACTCACAAAACTTATGAAACACCTACGTGAGTTTTCTTTCGGGTCAGGGTGACCCTAGATATCTCAGCCAGTCTATCGTTGATGTTCCAATTATAATTATGCCCGGATTGCGGATGAGGAATCGTGTGTATGAAAATCCCTAATTATATCCTCGAACTTCCACTCTAACCGGGCAGTGACTGTAATAGTTTCCCAAAAGTTCTTGCACTTGACCTTCATCGGGCGACGAACCTCACCGTGCATCACAAAATCCATGACGCCCTTCTTTACTCCAGGGAGATACACGTTCCGAGATACACCAAACTTCCGATGATTAAATTTCTCGCTTGTACGGGTTGACAACGACTCTATAAGATCTCCACTTCGCAATCAGATTCTTATCCCTACGAATACGCCCGAGTAGCACCGAATACGATTTACGCCCATTTCACTATATTTACGATGCAAACTTTCGAGATGAGATCTAAGGGAAACCCAAGTCAGTCACTAATTTGCCCAATAAACAAAAGACACGCCCCCAATAAACAAAAGATAAGCCCCCAATAAACAAAAGATAAGCCCCCAATAAACAAAAGATAAGCCTCTACCTGCCTTGGGCTGAGTATCTTCGATATTACCATGTTATATCCGTCCTAGCTGGGTGCACAATCCCTAGGGCATCAATCTTTGACTTGGGGTTCCAACCTGAATCTGTTGATATATTCCATATTTTAAACTCTCAGAGTCACATTTACGACAACCTCATCTGGGTCAAAAAGTTCCCAATCCCAACTGGGTCTCTTCCGAACATGAATTCCTATCCGACCTTCGGTGTTTGTCGTGGTGGTGGTCTCCAGGTAGTCTTGTTACTGGTATGAGGGTTGAGACTATGTGTCTTCTACCATTCTGCTAATGGATTATTGATCTCAATTCTCCTTAAAGCAGTCCTTCTAATTTGAGTAATCCTTGATAAGGACCGTAGAGCTACCTGAGTTTATGGCTTAGGTAGCCATTCTCGTGTTATACTCCTCTTTTATTCTCTTTAGGTATCTCCTTAGCTTAACCAAGTTCATACCCAAAGTCTATTTCAGACTAGGGCATACTATAAGTTACTGTGGTTAGTCATGTCTCCTAGTGGGTTGAGTCTAACTCTTTGACTAGAGAATTATAAGATGGGATTTTCGCAGCCGGAGGTGCTCCCTGCTGGGGGCAGGGTTTGCCGCAGGCTACAAAAAAAGAATTCCAATTGCTAGCTGATGAACAAGTGGAATTAATGAAAAGGTGGACTTTACATGTGATTCCCCTTATGGGCACACCACTGCTTCCGCTGCTTAGTTTGTCCCCAAACTAAACTCGCGCGGAGGTGACCCAGGGGTTGCGGACTGTTACTTTTTGATCGAGGTTTGCTCTGATACCACTTGTAAGACCCCCTTTTTTTCTTTTTCAACACCGGGGTCTTAGGCCCAAAACCACCGTTTTGCGGTGACTCCTTCATGCCCTGAAGGGTCATCACCACAAAGCACCGATTCTGCCGGCCAATTCGATCACAAAAAAGTAGCAAAACAAAGTAAATGCAAACTAGCAGTCCACAGAAAATCACATATCATATAGATAATCTCCACAAAGGGAGTGTCCACAGAATAATATATCAGAGTACTATAATACGGGCTTATGCCCGGTACATCATGTCCTCACTACAAATCACTCATGCGGAAGCAAAAGCAGAAAATCTACTCAAGGTCGAGACTCACGGTCCCGGCTGTATGAACTCCAGAGCTAGACTGCCCCATCTCCAAGCTCACCGGTCTCTGGAGCTACTCCTCCATGCTGGGCTCCACGATCCCCTAAATGATGCGGTTCGAAAACCGTTAGTCTAAAAGACTAAGCCCTATCATCCCCTGCCCCTTCCCCCATGGCTCCTAGGCACCAAGCGGAGAGGAAGAAAGGGGAAGACTTGAAGGTGGAGAATAATCAAAATAAGATGGCAGCGGACCTATACTAGCAATTCTATAATAAATATTGACAATAAGATGAAATATGAAAAGTAACCTTCACTTATGTGAGAACACATAAGCCAAGGGGTCTTCTGCAAGGCTCCCATCTGTTGAAACTGATTTCTCGGTCTCCTATGGAGTTTGCCATTGGGGAAGGGGTGGTCTCGCGCCTACTTTACTCCTACAAGCAAAACAACAGAAAACAAGGAAAGACCGACCCAAGGGCTCGGCAGGGAGCTCCCACCACACACCCGGAAGATCTCAGAGCGCTTCCCCTCCATAGCCAGAGGCTGAGCTAAGGTACCCTCAGAAAGCACTTGAAAACTGGGGCAGGAAGACACAGGAAGCATGCTTTCTGGGGTACCCCTTGGGTCCTATTTATAGTTTTCGGAATCTGAACTGCCAATAACCAAAAGAACTGACCTGAAATTACCAGAAAGCCCTTGGCTGGGTCTGCCAACAGCCTAACTCCGCTGTTTTGAAGGGATATAGGCAAACCAGCGGGGGTAAAATAGTAAATAGTGCCTCGTTCATCCAGGCGAGCTGGGGGGCTTCATCACCTCGGCAGGTCCTGCTCGCCTACTGTTGCCGAGTTCTATTGCAAGTGCGCAAGCTGGGACTAGCTCGGCGAATGCCGAGCTCGGGGTCGGCGAATACTGATCTCCGGTTGACGAATGCCGACCTCTGGTCGACGAATGCCGAGCTCGGGCTCGGCTTTTCGACTGCCGAGCTCGCCTACTGCCTTCAGCCCGATCTCTGGTTCCAGGCGACCTTGCTCGCCGGACACGGGGTTGTACACCATTGTATAAACAGTCCCATACCAATTTATACGTTGGGGTGTCGGTTATCAAACAATATATATATATATATATATATATATATCAAAATTGACCTTAATTTATAAACTTGCCCACACAAGCTTATAGACCAAGGGGTCGTTTTGCAGGTCCTAAGGTATAAGCGTCTCATTCCACTTATACTTTAGGTGTCAGGGTTAAATGAATCGATTATGCTATGACATGCAAGTGGGTATGATGGAACATACAAGTGCAACGCACACACCCGACTCTGTGCACACAGACCTTTAGTTCCCCCTTTCTGGAGTCGTAACCTCCCAGGATACCTCCGAGGGGAAGACGGAAGCGGTGGGTTGGGCCTCGCCCACCTCTAAACCAGTAAAGCACTACCGGTCAGACCTATCGTACGCCTCAACGCTTGGTGCACGAAGCGGACTCATGCGTACTCTTGCCGCCTGGCGCACCGGACTTCTGTTGGCAAAGTGCTAACCACACTTGCCGAGTCAGCGTATTGGCGTCGGTGCATCGACCCTCCAATACTGAAGACCCACCACCTTAATTTTCTTTCCTTTTATGCACATGCAAATTTATCGTATCATACCGAGTTAAAGCTCCCCGGACAAACCCGTCCGTCACAAATATCAACCGAGCCAAAGCTCGCCGGACCAAAACGTTCGTCTCTTAACCATCCAAGCTGAAGCTTCCAACTATCTTCTTGTGCTATCTGTGTTCGTGAAATGTGCAACCCTAATTACTAAGTTACTCTTTTCAGCTTGTTAATACATTTTACGTTAACCCAGGACTGCCCCCGGTATTCCCGGTGAAGGGCTCTCAAGGGGCACTAGGAACTATGTTGGGATTACGCCCAGCGTTACCTTTCGCAAGGTACTTATTTTTATTATTGGTTGATACCCTAACCCATTACCTTCTCATATTACAATAGGCTAATCCTAGGGTGATTTGACCCTACCTCACCTCGGGGAAGACAATCTTTCGTCGAACCCGAGCGCCTCTAAACTCTAGCCAAACCAATTTCTCACCCCTCTTCCTATCCTTCTATGGTGAACTCATCCACATCTATCCAAAATGACTAACTTATACACCATGTCCCATCGTATCTTATTGCAATTACCCATCTTGCCAAATGCAGACCATCATAGGTTATATGTCGGACCGGACAGGAGATAATCCAAATACTCATCCAAATGACCTACCTTATTTACTGGAGACTTATCATGATACAAATAGACTAAATCCAGGAGATTATAATTTTCCTAATTTATCTGGCATTTAATTATTTTCCTTAAAGCTTCCAAAGGCTACTAGTTTGAACATGAACTACCCTAAGTACACATACAAGATGCCTAAAAAAATTATGATAAATATTAGGTTATCTCAATATGGTAAATCCAAAGTATCATAATTTTTCTATCATCAAAATGGCACTAAAACTATTTTAGCAATATTTACTATCTTCCGTTGTTTATGAATCAAGTACAGAAAATATCCTTCCAAAAATTATAAATTAATTATACTATGCAGATACAACTTAAAAGTAGCATTGGCCAAGTTTCATAATTTTTCAGCAAGAATTATTCTCTGAATAAATTAATTATCAAAATCTCAATATTATGGACTTGTAAAGGAAGTACTATAAACAGCCCTCTAAAAATTATGAATAAATTCCTACTAGTCTATTTTGGCCTGAAATCAACAGTACCTAAGTCGCATGATTTTTCATCAGTTATATCACCTACAATTAATTTTATACCACCAAAGCCCCTTTTTGAAATTAGTGAAGGAAGTACCAAATATAATCAATTCAAAATTGTAACAAAATTCAGGGATATTCACGCAGACCTAGATTATCTTCTGACCAAGTTTCATGAGATTCAAATGAACAGAATAATCAAATTAATTAAGACACCATTTTGGGACTTTTGGTAATTAACAAATAAAGTGCCAGAAATATAATCCATAAAATTCTAATAAAATTACCAGGGGTTCTAGATGGTCTAAAACTTACTCTACCCAAGTTTCATAACCTTTAGTTAAGGTTTAGTGACTGAATTTACAAAATGGTGCTTCTACCCTAAAACTAGGGTTAGGGTTTTGAGGTGCCTACCTTCCTCCCAGTCCTCTAAGATTTCTTCCAGATAACTTAGGTTACCGTACCTTCAATTCTACTGAGTTTGCAAGGTCATACAAAGGTATTAGCCCCCATGTCCTTCTCAACCCCCAAAAGTCCTTCCTTAGGGTTTGAGGTTGAACCCTAGGGTTAATCAAGCCTAAATCATCCCATTTTCTTTAAGAGGGTGACATTGGGCATACTAAGTCAGTTTCCAAAACCTCAGCCTCTGTTGAGGGGAGGTGGCCACCCTAAGCCCATGGTGCACTTTTAATCAAAAATACCTCCTTAAGGCCAAACTAGGGTTTGGTGATCCCTAACCAAAACCTATCCAAATGAGTTGAAATTTTGTACAGAGCTATATATTGATGCCAGGGACCACTCAACAAAATTTGGGAGGGTTTGTAGGTCATTAGGTCACTTAATTAAAATACCCTAGCATTATTAAATAAAAGTAAATAACTTTAGGGAAAGTGACTCTAAAAATTCTGAATTTTTGGGCAGGCCCTAGGTATAGCTAAGACTGATCCCCTGCCCAAATTTCAGCCCATTTGGCCAAGGGATGAAGGGTGGGCATCCATTTGAATCTCAGGACAGCCCTATGTACAGGTCCCACCAAAATGGGTGCCCTGGTCAAACCAGAGGCCCAAATTGGTCCAAATAAATTTTGGATTAAAGTAAACCCATAGGGATACAACTTTCATGTTGAAAGTTTTCCCACCAGGTGGCCCTAAGTATTGTTTTAAAATTAAAACCATTTACTGTAAATAGTGTGACAGAAATGAAATAATCATGAAATTAAATCCTATAGTTTATTATATCCATCTGCACGAATCTGGGCGCGTATTTGACGGAATCCTATCGTCTTCTAGCTCCAGCCGACGGCTGCGATTCATCCCGCCTGGATCTCCTTCCAGCCGCTGCCGCCGGCGATCCGGCCACCTCCCCGGCCAGCAACCGCCACCACCACCTCCGTTGAGGTGGTGGCCGTCGCCAGACGGCGGCTTGGCCGCCGGAAAGCACTATTCTGGCGGTTCTAGCAAGAGATTTTTCGGACAAAATCCATGGAAATCCCGAATTGGATCGGGCTCAATTGAGCCCGAACCTTGGACCTAGTGATTGTTATGATCTATACATGAGAGAAGGAGTGGAGGAGGACCTTTCTAGTGGTCTGGAGTCGAGTCGATCTTCGGGTTACCATGGTGGTGGTCCCGCCGACTGGATTTCTGCAACAGTGCAGTCAAGTGGCTTGAATTCCTCAGGTAAATGGAGGGAAGGGTTCCTCTCATGTCACTGATGGACTTTAAATCATCAGTTGGGGGATGGGAGAGGCCAAACATCAATGGCCATCAAACACCATTAATGGTGTGGCTCGGGTTGAGTGGGGGGGGCTGAACCTGACTCTTGGTGGCTGGGAAATGGCTGGAATCAACTCCTCTTCCCTAGAGGAGTTGATTACAGCCATAAAGGGTGGCTGTTGACCTCCTTTGGCCGGTTCCCACCCATCCTTTCTTCTCCCCCAACTCTCTCTCTCTCTCTCCACCATTATCATGAAGGGAAGCTCATTCTCTCTCCTAGTCACCCATGTTGACTGGTCAACTCCATAGGATATGTGCAGCCCATTTAATCATAAAAAAGATATGAAAAGTGATGTTAGCCTAATGGAAAATGGCTTGAGCTTGGGTTAGCCCATTTGGGCTAGGTTTGACTTGGCTTAGGCTAGGGTTGACTTGGGTCAATTTGATCATTTGGGTTGACCCTAATGGGTCCTTGGTGACCCATTGGCCTCCCCTAAGGTCTATATAGGGTTGGGTAGGGTTAACTTGGCACCTTGGAGGTCACTTGACCCTTGGTAAGGGCACTTTAACCACTTTGGGGCTTGAGTTGACTTGGGTCAACTTAGCCACTGGGTTTGACTCCAATGGGTCCCTAGTGACCCATTGACCTCACTTTAGGTTTAGGAAGCCCTGAGTAAGGTTGGTTGGGCACCTTGGGGGTCACTTGACCCTTAGTTAGGGCACTTTGACCAAATTAGGGGTTAGAGTTGACTTGGGTCAACATGACCATTTGGGTTGACCGCAAGGGGTCCTTGGTGACCCCATGGCTTCCCCTGAGGTCTAGGAAGGGTTATGTAGGGTACCATTCACTTTTGAGGTCACATACCCTTAGTAAGGGTACTTTGACCAGATGAGGGGCCTAAGTTGACTTGGGTAAACTTGGTCTCTAGGGCTGAAGCCAATGTGTCCTTGGTGACCCATTGACCTCACTTTAGGGTTAGGGGGCATGGGTGGGGTCCACTTGGCTAGGGGAAGGTCAATTGACCTTAAATAGGCTAGTTTGACCCATTTAGGGTTAGGGTTGACTTGGGTCAACTGAGTCTCTTTGATTGACCCCAATGAGTCCTTATGGCTCTAATGGGCCTCCCAAAGTATTAGGGGTGTTGTGGTAGGGTCTTGGGGTCAAGGTGTAGCCCCATGGTCATCCTAAACTATTGTTCATAATTTTACTATTTACAGACCATGATGATTCCCAACTTCATGTCCAAGCTTACTTAGTCTTCTTGAGCTTCCTAGGGTTTTGTCATGACCTAGTCATGACAAAAACACTCTTAGGGGTCTCGTTGGAAATGAGATGTTACAACCAAAGGATTCAATTGCATATACCTTTGAAAGTTTCTTCAAAATTGTTAACGACCTATAAGTATATGGCCGGGTCTTCACAAATGGAGAGTTGAATGATACGTTTCTGAGGTCCCTGACTAAGGAATGGGACAACAAAGTCTGTGTTATCCGGGAGTGTGGTAAGCTGGCAGAGACTGACCCTAAGAATCTCTTCAGAAAGCTAATGTCCTGAACTGCAAATCAACTCAAGAAAAGCTGAAGAAGAGAAGAGTCGGTGATCATACAAGGAGAAGTCTGTCGCACTGAAGGCAGACAGCTCAAGGAAAGTCAAAGCTGCATCACCTGCTCCTTGATAGGAAGATAGTGAAGAAGAAACTTCAGAGCCAAGTACCTCAGGCTCAGAGTTATCTGAAGGAGATTTTTCTCTTCTTTCAAGCAAGTTCAAGAAATTCTTGAACAAGAATAAACAATGGAGAGGCAAAGATGCCTCGCACAGAAGATCAGGTCATGATGGTGATCGACACAAGAAAGGCTCCAATAGCCAAGACAGGTATCATACTAAACAGAACAAACATATTTCTTCTGACATCGTTTGCTATTGTTGTAATAAACCAGGTCACGTCATTGCTGATTGTCCTCACAAGAAGAAGGGGGGTGGAAAGAGAGAAGAGAAGAAATCTTCATATCATAAGAAGAGAAGTGAACGAAGCCTAGTAACCAAGAAGGGCAAGACTCTCAGTGACTCTCACTCATTTGAGTCAAGTGAAGAAGAGGAAGCCTATTTTGGGCTAATGACACAAACTAATGAAGAAGAAGCACCCCAGTTCACTGGGAAGGTAAATTCTCACACCCATCTTTTTGAATCAGATGCTTCTGATCATGATCATGAGGACAGCTCTTCTGATGATGAGTCTGAACTCATGGCCCAGTATAAAGAGTTAATTAAGGCTTACGATAAATGTCGAAGAGTCGTGAAAACTCAAGCCAAGGAGATAAAGTCTCTCAAGGCTAAAGAGAGCACTATGAGAGAGGAAGTTGCCAAGACAGACTCACTCAGAGAGAACTTCAATGCTGCTATTGAAGAGTATAACAAGGCTCTCGAGCACCTAGATCTGAAAGAGAAGATCATCAAAGAATTGGAAGAACAACTTGCAGTAGAAAAGAAACTTATTGAAAGTTTCTTAAAGCCCAAGACTGTCCTTCCTTTTGTTGCTGAATTCTCATCTCAGGCCAAAGGTGCTTGCCTAGGTCATGTTGAAGCTCCTAGTAAATATTCTAGGAGAAATAAAGCTCAAAAGAAGAATAAGGCGGCCAAGAAGGCTTTTGCCAAGGAGAAGGGGAAAGCTCCTCAAGATCAGACTTCATTTAAGAAGGTTATATTTCCAACAAACGAGTTTGATCTTAATTCCTCCTACGGTCACTTTGCTAGGCCTACTTAAGTAGAGCCCAAGTCTCATTACCAAGGATGGACCCGTCATCGGAATTTTGGCGAAAGTGTCTTCAGGACACCTTATGAAGAGATCACTCTTCAGAGCTATGGCCCTTATAATCATGGTCATAACATCAAGAAAGCACCAAGAGAAAAAAGCGTTGTGGAAAAGCCTCTTATGGGGTAGAATACATGTGATTGCCATCACCATGAAGCTTCTACCTCCAAGACTGCTGCCCCTGCTAGACCATACTCTCAAAAAGTCAAGCAGGAGAAATTTAGGCAAAGATACAACATATTTGATTTTTAGTGTTGCGACAAAGTTGGTCACTTTGCTATTAATTGCTGGTTTAATTCCAAAAATTATGAAACTCCTCAAGTTAACAATGTGAGAAAGACCACTCATAATGTTAATACACGTAGGGGGAGTTTTCTAACTAAAGACCAAGGAACCAAACGAGTTTGGGTTCCTAAGGCAAATTGATTTGTGATTGCAGGTATGCCCAAAGACCATCAAAACTCCTATCTGGTATTTGGACAGTGGATGCTCTCGACATATGACCGGGACAAGAAACCTTCTCCAGAATTACTCTTCAGTCATGAACGGGCCAAAATTCATCTTTGGAGGTTCTGACAGAGGAATTACTAAAGTCTACTGTATGATTACGAATGGTAGTGTATCCTTCTCAGATGTGGCTTATGTTGAAGGATTGGAACACAATCTTATAAGCATAAGCCAGCTCTGTGATAAGCGATACATAGTAGAATTTCATGCAGATAAGTGCTTGATAAAATCGATAGACAATTTGGAAATGATTCTATCAGGCACTCGTAGTACAAACATATTTTATTTGAATTTTATTTGCATAGACTCTTCTACAGCAGTGTGTTTTTTGGCAAAAGATAGTGCGTCTCTTGGTGACCAATGGCACAAGAGACTAGCATATATTAATTTCAAAACTATAAATAAATTATTTTCTCTTAATTTAGTACGTGATGCCCCAAATGTCAAATGTGCTAAAGATAGACATTGCCACGCATGTGTAAAAGACAAGCAAACAAGGGCTACCTTTAAAAGCATCATTGGCAAAGACTCTAATAGATGTTTATATCTAGTTCATGTGGACTTGTTCGGTCCACTGCAAGTTAGAAGTTTGGGAGGTAAGGATTATACATTGGTGATTGTTGATGATTACTCGCGCTTTGCGTGGGTGTTCTTTCTAAAACACAAGTCAGATACTTTTGATATCTTTACTAATTTTTTCAGGCAGGTCTAGAATGAATACAACTGTTTCGTAGTCAAAATCAGAAGTGACAATGGAACAAAGTTCAAGTCTGGGGCCATGATAGAATTCTGTGAAAGCCTAGGTATCTTTCATGAGTTTTCCACTCTTCGTACTCCTCAGTAAAACATAGTAGTTGAGAGAAGGAATAAAACACTCATAGAGGCCTGCAGGACCATGTTGAGTGATGCCTCACTACCGGAATACTTCTGGGTTGAAGCCGTCAACACTGTATGTCACGTGAAAAATCGAGCACTCATAAACAAAAACCATAATGAGACTCCTTACGAACTACTAAAGGGCAGGAAACCGACTATTCCATATTTTAGAATCTTTGATTGTAAATGCTTCGTCCTTAACAATGGCAAGTATCGCACTACTAAATTTTGCGAAAAGAGCTTTGAAGGTATTTTTGTAGGGTATAGTAGCCATAGTAAGGCATATAGGATTTTTAATAAGAATACTCCGGTTGTAGAAGAATCTATTCATGTTGTATTTGATGAGATGAGCTTGTTGCAAGGCTTCTAGTATGTTTATTGAAGATGCAGGTTCAAAGATAAAAGAATTAAACTTGGATGAGCCAACTAAAAAAAAAGATGAAAAGTTCATCAAGATCACCACTCCAACCCCTATTGGATAGGTTGATGACCATGATGAAGAAATCATTCAAGTTGATGAAGTCACTACTGTGGTTGAAGAAGTTCCAGATGCAAGGACTCTAGAGCTCAGACATTTGAAGGATCACCCAATGGACCAAATCATAGGAGATCCCCGGGATGGTGTCAGAACTCGTAGAGGTACAGCTAATGAAATTTTATATTTGAGTTTTCTCTCACGGGTTAAACCGAAGAAGTTTGAGGAAGCAAACTCAGACGCATCATGGGTAATGGCAATGGAAGAAGAGCTGAATCAATTCAAGCGTTGTCAAGTTTGGAAGCTTGTTCCAAGACCCAAAGGCAAGAACATCATCAGAACAAAGTGGGTCTACAGTAACAAGATGGACGAGGATGGTACAATCATAAAGAACAAGGCCAGACTCGTCGCCAAAGGATACAGACAAGAAGAAGGAATCGACTTCGATCAGACTTATGCACCAGTGGCAAGACTGGAGGCAATCAGGTTGTTCCTAGCATATGCTGAACTTAAGGGCTTCATTGTCTATCAAATGGATGTGAAGTCGGCATTGCATAATGTGACATAAAGGAACAGGTGTATGTAGAACAACCTCAAGGTTTCGTTGATTCTAACTTTCCTGATCATGTCTATCTGTCATTTAAAGCTTTATATGGTTTGAAACAAGCTCCACGAGCTTGGTACAAGAAGTTATCTAACTTTCTTCTTGAGAACAAGTTCATAAGAGGAAAGATAGATACGACATTATTTCTTAGGGAAATAAAAGACAAGATTTTGCTAGTGTAAATTTATGTCAATGACATCATATTTGGCTCTACTGACGACAACCTCTGCAAGAAGTTTTCCAAACTTATGCAAGGGAGGTTTGAAATGAGCAGTATGGAGAGCTGAAGTATTTCTTAGGACTTCAGGTGAAACAATCTGAAGATGGAATTTCCATCTCTCAGACGAAGTTCACCAAGGAGTTAATTAAGAAATTCGGAATGGAGAACACAACCTCTATGAGGACTCCAATGGGTTCAACTATGTCTCTGGACAAGGATGAGAAAGGGAAACCTTTTGATGAAACCAAGTACATAAGTATAATTGGATCCTTGCTCTATCTTACTGCTAGTAGACCGGATATAATGTTTTCAACATGCGTGTGTGCTAGATTTCAAGTGAACTCTAAAGAATCTCACTATGCTGCTGCAAAGTAGATTTTGAGATACCTTAAAGGTACACCAAATCTTGGCTTATGGTACCCAAGAAGTAATGACAGCGAACTAATTGGTTTTTCAGACGCAGATTTTGCAGGAAGCAAAGATGATAAAAAGAACACTTCTGGGACTTGCCAATTCCTTGGAAGGAGGCTCATTTCATAGAGTAGCAAAAAGCAAAATTATGTCGCTATCTCAACGACTGGGTTAGAATACATTTCTGCCAGTAGTTGTTGTGCATAATTGCTTTGGATAAAGAACCAACTTGAAGACTACAACTTGAAGGTCAAGGATATCCCTTTGTTTTGCGACTCCTCTAGTGCAATTGCCATAACAACCAATTCAGTCTCTCACAGCCGGACAAAGCACATAGAGTTGCGATACCACTTCATCAGGGAGCATGTGGAGCATGGTGACATAAATCTTCAATATGTCCCAACTGACAGGCAAATTGCAGATATATTTACGAAGCCACTGGACAAGGCCAAGTTCTCATTTTTCAAAACAGAACTTGGCATGATCAACAAGGATGCTGAAGAATGAAGAAAAAGGTGACAAAAAGTTCAAGTTCTGACTACATTTCAAAATCTAAGAATTTTCAAAGTATGGACTTGATTTCTCGAGTACAACACTTGTACTCGGGAACAACAAATTTATATGGATTTCATTTCTTGAGTGCAACTCTTGTACTCGAGAACGGCTTAATCTCTCTCGAGAACAAATATTTGTTACTTCTCGAGAACAGCAGAATTACTTCTTGAGAACAACAGAGTTACTTCTCGAGAACAAAAGTTCTACTCGAGTTCGGTGGTATAATTTCTCGAGAAGAAGTTCAAATTCGTCGATCGGAGTTCGACGTTCGTCGATCAATTTCTGCCATTTTCCAGGTATTTCTAATATTATTTATTTATTTTAGCATCAAAAATTAGAGGTAAATATAAATATAAATCGGTCCAAGAAATTTTATTCTCGATTTCAAAACCCTTCCTCTCGAGAAAAGTCGCTTCATCTTCCTCCGTCTCCGTCGTCTGTCACAAGCCAGTTTCTCCAATCACCGGCCAGCCAAGATTGATTTCTCCACATCAATGGCTTCGTCTTCAAAGCTTGGGATCGGTAGTGAACTCATTTCTACAGGGATTGCAGAGATTTCAGACAATTTCAAGAATGTTCTCCTCTTGCTCGAAACCGTCGGGTTGTCATTTGTTTTGGAACATCCATGTCGTATTCTAACCTCTGATGTTGAAGAGTTCTTCAAGCATGCCAAAGTTAAAAGGAATGGCAAGGTACTCAAGTCTAAGGTTCAAGATATCAAGGTAAAAATGACTGCCGTCTCTGTTTCACAATTTCTACAACTTCCAGAAATAGATCAAGAAGATGATCTGGTAGGCATTGATTATGAGAGAGCTTATAGTTTCTGTGGGATCCCCCAATCCTCTCACATAATTAGAAGACAATTCATGAATGCTGAAAGCAAATTACTGGCAGACAAACTGGGCAAAGTGCTTCTATGTAAAACAAATTCTATCAGCTATATTACCCCAGAATTCTTTGACTTGATGACTGCAGTGATTTGTATAAAGAAGTTCCAGTGGGGTATGATGTTATTTGACAAGATTAAGGCATGTCTTAAGAGCCCTAACTATGGCAGTATTCTGTATTTTTATCTCAATCAGATGAATCCAGAAGCTTTTCACATGAAAAAGGGCATAACCCTCCACCACATGAAGAAGGTTTCCATTACCTCTATCCAGAGATGGGAGGTTAAATTACAGAAATCTGACAGGACTCCAAAGGAAATTGAAGATGTGGACAGGACCCCATCTCCTCCTTTTTATGAGATAACTGATTCAGTTATTGAGGGGGAGCCTGCCCCATCTGTCTCAACCCAGCAAACTCCAGCTCCAGCACCAATCTCTTTAGAAATTCCAGCTCCAGTCAATCCACCTGCTCCTACAGAAATTCCACCCCAGGTTACTACTGCTGCTGCTGCCAATATATTTTAGAAGAAATTCCATCTACCTCTGCTGTTGCACCCTCAATTCCATCTGCTGCTGCTGTCACTTCCCCTCTGCTGCATACAAAAGACATAGTTTTTCCTGCTACTGAAGATCTTCCAGATGCTGAAAACTTGACCCTACCTCACCTCAGGGAAGACAATCTTTCGTCGAACCCGAGCGCCTCTAAACTCTAGCCAAACCAATTTCTCACCCCTCTTCCTATCCTTCTATGGTGAACTCATCCACATCTATCCAAAATTACTAACTCCTACACCATGTCCCAACGAATCTTATTGCAATTACCCATCTTGCCAAATACAGACCATCATAGGTTATATGTCGGACCGGACAGGAGATAATCCAAATACTCATCCAAATGACCTACCTTATTTACTGGAGACTTATCATGATACAAATAGACTAAATCCAGGAGATTATAATTTTCCTAATTTATCTGGCATTTAATTATTTTCCTTAAAGCTTCCAAAGGCTACCAGTTTGAACATGAACTGCCCTAAGTACACATGCAAGATGCCTAACAAAATTATGATAAATATTAGGTTATCTCAATATGGTAAATCCAAAGTATCACAATTTTTCTATCATCAAAAGGGCACTAAAACTATTTTAGCAATATTTACTATCTTCCGTTGTTTATGAACCAAGTACAGAAAATATCCTTCCAAAAATTATAAATTAATTATACTATGCAGATACAACCTTAAAAGTAGCATTGACCAAGTTTCATAATTTTTCAGCAAGAATTATTCTCTGAATAAATTAATTATCAAAATCTCAATATTATGGACTTGTAAAGGAAGTACTGTAAACAACCCTCTAAAATTATAAATAAATTACTACTTGTCTATTTTGGCCTTAAATCAACAGTACCTAAGTCGCATGATTTTTCGTCAGTTATATCACCTATAATTAATTTTATACCACCAAAGCCCCTTTTTGAAATTAGTGAAGCAAGTACCAAATATAATCAATTCAAAACTGTAACAAAATTCAGGGATATTCACGTAGACCTAGATTATCTTCTGACCAAGTTTCATGAGATTCAAATGAACAGAATAATCAAATTAATTAAAACACCATTTTGGGCCTTTTGGTAATTAACAAATAAAGTGCCAGAAATATAATCCATAAAATTCTAATAAACTTACCAGGGGTTCTAGATGGTTTAGAACTTACTCTACCCAAGTTTCATAACCTTTAGTTAATGTTTAGTCTCTGAATTTACAAAATGGTGCTTCTACCCTAAAACTAGGGTTAGGGTTTTGAGGTGCCTACCTTCCTCCCAGTCCTCTAAGAGTTCTTCCAGATAACTTAGGTTAGCCTACCTTCAATTCTACTAAGTTTGCAAGGTCATACAAAGGTATTAGCCCCCATGTCCTTCTCAACCCCCAAAAGTCCTTCCTTAGGGTTTGAGGTTGAACCAGGTGGACCTAAGTATTTGTTTTAAAATTAAAACCATTTACTGTAAATAGTGTGACAGAAATGAAATAATCATGAAATTAAATCCTATAGTTTATTATATCCATCTGCACGAATCTGGGCACGTATTTGACGGAATCCTATCGTCTTCTAGCTCCAGCCGACGGCTGCGATTCGTCCCGCCTGGATCTCCTTCCAGCCACTGCCGCCGGCGATCCGGCCACCTCCCTGGCCAGCCACCGCCACCACCACCTCCGTTGAGGTGGTGGCCATCGCCAGACGACGGCTTGGCCGCCGGAAAGCACTATTCCGGCGGTTCTAGCAAGAGAGTTTTCGGCCAAAATCCATGGAAATCCCGAATTGGATCGGGCTCAATTGAGCCCTAACCTTGGACCTAGTGATTGTTATGATCTATACATGAGAGAAGGAGTGGAGGAGGACCTTTCTAGTGGTCTGGAGTCGAGTCGATCTTCGGGTTGCCATGGTGGTGGTGCCGCCGGCTGGATTTCTGCAACAGTGCAGTCAAGTGGCTCGAATTCCTCACGTAAATGGTGGAAAGGGTTCCTCTCATGTCACTGATGGTGTTTAAATCATCAGTTGGGGAGGGGAGAGGCCAAACATAAATGGCCATCAAACATCATTAATGGTGTGGCTCGGGTTAAGTGGGGGGGGGGTGGGGTGGGGGTGGGTGGGGGGGATGGCTGAACCTACCTCTTGGTGGCCGGGAAACGGCTGGAATCAAATCCACTTCCCTAGAGCAGTTGATTACAGCCATAAAGGGTGGTTGTTGACCTCCATTGGCCGGTTCCCACCCATCCTTTCTTCTCCCCCAACTCTCTCTCTCTCTGCACCATTATCATGAAGGGAAGCTCCTTCTCTCTCCTAGTCACCCATGTTGACTGGTCAACTCCATAGGATATGTGCAGCCCATTTAATCATAAAAAAGATATGAAAAGTGATGTTAGCCTAATGGAAAATGGCTTGAGCTTGGGTTAGCCCATTTGGGCTAGGTTTGACTTGGCTTAGGCTAGGTTTGACTTGGCTTAGGCTAGGGTTGACTTGGGTCAATTTGATCATTTGGGTTGACCCCAATGGGTCCTTGGTGACCTATTGGCCTCCCCTAAGGTCTATGTAGGGTTGGGTATGGTTAACTTGGCACCTTGGAGGTCACTTGACCCTTGGTAAGGGCACTTTAACCACTTTGGGGCTTGAGTTGACCTGTGTCAACTTAGCCACTGGGTTTGACTCCAATGGGTCCCTAGTGACCCATTGACCTCACTTTAGGTTTAGAAAGCCCTGAGTAAGGTTGGTTGGGCACCTTGGGGGCCACTTCACCCTTAGTTAGGGCACTTTGACCAAATTAGGGGTTAGAGTTGACTTGTGTCAACATGACCATTTGGGTTGACCCCAAAGGGTCCTTGGTGACCCCATGGCTTCCCCTGAGGTCTAGGAATGGTTATGTAGGGTTACCTTACACTTTGAAGGTCACATACCCTTAGTAAGGGTACTTTGACCAGATGAGGGGCCTAAGTTGACTTGGGTCAACTTGGTCTCTAGGGCTGAAGCCAATGTGTCCTTGGTGACCCATTGACCTCACTTTAGGGTTAGGGGGCATGGGTGGGGTCCACTTGGCTAGGGGAAGGTCAATTGACCTTAAATAGTCTAGTTTGACCCATTTAGGGTTAGGGTTGACTTGGGTCAACTGAGTCTCTTTGATTGACCCCCAATGGGTCTTTATGGCTCTAATGGGCCTCCCAAAGTATTAGGGGTGTTGTGGTAGGGTCTTGGGGTCAAGGTGTAGCCCCATGGTCATCCTAAACTATTGTTCATAATTTTACTATTTGCAGACCATGATGATTCCCAACTTCATGTCCAAGCTTACTTGGTCTTCTTGAGCTTCCTAGGGTTTTATCATGACCTAGTCATGACAAAAACACTCTTAGGGGTCTAGTTGGAAATGAGATGTTACTACCAAATGATTCAATTGCATATACCTTTGAAAGTTTCTTCAAAATTGTTAACGGCCTATAAGTATATGGTCGGGTCTTCACAAATGGAGAGTTGAATGATACGTTTCTGAGGTCCCTGACTAAGGAATGGGACAACAAAGTCTGTGTTATCCGAGAGTTTGGTAAGCTGGCAGAGACTGACCCTAAGAATCTCTTCGGAAAGCTAATGTCCTGAACTGCAAATCAACTCAAGAAAAGCTGAAGAAGAGAAGAGTCGGTGATCATACAAGGAGAAGTCTGTCGCACTGAAGGCAGACAGCTCAAGGAAAGTCAAAGCTGCATCACCTGCTCCTTGATAAGAAGATAGTGAAGAAGAAACTTCAGAGCCAAGTACCTCAGGCTCAGAGTTATCTGAAGGAGAGTTTTCTCTTCTTTCAAGGAAGTTCAAAAAATTCTTGAACAAGAATAAACAATGGAGAGGCAAAGATGCCTCGCACAGAAGATCAGGTCATGATGGTGATCGACACAAGAAAGGCTCCAATAGCCAAGATAGGTATCATACTAAACATAACAAACATATTTCTTCTGACATCGTTTGATATTGCTGTAATAAACCAGGCCACGTCATTGTTGATTGTCCTCACAAGAAGAAGGAGGGTGGAAAGGGAGAAGAGAAGAAATCTTCATATCATAAGAAGAGAAGTGAACGAAGCCTAGTAACCAAGAAGGGTAAGAATCTCAGTGACTCTCACTCATCTGAGTCAAGTGAAGAATAGGAAGCCTATTTTGGGCTAATGGCACAAACTAATGAAGAAGAAGCACCCCAGTTCACTGGGAAGGTAAATTCTCACACCCATATTTTTGAATCAGATGCTTCTGATCATGATCATGAGGACAGCTCTTCTGACGATGAGTCTGAACTCATGGCCCAGTATAAAGAGTTAATTAAGGCTTACGATAAATGCCGAAGAGTCGTGAAAACTCAAGCCAGGGAGATAAAGTCTCTCAAGGCTAAAGAGAGCACTATGAGAGAGGAAGTTGCCAAGACAGACTCACTCAGAGAGAACTTCAATGCTGCTATTGAAGAGTATAACAAGGCTATCGAGCACCTAGATCTGAAAGAGAAGATCATCAAAAAATTGGAAGAACAACTTGCAGCAGAAAAGAAACTTATTGAAAGTTTCTTAAAGCCCAAGACTGTCCTTCCTTTTGTTGCTGAATTCTCATCTCAGGCCAAAGGTGCTTGCCTAGGTCATGTTGAAGCTCCTAGTAAATCTTCTAGGATAAATAAGGCTCAAAAGAAGAATAAGGCGGCCAAGAAGGCTTTGGCCAAGGAGAAGGGGAAAGCTCCTCAAGATCAGACTTCATTTAAGAAGGTTATATTTCCAACGAATGAGTTTGATCTTAATTCCTCCTACAGTCACTTTGCTAGGCCTACTTAAGTAGAGCCCAAGTCTCGTTACCAAGGATGGACCCGTCACCGGAATTTTGTCGAAAGTGTCTTCAAGACACCTTATGAAGAGATCACTCTTCAGAGCTATGACCCTTATAATCATGGTCATAACATCAAGAAAGCACCAAGAGAAAAAACCGTTGTGGAAAAGCCTCTTATGGGGAAGAATACATGTGATTGCCATCACCATGAAGCTTCTACCTCCAAGACTACTGCCCCTGCTAGACCATACTCTCAAAAAGTCAAGCAGGAGAAATTTAGGCAAAGATACAACATATTTGATTTTTGGTGTTGCGGCAAAGTTGGTCACTTTGCTATTAATTGCTGTTTAATTCCAGAAATTATGAAACTCCTCAAGTTAACAATGTGATAAAGACCACTCATAATGTTAATACACGTAGGGGGAGTTTTCTAACTAAAGACCAAGGACCCAAACGAGTTTGGGTTCCTAAGGCAAATTGATTTGTGATTGCAGGTATGTCCAAAGACCATCAAAACTCCTATCTGGTATTTGGACAGTGGATGCTCTCGACATATGACCGGGACAAGAAACCTTCTCCAGAATTACTCTTCAGTCATGAACGGGCCAAAATTCATTTTTGGAGGTTCTGACAGAGGAATTACTAAAGGCTACTGTATGATTACAATGGTAGTGTATCCTTCTCAGATGTGGCTTATGTTGAAGGATTGGACACACAATCTTATAAGCATAAGCCAGCTCTGTGATAAACGATACATAGTAGAATTTCATGCAGATAAGTGCTTGATAAAATCGATAGACAATTTGGAAAAGATTCTATCAGGCACTCGTAGTACAAACATATTTTGTTTGAATTTTATTTGCATAGACTCTTCTACACCAGTGTGCTTTTTGGCAAAAGATAGTGCGTCTCTTGGTGACCAATGACACAAGAGACTAGCATATATTAATTTCAAAACTATAAATAAATTATTTTCTCTTAATTTAGTACATGATGCCCCAAATGTCAAATGTGCTAAAGATAGACCTTGTCACGCATGTGTAAAAGGCAAGCAAACAAGGGCTACCATTAAAAGCATTATTGGCAAAGACTCTAATAGATGTTTATATCTAGTTCATGTGGACTTGTTTGGTCCACTGCAAGTTAGAAGTTTGGGAGGTAAGGATTATACATTTGTGATTGTTGATGATTACTCGTGCTTTGCGTGGGTGTTCTTTCTAAAACACAAGTCAGATATTTTTGATATCTTTACTAATTTTTTCAGGCAGGTCCAGAATGAATACAACTGTTCCGTAGTCAAAATCAGAAGTGACAATGGAACAGAGTTCAAGTCTGGGTCCATGACAGAATTCTGTGAAAGCCTAGGTATCTTTCATGAGTTTTCCACTCTTCGTACTCCTCAGTAAAACATAGTAGTTGAGAGAAGGAATAAAATACTCATAGAGGCCTGCAGGACCATGTTAAGTGATGCCTCACTACCGGAATACTTCTGGGCTGAAGCCGTCAACACTGTATGCCACGTGCAAAATCGAGCACTCATAAACAAAAACCATAATGAGACTCCTTACGAACTACTAAAGGGCAGGAAACCAACTATTTCATATTTTAGAATCTTTGGTTGTAAATGCTTCGTCCTTAACAATGGCAAGTATCGCACTACTAAATTTAGCGAAAAGAGCTTTGAAGGTATTTTTGTAGGGTATAGTAGCCATAGTAAGGCATATAGGATTTTTAATAAGAATACTCCGGTTGTAGAAGAATCTATTCATGTTGTATTTGATGAGATGAGCTTGTTGCATGGCTTCTAGTGTGTTTATTGAAGATACAGGTTCAAAGATAAAAGAATTGAACTTGGATGAGCCAACTGAAGAAAAAGATGAAAATTTCATCAAGATCACCACTCCAACCCCTATTGGATAGGTTGATGACCATGATGAAGAAATCATTCAAGTTGATGAAGTCACTACTGTGGTTGAAGAAGTTCCAGATGCAAGGACTCTAGAGCTCAGACATTTGAAGGATCACCCAATGGACCAAATCATAGGAGATCCCTGGGATGGTGTCATAACTCGTAGAGGTACAGCTAATGAAATTTTATATTTGAGTTTTCTCTCACAGGTTAAACCGAAGAAGTTTGAGGAAGCAAACTCAGACGCATCATGGGTAATGTCAATGGAAGAAGAGCTGAATCAATTCAAGCGTTGTCAAGTTTGGAAGTTTGTTCCAAGACCCAAAAGCAAGAACATCATCAGAACATAGTGGGTCTACAGTAACAAGATGGATGAGGATGGTACAATCATAAAGAACAAGGCCAGACTCGTCGCCAAAGGATACATACAAGAAGAAGGAATCGACTTCGATCAGACTTATGCACCAGTGGAAAGACTGGAGGTAATCAGGTTGTTCCTAGCATATGCTGAACTTAAGGGCTTCACTATCTATTAAATGGACGTGAAGTCGGCATTCCTTAATGTGACATAAAGGAACATGTGTATGTAGAACAATCTCCAGGTTTCGTTGATTCTAACTTTCCTGATCATGTTTATCTGTTATTTAAAGCTTTATATGGTTTGAAACAAGCTCCACGAGCTTGGTACAAGAAGTTATCTAACTTTCTTCTTGAGAACAAGTTCACAAGAGGAAAGATAGATATGACATTATTTCTTAGGAAAATAAAAGGCAAGATTTTGCTAGTGCAAATTTATGTCAATGACATCATATTTGGCTCTACTGACGACAACCTCTACAAGAAGTTTTCCAAACTTATGCAAGGGAAGTTTGAAATGAGCAGTATGGTAGAGCTGAAGTATTTCTTAGGACTTCATGTGAAACAATCTGAAGATGGAATTTCCATCTCTCAGACGAAGTTCACCAAGGAGTTAATTAAGAAATTCGCAATGTAGAACACAACCTCTATGAGGACTCCAATGGGTTCAACTATGTCTCTGGACAAGGATGAGAAAGGGAAACCTTTTGATGAAACCAAGTACATAAGTATAATTGGATCCTTGCTCTATCTTACTGCTAGTAGACCGGATATAATGTTTTCAACATGCGTGTGTGCTAGATTTCAAGTGAACTCTAAATAATCTCACTATGCTGCAGCAAAGCAGATTTTGAGATACCTTAAAGGTACACCAAATCTTGGCTTATGGTACCCAAGAAGTAATGACAACGAACTAATTGGTTTTTCAGACGCAGATTTTGCAGGAAGCAAAGATGATAAAAAGAACACTTCTGGGACTTGCCAATTCCTTGGAAGGAGGCTCATTTCATGGAGTAGTAAAAAGCAAAATTGTGTCACTATCTCAACGGCTGAGTTAGAATACATTTCTGCCAGTAGTTGTTGTGCATAATTGCTTTGGATAAAGAACCAACTTGAAGACTACAACTTGAAGGTCAAGGATATTTGTTAGGTACATTGGAATATATGTACCAGATTTGAAGAAGCCTCACCCTACTCAGTGATATACATCAAAGTGTATTTGATGTGCTTTGAGTTTAAATGTGCAGGTTAAGTAATTGCAGGAAATGCAGAAAAGTTTCTAAGTCCATGTGTCGACACCTAGAGGTGAAGTGTCGACACTTATGAAGGCTTGTGTCAACACCTAGAGAAGCTGTGTCGACACTTGGAGTAATTGTGTCGACAGCAGGAAAGGCAGAGTCGACACCAGAAGAAAAGTGTCGACACATACAGGCAGTGTCGACACACTGTGAAGAATTGTCAACATAATCTGTGTCGACACTCAGAGGCAGTGTTGACACCCAGAGAAACTTTGTCGACATCAAATGTGTCGACACCAGGAGGCTGTGTCGACACTCAGCAAAGCTTCAACAAAGTTAAAGTACTTGTGTCGACACAAAGGAGATGTGCTGACACTCAGCAAGTTTCAACACAAGAAGGCATGTGTCGACACAAAGGAGTTGTGTCGACACACAGCAGAATTCAACTAAGTGTTGAAGAAGAAGTACTTGTGTCGACACACAGAATCAGTGTCGACACATTCAACAGAAGGCTTGTGTCGACACACAGAATCAGTGTCGAGACATTCTGAAGAAGCAGTGTCGAGAAGCTGTTACAACAACACAAGGAGTTCTGTCGACACCATCAAGTCTAGTGTCGACACTTAGTCTACTTGTGTCGACACTTAGTCTATTTGTGTCGACACATAATGACTATCTGTCTCGACACTTTCAGACAGTGACAGTGATTTCAAGAAGTGACTGGATGACTTGACAGCTGCCATTTTAACCAGTCAACTACAACTGTCAGAGCTATCAGGAGTTTGTTAGAAACCGGATCAGACGGTCACCATGGAGAAAGTTTATATAAAGGCTTTTTCTTTGAACAGGGAGTAACAACAAAAAAATCAACAGATTATTCATTGAAGATCAATAACAAATTGAAGATCTACACAGAGATCTAACAACACAAAAGAAGAAGACCTTTGACAGAAGATCTAAGAAGTTGGAGAGAGAGCTCCTTCTAAGGAGAACAGCTGTTGAACCAGACTGCTAAGTAAGATTTAGATTGAGATCTGAATCTCAAGACAGAAGTTGATTGAAGATCATCTTCACAGGAGATTCAACCCTACTGAGTTCTAATTCAAGAAGCTTTGAAGAAAGCTAAGGGAGGTTGATCTCTGCCAAGTTCTTCGAAGAACTCATCAAGAAGCCAGTCAACTCATCTCTCTCTGTCAGGGTTGTGGTTAATTACTTTGTATAATCAAATTCCTGTAGGATCTTGTAAAGATCTAAGCTGTAAGCCTATTTTATAAAGGCTGAGTGTAGGTCTTGTTGAAGACTGAGGTAGGGCCTTGTGCCTGAGTTGTAGGAGACTTTGTTCTCTGAGTGTAGGTCTTGTTGAAGACTGAGTGGTAGGGATTTTTGCCTGAGTTGTAGGAGTGGGGACACTTTGAGTTGTAGGAACCTGTTTGGGGTTCTGAGCTGTAAGATCTGAGGATCTGAGGAGAAGTGCTGAAGTTAGGCCGAATCTAGTACACTACTAGATAGGCGAAGGGGGAAAGTGGATGTACCCAGACCTTGGGGAACCACTATAAATACTGTGTGCACTCTGTGTATGTTTGTTTTTGTAGTTGCTGTGTTGTGATAGTTGTAGAATTACATTTGTTGTACAGTGTTTATGCCTTAAAATTAAAAAAGAAAAGTACACATATTCACCCCCCCCCCCCCCTCTATGTGGTTAGGCAGTATTTCTTTCAAGTGGTATTAGATCCAGGTTACTCAAAAAGGGACATAACAGTCTGAGTAAGATCCTGTAGGCAGATTCAGAACAAATAAGAATCAATAAAATGGGTTCTAGTGAGAATCACAAAGAGTTGGGGTCCATGAAATTTCCAATATGTAGAAAAGAGATATTTGGCATACGGAAAGAGAGGGTTAGACTCTTTATGGAAGCTTCTGACCCAAGGATATATATTACAGTTAAAGAAGGCCCATATGTGCCAATGAAGATATCCATTCTGGATGCAAATCAGAAAACTCCCAAGGACTTCTCTGAAATGACTAAAGATGAAATCATTCTGGCCACTATGACAAGAGAGCCCAGAATATTATTGTTAGTGTCATTGATGATGCAACATTTCAGAACTTAATTCATTGTAAAACCTCTAAAGAAATGTGGGACACATTAATAGTTTATATGGAGGGATCAGAAGAAGTAAGACAAGATAGGAAGTCCTTATTAAATCAGAAATATGAAAGCTTCAAACAAGGAAAGTCTGATAGCATTACAAAATGTTACAAGAAGTTCTATAGGATATTCAATGAATTGATGTCCTATGGAAGAGAATTCAGCAACTATGAGCTGAATGACAAGTTCTTAAGATCCCTGACTAAGGACTGGGACACCAAGATTTGTGTCATTAGGGAAGTGGCCAAACAAGCTGACATACCTCCTCCAACTTTATTTGGAAAACTGTTATCTTATGAGATGCAGTTAATGGCTAGAAAGGAGGAAGAGAAGACTACTAGAGTGGAGCACAAGGAAAGATCTGTGGCCTTCAAGACTGAGGCCACTAGGAAGTATAGAAGCAAGTCTCCATCTCCACCTCAAATAGTTGCTGAGGCTGTGACAGATAATTCAGATAGCAAGAATTCAAATAGCAGTGAAAGTGATGAAGACTTTGCTACTTTTACTAGGCATTTTCAAAAGTTTCAAAAGAAGAAGCAGTGGAGGTCTAAGCCTTACACTTCTCAGCAAAAAGATGACTACTATCAGAAAAGAAAGTCATCAAGGAATGAAAGAAGTAGGTCCAAGCCAAGCAAAGCTACATCATCAAAGATTGTGTGTTATTACTGCAATAGACATAGACATGTAGTGGCTGACTGTCCTGAAAAGAGGAAGGAGTCAGCTGACAAAAAGAAGACTCAGTTTAAGGGCAAAAAGGAAAAGTCCTTTGTTGCTAAGAAAGACAAGAGTCTGACTGATCAGTCATCTTCAGACACAGAATCAGAAGCTGAAGCCTACATTGGATTATTTGCTGAAGAGGAAGAAGATGAGTTCATGCAGCTAATGAACTCAATTTATGAGCATGAGGACCATCAGTGCAAGGGACTGATGGCTTTATCTGAAAGAGACAAGATCCAGGATCAGCTTGGACCAAGTAAGGTACAAAGTTGTTCTTCTAGTTCAATTTATAGTACTGAGTCAGAATCAGATACATCTGCATCAAGTGATGTGGGTGAGTCTGAATCTGAAAGAGATATTCATCAGTTAATTGATGAATATAGGGACTTGTTGCAGGTCTTGAAGAAAAGCAAAACCTTGGCCAAAACTCAGGCAAAGGAGATTACTAGTCTTAAATTGGCTGCTGCTGATTCAGACAAGTTGTTGGATCAGAAACTGAATGAAATAGCCAAACTGAAGAACATTACTGTTATTTAGATGGGTACTATTACATTTAAGAATGATCATATTAGAAATCTGGAGGTTAGACTTCAGAAGGAGAGAGAGATTGTAGTAAGTTTTTCTAAACCTAAATCTGTTTTACCCTTGATAGATGAGTTTGTACCTCAAAAGGGTAAGACTGGATTGGGGTTTAAAAAACCTGCCTGGACTGCTAGGTCCAAATATAAGGGCAAAGCCCCAGCACAAAACATAAAGCATGTTTTAGATACTTCAGTCAGGGTAGTACCTAAACAAAGGTACAACAGGTTTGGGTGCTGGTGTTGTGGCAAGATAGGCCACTTTGCCTTAGATTGTTGGCACAATTCAAGTGTCAAGGAGAGTAGCAAACTGCCTGCTAGAAGAGCTACAAGTAGTTTTCTTAAAAGTCAGACTAACCTGCACCAAGGACCCAAGATTTATTTGGGTTCTAAGGTTAAGTAATCTGTTTTGCAGGTGAGTCCAAGTGGTCATGCCCCTATATGGTACTTAGACAGTGGATGTTCCAAACACATGATTGGAATTAGGGGGTTGCTGAAGGACTATACACCTATCAAGGATGGCCCTAAAGTTACCTTTGGTGGTTCAGAAAAAGGAATCATCAAAGGCTTTGGTAACATTTATAGTAACCTGATTACAATTACTCAAGTGACTTATGTAAAGGGTTTGAAATATAACCTCATTAGCATAAGTCAGCTGAGTGATTTAGGATATGACATCTCATTTGTCAAGAATGGTTGTCATATCAAAAGGTCAAGTGATCAAAAGATCATTCTGACAGGATATAGGAAGAGAAATGTCTATTGTCTTGACTTTGTATGTGAGAACAATGTTTCTCCTATTTATCTTGTAGCAGATGAGAAAGTCTCACATTGTGTTAAATGACATAAGAGGCTGGCTCATCTTAACTATAAGATAATTGTCCAACTCTTTAGCAAAGAGTTAGTGAGGAATGGTACTCAAGTTAAGTGTATAAAGGATGGGATATGCTCAGCCTGTCAAAAAGGCAAGCAGACCAAATCCACCTTTCATAGCCTTGAGAACAAGGATTCTGTGAGGTGTCTATACCTCTTGCATATGGATCTTTTTGGTCCTATGCCAGTTCACAGCCTAGGTAGGAAGTTCTACACATTTGTGGTTGTAGATAACTATTCAAGATATTCCTGGGTGTTCTTCCTAAGACAAAAATCTGAAACCCCAAGTATCTTATATAGTTTTGTTAAACAAATTCAGAATGAATTGGACAGTATAGTGGTCAAAATCAGAAGTGTCCATGGTACTGAATTTCAGTCTGAAAGTATGACAAAACTATGTGAAGAGTTTGGGATTTTTCAGGAATTTTCCTCACCAAGAACACCTCAGCAAAATGGTATTGTTGAAAGGAAGAATAGAACCTTGATAGAGGCTGGTAAAACCCTATTGAGTGACACTTCTCTCCCAGAATATTTCTGGGCAGAGGCAGTAAATATTGCTTGTCATGTGATCAATAGGGCTACTATCACCAAGAGCCACAAGAAGACCCCCTATGAGATTGTGAAGGGCAGAAAACCAAATTTATCCTATTTCAGGATCTTTGGTTGCAAGTGCTATATACTTAATAATGGAAAGTCTTATCTAACCAAGTTTGCTGCCAAATCCCAAGAGGGGATCTTTGTTGGGTACAACAACAATAGTAAGTCTTATAGGGTCTACAACTTGATTACTCAAGTTGTAGAAGAGTCTGTACATGTAGTTTTTGATGAAGCAAGACTCATTAACTGTGAATTGTCAAGTAGTATTTGCAGCTCTACAGGTGTAACTGAGAGGATGGACAAGCTTACCATAACAGAAGGTTCTTCTGCAAGTCAGCAAGTGGAAGATGGTGGCTGCTGTCCAGGGGGAGTACAAGATACTCATGATGCTAAAGAAGACCAAGAGGTGCAGCTAAATGAAGAGACTAAAGGTGTACAACCTGAAGACAGGCTGCCTCCAGCAAATAGACACTTAAAGGATCATCCAACCAATCAAATAATTGGAGATACTAGACAAGGAGTGCAAACAAGAAGCAGGAATCTGAGTACAGTTCTTTACTCCAGTTTTCTATCATAAGTGGAACCAAAGAAGTTTGAAGAAGCAGTTCTAGACCCTCATTGGATTGAGGCTATGCAAGAGGAGCTGAACCAGTTCAGGATGTGCAAAGTCTGGAAACTTGTTCCTAAACCCAAAGACCACAATATCATTGGAACAAAGTGGATCTTTAGGAACAAATTGGATGAGAATGGAATTATCATAAAGAATAAAGCTAGACTTGTTGCAAAGAGATATAGGCAGGAAGAAGGTATTGATTTTGATCAAACCTTTGCACCAGTAGCAAAACTGGAGGCAATCAGGATGTTCCTTGCCTATGCAACATATCAAGGGTTTAAGGTATATCAAATGGATGTAAAGTCAGCTTTTCTGAATGGAAATCTGAACGAAGAAGTCTATGTAGAGCAGCCATCAGGTTTTGTTGATTCTCTTAAACCTAATTATGTATATAGACTTAGAAAGGCTTTGTATGGGTTAAAACAAGCCCCAAGGGCTTGGTATGAAACCCTGTATAGTTTCCTCATTGAGAACAAATTCTCAAGGGGGAAAATAGACAAGACTCTATTCCTTAGGGAATCTAAAGGCAAGATTATCTTAGTCCAAATATATGTAGATGACATAATATTTGGGTCTACAGAAAGTAGTCTTTGCAGAAAGTTTGCAAAACTTATGCAAGGACAATTTGAAATGAGCAGTATGGGGGAACTTAAGTTCTTCTTGGGTCTCCAAGTTAGACAGACTGAAGATGGCTAGTCCATATGCCAGTCTAAGTTCACCCTAGAGTTGATAAAGAAGTATGGTATGGAATCATCCACTACCATGAAAACTCCTATGGGGTCAAGCATGTCTCTAAGCAAAGATGATGCAGGGAAACATGTAGAGGAAACTTTGTATAGAGGGATAGTTGGCTCCCTACTGTATTTGACTGCTAGTAGACCAGATATCATGTATGCTACATGTGTCTGTGCTAGGTACCAAGCATGCCCTAAAGAATCTCATCTGACTGCAGTCAAAAGGATTTTGAGATATCTTAAGGGCACACCTTATCTAGGCCTTTGGTACCCTAGGAATGGAGATTTTGTACTGACAGGTTATTCAGATGCAGATTTTGCAGGATGTAAGGAAGATAAGAAGAGTACTACAGGAACCTGTCAATTTCTAGGTGGAAGGCTGGTGTCATGGAGCAGTAAGAAGCAGACCAGTGTCGCCATCTCCACAGCTGAGTCAGAATATGTGGCTGCAGGAAGCTGTTGTGCACAACTTTTGTGGATACAACACCAGCTAGAAGACTATGGTATTCAAGTAAGTAGAACACCTTTATTTTGTGATTCTACAAGTGCCATTTCTATTGCAAATAATCCTTTCTCCCATAGTAGGACTAAGCACATAGAAATTAAATACCATTTTCTTAGAGAACATGTAGAAAAAGGAGACATTTCACTAGAATATATTAAGACAGATAGTCAGATAGCTGATATGTTTACTAAGCCACTAGATGAAACCAAATTCAATAATTTTAAAATTGAATTAGGAATGTTAAACTTAGAATAGTTTAAAAAAAAATTGGCTAAGTAAAATAGTGTCGACACACAGAGTTGTCTGTGTCGACACATAGAAGTGGTGTCGACATTTTAGAGAAATAGTGTCGACACATCTAGGCAGTCAGTGTCGACACTTCAGAGAATTAGTGTCGATACATACAGAGTAGGTGTCGACACATCCAGGGTGTTGTCGACACTTAGGATTTACACAGACTTTGTCGAGTAGAGTTTCGACTAATCGTCGAGCTGAGATGTATAAGTGTCGACACATATATTATGTCGACTATATTTGTGTCGACACATAGTTGTCGAGACATTAGAAGTAAGTGCCGACACTTTTCAACAATGTTGACACATTTCAAGCATTTTGACGCGCCTTTTCACCTTCGATTTTAGAAAGGTATAAATAGGTCTTCACCATTGTTTGTCGACACGCTCATCATAGTTTCGAGACCAAACTTGTGTGTCGACATCTCTCTTCTCTAAATTCAAAATTTCTCCAAACCCTAATGGCGCCCAAGCTAGAAGAGAACATCAATGAAGGTTATGAGCTCGTGTGACACGCCTTTGATGACGCGGAACCAGAAATCCAAGGTGTTGTAACCCTAGTTGCAGAGACTGGGTTAGAGTATCTTGTTTCAGAACCAATCAAGATTTGGAAGAAGGAGGTCCTTGAATTCTTTAGTGCAGCTACACTTGATGAAACTTGACTCAAGATTAAGTCCACAGTCCATGGGGCAAAAGTAAAAATCACCCAGAAAAGTCTAAGAAAGATTCTACATCTACCTAGAACTAAAGAAGAGGAAGATGTACATGCATCAAAGACAAGGGAGGCACTGCAATGGTGTGGACTTGATTCAAGCCTGAAGATTGGATCAGTCTTTAATAGGAAAGGTATGAACATGCAGGGCAAGTTCTTGTCTGAAATAGTAGGCAAAGTAATTCTAAGCAAGCCAGGTGGGCATGATAGAATATCTGCTCACATGTTCAGTTTAATGACAAGATAATTTTCCAACTTAAAACTGATTGGTCAGCAGTAATGTTTGATAAGATAAAGGAAAGTCTGAAGAAGCCCAATCTGGGTAGGATTATGAGTTTATACTAAGCTGGAAGTATTCCAGAAGTGATGAACCAAGCTGCGGGTTCTAAGATAAACCATATGAGGAGAATGGATGTTAGAATTATCTCAAGGTGGGATAGAGTGTTAACCAAGGAAATGCCTACTCCTGAAAAGGATGTTTCTCATCAGAAGAAGAAGAAGAAAGCCATTGTGGCTCCTGAATCCTCCAGTAGCTCAGAAGAGCATGTGGTTTTTAGTTCTGATGATGGAGAGGGTGGAAATGCTGGACAGTCACCAGTAAGACCTGAAGATGTACAGAAGAAGGGGGAGCTACCATCTGCTAGCCCCATTCACCTGGATCCACTCAAGGGCAACATGTGGATGAGCCAACTCACTTAGATAGTGAAAGGGCAACCCAAACAATTCTTGAGGTAATCAATGAAGTTAATCAATTTATTTTCAATATTGAGGATGATGTATTGACTGAATCATTACTTGATGTCGATCAGCAAACTCAGTTACATAGTCAACCACAAGATGTTGTCATGGAGGACACATCAGTTGCTGATAATGCTACTGAGATCAGAGATTCTCCAGTTCCTACTCAACATGAGTTTACTCTAGAAGAGTTGTTCCCTGATTTACTACAGACTGATTTTGAGGGAGAGAGAGCAGCTGTTGAGGGGGAGTCAGCTAACCTTGAGGGGGAGCATCATGTAAGATTACAAGAGGAGACTGCTAGAAAAGAGACTGAGGAGCTAACAAGAGCAGAAAAGGAATTGCCCCCTACTCCACAGGATAGAGTAGACATTGCTAGTGCTTCTGACTCCGAAGATGAAGAGGCTGCTAGAGCCAATAAAAGAAAGCTACAGGTTTTCAAAAGGAGAAGCCAGACCTACAAGAAAGCACTGCAAACCATTATTCCACAGCCTGCCCCAACTGCTGATTATAGTTCATTATTGGTGGCTTTGTAGATCAAGATAGATGAGCAAAGGAAGGCTCTCCAAACTTATATGGATGAAGGGCATAAATCACTTCAATTTGATCTGGCTCAAGATAAAAAAATCTATTAGATTTGAAATTAATCAAACTAAGAAAGAAATGACTGATTATTTCCACAAAGGAGGCAATGCAGTGGTATATCTGGCTACACATCAAGAGCAGATAAAGAAGCAGGTTGATGACATGGCAGTGAAACAAGGATATGTCCTGGAAAACCAGATTAGAATGAATGACAATTTAACTGAATCACATAATGTGATAGTAACTGAAATGCAGAATATTGCAGCTGCTCAGACTGCAGCAAGGACTACTGCCAAGGCTGAATTTGACAAGCACTTACAAGAAAGCCTCACTGCTGTTAAAACTGTCATTGAAGATTCTCAAAAGGTGTTGGGTACATTGGTCAAATGTACCTGATTTGAAGAAGCCTCACCTAACTCAATGATATACATCATAATGTATTTGATGTTTGTTTGAGTTACTTGTGCAGGTTAGGTATACACTGGACTGAAGCTAAAAGTTTCTAAGTCCATGTGTCGACACCCAGAGGGAAAGTGTCGACACTTGAGAAAGCTTGTGTCGACACCCAGACAAGCAGTGTCGACACTTGGAGTCATTGTGTCGACACTGGAATGAAGAGTCGACACCAGACAGAAAGTGTCGACACTTGGAGCTGTGTCGACACTCAGTGAAGAAGTATGCAGAAAAGCAGTGTCGACACTTAGCAGAAGTGTCGACACCCTGAAGAACTGTGTCTACACCAGAAAGTGTCGACACTTGGAGTTGTGTCGACACTCAGCAAAAATCTGCAGAGTCTAAGTACAAGTGTCGACACTCAACACAATGTGTCGACACTCAAACAGCAGAGTCAACATATGAAGAATGTGTCGACACTCAACACAATGTGTCGACACTCAAACAGCAGAGTCAACATATGAAGAATGTGTCGACACTCAGCACAATGTGTCGACACACACACAAAGGAGTCAACACTTGAAGTATGTGTCGACACTCAGCACAATGTATCGACACACAACCAGAAGAGTCAACACTTGAAGAAAGTGTCGACACCCAGCACAATGTGTCGACACTTAGTTGAAGACTCTACACTTGAAGGAAGTGTCGACACAAGGAGCTGTGTCGACACTTAGCAAAGAACAGAAAAGTTTACAAAATATTCTAAGTACAAGTGTCGACACTAAGGGAATGTGTCGACACTCAGCTGAAGAAACAAAATTGAAGACTTGTGTCGACACCAAGAAGCAGTGTCGACACTTGACAATTTCAACACATGAAGATGTGTCGACACAAAGGAGATGTGTCGACACTTAGAAGAAATCAACAAGTTACAGAAGATCAAGTACTTGTGTCGACACTTAATTTCAGTGTCGACACTTGAAGAAGTATCTGTGTCGAGACATACAAGGAATTGTGTCGACACCTTGTAGACTTGTGTCGACACTTACACACATGTATCGACACTTAGTCTATAAGTGTCGACACTTAAGAACAGAAAGTCTCGACACTATCTGACAGTTAGAGAATTTCAAGAAGTGACTGGTTGACATGACAGCTGCCGATCCAGCCGGTCTACAGCAACTGTCAGAGAAATCAGAAGTTTGTTATGAACCGGACCAGCCGGTTACCATGAAGGAAGCCTATAAATAGGCACCCATAGTATACAGAAACGGATTGATTGTTGTTGTTACAAGTAGTTGTCAAGAATACTTAAAGTGGTTGATCAGATTCTTCAAGTAATCAGGAAAGTGATACACAGAGGATCAACACAAGAAGATCTGGCAGTTCAACTGCAGATCTAAGAAGTTGGAGAGAGAGAGCTCCAATCAAGAATTCAGTCTTTGGAACTAAGGCTGAGAAGAAGGATTCAGAATCATCTGGATCTCAAGAAGTAGAGGTCAAGGATCAACTGCAGAAGATTCAGACTAATTCAGTTCTAACTCAAGAAGCTTTGAAGGAAGCTAAGTCAGTTTGGATCTAGCTGAGTTCTTCCAAGAACTCTTCAGAGAAACTCTCAACTCCTCTCTTATTTTCTGAGTTGTAGAGATAGCTATTGTATTTCTATTTTAACTTGTAGGATGCATGGATCTGAGAA